>OX422142.1:120060365-121284643 GCA_949129095.1 Volucella bombylans | reverse complement strand
CCACTCCAATTTGACTAGTGACATTTATGGAAAGTTCCCGCGTAAAAAGGCTTTTGACATCAGTTATCAGTTTAATCATAGAATGGGACTCGCCCGAAAATCGTGGTGTCGTAATTGGCCTGCAAAAATGCAGCTACGAAAAAGACTGCTGTCACTGAAAATCACAAAAAACTGTGTGTATCGTAATTTATTTGAGGATACTGGTGGATTAGTCGACGTTGCAAAATTCGGCCGTTCGCGCACTGTGTCGTCATCAAAGCCGCGGAAAATCGAATTCGTCGAATTCGCATACAAGAGGCACACCGTACACTTACTCAAAGAAACATTGCAACAGAAACGTAAGTCAAAACTGAAAGCCTTGCTTCGCCAGTACGCGAAGAACGTTCACAGATGGATTCTTTTTACTGACGAGAAAATTTTCACCGTGTATGTATCACGACATACATCTGAACTCATTCTGAGGGTTCAGCGTAGCCAACACCTAGCCCCTGTTATGGTTTGGTGGGGAGTCTGCTTCAAAAACTTGCGTCTAGCTCCTGGGAATCATCACCCAGAACTCTTCAAACTATCGCTTTAGGACTGGTTTATTCAACTGCTGAACACGGAGCCCCCGTTTGGTTAAATAGTGCGCACACAACAAAAATTGATAGCCAACTCCACAAGTGCCTAGTCTCTGGAACAATAATCTCCACTCCAACTCAATGGATCCCAGTTTTGTACAGCATTGCCCCACCTTCGCTTAAACGACAGTACGCCATCGTTAGAGAATTTACCAAAATTCAAAACAACCCGAACCTTAGAATCCATACATACTCCAACGAACGAAAACGACACTTATCGGTTGAAATCGTGAAATCTACCATTTAAGACAGCGACTAGGCTACAGGTGTCAAACTTTAACATCAAGGAAGAGAGGGAAAAAGACAGGACCTATAACCGGCTGCTTGTAACCGGTCAAATAGTAGAAGTTTGTACCTATAGTACAATAGTTAACCCTACTGTTAGCGTACCAGAATTCAACCTAATCCGACAACATGGCACGACACCTGCAGAGACTTTCTGTTTAAATGGGGAGTAACAACATCTAGTGCATACGACTGCGGGAAACCTATCCAATTGATAAGACACATTGTTTCCAGTTGCCCCCTCTTCATATTTAGTGACAACCCCAAAGCCATTCACAACATCACACCTGATGCCTTATTACCGAGATTGGGTTGCGGGAAATTATGCCTAATGAAGGGCGCTAACTATATTTCATGTACTCGAATGCCGTACTCCAGATTGTAATCGCAATAGCGATAAACCACCGTGAATGGAACAGATTCTAGAGGCCCCAACGAACATATGTGTGTTACTAGGCACTACAAGCCCCTGTCGATTTAGATCAGGAGCTGCTAGATCTTTTGGCTCTGATTACTTCTTTTACGACACGTTTAGTAGATTGAGTTGGTTTTATAGAGAGAGTCCAAATGAAGAGATACATAAGCAGAGGGCTTGGCCCTAAAAATCGAAAAGGATAATCGGGCTCCAAAGCAGGAAGAACTGAAAATAAGAAAAATGCATAAAACAGATCCACGGATACTCAAGAAGACTGCTGAAAGCAACACCAATCCAACAGCGACGACGAAGAAAAACAGCTCGCTTTAACTTAATTGAAACCCAAAAATCTCTTGGAGCAGAGGCTAGTTACTTTTCTACCGTTTTGAACGGAGCGAACAGGAAAAAGCTTCTGACATTCTTTGTGCTGATACGTATAGTTATGTTGCAATTGGGGTAGTCTCGTATTGGATTTGAAGGGGCAATCCATTTCTAAGAAAGAAACGTCAACGGAGAGGAAACCCTGAAATATAATCATCTCCGCACTTTATTCGATCACTTGATTCGGTTATACATGATAATAACTTCCAGCCAACCTAACCCCATTCATAAAGTTCGCTAAGGAGATCATAGTTGCGTCATTTGATGGCTTCAAGTCGCATGGCATATTTTCATCATATGCTATCAAGTCTGGAAAGAATTCCGCTTTACTATTACCCTGGCACTGACTGGCTTTTTGTAGAGAAAATCGTAAAAAAATACTTTTGAATGGCTTAGAACTTCATGCCTGAAGAGGGTAAAAGGGCAGTGGTTGAGCTATATATATATGTGCAAAACATATATATGTGCTAACGCATCCTCGATACAAGCTGCAACATGCCTACCAACGCGAAAGATCCCGCGAGACTTCATCATAAGGATTTGCTGTAGATCTTTCGTGATACTGACAATTCTCTTCGAAGAACCACGAAAAAGCGTCGTCTTAAAAATGCTAGACAGGATTGATTTATACTGAAATCACTCATTACAAAGGTGTTACGTTTTTTCTCATGATTTCAATGGTTTCCACGATCTAAGCTGATGTAAGTATAGGATGCCCCACATTGAATATGATGCCTGTCAAACGTATTTCCACTTCCAAGTGCCATTAGTTCAGTAAGCACCTACCACAGAAAATTAGTTTATTGTCATTTGCTTAAGTGGCCATATAAATGGCCAAAATCACATCTTCCTAATTAGCGGATTCACAAGTTTCTGTTTGGCTAATTTATAGAGCAGTCAAATCCCACTGCCAGCGAAAGCAGTGAAGGCGATATTGTTGTGCCAGTCTCTGCCATCAGACAATGGCACAAATTATTCCCATTAAATAAAACCGAGCTAGACTTTGTAATTTACACGACAAATCTCCAATTCAACCCCCCTGTTGATGTCGTGCCAAGTCACTCGTAATATCCCAGATGTGCTGTGCGTCATTACGGACAAATACGACTACATATGGATATCTACGCCTCATGCATTTTGATTAAAATATTTTCGCTTTGACAATGACATACCCCCTGGATGATGATGCGAAATAACACCAGTAACATCAGTCACACCAACAACAATAACCTTGGCATCTGTTGGGATAAACCAGCAATAAGACTCGGAGAGGAATATCGTACAGCACATCAATGCGGCGGCGACTGTAGTCGGCGCTTAAAGTGCATAATCATGATGCTGTTGCTTATTGCTGTCACTGCTACTACTTGTAGACATCTCAAAATGAGATGCATCTGAAAATGTGAATTCCAATTCGAATACGAATATGAATCCAAGATACGAAGAGTGCTTACGCACACCCCGTGTGAGCAGTGCAATTAACGTCACTATCAACCGTCAAGTTGACATTTAAGTCACAGGGAGTCGCAAACGACAGAGAATCAAAGCCATCTAAAGCCGTCAAGTGGAGCCAACCAAGTAGAAAATAAAAAATAAAAATCCAATGTGCGCCTAAACCAGGTATCACATATGGTGTGTATGTACGAGTATGCTACTCGTACTACTACCAGAAGTGTCATTACTCGCAGCTGTCATTTTACTGTAAAAACTTGGTGCTTACGCTTTAGCGGGTGCACCGTGTGTAACTTAATACTTTGCCTCCGGCTGTTGTACTGTCATACGATTACACTCACGGCTCTGTCGCTGCGCCACATCCCAAATATGGTCGAATGAAGTTTTAATTAATTTTTCTTGGACGATTACAGGGTATGATGTGCCGCACGTTGCGGTTTTCCTTTTGTGGTGTTACACCATCTCTGGTGCTCTGTTCTGTATCCGTACTATGTATGTATATAACCAGAGGTGCCTTAATGCCCTAAGCAGCAATAGCACCAGTCGCAGCATCAAACACTCACTCACTTCGACGTGTGTGCCCATGTTTAATGCCGAAGGTGCCACGCATTCCGCTCGATTGATGGAAATTTATTTTGACAAATGGCGCGAAAGCGCTCCATCCGTATTGATGCGTACAGTACCACCACTGGGCACAACATCAATACCAGCACCAGCAACAGAACAAAACATTTAGAGCAAAGCATGACTGCCTCCAAAAATAGGCAACACACGCTGCTGTTGCGAGATTAAAAGTTGTAAACTTCTGTCGAGTTGAACATTGTCCAGTTCTCGGTGTCCAATCTCCGTGTCATGTTGAGTAAGGTGGAGGTGGGATTTAGATCAGAGAGTGTATCTATTCATTCTATTGTATATACCTTCTAGGTATCTCCATGGACCAAACCTACCAACACAGCTCACATGGACTTCAGGAATTTAAGTGCCCATTTGAGCGGTAAATTGCATTTTATTTTCGAGAGCTAAAAAATCGTTACAGCTGATGCAGTGTCTACTCGTATGTCACGTTGTTGACGCTTACCTGCAATGACAAGAAAAAATTGAAAGAAAACGAAAAATTAATAAAAGTCGATTTGGAGTTAAGGAAAGGTAGAAGGCAAAAAAGGAAATATGATGTCAAGGTTACACAGGTTCGACTTAATTGGACGAGAATTTATTTTTGTCTATTCTAAAGAGCGCAGCAACCGAATGGTGGCCCACGGATCAGGGAAAAGTATATTACCAAGCATCAAGCACCCTAGTCAATTATACCCTGGATGTGCTCCTAATTGGTTCAGGTCTGGATGTTAACAGGTGTATCAATAGATATGGAGACTAATGGTAATCCGTTGAATTTTCAGAAATATGTTTTTCATCTATTGTACAAAGCAAAAGATCAACAGACAAGGGTTTGTACCCGTATGTTGGAAAGGTAATACATAAATAACGCATAAGCTGTGGAAATGTCCATTAAGGATTAATTTTTGAAAGTGTAAACAAGTATCCACGGTAGTGCAGAATGACAACAACCCACCATACTCGTATGTGTGTCTCGAGGAGAGACAATATTTTTAGCTTAAGACAATTTCAGTTTTAGGCTCTGAGTACTGGAAAAACTATCTTCCAAAACTGACGGATTATGATGACACTCAACTGTCATCTTGGCATCACTGAAGAGTCTGCGTATACCATTTACTATAAAAATGAATGAGACCTACCGTAGTGGACTTAAATTCAACAAATTTCACCCAATTTCTACTGCGCAGCTAAAAATTTTGCTGAAACAACTTTATTCAAAAGATATGATATGACGGATAAGTGTCGCTCACTGCAGCCGGGAATCTATATGAAGCTCTACAAATAGTAAACTCCACTTTCAAGCATCTTCTGAGAATTCTTCTTTTGTAAGAATGTAGGTTGAATGACTGTGGTCTGTGACTCAGCGACTATAACCTGTATAAAAAAAAAATCACAGCGCTTAGCGGAAACTTTTGTGTTTAATGACCTGAGGGACAACAATTCGATTCTGGAACAAGAAAATCACCCACGGGCCAACGAGACTAAACTGGACATAACGGCTGAAAATGTTGCGACTTAGGTCCAGATCGAGACTCGCCACCTCTTTATGAATTTCAAGGCCGCATATGACATATGACAATCTATACATATACATACCAAGTCTAATTTTTGCATCCCTGTCAAACTCGTATTATTCAGTGTTAAGACAAGGTGATGTGCTGCCATATGACTTGTTTAGTGTAATTTTAAGCAAATTGTGCGAAACTTGCAAGCCAACACCAGCGATACGATTTTCTAAAAATCTATGTATGCAGCTCTAGGTTGCATAGAGTTGACTTCGCGAAGCATTCAGAACAAGGGTTCTTGATATCCATAATTCGTTCGGTGAGGACATATACGGATGAAAGAAACTGATCCAAGTTTCGTTCATTCAAAGAGATGAGTTGCAATAGAGCTAGATGTGCATTTTGTTGGCATCTAATGGCAAATGTTACCAGTTAAAAGCTGACTCTTTGTACGTCAATAACTTCACGACCTGTTATAAGGTGTTGTAAGTTTATCAGTTTCAGGCGATCGAGATAGGAGGCTGAAACTGTCAGTCCGCAGGAGACTCCGTAACGCGAAAGAGGTCGGAAAATTACTTAGACCAGCGTGGGTGGAGTCGGCCTTCCTTATAACATAAGTTCAGTTCATTGTCACCGAATCGTTATGAATAAAGTAGATCTCAAGATGCAAAATGTCCACCAAACAATACTTGCCCTAGAAAATGCTCAAATAAGACCAGAGTATCAACCCGTTTAATGATTCTGAAAAACCTTCCAGCAAACAATATATTTCCGTCGCAAATATCTTCGGCTGAATCATGTATATCTAGATCTGCTGACCCAGATTTTGGGTTCTTGATATTCATCATCATCGAAATATGAATATGTCCTCTTCATTTTTGAGCTCTCTTCCTGGAGATCTTCAGATAACCCTGAGCTGGTGAACGGTTCACTGACATCAACTGCCGGTGATTGCGATGGAGGTGTATTTTGCCCAGCTTAAGGTGCTTTTTATCAGTGACTGCTGCTGTGTACAAGGCTGGGTATTTTCTTCTTGCACTTTTTAAACTTTTCCACTTAAATGGACAATAGTCTGCATAGTCCATTTTTCTCCTTTTTTTAAAAAAAAAGAACGCTAAGAATTCTTGTCGCCGCGTCGCTTACATGCAATACAGTTTTCTTCACTGGAGGTCATATGGCTAACTACGAGTATGTTTTCTACAGTCGGCCATTCACCGAATTTATTTCGCAGTATCACCTTTTCATTTTCGTAACGCGGACAGTGAAATAAAACGCGTGTTCTACGTTCTCGGAGATATTATCGCATCGAGGGCAATATGGAATAGTCTCGTGCTTCCGTTGAAAGAGGTCCTGTTAGAAACTGCGTCCAGGTACTGACCCTCAGTATCAGCCGATGCGTCCATCTTCCTTTCTGCGATTCGTCCCACTGTTGTTGCCAGACCACGACTCATGGCTTTTTTCTGTGGGTGTCTAACCGACCATTTTGTACTCAGCCATTGTATAGTCGTTTCAGTTCGTTGGCTAGGATGTCAATGGGCGGCATTGAAGACACGATGAGTATAGCGTCGTTAGATACCGCTCGAAATGCTTTTCCGACTCTTAAAGCGCACAGGCGGTAAACGGCCTTAATTCCGCGTGCGTACGATTTAACTTTCACTGTATTTGACCATTTCTCTGCGCCATACGATTGTACGGAACTAGCGACCCGCGCTAGTAGAGTCTTTTATTTTGTCTTCGCCCTCCGACATTGATCATGAGCCTTGACAGTGCACCGACCGCTTTTGATGACTTTTCACAAGCGTTTTCCAAGTGGTGCTTCTATGTTAAACGAGAATAAATCACCACCCCTAAGTATTTAATAAATGGTCGGGAAATGACATCGTATTCTCCGGGTCTAAGACTAATTGTCTCGGGTACTTTCCGATTGCTGATAAGTAAAACTTCGGTTTTACGAACCGCAAGTTGCAATCCGTCCCCGAGGAGCCAGCACTTGATTATTGTTATTACGGTCTCATTACAGAGAAGTTATATTTCTTCGAGCAATTTGGCAACCATGACTGCGATGTCATCCCCGAAACCAATGATTGATGCTTCCCGTGGGATTGGTAGACGTAAGATATCGTCATATATCATGTTCCATAGTAGAGGACCCAAGACCGATCCTTGTGGTACACCATGCAGAGCAGTCAAGATATTGTTTGCAGAAAATGATTGATCAATCATGAATTAAGTGCCAAAAGGATTGCATTATTTTACCGCACTGTGGACGTCATCATCGGATTTGGCTCTTCAAAAGTACTTAATCGAAAACAGCAAGTCTTATTACAGATCCTTGTGGCATGTCAGTAGTTGTATACATTGTGTATTCTCATGGTAAACATGAGAAAGACAGAGCCAGTTCTGATATGTTGAAACTAGTCTATTAAATCTTCATGAATTTCTGCACTAATTAACCCTTATTTAAGATCCTATTCTGAGCTAACACTAATTTCCATTTCAAAAGTGATAGGCATCAGTTAGTGACTTTACTTAGCGGGCAATCCTAAAGCCTTATGATAGATCACATAATATCGAAAATAGGAAAAAAAAAAGTTCTAAACACTTGCTTTTAAAACCATCAACCTCAAGCCAGCGCCTTGCTCATAAAGTGTTCACTTAAGGTTGATTTTTATTTGACAGCTATAACTTTTAATAGCCAACAAAATTTTGGTTGGTCGTTGCTCCTAATGGGCACTCGATGCCAATATCGATGTCGTTGCGGCACAATCAAAGTCAAAGCTGGTTATGTTGATAGCTAGATGCTAAACTATCTAATGACTATACGCATACATTTGTGTCACTATTTGTGACACTATATACATATGCACAATGTATAAAGGGACATCAGGAATAAACTCACGTAGATATGTATAATGGTAACAAAAATTGTTGTTTGGGGTTTATTTAAAGCGTAGGTTGTTGGTTTAAAGCCCATGAAAATGGTCTAGCTATACACGTTGTGTCTTATTCATCCACGAAGTGGACCTGTCGTCTATGTGTTGTATATAACTAGAAAAGTGTCGGATGATACGACATAGACAGGCTAACAAAACGGCCTAACCTACATACTTGGGGTAAATGAATTCGGTAGTTTAGTTAGTCCTTACCACAAATAGAGTTGAATCCCATTGGGAATTCGATGTCTGAAAGGATAACTTTCATTAGTTTGGGAAAATCTGACATGCACTTCCTAGCTAGTTTCGAACTCAGTCGAAATCATATTTCTGCAGCAGACGATACTTTAGAAGGAAACCAACCATACTTAGGAAGTTTTCAAACTTAATTTAGGACATGGACAGCTTCATAAAGAAGACAGATTTTAGTAACTTCCTTCTTCTACTTAAGTGTCACCTTAGTTTTTGAAATAATTGACCCCATTCCTCCTACAGCTTTCAAAAAAAAAGTAGCTGGATAGAATCTTATAGACAGGTTACCAACTTCATCTGCAAATGCCTAAACGCAGACTTATGATCTGTTTAAAAAAAATTTACCAGAGAATCTGCCAACAGGCGATAGCCTTCAAAAGTTGCATTAATCCGGTTGTGTAGTAATCAAAAGTGTTTTTCTTACCTGGCCGCGATGAGCGAGGACACTACATTAAACTGGCAAGTGTACATGGGCCAGCGTTCCTAGTCTAGGAAACTTGGCTAAGCAATCTGCATCACTAAATCTCTATCACCACCGAAACGGACGCAATGCTTGATCAATCGATGACAACTTTTGACTATCGAACTCGGACAGAAAAAGGCGTCTGGAATATTAACATACTTCTCGACCTCGGTAGTAGCACTGTCTTACTCAGTACCGAACAGCCCCACGTCAGTATTCATCAGCATGGAGTAGGCTTAATGCTGTCAAAAAAGTTTACTCTTTTTGAAGTAAAACGGTGACTGAATGTTAGCAGCTAAACTTTCGAGTAAAATAAGACACAAATTTGCCAACTGAGGATGACCTTTAGAAGCAAAAGAAGATATATTGTGACATGTAAATACCGAGGTAGGCACCGACAAGAGCTCAGGCATGTAATGGCGACACAAGCCCTCAAAGAGCGGCATGAGAATGCTGAACGTTTTGTGAATTTCAGCAATTCTAATCGCTTTGTCAAACAAGGCACTTTGTTTGACGGTAAAATTTGCGACAAAGTCAGCTGGTTGTCGCCTAACCACGACGATCACTTGACGATAGGCCATTGTTTTAAAAGACTTCTGAAACAGACGCGGAGAAGACATGGGAATGGCGCATGATTATAACCTTATGATTGCTTATCTCAAACTGGGTAAGGTTACCAGAATTGTCAGAAACAATGTCGACCGACTAAACAACACTTCCGTGCACCAATAACTAAGGGCACATCCTTCACAAGGAGTGGAAACAATTAGCATCAGGAAGTTGTCACATCGGGCCGCCCTAAAACATGACAAGGAAGACATATCACCTGGCTCTAATGCTTTTTTTGCTTTTTTTTATAAAGAAATGAATTTTGACATTTAAACTGCAACATCTTGATAACATAGTTTGCCATATACCATAGGATCATGAACTTCCGCCAAACGTCAACTGACATGAAGAGAGAAGCAAGCCTTTTGGTTGAAGATTAATCCATAAATCATCATCATCCCAACTCAAGCTTACAAATCAGGATTACAGAGCAACTAGTAAAGAGGGAAAATTTTAAAGATTTTCTGGCCAAACCGCAGCTCCATGAAAGAACTTGGCAGAGTTTGGACTTTTGAAAAACGCGATACTTCCACTGTTTGTCCAACTATGCAATGTAATCCGTTACCGCAGGACAGATACCTGGCGCAGAATACTCGAAGAAGAAAGACAAACTTGAAGCTAGGTGTAGTGGGAGTTCAAGTTTCCCCAGGACATAAGTAAGGATTATGTTAAGGCCACCTTCAGATGAGTAGATTTTATAAGTCTTGTTTTCACGTGGAGTATATTTAGAATGGTTTCTATTAATTTCGAGTAACAATCCAGAACTAATAGAGTGCTCGGTATCATCTTCATTGCAGTAGATTTTTTACATTCAGAAATGTCATCTCCAAGTTCCAAGAGTATAGCTCTGACATAGATATTCATCGGGTCTTAAAATAGACCATAGCTGATAGGGGGAAAAAAAATCACTCCTGACAAGATCGATGGCATGGTCCTCCTTCTCATCTTGGATATTACCCGCAAATATAACACCATCCATCGCAGCATTATCGATCCAGAAACCTGACAGCAGTTCTGATCTATCTTCGATAGAAATCTTCACAGAGGAATTGAAGAGGGTATAGTGATTGAAGTAATCTGTAGGCAACTGTGAAGCTGATAAACCAACAAAATAGAGGACAATGGAAGATCAATTTATAAGTCTGTACCATCTACACACTCCCTTTCCAGCATAAGATGAATCCTCGTGATACATGATTTACGTCTAGACTGATCTGGTCAAAGAGAGAGACAACTACGAATGAGTAGAAAGAATATAAGCTTCGTTATTCGATTATTTTGACTGATGGAAACACTTGGCAGAAGAAATGGTGTTCCCTTCAATTATTTCTGCAGGACCTACCGGAACGAAGAATATAAGAGTACATTATGTTTCTATGTAACCTCTCAGTGCAACCGATTCGCTTTCAACTTGGCCTTAACAAGTGTCTTATACGGGTTAAGTGCCCGAGAGGTCTATGTTAATAACCTAATAACGTGTTACGGCTGAAACTGAATACTGAAGATAAGGAGAAACGTGATGACAATGAATTTAATACACTAAACTCGCATTAAACAATGTCTCTGGAATGCTACCCTGTAAAACACAGAGGACTTGAATACATATTGTATTTGGAGGACTAGTTAGTAAGTTCAGCCTTCAAAAAACTGACATTTTCGACATTACCGACTCTGATCATATTTGGGCCGCTGCGCTGCCGGATTCAAAGTCTAACTGTTGAACGAAAAGAATATGTTGAACTTGACTATGTAGGCAGTACGAATTGAAACAGCTTGGGTTTACTCGTACAGTGGACGCCAGCAGATCTTGGCCAGGACCCAGTGGATCTACAACAATCAGGTAAGCAACGGAGACAACTTTGGGCTACCAAACGGCTCTGAGAAAAAAAAAAGCTAAGAAGCTGGTAGCTGGCTAAAAGCTCAGATCGGAGGCTCTACATGACTGTTTCAATTTTCTTTTGAATAGCAGTAAATGGGAATGAGCTAAGTCTTAAGATACGACTAAAACGCAAATAACCTAAAGTTGCTTGTCGTAGTTAAGAAGATATTGGCGGTTAAGAAACTAAAAATCAGCAAAGCTGTCTTCGTCGATGTAGTACCGAACCGGCGGAGTTATTCAAACCTGATGGCGATGTTTTGGTGAAAAGCGCACTCGTACACCAAATCACCAATATTGAATGGAATATTTGATCAAAAATAATCTACAATAGAGAAAATGCGGCGTCTGGCAAGAACTATAGAGTTTTGTCTCTGTCGCATCCCGGGTAAGATCCAATCCAACACACCGTATAGACTTCTGCAGAACTTTGCTTCTAACACTGTTAGCCTCTAGTACTATGAAGTAGTTGAGGTATTTGGATATATTGGAGTTCATTTTAACACAACAATTAGCAACTTGGAGCAGTTGCGACAAAGATTAACACTACCAAAACCAAACCAAAACCAAAACTTTATTCTGATAGTTCTACCTAGGACGATAAGCAAAAAGAGAGACTGACATTAGAGTCCTTGAAAAGAAAAGCACTGCGTCGTGTACTACTTGTATGTAGGTGCTGTGTAAGAGAATGGAAGAATTCTAGAAACTGTTCCAAGCTTTTGATGTTACCAGAAAGCTCGGCCATACACGGCAGTGATCCATCTTAAAGGATTTCCACCCAACTCACTGATAAGGGAAAACGTGTTTATGATTGAGATTAAAATGATCGCGGATACCAGACAACGTAGTTAGGTTAGATTAAGTTGGCGGGCCATTCTATCACACTTAGGTCTGTGTAAACACATTGTGATGCCCGAGTGGGGTAATTGGAAGGGGATGGGTATTTGATTGCGGTTCCTAGTTCTGGTTTCCGCTCTCCGCTCTGGTAGTCGGTAGGGTCTAAGCCATCTTGTTACATCCGCGAGTCTAAAAAGAAATGTAAGTGAAGCAGCAAATAGTTCTGAGAGGTTGTGGGAGTAATAACTTACTAAAGTCATTTGCCTCAAATTACTGAGGGGACACAAAAATTGCAGGGTATCCTCTCGTGAGCCGTCGGTAAGGCGCAGCTTTATTACCTGCGCCCCCAGAAGATTTGAGCAATTAAACAAGCGTAGATAGCTCAGGCCTGCTTTTCAGGAGAATCTTACTTGTTTTGGATCTGCTGAGTTCCGGACATAGTTGGCTTGAGGTCTCGCAGGTTGGAAGGTCTTTCCACCTTTCATTGGCTTTTATTTGCATCGTTAGCTCCACTTGTATTCCCAGAGCAGAAAGCTGAGTTTTGATGCTTTGATCTGCCAGTATCCGTTCGAGGGAGGATCGTTTTCGAGATGGCTCATCTACAATACATGCTCGTTGCCTGCCAATCCGTTATGCCCAGGGACCCAGTATAGTGTAACTTAATGCTGAATGCAAAGAGTGTTAAGCTCTTCGCGACAGCGCTTTGCATGCCTCGATTTGATTTCAACTGCTATGATGGTATTAATTGAAGTCCGGCTGTCAATATATGTATGTATATGGTAATATCCTCGTGAGAAGTAGTCCGTGTTTGAGCATAAACCCAGTTCACTTGTAACCTCTTAGGTTCGGTTTCCACCCATTAAGCTAACTCAATCTTAAAGCGCTTTTCGCTGCAGATTCCTGCATGTGCAGATCTAGGAGCAGGAGGTCAAGTATAATATATTTTGCTGTCCCGACGTTGGCGTCGTTCTCATGACATGAGTCGTCCCTATACATACAATCCTCTGTACTTCTGTTCTACTACTAAGTTGCCATAAGTTAAGATGGGTCTGACGATAGCCATGTACCTCCATAGGTTAGTCTTAGGGTTAGGTGTCCATTTTCTCTCAAAAATACGGCTGCAAGCGTAGAAGCCGATTGTTGTTTTCTTTACACGTTCTTCGACGTTGAGCTTCCAACTCAGTTTACTATCTAGTACGATATATGTAGCACTGTTCAGTAGTCGGAGGGTTGTCTCATCTATGGAAGGAAGGTCAAATTGTGGCACTAGCCTTTTATGTGTGAATAGAACAGAATCTGTTGTTTGTGGGTTGATTTCCAGCCAACAGAGCTTGGCCCAGTCTCCCAGGATCATAAGGGCACAGTTTAGGATTTCACTGACCGTGGGGAGTGGAAAGTGGCTTGTATTCCTTTTTAGATTCAGAAGCATTTCATTAAACACTAGGCTCCACAAAAAAGGCGGTGAGCCTCAATACCATGTAACCTAATGTTGCATAGATGTTCCTGTTGCGGAGCATACAGCTTATCAGGTTCGTTAATGCAGGATGAACTCTAGCATTTTCTAAGTTTCTACTTATAGCGGGAATTTTGCCATTGCTGAAGGCTCCTTCGATGACAAGGAAGACTGCTAATGTGTGGTTTGTTTTCGTGAAGATTTTTTTCAATCGTGTTGACAACTTCATATAGGGCCGTTTCCGTGCCTTTGCTTTTTTTATAGGCATGCTGGGTTGAGGCTAAGTCGTCTGGGTGCAGATTACTTCGGATATGAGTGTCAAGCAGTTTTTCAGACTTATGGGCTTGAAGCCTTTTTTTATTTTTACTTTTATTTTTACTTTTACTACATTTTGGCACATATCCATGCTTGATGGTACTGTTGAATAGTCATTTCAGGAACGATATCACAGCCAGTTTTATGTTTTTTGAGTCTTGATTGGTATGATTCCGTCCAGTTCAAGGCAATCCTTCTAGTATGGGATTTCATCTTGGCGAGCGAAAAAAGAGGCTGTTTACTACTGGTGTTGGTGTTTTAGTATTAGTGCTTCCGGTAAAGTGGGTTTCTAACAAGAGTCTCACAGCTTCAGTGTTGGATGTCGTCTAACTACCATCTGCTAGTTTTAGATCTCCAACTATTGTAGGTTCCTCAGATGTGACTTTCCTTGGACGCGCACACTCTGTTCTGCTTTCAATGTTGGAGCAAAACTCCATGATTTTCTTTTAGCCTGCAGATTGCGCTCTTATATTTCCTCAGATTGGCATCATATTTGTCCCAGTCGGAGCACAAATTTTAGCTTTTGACTGCATTGAAACAAACTTTGCTCTCCAACGGGTAAGGGGCTGAATGAAAAAACATTTCGCATTCTAGAAGCCTACTAAGGTCAGATTCTACATGAGCGACTCGCAAATTTTCGAAAATCTTTACATCAACCGACCATATAAAATCATAAAAAGCCTACAAAGGAAACCATTTTTTCAGGAAGTTGACAAAGCAACAAATGATTGAGACTGAAATAAAAACGATTAGTGACAATTCCGACACATATCATAGTTAATGAGGGGTCAGGTCTTAATCAAAAAAACCATTTCCACACGAAAAACTATCACAGACACAAACTGATGCATATTTCTCAAAACGTTGACTATTATAATAAAACAAATGTCCACGATGACATGGACAAATCTATCCCCCATTTCATCAAAAGCAAGCCCACACACCCAAAATAGTTAACCTCGACTAAATCAACACACCAAACTGTGGTCGAGTATACAGATAGCTTCACATGTACATATGTATGTACGCATGTATCTCCCGACTTGATGAATAGGCCTTTCATTATCGACCAAAACTATTCACAAACCGTTACACTACTTTTCCTTATCAGTTCTTTTATAGTCTTCCTCACTTTGGCTCTTTGTCAAATTTTCAGCCAACGACCACCCAAACGAAATAGTGACTCTAGCTGGCCAATATGGGCTAACCCCTCACTAAAAAAGGCTTGGAGCCTAAAAGACTCAATTTGTTACTTTCCTATTCTCCTTCCCTTCCTGACATTTCGGCATACACACTATTTCCAAAAAGAATTTTACGTTTCTCGGTTTTTTGTTGGTGCCTTATCGGGGGCAATTAACCGAAGCAATAACAAACACAACCCAGCCAGACACTCCAAAAGTTGATGGGTGTTGCTCTCCTGCTACTACTGTAGTCGACTGTATATCTGTCTTCTATATCTGTTGACGACGAATTTCACCGGAAAAAAAAACTCCAATCTAAATTACGGCACCGAGTTAAACATTTTAATGTCGGAGCAACACGCAAGCTGGAAAATCGACTTTAGTTCATGGGCTCTAGTTCAGGGATCAACTCATCCCGAAATGTGTACACAATGAGACGTTTTTCTTTCAAGAAACAGGAAGTCATCGAACGTGGATGCGACCTAAACAAATACTCACTTCAAAATGATCACGTCGGTCTCGTTTGTCGTAGTCTGTCATAGACGGAGGATACCCCATCACTAGATTGTATTTGAATTTTTTTTCTAGAAAACGTTGGAAAAAGTACACACATATGGGACACCCTTGTGGTGGATAAATCTCTGACAAAAATGTGATGTGACTGGGATCAGTTTATCCAAACTGGGATAAACAGACATGCAGTTATGGTCCAAGGCCCAATTTAAACAACAAACATCGTGCTCATGCAGTTCATTCTCGAAAACGAGTTCATGAACTTAACCCTCAAAATGTACACATCCCCATAAGTACACATGAGCAAAGATAGACGAACAGATAGAAAGATAGATAGAAAAATGGACACATGCAACTTATATAGAAGTTATGCAGAGAAAATTGCCTCAAGTCGGGTAAGCTATAATAGCTCCATCGCGCCAGCAAAGACAGACTACCCGGAACAATTGTGGAAAATCAAGAGAAAATTTTATGGGGAAAGGCGTGAGGGATTGTTTAAATGGAAAATGGTAAATGGTAAATGGAAAATTCCCTCTGCCTTAACAATATTTACATCGCGATACACAATAACAACAACTGTCTGTCTATCGGCCGGTTCGTTTGAGATGCATTGCCATGTACACACTACTGCTGCTGCTGCTGCTCCTGCTTCGAATAACTTTGTCCACGCTACATACAGAGTCCCGAGACGGTGCTCACTGTAAATGTCAGGCTCTGACTCGTACGTGACAATTTCAAATTGGATCTTGTTTAAAGGGATTTCGGTGTGTGACAACTAAAGACCAAGGACGAGGTTGGAATAGGAGTTTTATTTTTCTGTATCTCCTGTCACAAAGTGTACTCGTAGCTACGGATACAACTGACGTTATTTGAAGTATCTTCTAGCTCCTGGTGCATCTAAAAATAAGTGGCACTAGAAATGTGTGAATTGAGAATAGTTTTCCGCCAGATGATGATGAGGATAAAGTGATGAGATGTGAAACAGCTGCTTTTTGAGAAGCCTATTGAGGCTAATTGGAGTTCGGCATGGCGGGTGCAGTTCTTGACACATTAGAACGTCATTAGAGTCCTTGAGTTTGTTGGACTGATCATAGTATCATAGTGATAGGAGTGAGTATCGATTTTATTAAATGGCTCAGAGGTTAAGGAGAGAAAAACCTATTGGTGACTGAGAGCTGACAGTCGAACCATAGCACTTCCATGACGTAAGTCAATATTACCATTCATGCGACCCCCCGAAGTAAAGACAGCAACATCTAACCCTATACAAGGCTGCTAGATTTGACGGCCTGTCAGCAGATGACTTCCTGGAGACGATCCAACTAACTAATTTCTAAGTTTCTGACGAAGCAAATAAATGGAAATACAATATGTTGAATGGAACCTCTGACCCACAAAACAGTAGATCCTTTAGGCTGCCCCAACAATAGAGCCATTAAGTCGCAAACAATGCCTTAAAATATTTCCTAACCATATAATTGGACCATATCTACCCGGTTTACCCTTACCCTTACCCGGCCAGTCCACAGTGGATCCTATATTTACGCCAGATTCTAGAAAACACCCAAGAATTCCAGATTGATACACACTCACAACATACGAGTAATGCTAGAGGCATTATTTTCTAAAAATCTGTGCATATGCTGATGGCATTTTAATCATTGGCTAGACGCAGGGAGCAGTCGTCACTGTGGTGCGTTTGCAAGCATTGAAATTGAAGAGAAAAAAATGGACCAAACCAAGCAGTCCGACGAATCGAACAGGACGCCACAGTAGGCAGCTATAACTTTGAGGTACGAGTAGTTTAGGATTTTCCCAATCTTAGTTCCGCTTTGATCGAATAAATGTTATCACTCTTACCAGGAAACGAAGACCTGCTAGGAGATTAAGATCTTTATTGGCAAGAGGAAGAAAGCATCGATGCAGGTTAACTTATTCGGTATTTTCGACCTACGAGTATAGTCTTTCCTAGGCAACAGCTGACTCTGGGTACTATTTGGTTGCGAAAAAGGTACGAATGCGGATATCTTAAGAGGCTCTATGATATCGAAATACTTAAAGAACATTTTATATCTGATGAATACAACAAAAGCAAATAGTTACACTATTAGAGGATATAACTTTTAGTCTGATCACCACAAAAAAATCTATTTTGACGAATGCAGCTAGTGTATGCAACAACAGAACCT
Source organism: Volucella bombylans (assembly GCA_949129095.1). Lineage (NCBI taxonomy): Eukaryota > Metazoa > Arthropoda > Insecta > Diptera > Syrphidae > Volucella > Volucella bombylans. Next base: position 121,266,749 of record OX422142.1, on the reverse strand, counting down.
CAGGGTGTATGAAAAACGGAATACTCAGAGTGAAATGCATCATGCAGCAAACCATTATGTAAATGGCTAGGTTATTGTGTGCCAAAAATAGTTCTCTACAGTCCCCCCTGGGAACTACAAGTTTCGGGTTTCCAGACCACAAAGTCCAAAATCTGGTAAATCAGGAAAATGGAGGATGAACTGATGCGTTTTGTTATATATCTAGTACTCTGGACTCTAGACTAAGAAATTTTTTATTTTTTTTTTTAAGGAAAGCGAGAGTTGGGGTGGGCTTAGACAAATTTTCTGTGGAAACCAATAAGTCGAAGTATGAATCATGTTCTGTTCTCTTCTGCATTCTAAAAGGATTAATTTGCATTTCATAATTAAAAGGTTTCAAATACTCATAAGAGATGATTCAGCACCAAGGCCAGTAGCTAAACTAAGAACATAATGTGATTCTAGGAAGATGGGACTTATCTAAGTCCTGAATACTTTTTGGTGCAGTAGCAAATGCAACCGTGAGAGGCAATCATTTCATGCGCTTCATACTACCGTCTGATTTGGTTGTTATAAAAATAAGAAAACAAAAGGGTAATCGAGTTAACGCTAAGAAGGAAGTAGTCCTTTGTACTCCTTGCAAGTTCCTTTTAATAGAATTTCTCTGTCTTTCAAAGAAAGATTACCACGTCAACGCCGAGTACGTGCAGCCTGATGCGAGTGTAAGTCGGACATTCACAGAAGTAATTCTCCACGATGTCTTCATCAGTTTCACAGTTGTAGTAATACATGCCCAACACATTGAAGTGGTTAGCAAAAGTGTAGTGCCTCGTAACGACGCCAGTAAGCAAGCAGTCTTCTGTCTTTCCTACTGAAGGAGACATCGGGAAACTTAGTTTGGTATGCCGGCAACGTGGGTAAACTGTCAATGGAAGCCTTAACCGAGGACGCAGGCAGACCTAACGTAGGTTCGGATTCGAGCCAGACAAGACTCAGTGAATTTAGCCTTTCGATTGCGTTCCGGAGAAGTCTTGCATTCTTGAACTAGCTTGGAAGGTATCACAAAATACCATAGCTCATTATCATCTAAGAAGCAAGACACAACTTTTCCGAAAGATAAGTTTTTTTTTGTTTTTTAATTTGCACGCAGTCAGCATCTGCAATCAGTGTCCTAAAAATGTTGTTGGTAAGAATGCTGCATCTCAGATAGAGGTCGACCATTGTCTCTATATTCTTCAACATGAAGGAAGTCACATTATAGGCCTGAAGCTCTTGGCAAGCTTGTAGTCCACTTTTCCGATCAGACCATGACATACAATCGAATTCAAAGTCAGATACGCGGTTTCGACTTGGTTGAAGAAGAGGAGGAATGGCAGAAAAACTTACTGAATATGGTTTAAGGAGAAGCTCAGAAAATCCATCAACGCTCTGCCTAGACACAGAACGAAACAGATGCTAGAGGAAGGAATGTCAAGAATGTAAACGTAATGTAAAAGCCCTCACCACCTGTTTTTTTAAACTCCCACAGATCACCCTTTCCATGGTGGAACGCAAAAGGTTGACTTGAAAAAACCCGAGGAACTACTGATAAAAGGAGCAGATTCTCCAGTACCACTGGACAAAAAACGTGTTGGATTACATGTCACTTCAAACAGAGCGCTGGCAACTTTCTGGCAGTAAGAATGAGCTTTCGGCTCACCATGTGGGGTCTTACAATTCTATGAAAAGGCCGATTCTACCTTATGCGTTATTTGTTTGATGAAATAAGGTTTTGGGTCAAAACTTCACCGCTGCTTTCCCCAGTCTTCGCAAATACGATATGTCTTGCGGCACGGGGGGCTTTCCAGCACACCTAGCTCTGTTCTGGACGTACTGATGAATCCAACTTCAGCATAAAACAAAATAACTTTGATAGAACTCGCAATGAAATGTCGATGATCATGCACGCTTACTACGAGTATTAGGCTCTGTTTTCACCAAAAGTTTATCTGAAGGTGTTAATGACATTAAGTTTAAAAAAATAATATCGGTCAAATGACCACCTCCTGAGTTGATGCACATTAGTGCTCGTTTTACGGCATTTTACATTGTTGGTGAGTTCTTCTTTAATGTTGGCTTTGAAGACTTGCAAGGTTTGTTGTTTGTTGTGGTGAACGCGAGATTTTAAGAAGCGCCAAAGGAAGTTCAAATCGTCAACTGTCGCAACAAACACCGCTCATTATGATTTTGGAAATCATCTTCTTCTTCTTCCACTAGGTTTAACAGAGCTGGGAGTAAGTTAGCCTTAGTGACGATCAACAGGCAGCAATTGGTGAACGGTTTGCTCTTTATAAGGGAACATCTTTAGGACTTTCACCAAAATTCGACGCAACGAACGTCTGCTGATGCCAAATTCGTCGTCTCGTCGATGTTTGTGGACTCTATCGGATGTCCTCGGCCACAGCAGTGATATTCTCGGTCGAACGAGCAATACGAAGCTGGCCCTTCTTGCGACATTTCTAGTGGATCCAGTTTGCAAGAGACGTTCAACCAAACGCTTAATTGTTCGCGCATATGGTGCAGGACGACAAGTAATCGCCGAGTGATACGAGTATTTTGCAGCTCAATTGTAACCAGCCATTGAGTACTACTTAGTAGAGACTTTCCGAGTCAGACAAATTTTCAAAACTCGTAGGTAAGTAAGAGTTTCATACAAATTACTCAAATGTGATGCTGAAGATGCCGAGAACCACCACAGTGCATGACAAGCATTTTTCATCCTTTCTCTCAGAATCGTCTCATATCCTCCTTAATTTTCATGTGTTCTATTCGTCGAATCACGTCGTGGCCATATGGATCCCAGCAAGTGACATCTCTGAAGCAAGCTCAGTCTAGCCCATTCTATCAATTTTCCTGAATGGCAAAACGTCTGAACAGACTAATGAGACCAACGTAGACGTGGAAAATAATCCACATCAGAAGCCTCCAATTCAATGCTTTATTACCTAGTCTTGGAGGCATATAAGACACCGAGTCCACGGATGGATTTCTCCAACACAAACTAAAGTGGGAAACAGCCCAGAAACAACTATAGATTAGATTTATTCAAATCAGTAATCTTGCAGTCGGTCGCGATAACTCCAAATACAATACAAAGAAGATGAAAATTAAATATTTTTTCAAATGTCAAGGATGCACAGAGATAGTTTGTCTTTGTTTGTCTCCATTTGGTGCTCAACTGCTTCCACAGTCCCTCTGGTTTCCTTTGTTCTAGTTTTCGTGAAATAGAAAAAAAATAAAAAAAACCGTCAGTCACATTCCAATTAATGGGACAAGATACTTGTACGTTTGCATAATGAAAAAGATACAAGGAAAGGTGAGCAATCGTCTGTATCTAGACACAGCCGTTCGTCACTGTGCGTTCGCCCCCATCATTCCCATCATCATCATCATCATTATGATTATCATCGTTGTCAGTCGTCATTTCCAGCAGCTTCATCTCGAAAGTTCACACAAACACACAATTTAACCATAATTGAGTGCAAAGAACTCTAGAGATTAAGATCACTTTGACTCATTTCGCATGTAGGCTTCGAAGCCAGTCAGTGAGCCGAACAAACCTGGCTAACCCAACCGCATTGGCTCATGGAGCCGAACAAAACCAGATTCAAGTTTGCCGAAGAGGTTTCTTTGTGATGATGCTTCCAATGTATCTGTAGCTGTTGCTGCTACTTCTGCTGCTGCTCCCAGGTAAACTGTTGACCAATTGGAGTCATCATCATTGCATTAGGGATCTCAGGGGTAACTAAGAGCAAAAGGAGGCGGTTGCCGGAGTCAGACCATAACAAATACTCGTAAATGCGAACCCGATTGCGATTCTGGCTGCGACTGCGACTGTGACTGTGACTACGACAGTGATTTCGATTGCGAATAGGAATCGCAATCGGAATGAGAATTGTGCTGATCTTCTTCTTATGGAACAGAGAATATTTTGAAACGATATATAAGCAGGAACAAGTCGTCCAAGACCAACAAAAAGACCAAGTAGACATGGACAATAACGACAAAGGATCTGAGGACAGCAACCAACTATCCAGACGAAGGAGGGAGCAGTGTGGCTGGCTATGGCAGAGGATCTGCTTTCTGCCACTAGCTATAATCTAGTTGTTAACCTTGAGAGAAGTTTTAAAGTTCAGCGAGCCTATAGTACACCGTTTTCTGTGCCTGCCCTGGCCTGGCTATATGATGCGGTGTGTTATCAAGTTGAACGGACGTTGCTAGTAGACAGTAAATATTGCCACTGCGGAACTTTGTTAGCTTAGTATCACTACGGTGCTTCTATACCACACTAGAGTAAAAATAAAGTCAAGTGGAGCAGGGGACCGTGCAAAGTTCATTGGCTATTTGGTTTGGAAGTTAACTGAATATTTTATAACCTCTTTCGGAGATCGTTTTTTTTTTTTTTTTTTTTTTTGTTCTTCTTTATATTTTGGTGTTATTCCTTTCTTCTCGGTTAGTTCTTGCCTTTTTACCTCAAGTTCTCCTCCTGGTTGGGTTTGCTTTAATGGCTTCACAGGAATTGGTGAAATGTTGTTTTGGCATTTTAATTTCCTACCAAATCTATGCTTCAGAGAAACCGATTTTAATTAAGTCCACCAGTTGTTTTAGGTTGGAAGTTCATCTTTTGGCTAGAAGAAACGATGAATGCAGGGATAGAGGGGGATGGGATGTGTTCTTTCTGTTGTTTTTGAAGGGTTTTTCGAGGAAAAAGGGCATCTGCAAGTTAGTCCCAGTTCTGATATTAAGAATTCGCATACAAGTTTAGGTTTTGTGGTATTTATAGATGCATATATGTATTTTGGGGTTGTTAGAAATCTGTACTGGATGGTTGACAACGTGGAGTGTTTATGCTTTATATAGGTACGGAGCATTTTTTTTGGTCCCATTACACTGAGTACGACTAAGTGGTATCAAAGATTATGATGAAATTGATCTTAAAGATGGTCGAGTACAGGGAGCTATAGATTGTACTGATGTATTCACAGCCACCAGAGCTCCTATTCAAGGCACAAGACTAAAACCTCGTGAAACTGTCATACATACTAGACAAGTACGAGTAGTCATCTGCAGTACTGGTGTTTTGGGCTTTGGTTCAGAGGTTATCAGATAACTGGGATACCATATCGACCACATTCCCAGGTTTAACCCAACTATGCACCCTCAAAAACTTGTCCTACTAAACTTTCAAGTCTGCAATTAACCACCCATGTCAACAATGTCATTCAAAACCCTGCGCCTGCGGTAATAATAGGCAAATAGTCTTTACAGATGTAGGTAACACTCATTAACTCCATTTTCCTCAAAGGACATTTAAGAAAGGATATAAATCCATTGGCATTCAAACCTGCTATAGGGCCTGTTTTGGTTCTTAAGTATCATCTGTCAAGGCTAGGTTAGATAAGAGTGGCTGTTAAAAAGAAACCAACCCACTTAGGCTCCTACTCTTGGAACCAACCTGAGCGTAGGAGCTCCTAAGTGGAGTTTTCTCGTCCATGGAGCTTCTGAAAAAGTCATTTGTAAAAACGCCAAGCCTTCTTGCATGCTTGACTATAAGACAGTGTCCAGTGACACTATTTCAATTCTCTAGAATATTTCTGTGCCCCGGCGCCCAATACAGGTGAAAATTGAACTGCGTTGACATCTCCTTTAGAGATGATCGGCAGTCAAGGGCGGTTTTAGCATTTTGTGAGACTGACCCTAGAATTTTAGTTGCTGTCAGTTTAACCTGTTGTCAGGACTGGTAGGGAACACGATCTGAGCCAAATATATGTATATGGTGCTGGCGTTACCGTGGAGTGCTCCAACCTTCACTTCCCGTAAGGCATACTATGAACCTACAATACATGCTAATCAAGTCGAAACAAATGCTTTCCGAATTTCCGCTTTCCGAATCGAATAGTCTTTGATTATCTCCCGAATGCGTGGTCCATTAGGGGTGAAACTTGCCTTAAATAGTTCACACAAGTGGAAGAGTTTTAATTTACTTGAAGAGATCAACTGGAAGAAGTTGGCTAAAGAACGCACTTAATAAAGACGTCTATTAGCTGAGACCCTGGGCCATTAGACTGCTGCCGGTTTTACTGAGTGCAATCGGAGCCTGTATTCGGACTACCTGCATTCCACAGCTTGCACTCATAGGTGGGTTTCTTGCGCTTGACTAGATTTTTAAGGCCAATAAAGCCAGCGACTTAAGTACAGGTTGTATATTGGCGCTGATACGATTTATGTTCGTAGACTTTGTTTTTTCCTTTTCAGTATACCAACTCAGTGGTTAACATGGGATCCCTAGTTTCCCAGTCTATGAGACCTAACATCGTTTTTCAAATTTTCTAGAGCGCCATCAAACAAGAGCTGTCATTTTAAATTTCGGACCATTCGGACATTCAATTATCTTTGCGATGATTTTTGATAAGTGACAACTAGAAGCTCATTAAATATGGAACGGTACACATTCGCACGAAGTGTTGAAATAGTGAAAATATCGCGGAAAGGTTTCGTAAAGTTCGTGCTGCTCGGTTATCATTAAGCGCCTTCTCGCATAGCTATACTGAATTTAATCTATGAATTTGAACGCATCGGACAGGTTAGTGATGTGAAGACTGCAACTCATGTTCGTCCGGCAAGGTCAGTTGAAAATATTGTCGCCGTAACTAAGAGTGTGACTCAAAACCCAGGAGTTTCCATTTCGAGATGGTCACAGAATTTGGGCCTACCCACAACCACTTTGCATCTTGCATATTGCGTAACATGTCATACAGCTTGTGAAACAATGGTTCTATAGATATTGCGTGAAAAATTCCCTGGACGTGTGATTTTTCGTGCAATTAGACTTTTTCCTTTAGAGCTATATTAAAGATCTACGAAAATGCTCCACCAACGATTCATGTACTAGAAGAAAATATTAAATCTGTTATTCGCGAAATACAGCCGCAATCAAAAGATTGACTATTTGTAGGCAGAGCCGAGGCGCATATTTAGCAGATATTGTATTCCATTACTAATCTCAGAGGTTGTACTTTAAACTAAAATAAAAATATCACCAACTTTCATAAAAATGTTGAGTGTTTCTGTTGATTTAAAATGACACCCCTTGTTGGATGAGCCTTTCATATAGGTTAATCAGAAAGATTCGATGGAATTCTTAGGTGACCTGACTGTCTACTGATGAATCTCAGCTGGGAAAAAAGAAGCAGACACGAAGTACCAGCATAACTCATGAAAGCTAATTTCACGCCGAACACCGCCAAAAAATTTTAATCTGAAAAGACTATAATCGCTAGTTGATTGCTTCCTATCATGCATGATCTTTTGCAGGTCTGGTCTTAACTCTGGTCTGGAACAAATTTTCAAAATGCTCAATTTCAAAAAGACCTTTACGCAGCTAACAGTATGAGCATTAAGGGTCCATTGCAAGATACTAAGTAACCAACAATTTGACAACTTTCTGAGGAAATGTATTCCCTTAAAGTACGAGTATATGCTAGAGCCAGAGTATCAAAATGCCATACCTCTGACAAACATCTGGGTAGCTATGACAATTTTAAACCACGAAACTTCATTTGAAACTCGTGTTCCTTTTAAAATTGTGTATCCTGTCGGAGAAGTGTTCACGTCAACATTTTTGACACAAAAAAAAAAACGGAAAACTTGCATTTTTAAAATACTAATGAGGTACCACAAAGTTCCATTGTGAGACCTGCATTTCTTTTTCAAGAAAAAATTATTCAAATTTTCCGTTGCTTAAATAATTTCGTTTATGACATTAAAAATTGCTGAGTACGTATATTTGGGCCATTTAGATACAACCCTGCCAAATACTCACAGTTTCACAAATTGAGCCATCACATTTTGAGAATTTCAGAATATTCCGATTTGCAAAAGGGATTGTATTGTAAGTCTAAGCTCTGGATCTGATGAATTGAAACGGGTGTAAGCAATTTGCCCTTTGGCTCTCATTTAAGTGTAAGGAAGTCATTATTCTAGAGGAAATATTCCTCTATGAGACACTGACTTCAATCAATCGGAGGAGTCGTCCCTAGATTGTTTTGAAGGCGGTGGAGAGGCAAACTGTCGCGGATCAACCTTCAATAGATCAACGTCGAATAGATTTTTTGTGTCGATAGAGTTTAAGCCATTATCACTGTGCAGGAAGCGTTTTTTCCACGCGACTTATGACTTTCTTCCTTTAGAATCACTATCTGACCTGCCCACCAAAAATTGTGGTAGTCGTTGAAGCATTACAATGAAATTTAATTCCTACACACGTACATATCATGACAGATTGTTTTGGCAGTGCGGCTAAGTTAAATCCAGGACTTTTCAATTGATTTAGAGCTGTCCAGAATAAATTAAAATTTGTTCGCCAAAACTGCTGAGGATAATTTCGCCTGTACGGATTCCGCTTAGGTTATTTGACATGACATCTAGGAAATCGTTTGAATGACTTGACGGTTTCTGATGCTGTGTCCAGCCATGAAATTACCGGAAATTGACAAATCTACCATTAGCCCGGTTTGACACGGACAAAGTTCGTTACACTCTAAATGCTGTTCGTTTGTATGTATTGTACATACATATGTTTTTGTGGTTAACTTCCTGTTGAAAATTCCAAACAATTTACCGAACTCTGATCTGCACCCATAAAAAAAAATAAAAAAAAAATCCTCAAGCAGCATTAGCGCCTTACGAAAACTCTAGAAATCCGTGTCCAACTCATTCGCATGTGTCTATCAATAGCCAACAAGCGTAACGAAGATTTTTCACGAACAAACTTCATTTCCATGTAACAGACTCTCTAACTCTAGGGCCAAGAGAAAGGCCCTCCTCTTCGTCCGCCTACTTCGTATTCAGCGCCTTCATCTGAAGGCATTACGAATGGTAATAGTTTAACCTTCCATGTCCACTTTGGCATGTGCAAGGTAACTCTTCTAACATGTTTGCCCGGATGGGGATACGTTTCCCATTCGGTTCTGGTTCGGGAGGCCATAATTCGTAATTATGCATTATCCGTACTCGTATAGCGGTGATTGCATGTTTGAGGCGGTTAGGCGGTTAACATTACTTAGCTGGAAGGTATTCGTATCGTACAGGCAGCCAGAGGCATGAATATAATACGGACAACAGCTGTGTGCCAGGTCTTCTTTTGAGATTTGAGAACACAACAACTCCTGTCCCGTCAACCGGTCGTTAGATAGGTGTACGCTGACGACGATGACGAAGAGTGCATCTCTGACATGAGCCCTTTTTGGCTTTGGGAATGAGAAACGTTCGTACGGATATGTGAGTCTGAGTACATCAGGCTACGGCTACGGCTACGGCTACGTAACGAGATGCTAATCACTTTGATTGAAAAAGAGAAGAGATAACAGAAAATTGGAAAAGATAAAAGGGAGGAATGAAAAAAATCAAAAAAACAAAAAAAAACAAAAGAAAAACTAAACTGTAACCTGAGGAGATAAAAGAAGAAGTGATTCATCACTGGTCATAGGGTGACGATGATTAATTGTACGTCACATGCACACGTAACGTACGATTAATCTTTTTTCGATTTGATTTAGTGGCAAATGGGATCTGGTTAATGGTGGATCAATGGGTTTTTGTTGTTGTCCTCGTTGGAATGAGGAAATTGAAATGCAATTGAGATTGCCATATTGACATAAGTCAACAGTAAAGTGTATTCCAACGAGTTATTAAGTGGAATTATTGTCAGATTGAAGGCAGTTCATTTTATCTACCTAAGATTGGAGGTCTTGGAATCCGAGCATGAGAATACCTGGCAAGAACCCTCGCATAGATCATTGGTACTTGAAGCCTTAAACTACGTGAATAGCCGGCGAATAGTTGATGGAAATCAAAGCAAGCTTTGCTTCAAACTTACAGGAAGTACTTCTTGTGATCTTCTTCGAGGTGTGGGTGTTTATCCTGGCTTGTTGTTTGCCTCTAGTCAAACGAGCAAATTCCATGAATCGGTTGGTGGAATGGGTATTCGAAGTTCGTTTCGAAGAAGTTGGGATGTGAGCCATTTCTGGAAGGAATGCGATCAGGTTTTTAAAGAAGGCATCTCACTGATGCAGTTAGAGAACACATTTGCTTCACTGTATGAACTAATTCAATATCTGAATCAGATTTTTGAGCTGCCATACCGGTCATGTGCGCCACGTACGTTTCCTTCTAAATAATTCGTTACCAAAATCTCGATTCCGTGTTTAATTTGATCATCATGAAATCTTTACGAGCTTTTGCAAATGAGCATTGCGACTATTTCAACTTGTATCAAATTCTTCACTGACTTGGTTGAGTTTTACAAGAAACCTGCAATGCTACAGACCCAGTTTATTCGAATAACTCGAAGAAGACAACACTAACTCAAGCAAAAAACGAGGTCTGCAAGCTCTATCTCATTCAATATTGCCTTTGATTATCAAATGCTTTTATCTTTCAAGTCTAAGCCTGTTGGGAAATGCCTATACAGACAAAAATAACAGAGTAACCATCTATTCGATACCTGATCACGTAGACGCACTCACTTGGTAGAAAGTGGCATAGTAGACAAAGGTCTCTGCACTTTCTGTGGGGCACTGATCCACAAGAGAATGAAATATTTCGGAGAATATCATATACTCATTCTCAAATTCATAAAAGAAACTGACATGGGAGGAGCACTCTAAGATGGATATCCATGCCAAGGCCATACCATACGTTTGCAATCCAAAACCCCCTTTATACGAGTACTACAAATACTCGTATCTCTCAAAATTGATATCTATCTTCCATTTTTGGAATCAGATTCAAGTGGTTCGCTTCTCTTTATGGGTTAGCGCTATAACGACTGGCAAAACGACCACCAGGTAAACTAAGCGTAGGACAAACTAGAATTAAATGGGCAGTAAATCACTCTCCGAACCTCATCAATACGACATGAGGATATTATCATTGGTACTCATTCTAGAAGAAGAGGAATCCCACATAAGAACCCCTCTTGCATTGGGTCACCTCTTGATTGATTCGAATTGATTAGATAACTCATGCTACATTTTTAGAAAATTTCTCCTCTCTAAGACATATGGTATTCGTACCATAAGTCCAGTTTTCTACTGAATAACGGTGTATTTAAGAATGCAAACAGATATGTAAAAGATGTTTCGAGATACCCTAGTCCACTAAGACGACCTGCATTTTCAGAGATTTCTAGGTTCACCATAGAACTTTTCAATTGCCCTCAAGATGTCTAAGGTGTTGCTCACTAAACAAGGAGCTTGATCTTGGGATCGCACCAGTACACCGGACTGACTGATCACTATCTTCTTGATAGACCCCTGCGTAGTTCTATTTTGGAGCCCGATATCATAATAAGAAAATACCCATGACAAGTCTTTCAAGTTTTTCATTTGTGTAATTGGAACTCAGACAGAAAAATTCTGCGTGTGAATGCATAACACTGACACGTAGATTTGGCTGTTGTAGAGTTTCAAGCACAAAAAAATACTGCGAATTATAAAACTTCGAATCATTCTGAGTGAAGAAAAAACTCTCCGTCCTACTCGGATTCCCCCCCCCCCCCCCCCCCCCCCCGCAAATGGAGAGCGAATATCGAAACCAAACACACCTGAGTTTCAAACCACTACAAAACAATTTTTCCTTTCTCCTCCTTCTACCTTTCCGCCCGCGCCATGGCAACAGTAAAATGGCATCTAACCCCTAAATTATAAAAAAAAAGGAATCAAGGAAGATATTTAACACACTATCACTGTCAAACAACTCATGAACCAACTCCCAACCATAAGAGTTACTTCATAAGAATACGCCATGAATTCAAAGATCATCAAAATAGGGAGAAGGCAAGCAAAAATACCATACAAAGGCCGCATTGTTTTGTTCGCCTGCTACTTTGCATCTGAAGCTCATAGCGAGCCACGTATGATTCTGCCTTTATGCTGGCCGTCGAGGAATTGTCAACCAGGTCAGTTGGTGAGTATGTGGCACTAAAACGGCGTATACGCGCTTATTGGAAATGACAGAGCAAGTCATAATCTACTGACTTCGTACACCTAAGATTTGGCGGTCAGGACAGAACGAAAATCTTCCCATGAGTTGAATTTGATAGATAAAGATCGAAAGCATTGAGAGTTTCACTTGAAAATTCCTGGCAGTGCGACCATCACAAAGAGGAAGTAGTAGAGAGTAGAGAAGTCTAACGTATTTAGAGGCTCTAATATTGACTCCAACAATTGTCTTGTAAACGCTGTCATGTAAAACAAGCTGCGTATGGTCAGAATCTGACATTAGACATCTTGATACGATTGCAGGTGCGGTTTTTTTTTTCAAAGACGAGGTACGGGTTAAAAAACAGCTGAACAACTTTTAAGGATGCCAAAACTCAGACGGAGAGAGATGTTTAAACCATCTAGTAAGAGTTCGAAATTCTGAGTCTGTAGCGTTTGAAGGGGGGTGTTTTCCATCAGGATACTAACTGACAGACTGGAAACACCAGGTGTTACTTACTCTGAAGAGGATTTTCATTGCTTACCTGACACTAATTTATATATTTCACATACCAAACCGAAGGTCAGCAATTATGACTCCCCACTCGCCAAGAATTTTAATCTGAAATTCTTTCTGGTAAAGTGCATCACTCCAGTCATTCTGACTGATCTTCATCTGCGAAGATTAGTTCGTGAATGTATCTTCTATCAAAAGTGCAGACAGCCCTTAACTGGTGAACTCTTCGTCTATGGTACAAACAACGGTTTGCAAATAATTCGCTTTTGTTACAACATGTCTTGTGTTCTGATGACCTGGTCTTGGCTCCGGCTTCGGGAAAATATGGAATTGAATTTTCCAACACCTTTTTTCTTTTTCCTGTCGGAACAGAGCACTCAGACAAAGAACTAGTCCATTAAGGAGTACCATTTAATGGAATCGCCCAGTCTTTCGAAGAAATATGAGTAAACGCTTCAGTGATAGAGCACCTACAGTACTAGCATCAACCAAGTCAACGACGAGTAACTGCAGTCTAATGCGAGCGTAAGCCGCTAGTACTAGTGATACGCGGTGTCATCATCACTTTCACAGCAAGCGTCGTTAGATGTTGTATCACTTACGCACAGCACTTTGAAGTGCTCAGCAAAAGTGTAGTGCCCCGTCACGACGCCAGTAATCAACCTGCAGTCTTTCCAGCATGAACGCCGCTAACCTCTTACAGACGTCAGGAAGCATTCGTTTCGTCTGCCTGCAAACTGGAGAGTCATGCCATTTGCAATTATGCTCATATGAAACCCAACTGTCAATTGAAGCCTTAACCCAGGACTTAGGCAGACCTAAAATAGTTTCGGGCCCAGAAAAACTCTCCTCTGAGCCTTGCGTAGCAAGCTCATTACCATAAGGATTGCGTATATCTCCGCTTGGAAGACAGACGTAAGTTTTCCTAAAGAAAAGTTTTTTTTTTTTTTTTAAATTTGCGCGTGCTCAAGGGATTGAAATTAGGGAGGAAAGCAAGAGAGGTACCGATGAATACTGGTTTTAAGCTTGAAGGTTATAATGACTAGGAAATGTAGAGTTCGGCAGGGCATTCCATAAGCGAGTTGTACGGCTTAGGAAAGAATCAAGATATTTCAGAGTACGTCTCCGAAAATGGGCTTAGGAGTTAACTCATGAGCATTCATAGCGAGACCGGTGTTACGGCTGAAGGTTTGAAGGGCCGGCATGCTACTGGCAATTTCATTAGATTACTGATGGTGAAAATAACAATACCACAAAGTAAGACAGGAAACATTGTGAAATCTAAGGTTGTCGTCCTCTAGAAAGACATCAGCGCCGCATCCTTTCCTGGCTCAGATTCTAGCCGAAACCGGTCTTGGTCACAGGGAGAGTCGATTTTCTTAATTTTTTCGCAGCAGCTCCAGTGCGTGCTGTACCAGAGACCACCTTCTTTTTAAACAGAAAATAGATATGAGAGTGCAACCCAGGATATGAATATCAAGGGGAGGGAAACTCACCAATTTGTCTAGAAGACAGGCATGCTAGGGAAAACCCCAACGCATACTGTTTTCTGGAGTCTGCTAAAAGCAGCAATTAACGCCTTTTCATGAGAGCTTGTTCTACCAGACACCCGGATATAATTGGCCTAATTGTGTAGATCCACAGAACCCTACTCGATGACAAGGCCCATGTCTTGCCAAGAGCAGCTTTCCACTTCCAGAAGACCGAGAGCACCTTAGAGGCTTTCGACGTAATATGTTCAGTCCATATAAGTTTGTTATCTAGGATGACACTCAAATACTTAGCTTCTTTAGACAATTGGATGGTGATGCCTTGAGAACTAGATGAGTCAGACCAGTCATCTTTCTCCTTGCTGTAACGAGGACAACCTCAGTTTTGAGAGAATTGACTGAAAGACCAGATTAGTGCACCAACCGTCGATCATATCTAGGGCTGTCTGAACTTTAGAGTAGACAGTCGCTAGACCCGGAGTATGGCTACATCATCCGCGTATGCTTGTGGCATTTAGAACTGGCTTCAGTCAGATTCTGAGCCAAAAAAGAAATCTTGTCGAATCTAATGGCGGTTGCACAGCTGTTGTCAGGCCTTCCAAGGGTGTCCCCTGAACTCCCACTCTTTCTTCTGGAATGTCCGGCTGTTGCTCGCAACAAATTGCAGGTACTAAGCAGACGTTACCGCAGACTATGATACAGCCTTTGATACGGAAGTTAATACAGGCTTTGCTGCGGTTGCTAATACAGGCGCTGATGTTATCAGTTGTGGGCACTTAATAAATTGACGTGCAATAGCCTGGTCTAGGTCCGCTATGCTCTTCGTCTTGTTATTTTATGCACATAGAGAGATACCTACGGTTTCGTGTCGACTCCAAACAGCTGGAGAACGATCTCACTTTTGGAGGTTTGCCGTTGAACAATCACATTTTCTACTTTTCGGAGTTACTAAAGATATGAACCCAAGCGTTATTGCGCAGTTGTCTACGAACTCAAATACTGTGCTTCGCAAATATTTCTTTGTCTGAATACTCTGTTCTGGTACAAAAGGAGAATTTGGCTTTCATTCCAGAGAGCATAGTATAGTTAATACCTTTAAGTTATACAGAAAACAGGCAGAAAGAGTGATAAATGCGAGTCTAGCCCGGTAAATAAAGAAGTAATCACTCTACCTAACAAAGGATGGTGACCTTGCTAAAAACAACAAGATTGTTGATTTTGTTTCCCTGAACGCCTGTCATTTGAGCTTCTGAAATACGAATATATCTAATTGATGACTATACCATCAAATCTACATATCAGTCACATCTAAGATAGATGCCAATTTGACAGCTTAAATGGTAAACCTTGAAGTAAATTTCACCAATTTGTCCTCTCGCCCCAAAGTTTAATATAGCTCTTACTGTTAGAAGTTATAGACAGAAATGGGCGAATTCAACTGCGTCGGATAAAAGATGAAGAACCCGCAAGAAAAATGGAGGTTCTTGGAATTTTTTAAACTGGCGTCACATTTCGGCAAAGAGCAGACAGATCGTAGGTTCGATTTCAACATGAAAACCACTATCCGTCGAATTAGTGAAATATACTGACGAGATCGTTGGTAAGAATAACAAGCGCAACAATATGACAATACATCCTGTAAGGCCGAAATCTATCAAAAACATTGACTCGGTGTTGATGAACGAATGGACAATGTTTCTGCAGCAAGGTGAACATTACCAGACTTCAGATCAAACTATCCTGATGATATCTGTGATGGACCTGGACCTTAATCAATAAGCTTTCCAGTCTTGTTTCGGGCACTAACTCTAGCTGCGAACTTTAAAGTAAGTTAAAGTCCCCTTCCTCTTCGTCACTGCAGCTTCACAAGAAATGGTATGTTTGTGAGATTGAACAACTTTTTTGTTGTTACACGCTAAGGACCGTGTATTGACATATTCTGTAGATATCTCACAGTGGTCTCTATGAGTCCAGCTTTGACTGGCTTTGGCAAATGCCTGAAATGCGCCAGAGTCATGACTTGACACCCCACGCAACTACTGTGACGCTGCACCTTTAAAATAACACAAAATACGAGTAACAACCAAAACTAACTTACAGTTCCGTAGACTCTCACAGGAAAACTATTTCAACGTAGGTAGAGCGGTCGAACAAAGCCAGTATTTAGCTTCAGCTAATTCCATTAATTTCAACCTTTTTAGTGATTTAATGATCCCCATCGAAAGCCAATTTGTCAGTTCAAAGGTTCCGGAAATTGGGAGTTTTCAAGTCCCTTCATATTTTGAAATAATGTCACCTCTCAAGCTCATTTCGAAACCAACAAACAGTCGAAGCCAACTATAAAGTTGAAGGCCCATTCCATTCCACTGTGAATCTAAAAACCTTTTCACAACCCCACAGAACACTCATAATTTTCGTTCAAACGCCAAACACTGTGAGACGAAAATGAAGCACAAAACCAAATAAAAACAAAAATATAGAGTAGATGGTGGGAATATAGAAGAAAACCCCATCGGGTGTTACTAATTTGTCCAACTGTTTCCATTTAAACGGCAGCTGCACCCACTTCCGTGGCACAGCCTTTAGCTGTGTTTGCTTAGTCAAAATCAACTGCAACTGCAGCAACTAGAGATACAATTGCTGGCGCTGAAGCTGGTGTTGGTGGCATAGTTGCTGCTGAAGCACTATTCGTATTTACCGCGCTTCGGTGGCTTATTGAAAACGAAAATTAAGCAGAATACCTATGCAATAGTACGTACAATGCAATGCAGCAATTCAACTGGCACACAGCTAGGAGGGATAGAGCTGAAAAAGGTGTTTCAGGTACTGTGAAGAGTACGAGTATAAGGGGCATGAGAAGCAAGAGACACAAAGGAACATACATAGACTAAAACTCATAGATGGTGGTGCAACCAGAGGTGAGACCTACTTTTGTTAGCCCACTTAAACCGAACCGAGCCAAACCAAAGTAAAGTAAACCCAAAGCCAAATCTGAAACCAAACGAAACGAAACGAAACGAAACGAAAAGTAAGCGTTATGGCGCGTTACAATGTTTCTTCCGTTTGCTACCAATTTGTTATTATTTTTTTTTTCTATTTTTTCCCCATTTTTCGAAATAAAGTCACACACAGATGACACATAGAATTGACAGAAAAAAAGATACGTAACGTCCGGACAGTTTGACATCTGTATATCTGATATCTGACACTGACAGCTCTGAGTGTACACACGACCGACGTGAAAGAATTCATATATACGAGATGAGTACGACTAGGGCACGATTGTCGATTACATTACGACTACAACTACGAGTTCAGAGATGTTTCATTGATTTGGAGAACTTGTTAGACAAAGCCATCTAGATTCATTGTTTGATCCGAAACATCCATCCTATCCTACTTATTTTCTATGTTTGTCCATCTTCTTTCATTCATCTCTTTGTTTCCTTTGTTGTCTTGTATTCGTATCTGTCTATTTGTGTTTGAAGATTTTCAAATATTGATTAGCACTTAACGCTAGTTAAGTATGTATAGAAGGACATCTGAAGACCTAACACCGTTGTCGTGCTACTAAAGATGACGGCATCTTTAGATTCTAGCTTTTTGGGTCACGACATTTAACACAGAAAATAACCAAGAGTCAGACGCGCAACCTCTTTTTGAATATTTATTTATTTATTTTTTGCATCTTGAAGGTGCTTCAAGTTTGCTTCTAGCTTTAGATACCATGCCAATGACAAACAGACAGAGAGCAGATACAATGTGAACGACGAGGATGAAAGTGAGGTTGCATAAGCTGATGTTCGGCGGTGGTTACTGCGACTACAGCAAGGTTACGCTAGTAGCAAACAATGTTTCACACACACATAGAGATACGGAAATATGCGGAGAATCGAAAAATAAATTGCATGAGATGTATTCGTATGTTACATACTCGTACACACTCCTTGGACGCCTACGCATTATATTAAACTCTTTGTGGCAGGTTCCTTGCAAGGTGCGATACCAACTTGGCTTCGAGTTATTAGTTTTGCTGATTTAAAGATGAAGTAGGTTTACAGTTACTTCTGGCGAGCAAGAAACGATGATTTATGGCAGGAATGCATGGACGCTGTAGGTACACAGCTACAGCGATTAATTACTGAAAGTTAATTGTGGAAGACGAAAGGTCACTTTTATTAATGAAGTACATGCGTGGCCTTGGAGATGAGGAATTCCTCATTTCAGATAGTGAATGCTACCTGGTTGTATTCCTGGAAGACGGATACACAACATCATTCGGTGGGAATCTTTCGAGAAGGTGCCTTTGTTGATTCATTCAGAGATCTCTGGACATTTTTGGTATCTGGGTAGTAATTGTGAGACTGTACCATCTATAGGAACCTTCTAATGATTTCTGGCGATTTTGAGAACTTTTTCAACGACTTTTGGAAAGAAGATGTATCGAATTTGATTCTTAGCATTTCTTTGTCTCCGATCCTCATCGGTCAGACTCGAGTTTTGTGGTAGTAAGATTCTTCGACTATTTAACTAAGTGCGGTGAAGCTTACACCATGTTGACCCAATTTATAAGATCTTCGCAGAGGCTGCTATTACTTTTGCCCGAGCACCTATTTTAAGTTAATTTCTTTAAAGCGGAAATGGTATAGAAGAAGATTCACTTTTTCTAGAAGAGCACCCTAGTTCTATACTAACTAGGTAGGGAATGAATTCTCACTTCTAACGAAAAAGATATCTTAGCCGTTTCATAGACTTTTAACAGACAAGCACCAAGTTTATCTATCCTTACAGTACTTCTAAATCGAGATAAGGACTTTACATATGGACTTCGTGTTGTTTTCTCGTGTTTTAAAGGCTCCTTAAGTGGACATTACCTAACTATTCAGCGTCGGAAAGTGTTCAAACATATGTATGTACATGCATTGATATTTATGCTTGATAAGAAAATGTCACTCACACAACCGTTGTTTACTTGTGTTGGGACTCTAACGCCGGAAGGCTTAAGAGCAAAGAAATCCACTAAATGGTACTCCAAGAAACAAAGATCTGGCGCCAACGTTGTTAAGACAAATAAAATAGCTACACCAGCATCAGTAACAGAACATTGGTCAACCAAAAAAAGATGAAGGATGACAGATATCCGAACAAATTTTGAATACTCTCATCTCACGAAAAGAATTTCTTCAACTTTGAAGTACAACATCGGATAACTTTGGGCTGAGCGAAACAAATTGACGGACGCTAGTCGCACCGACCAAAATTAACGTGGCACTGATGCTATCACTAGAAGATGAAAAGACTCTTTTATCGTGGAATCCAACCATGCAGGTATTAACGGCCGAACTCCGGAGTAGATCATTATACAGAGTTCCATATACCTGCATATGTGAAAACCTCGATTGAGGATGAGAAAGCAAACTTTTGTGGTGAACTAGATGAAGCTTACAGTTGTGTGCGTCAATGAGGCATCTTTATTGTGAAATGAAAGCTCAACACCAATGTAGATAACGACAATACCGGGCTCAGAGACAGAATACGACAATGACCAGTGGTCTGTAGAAAGACGGACAGCCGAATTCAGAATGGAACGAGATTACTATCTCATGGAACGTCTTTGAACTGAATCTGTTAAATTACCAAACTGACGGATTTCGAGACCCAATAGTGCCTCAACAATTCAGGGATGATTTCAACCTAAAATGGAAGACCATCAGAAGATCTAAGAACACAAATCTAGAGAACCATTGTAGATTTGGAAAAATTATTGCGCCAATCGAAAAACAAAGGAATGTATGTCGGTACGGAATAGAAATACCACAATCAAATTGTGACAGCATTAGCATCAGAGAGATCTGGACTTGAACCGCGTGAAAAAGAAGCAAGCGCAGTGTGGTGTAAGACGTGATAAACGTACACACATCATCGTCACAAGCCATATAAGTAACAAACGGGTACGACAGTAGAGTCGTACCAAAGAACGCAGACCCGAACAACATTTCGTATAAAGAATAGAAGGTTCCTAGCTGATGTGAGATGTGGATCCGCTCAAGAAATGGAGAGAAAATTTCGCGATAATTTGGACAATTTGGACAGAAGTGCGACCTTCCAGAATTTGAATAAGCGTTTCGAAGCAAGCATTCCGCGTACGGGAACAACATTCTAGCACTTGCAGCTTCTAAGAGAGCCTTCAAAAACAACGAGACCGGTCCAGCCTCACAGAATATCAATCCATGATATTTTCTCAAGCCATTTGCAGAACTATTGACACAGTTTTCATTGAAGCGCATGCATCTGGACTACGCTGAGCCTCTCTGATTTTACGAGATGATACCGAAATTCAAATCAGAGGCAGGCAAATCCTCTAGCCGTTCAAATTCTGTGGGAGGAACTTTGCAATGCAGGAAGCCGGAAAAACATGTAACTTTCTTCAGGTAGGTATCGCCATCTTGTCTGGCGGCAGCTCAAAACTCATTGTGGTCAACAGAATTGGAAACGCTGTCACAAATTTGGAAAACTACAGTTTTAAACATTGAGTTGGTTGTAGTACAAGGCAAATAACCACCTTAGTACCACATTTCAGCCAGCACTATAGAAGGTAGCTCACAGCAAGATCGCATTAAAAAAACAAAAAAAATATTGACCATACCACGGTACCTTCAGAGATGTTATATGTACTTAAGACTGTCATAAGTTTTTGTTTGCAGTTTTATTATACTGAATATAAGGTTTGCTCAGGGCGACCTAAATGGGTAAATAGAACAGGCTGCACCTCGAGGAGATCATTTCTTCGTTTAGTTTTCAAAATCCGGCATAATTCTAAGCAATAAGACAAGTTGCGGGCCATAACAAAACTTGCACTTATTTCTAAGTCTTTGACTCTTCGTAAGTCATAGATTTCAAGTAGCTCGCTAGTTGTATTCTACGTTGAAAATATAAGTACGCAGATGAATCCAAAATATCGGAGGATACCGACATGCCCGTTGTATTTACTAATTTTTAACTACTCATATACTTATGCTCTAATTTGGTAGATATTGAATCTTTAACTACATCTATCTTAAACTCCTCGTACGTCAATCACATTGCTATGATCACCCTACAGTCTCACAGATATTTAAGTTCTCCTGAGAAGTCTTTTTCTAGGGAATCGAGCCAATTTGTCAAGATCGAGTTCTTCAAGGTTTTAGTGATCTGCTTTTTAAAAATATGTATTTCTAGTGAGGCTATCTATTGGCAATTACATCCCCCACTGATGTATTGTCAAAATTTCATGAAATTTGGACGAATAGAAGCGGAGTTATTGCGTCTGAAGTGACAGCATCTTTGCATCATCATTTCAAAAATGAACAAAAATTGCTCAGAATCCAACATCATCAAGGAGGCCAAACAGAACACAAACTTTCTTAACAACATTGTGACTGGTGATGAAACGTGGTGTTTTCAATATAATCCAAAAACCAAGCGCCAAAGTGCCGATTGGAAGGCACCAGACGAGTCACAACTCAAAAACTCTCGTTTGGAGAAGTTTAAAGTGAAGATAATGTTGATTTTTCCAAGGGCATTGTCCAGAAAGAGTTCGTTCTATCGGGCCAAGCAGATACTAATTGCACAATTCAATCTTGGTGTATCGTATTCATCATATTC
Source organism: Volucella bombylans (assembly GCA_949129095.1). Lineage (NCBI taxonomy): Eukaryota > Metazoa > Arthropoda > Insecta > Diptera > Syrphidae > Volucella > Volucella bombylans. The sequence continues at coordinate 121,245,099 of OX422142.1, read as the reverse complement.
GGACAGAATATCGCGCAGAAGGAAGTTGGCGTTTGTTCCACGATAATGCACCATCATCCCATGGATCGACACTACACGCATTCGCCTGATTTGGCATTTTTATCTTCTTGGAGGAATGCATTTTCCGACGTTTTGTCAACGTAGAAGCCATCCTTGGCTTGTACCAACAAGCTGAAAGACATCCCGGCCGATGATCTAAAACACCCATTCGGCACAATTTTGGACCAACAAATCCGTGTGTTGAGTCGGAGGAGGACTAAATCGGTTTTGAAAAAAAAACCTTTTGTTCTTCTTGTTTTTATAAAGTCTTTGGAACACACCTTGTAAGATCCGAAAAGTTTTTATCAAGTTTGTCTAGTGTGATCAAGTTTTTAGACTTGTCCAGTGCAGATTAAAGACACAGAAATAGTTATGAATAGGTTGCAAGATGAAGGGAGCTAAGTTTTTTTTTTACAATTTACGCGCACCTAAGGGGTTATGATACCCTTTTACTGTTGTCAATGCGCAGGCGGAAATATAGAAGGAGGAGAAAGAAAAACATTGTTGTGATGTAGTGGCTTGAAACTCAGGTATATTTGGTTGCGGTATTAGATCTCCGGGGGTGGGACTCCGAATAGGACGGAGAGTTCTCTCTTCACTCGGAATGATTCGGAGGTTATCAATTTTCACGCTTGTTTTGTGCTTGAAACCCTACAATAGCCTTCACACGCAGATTTTTCTGACTGAGTTCCAATTACACAAATGAAAAACTTGTCATGAGTAGGATTCGAACCTTGAGCCTCCGAGTGAGAAGCGATTGCTAGTACCACTACACCACGGCCACCCGTATCGCAGCATGCGGATTTGTTTTGTCATTAGAATCGACCAACAGAGCTCTCTCTTCATAGTACATGACGCACTCTACATGACGCAAATCTATCAACGCGTAAATGTTATGTGAGAATAGAAAAGTGCGTAGCCGCTGTAAGTGAAATTGTGGCGAAAACCCCGAAATTGCCAATTCGGTGTCGATCTCAACAATTTGGCTTTCTAAGCTTGCGATGGGATTTCGGTGACTAGACTCTTAAGCAGCTAGAAATCAACTCATATCCTCATCGAAGAATCGTTTATAGTGACAAAGTTCACATTTAGTTCAACGGGCTTGTGAACAAACGAAATTGCGGTTTCTAGAGTGAGGGAAATCCAGGACGGACTCGTGAGACTCAATTACACGCACAAAAGTGCCGAGTCTGTTGTAATCTTCATGCAGGCAATACCATCGGTACTTGTTTTTTTCAAATATGTGGCCGGAGCTCGCATTACAGTCAATGGCAAAGCAGTGAAACATGGACGACACAGCGATCCAGGCAAAATATGGATTCAACGACATTATATCGCGAAGTACGAGTAGACCAGTGGATTAGCCACCGATATCGTGAGATTTGAAACCACACGATTACTGCTTGGCTATATATACGTCATTGGTCTGCACTGATAAAGCACAAACTATTCAGTTCTCGGATACCAAATACATACCCCAAATGCTTGAAAGTGTGGCCCATGATTGATTCGACAGGATGCGTTTAATCAGTCGTATTCAAGATTTTTGATTCAAACACAATTCCTGTTGTAACTTTATCAAAACATTATTTTATAAATAGCTCTTGCCTTACATGATAAACGTGATTAGCTACTGGATGAAGGGCTTTCTGCAAACCCTACAGATCTTCAAAATTTAGTATCTATCTAATCTTCTCTCCAATCACCAACTCATATTCCTGACACTTTTGTATGATGATGGTGTTAGAACTATATCCTATGAACGCGTTTATAGCAGATTATGGTTAGGCATCTCACACCTCATTTCCAAGATTCCTGGAAAAACTCATACATAATCCCTCTCCACATGAAAGGTCGAAAAGACGAAATCCCAAATTATAGGCCCATCGCGAAATTCTCCCTTGTTCTTCCAGACAGTCATACTTGTAGACTCTTTTCTCATTGCAACTCGACCCTTTCGATAAATTAACACGGACTTTTAAAGGGTACACCAATAACCTGTAACCTAACGGTTGCGAATCATTCAGTGAGCTCTAGGCGAAGAAGCTGTGTTCTTGCGATTATCGCCCATTTTAGCAAAATTTTCAACAAAATTTCGCATAAAATTATTGCTCTCAAACCAAAAGCCTTGGTTATCAATTTGACTTTATTATGTATGGAATGAGACAACTGTGTAGTGTGTAGACCCAAATTCGACACTCTACCTCCGACGTACCTCAAGAAAGCCATTTTGGTCCTCAGGGTCCTCAGGGTGACCAGATAGCAATGATAGTTTTTCAAATTGTTATGTTTCAACAGTTGTCAAAGTTACCAATGACATCGAGCTGTCAAATTATTTTGCCTTTTCACAACGTGAATTTCGTCGTGAGGTCGGTCGTCATCATGGCTTCAGTGTGCAGGCAATTCGTCGCACCGTGGGAAAGTTTGAGTGTGAGTACACTCTCTTGAATCTTAAGCCACCAACCAGATAGAGATTGGTGCGTACCGTAGTAACTATTGTAACAAGATCCAGAAATGTCGATTCGGCGCCGATCAGCTGAATTGGGCATCGCCAGAGAGTCAATCCGATTTATTTTGCGGTTAGATTTGGGCATACATCCATATAGAATTGAAGCCGAACGACCATAGACAACGCCGTGTGGTTCGCTAATTGGACGCTGGAAATGTTGACCGGAGATTCGGATTTTGGTCAAAAAATCGTCTTCTCGGACGAGGCCCATTTTCAGGTTCAGCAGCTATGTCAACAAGCAAAATTGCCGTTATTGTAACAAATACAATCCACAAGTGTTCGGCCAAGCATCAATGCATCCACAAAGATTGACTGTTTGGTGCGATTTATGGCATGATGGCTACATGCCATAAATTTCTTTCAAAATGAGGAAGGAGACACCATTACCGTCAGTGGTCTCAGGTATAGAGTGATGTTAACCGACTTTATGTGATCAGAGCTCTGAAACATATATCCGAGCTGTGTTTCCAACAACACGGCGCTACATGCCATACAAGCGACGCAAGGATTTGACACCATTCGATTATTTTCTTTGGAGCTACGTCAAATCTTTAGTCTACGCTAACAAGCCAACCACTTTGGACGAGCTCGAGGCCAACATTCGACACGCTATTGCCGGAATAACGCATTGGCATGAACGTAGCTTCAAAATAAAGCCAGAAGCAATTTTATATCTCACACCATTGTTGTTTTATTTAAATGTTTTTTCCTATCGTTCTTATCTGGTCACCCTTTTGACAATTGGTGCACACGGTTGAATATTTGTTTGAGTTTTTTGTGTGGTGGCAAAAGTAATAACGCTGCCGTTTTTTAGCAAATTCAATGTTGGGACGAGAACATGGGGGCAAGGTTGCTAATGCAGGCTGGGAAGATTCTCGAATACTTTTGACTAAGTTTTTTGCCGATGAGCTATATGGAAATCTCTCCCTCCGAATAATGTGGGGTGTGATCATGTGTTAACCAAGCTCTTCAAGAAAAAGTCTGCGCTTGAATAGTTTATTGGATGTTGATTTCTGTCCATATAACGTAAGTGTTGTATGCAGAAATATCTATCATATTCGAAAACAATGCTACTGTTCAATGATGTTTTTTGGTAGAAAAGATTTATTCTTTCTGGCTGTGCCTACTAAAGTTATATTTCGGCTAAGTAGTTGCCAGGCCAGATTGTATGTCGTAAAGAAATTATCGCACGTAATAGTGTGTCCCTTGGAGAGCTGGTCCGATAGAGAGAGAGTTCACTTAAAAACACGTATGATAGGACAATACATTTATGCAAATCTTGGAGAAGTTTTTATATTTGATGTGCATTTGAAAACGCATTACCTTGATTCTTTTCTGGCTCCGAATTTCTTGCACGTCCTAAATAAATTTCCATATTACAGGCATACTTGCTAGTTGCGTCACAGAGAGCCCATATTTTTACACCGTAATTGTATTGCCTAAAGCTGCAGCGTCCACGAAAAGGCACTAGCTGCTCTTCAATTGTTACATTTTCGTGTGGATTATAAAACATCTAGCTGATCGTTCCATATGTCCCAAACGTTCCTTATGGGAGCCAATTTATCACGTTGTCGTCTTTGCTCTCTGTCGTCAGCGGAGTCAAATCGAAGGCACCTTGAAATGTTCATAAATCTTTCCAGGCTCATTGTAGCGCGAAAAATCGGCCTACCATCACTGATTTATACACTCCTGCCAAGATTTGCAGTCCAAGATATGCTTCAAATACTATCAAGTTTATGATTTTCCAATAGTTTCTAAACAATTACTTTCCTTTCTTGTTCGTCATTTCTATTACTGTATTTTTTACACTTGAAGGTTGTTAACACTCACTTTAACACACTTCTTTATTCTGACTCGGTAAGATATAATTTGATTAGCTTAAGCTTAGTACATTAGTTGTTTTAGTAAACAGTGTTATAGTTTTAGGGTTTGAACACATTGCAGCGTCAAACAGTTTCCTCAGTTCAGGATCAGCTCCGATGAGATTCGTACCACAATCACTTAATAATGTGGAGCAGATTCCACGGCGACTTGTAAAACGCTTATAAGCAGCGAGGAATCCTTCCGTCGAATAGTCGGTGGAGAGTTCCAAGTGAACAGCTGATGATGCGAAACATACGAAAACTACAAGATAGCTCTTGTAAGTTTTTGCAGCCCTGCCTCTCCAAGTCTTGATCGTAAATGGGCCTGCTAAATCTACACCTGCATGTAGAAATGGTCGAAACGCTTGTTTTCGAAGAGGTGGTAGTTTGCTTGGTATTGGTTGCCCGATGACGTATGCAGATTACATAACGATTTATAAAAGACCTAAATCCCATCCATGACCCAGTATTTTCGTCTTAACGTAGTCAGCATAAGTTGAACCCCTCCATGTAAAGTAGATTTATGAATTTGATCCAAAACCAAACTTGTTAATGGTGAGATCCTTGGTAAGATTATAGGGTGTCTCATATCTGGATCGATTTTTGCATGGCGAATCCGCCCGCCAAGTCGAAGAATACCCTGCAAATCGATGAACGGTGTTAGACAATAAAGCGGGCTTTTTGATTTCAACCATATTGTAGCCAAAAGTTGTCTGATTTCATTCGAAAAGTAAATCAATTGTGTGGCTTTAATCCAAAAGATTCTTGCTTGATTGATGATTTGTCCTTGAAACGATGAGAATGATGATAATGCTCTCTTACACCAGGCGGTTATACGTAAAAGTTTTATGAGTGATGAATGCTTATAGATGAGGTCCCAAGTATAAGTCAGATTCTTGATTGCTGTCGATGCGACGATATGATGCCGTTCTTCAAGATCAACATCCTCATTGAGATTAGGTACAAGTTGAGGCCAATGGGTAGAAGGAAGGCTGAGCCAGGGCGGCCCACTTCACCAGATTTTGTTTTCTGCTAGCTGACGTGGAGGGAGTGCTCGCGATGTGTGCGCTTCTGAAAGAATATCTTGGATTTGAAAAACTCGATTACGGACTTAAATCCAGTAGAGCGCTGTACTAGAGTCCGTCCAGAGATGAATTGGAATGGAATCAAGTTTTAATACCTAGTTCGGCTTCGCATTCAGTACAAAAAAAATCAGTTTGAATTGAGTTGTGACGGTGACAAGTAAAAAAAAGTGAAATGTCTGGTAAATATCATCAACTGACTCGGGACGAAAAACTTGAATTATTGACTTTAGTCGGAGAAGGGCTTGGCTATCGTGAGATTGCGGTTAAAATAGGATGCTGTCATTCAACTATCGTACGACTGATGAAGAAAAAAGAAAATTTGGATCAACTGGAAAGGAAAAAAGCTCGGGACGAAAACGTAAAACAACCCAGAAGGCGGACAATGTATTACAACGAATTAACATGAAAGATCGCTTTAAAAGTGCTATCCGTATAAGAGCAGAGTTGAGTGAATTTCATCAATTTGATCTAATCGCCAAAACCATACGCCGACGGCTACGGGAGATAGGTTTATATGGAAGACAAAAAGCGAAAAAACCTCTCCTAACCACAAAAATGAAAAAAGCTCGCTTGACGTGGGCAAAAAAGTACGAAGATCGGAGGCAGGATGATGGGCGATATGTGATATGGTCCGATGAAAGTAAATTTAATTTGTTGTGTGACGACAATTTGCCATAAGTACGACGGTCAGCAGGTGAAAGGTTCAAGGATGAGTGCATAGTCAAAACAGTGAAGTTTCCTCAAAGCCAGTTGGTTTGGGGATATTTTTCTTTTTACGTTTTGGGCCCTTTGCACTTTGTTAATGGAACTATGAACGCTCAAAAGTATAGAGAAGTAGTAAGGGAGTTTCTGGTACCAGCAATTGAACAGCATCATTCGTATACTGGCAAGTGCATTTTTCAAGATGATTCTGCACCTTGCCACCGCGCTAAAGTGTTATAAATCAACTTCTAGATGTCTACTTTATAAATAATAAACAGACAAGTAACTAGAGTCTTTCAATAATTTTCAGCTCAAGACAACTTTTGATGACCTCGGAATTACCAGACTAGACTGGCCAGCTAATTCGCCCGATTTAAACCCAATCCAACACTTGTGGCATGTAATGAAACGTAAGGTGGCTGAACATAAACCAGAGAGTAAAAAAAAAAGCTAAATGAAGTTCTGGAACATGTATGGAATACTGAAATTTTAAGGGATATTACTGAACTTCTAGTAAACTCGATGCCTTCTAGAATAAAAGCGGTTATAACCGCCAAAGGAGGAGCAACTCGGCATTGACAATTTTTTGGTAAAAGTGGCATATCTAAACATCTTATATACACATACAGAAAAAATGTATCGTTTGATTTTGTTAACCAATGACTGTATTAAAATATTTTAAAAAAATAAGAAAATTAACTGGTTTTTCTTTCTTTGTTAATATCTTTTTTCAAACATTCAATAAACAGATGGAAATTATATAGAAATACTTATAAACTACTGCGGAGTACTCAACAAAAATTTCATTTCATTATAAAAATTATTATAGTAGTTATTAACAATTTTTCAATCATTTTGATATGGTGCGGTTTTTATGACCGCAAGTGTACTTTATCCATACTACCATACACCTGTACAAGAACTGCTTCTCGATGATTTGGAAAAGAGCTTTTTGAGTTTTCTAACTGCTTGCTGGAGCGGAGCTTGGATGACAACGATTTTATTAGCAGAATTCTTTGGACGGAGGAATCTCAATTCACAAGAGATGGGATCACAAATTTTCATAATCTTCATACATGGGCTGTGGACAATCCACATACAAGGAGACATAAATCATTTCAACACAAATTCAGCGTCAATATGTGGGCAGGTGTACTTGGAAACAAATTAATCGGCCACTTCAAACTACCACCTAGGCTGAATTCTACAAACTTTCTGGAGATTTTGCTAAATGATTTACCAGAACTATTGGAGGATGTTTCACTAATTCAACTAGCTTCATCATATTTCCACGACTTTAGAAGAATCCTATGATCTCCGCTCAGATCACTCACCAGTAATCTTTAAAATCGGCAGGAGCATAGCAAAAACCGAAAGACCGCCCAGATTGACGAAGAAGGAAACAAACTGGAATGGTTTCAGAAGAAATTGCCAGCAAAATATTGCTTTAAGAGTTCCACTTACGACGCCGTTGCAAATAGAAGACGAAGTTGACAAGTTCGTGGAAATCATCCAAAGAGCTGAGGAATAAAACACGGAAAGCAAATATACGCGCCGGATATAGAAGGCTTCCTACGAGAAAAAAGGAAAGCACGGAGGAGATGGCAACAATCACGTGCGCCCTCGCATAAATCCTATTTGAACCGCCTATCAAATAAGCTAAAGCAAATGCTGCCAGAATATAAGAACCGTGAGACTTCTAATTAGATCGAAGGCTTGATTGCGGACAAGAGTTCCAATTATTCGTTCTGGAAAGCCGTGAAGTCGACTAAAAAACCTTTTATGCACTTGCTACCGATAAAAACAGCCAAAGGCAAATGGGCAAAAGGAGACAAGAGAAAGCGAATTTGTTTTCCGACCATTTGGAAGACACATTCAAACCGTTCGAAGGCCGTCAATTGGCCCAAGAACTTAATCTCAGAACAGCATCCGACAACTACAATATAAAATCCGTATCACTGTCTGAGCTACAGCAAACAATAAAAAACCTAAAAAATAATAAGGCTCCAGGATACGATTTGATTACAAGTGAAATTCTAAAGGAATTTGCTAAGCTTCTCCACATTATAAATGCTTCCATGAGACTTTTATACGTTCCAAGCCAATGGAAGGTCGCAGAAGTCATAATGGTTCCAAAATCGGGGAAAACTCCAAACGACAAAAAATCATACAGACCCATTTTGCTCCTGCCGATAATTTCAAAAGTCTTCGAAATTCTTCTGCTTAAACGTATAAACCGATAACTGAAGAAAGACGATTGATCCCGGATCACCAGTTCCGCTTTAGGGTCAAACATTCCATAATCGATCAGGTCTATCGGATAACAAATGTAATTGAAAACGCGCTAGAGGGAAAAAAGATATGTTCAAGCGTTTTTCTAGATGTATCGCAAGCCTTCGACAAGGTATGGTACGAGGGCTTGAATTATAAGCGACAACAAATTTTACCGAGAGAAATGAATAGAATACTCGAATCTTATCTTGAAAATAGACTGTTTCGGGTTAGATATGGGATTGAATACTCTGAGTTCAAGGAAATTCAAACTGGCTTCCACAAGGAAGCGTTCTGGGGCCATACCTATTCTTAGTGTACATTAGAGACATACCTCTAGATGAAGTGACTATGGTAGCCACGTTCGCGAATGACACGGCGATCCTCGCCACAGGACAAACAGTTGAATCCTCGACTGCAAATCTTCAACGAGCTCTGAACAAAATATTTGAGTGGACGAAGAGCTGGCGAATCGTGCTAAGCGATACTAAGTCAACACACGTCAATTTCACGTACAGAAAGATAAACAACTTACCTTATTCATTAACTCGGTACAAATACCGTATGCAAACGAGGCAAAATATTTGGGAATGACCCTAGATGCAAAACTGAAGTGGAAATCACACGAAAAAAAGAAACGTGAAGAGCTCGAAATCAGGCTAAGAGAAATGAATTGGCTTATCGGAAGATACTCTAAACTAAGCACATATAACAAGCTGCTTATATATAAGCAAGTGCTAAAACCTTCGTGGACTTATGGTATACTACTATGGGGTTGTACCAAACCAAACGTCCGAACGTCTGTCCTAGAGACGTTCCAGGAAAAGCGCTTAGAGCAATCGTAAATGCTCCATGGTATATAAGAAATAGCGCTATTCACCGCGATCTGGGAATTGCAACCGTGAAAGACGAAGTAATAAGCTTTGCTAGTAAACTTCGCACTCGTCTTGTGCATCATTGCAACCAGGACATAATCCGGAGATTGGACGAGACAAATCTTGTGCGGCGACTTCAAAGAACAAGACCGTTCGACTTAGCGCCTTAAGGAGAAACCGTATGAAATAACGGTAATAGTAGGTGCCTTCGCTAGAAAGCTACATACCAAAAGCGATAAACTACAGAAGCTTGAGCTTCTTGTTAAGAAAACTTAGTCGTAGTCTTATAGAAAATGGGAGGTTTTTTTAGTGAGTAAGAATCTCACACTACCATGAGCGCGTGCTTATGGTGGGCGCTGCTATGCCACTGTGGTAGGCAGTAGGTGCTCGTGTTTATGGTGCCTGCTGTGGTGCTCTTATGATCGCGTTCTTATAGTGCCTATGAAAGTTTTTACCTACCCACGGAGAAAAAAAAAATATATTTCCAACAGGACAGGGCTCCAGACCACTATCGTCTTGAGGTTAAAAATTGGCTAGATGAAGAGTAGGAAGAAATGGACCAGACCAGATCCCTGGCCTGCAATATCTCCTGACCTTACCGTATTGGATTTTTATGTATGAGGAATAATGAAAGAAGTTGTTTATTCAACCGAAATAGCAACTTTAAGTGAATTGGAAGAGCGTATTCTCGAGGCGTCATCAAAAGCGAGGCAGCATGCATACAAAACCAAGGGGGACACTTTGGGCCTCTGTTATAACTGTTTTAGTATACACATAAAATAAAAACTACCTATGACCACACAAAATCATTTTTTATTCATAACCTTTGGAGGTTAAGGCAAAAAAACCTTTTTTTATAAATTTTACCTGCTGCCGGTTTTTCCAAGTATAATAAAATCTGGAGAAAATAGTAAAACGGTATGTTAATTAGGCATTTTCTGGAGAAAAGTGACCTCAAAGTCAAAAATTAGCATGGGCAAGAAAACTGGAACGAGCTTAGAAATTGGATATCTGAAGACCCTAACAAGATATCAACTTTATTTAAATGCAGTTACAAAGGGTAGTATGTCTTCAACGAAGTTTCTGCCATTAGTAATAACTAAGCAATTTCCGTTAAAATGCATCAGGATATACCAAAGTAAGCCTTTCCTTAAATGCTCGATAAGTGATGTCAGCATTGGAGATAGACCCTTACTGTAGAACGATTTTTTATTCTTAGAATATACCCAGGAATTATTTCCCAAATTATCGTTGACGATTTAGGGGATACCCTGTATAAGAAGTAACTGAGTAAACATTATATGCCTCGAGACAAGAATTTATTGCATACAACACATATTTATTAAACGGCAATTCCCCGATAATTGGCGGCCTAAATTGCAAAATATGAGCAGTCTTCGATGAAATTCGCGGTCAACCTTAGCACATTTGTACTAAATCACTTGGTGGGTCAAAATCACCCACAAATGCAATAGGTGTTTAAGCGGGATTCTTCAGTGAAATGATAAAAACATTTCATTCTTACTTTTACGTTAAATCATTATATTTAATGGAGTTAACAAGTACAAGAAGAATCAGGTCTGTTCGATCAGATGAACCCATAAATTTCGATGGATTAAAATCAAAATTGGGCCAATTTTAACCCAACATAGCAGAAGGGTTAAAAGAAGATGTTTAGGAAGGTCTCTAAGCTCATTTCGAAATTCATAAAATATTTTTGGTGCTAAGCTTCTTCCGTATTCATTCCAATACCATGGTAGGTTATAACGTGCTCGTTGTCTTCTTTGTGGATTGATATAATGTTGTATTGGAGTTTTATAGCTGCTGTCGTTCCAGAACTTTGAAATGATTTCCGTCTCGAGAAGCTGTTCAATATTTAAAAATTTCATCTGGCCACTGAACATTGTCGACCGTAATACTGCCCCGATTTTACTCGATGTATTGTTTTGTGGATTCTTGTTTGCGTTTGTTGAAGTGGCCCAATATGGAAGACTTTTACGCAAGTTAATGTCTTAAATGAGAATAGGTTACGTGCATAAGTTGGTTAGGTGAAACAGTGCGAATGTTGATTGACAAATATTTGCCTTTAACGCTCTTATATGGTAGCTCCATTAAAATTATAGTTATACGCAAATATTTATACGTTGACTCATGTGCTATTATAGTTTCGCATTTATCATCTGCTTTAAGTTGTAAGTAGCTCCCGGTGTTATGAAGGCATGTATTATCGTGTATTTTTATTTTAAACAGCATTCTTTGTATGTGTGGCGGACGAATATGCATAGATTTTTTTTATATTTGCATTTATGATGAGACCATGATCGTGACACCATGCTGTGATCAAACTCCTACTGCATTATTTCGGATGCTGACTCCGCATATCTATGGCAAACAACGAATGCCGTATCATGTGCGTAAGCATATCCCGTACTCTGCTGAAGAATGGAGAGAAGGTCATTAACATATATTATAAATAGCAAAGGCCAGAGTTTCGTTCCTTGCGGTACTCCTCGCGATTACTGAAATTTTTATTAATTCACTTTAAAAATTTGATTTTCCAGGTAGTTTTTAAAACACGCAAAAATGAATGCGCGTATCGCAATTTTTTCCACTTGTTGCAGCACATTTTGGTGACAGAGGGTGACGAATGTTTTTTTTTTAAATCAATTAAGGGATTACATACGTTTCTCCGCTCAAAAACGGAGCGTTTTTCAAGATGTTTTTTTCGCTACGATATTAAATTAATATAAAAAAAGTAAAATATACATTGTGTAAAGTATTCCTTGACTAATACAAAACTTTATTGACAATTGAAGAAAAACAATTATAAAGTATACATTTCGCCCATCTCCGGAAACCTCTCTTCAAAAATGTGCTGGGCGATACCAGGAATATCTCTGGTAGGTTTCATTTGAAACAAAAAAAAAAAAAACCCTGTTAAAGTAGATGGATAAAACAGTCTCTATCATAGCCGTTTTCAAAAATTTTCATTTTTAGCAAAATGGCAGCTTTTTGAACGTACGAGGCTATTTTTGACTAAAAAACGAGTCACATTTTTATTTATAACAAATCTAAAAATTAAGATATCAAAAAAATCCTACGTAGGAGACTAGATAATGGTATTAAAAATATCTGTGCGAAATGGCATGCAAATCGGTCGAGTGCTTCAAGAGATATTTCTGGTACCGACTCGGAAAACACTGTTTCGAGAAAAATGCAAAATCTGCAGTGTGTCTTGCTTGCGTGTCTTCGAAAGCAAAACTGAAAATGTGCTCGAGTAGTGCCTTCTGGAATATTCTGAATTCTAATATTCTTATACAAGGTTTAAATCTATTGCTAAGCAGGTATAAATATTTGCGAGGGGACTGACCCGTCATTAGAGAAGGTAGGAAGGCAGAGCAGGCACGCAGCCGCTCATGTCCCTAATGAGCGCTACGCCCGGTCCGACGTCTAACGGTCATAACTTTCTTAATTATTGGAATTTTTGAAAAGTTTTTGCGGCATTTGAACTGCAAAAGAATATAGAATTTTTTCATTCAAAAAAAATATCGATTTTTTGAACGGAGAAACGTATGTAACCCCTTAATAGTACGATAATATTATGGGCCGTATTCAAACTTTTATTTATGTGATTAGCGAAGTCTTCTAAAAATCGGATGATGCTCCTATTTTTCCGGAAGCCATATAGATTTTCCATCCATCCATCTGAGAGGTTTTCAACTTAGTGCCGTAAAAATTTCTTCGAACTTAACGTCAACAAATGCCAAACTACGAGTAGGTATAACATATAATGGAAAGCGTATTGCAACATTACCCTGGACTTACCTGTATCCATATCTGAAGAAGAGCTGAACTTCCGCATTCCCATTTGTAGATAATATAATAAGAAAAGTCAACTCCGCTCTCGGTTTCATCAAGAGTAGGTCTTATGAATGCCCGATCCATTTGTAGGTACCTGTCTGTTTGATTTCCTCTTGAATACGCAAGTCAAGTCTGGTCACTCAGTCTCATTTATTGCGCGAAGACGCTGTACAGCGAAGATGCGCGAAGAATATGTATATCGAAGATAAATCCATTTTGCGTTGCAGGAACTCCTTTTGACCTATTACCCTAACTCGATCTGTTGAAACTGGTCTTCTGCCTCTCCTGGTCTAGTGCAACTAATCTCGTTGAACGCTCATCCAGAAAATCTTAGACGTTCCTTCTCTACTCTGCATTAACCCTTACCAAACGAAGTATGGATAACATTAACCAATGTCAAGCCAACGCCATTCAATCTACTACCTAAACAAATTCGCCCCCACGACAACTGGGTCCTCTGCTCTTACTTACAAATTTGCTGGTTTTTAAGTTTAGTATTTAAATATTGAGGGTCATTGGCTCATCGCTTAGTATTTTAAAAAGTTTCACCGAAACCAATGTTCCATAAAACATCGTCTACATCACGGCATGAAGCAAGAATTCATAACAAATCACCGAACGGACAGAGAAACAATTTTGCGTAACTAAATTTCAATTGTCACTGATTCATCTACCAACCGCTCACCTGTAAATTTCGCCTTCGTTTTTGGTATACAAAATCACTTTAATATTCCGCCCTCAAACTATTAAATAATTAGTGAATCCAGGTGTATTTTGTCCCCAGTCTCTTCAATCAGAATATGATTAGGTATATGCCAATCAGAGCATCACAAGTTAAATTTGCGAAATTCTCCACATGAATTGTGGCGTCTCATTTAAAGCCAACCATGAGGAAGACTTAATTAAAGTATCACTCAGAGTTGACTACGTCTTGTCTGGTAACCTATAACCTCATTCTACAACTAAGTCTGGTGTCATTTGCCTTATCCAACCGTAACCACTAACCCACCCCTTAGTCCATGGTTGTGTGCATCGGTTTGTTGCGAAATAATTTTCCAACATTTCTCACACAACTCAGAGTCACATACAGCAAAGAAGACTGAGATGATCAGAACTTTAAACATGACCCTCGCCACCACCACCACTGGCACCAGAATCGGCACTAGAAACAGCATCGTGTACCAGAGGCTATTGTAGTATCAGAGTATCCCTCCGTCCATGGGGTTAAATTCCATGGAAAACGAACTGAAATCCGAATCCTAGGCCATCTTCGGCGGCACTCTTCTCTTATGTTATTCATAGTCGTACTTGTACTCGTGCAGTCGTATTCGCTTCCACACATCCAGCATGGCTTTCAACATAAACCTAAACCTGTTTAAAGCTGATCCCAGATTCATTTTGTGTTGATAGTTTATCTTAGATACGAGTTATGTCTGTCTACATTTACGTATACCCGACCGACACATAATGTGTGCTTGTGCATCAAGCATTTGGTAAAATTTATTTAAAACCCTGGCACTGGAAATGCTACTAAAGTTGGAGCTGCTACTGCTTGTGCTGGTGTTGGTGTTGGTGCTGGTGCTGGTTTTGTTGCTGTTGTCCCCTGTCGTTTATAAACAAAACATAGGAGTACACAAAACCTCCAGCCTGGTAGTCTCATGCATCAGGGAGGGAGCCAAAGATGCGAATGTACCAGAATCAGAGCCATCAAAACCATTAGGAACGATCCGAGTAGAGCAAAATACATCTGTCAACAGAGTGTCAAAAGTGCAGACGACACTTGAACTGGATATGAAGTGAAGTGAAGTGGAATCTTCTTCTTTTTCTTTTTTTTTTGTTTGTATGTGCCTTCACCCTAATGCGCGAGCTTAAGAAACTCTTCAACAAAACAAGAAGAGAAGAAGAGAAGACGAAGCAGCAGCGGCAGCACCAGATACAGAGTTGGTACTCGTATTCGTATCACAAAACTCATAAGTCGATGTGACGCCCTGTTGATGACTTTCGTCATAATTCTGTTCTCAGTCTAAGCGGTTCTGCTCTGTGGCCATCAGACGTATGAATATGCCCCACATCCTATTCTCGTAGACTGTTTATCTATAAGATATACGAATACAAAGAGTTCATCACCTTTTGCGCTTCAGATGAGTTACTTAGTGTGCTGTTTGCCAGCCCCCTAGCCCTATACCGATGTCGTATTCTATCCTAACCCACCACAAACAGTTTCGTTTCATTTCGTAACTTTTAAGATTTTTTTTTTATTATTATTATTACGAGTATTATTATTTTTATTATTGTCTCAGTCAGACAAGTGAAGAAAAAGTCGAATGGTTAAAGGGGGAAGAAAAGGGGGATAATGTTGAGGTAATAGAGAAAAGGACTATGCCCTTTTGGTCGTTCCTCCTTGCCAAGTCGTTCGCAGATGTTTTATGTGAATTCGCACGAAAGTGGATTTGTAGGGAATACTACTAGCTGTTAATGTCAGTGGCCAGAGAGACCAGCCAAGTGAAGAAGATACAACGAATGACGATGGGAAGTTGTAGGGAAATGAAGAAAACGCAGAAAAAAACACATAGAGAAGGCAAAAAACTAATTTTATTTGGATTTTTAGTAGCCACCTTCCCTGCTTTTCTCCGTCATGACCAGCTCCACGTATAGTTGCTGTGTAACTATACTTTTTTTTTGTTTTTGTTTTGGATTTAGGTGAAGCTCCATTACCAGTGTAAGGAGCCCTATAAAAACCCAAGTAAACGCAGCAGACGAGCACCATCAGCATCAGTAGTAGTAGTAGTAGTAGCGGCAATTACGAATACGTTGAAGCTAGTGGTGGCTCCATCCACTGCTGCAGGTTGCAGGTGTCTCTAATTGACAAAGCCTTTGTGGTTATTGGGGAAGTAAAACACTTTGGAACGAGAGACATTTGTGTGGTGGTTTTCTACCATACAGTAGAAGATATTGAATTTCTTGAAAAATGGAAGTGAAAATAAAGTCGCGAGGGAACTAAATTAAACTTCAAACAAAGGCATGAGACCCAGAAGTAGAGCAGGAGTAGGACGAACACAAGTGAAGAATAACAAACTGAAATAAGTGCAGGCTTCGCAGAATGATTTGATCATTTGTGGAGCACATACATTTATTTATAAGTAATAGGTATTGTGGCAGGGACGACGCCTTAGAACTTTTGTGTATTGTAGAAGAAGTCGTAAGTAGGTATTTGTAATCATTGGCTTCTTAACGATAGCAGAGACACATACCCTTAAGGGGTGAGAATGAACTCATTTATTTCCTACATACATACGAGTACATGTGGCTGGTCAGGAACTACACCTTTGGGGAGGTCAACGATCCTTCGTTTGATCATATTTGTTATACCTGCTGTTACTGCTCCAACCGTAATTTTATATTTATTTTGGAGTGAGTGCCTTGTCAGCTATTATACCAAAGCAGATATGTTTTCATCCAACAAGGTTGACCTCAACAAATATGGAACTTAAAACATTGAAGCGATAGAAAGAAAATAACGCATCCAGTATTATGTTCTCGCAAAAGACATTGTGATCATGAGGTTAAATCCCAAAGTGAACGTAGGAAGCCGATCATAGAAACCACACTGGGCTTCACGTTGCTTTCTTTTTTTAGACACCGAATGGAGGCCGTCTAAGGGTATTGAAGATTCAAATTCTAACAAGAATCAGCAGCACAAAACATGGAGGATACTTAGCTCGGAGTCATGTCAGCCGACACGCAGCGCTTGATGTTTCTTACTACTCTTCTAGAGACCTTAGCAGTAAACAAACAATTTTGACTAAACCAACTAATGCTAGGAGCTCTGAGTAGAATCCCATACTAGAGCCAAGAAATGGCTTGTGTATCAGTAAGACCAGACTAGTCTTTTTCATGAACACATAATCCTTAACGGGGATTAACAAGCAACTCTGCCATAGCTTGAGAAAGAAGGGCGAAAGTCGCTGAGGATAACCACCACTAACATCTTGGATCTGAGTAAATTTCGCCACACACGTATGTTCAAGACATGGCACAATACTAGAATACAATACCATACGAAATTCCGGAGACGAATCTCCATCTGACGACGACGTCAGAGACAGATCCAGCGGTGTCCTTTTTAGTGCTGCTTCGACACATTCGGAACTCATATCACATGACAATTGTTTTCGGCATCTAGCTACGTTGTGGACAAAGAGATGGTGGCGGATGAGTTCCAATCTACAGGCTCTATACTCTGAAGTACCTGCGTATCTAGGTTGTCCCATGGGGCGTTGCACGTGTTGGATGTGAAATTACTTGGGAAGGGAAACGTGTGTATAATGACTTTCGAATATTGCTCGTGCAATGTTCGTACCCTTGGTACGATGAATAAAACAAAGTACATGCTGTCGATCAAAAACCGATCCGTCGAACACCGTCTAGGACAGAACCTAACAATCGACAGCTATAATTTTGAGGTAGTGAAGGAGTTTATCTACCTCGGAACAAATATAAACTCCACAAGTGGCTTCCTAGTGGAGATTCGACGAAGAATAACCTTAGGCAACTGCTGCTACTTCGGTTTATCCAAACAACTACTGTCCAAAACCCTAACTCGAAGGTCCAAAATCAAGCTAACCCTGATCTTGCCAGTCTTGGGATCCTTCGAAAGAAAAATTTTACGTCAATATAACCGCGAACTTTAGGAGCTGTATAAAGATGTAGTCCGGATGGCAAAAATCCGTCGACTGCACTGGCTCGGCCACATCGAGCGAATGGGCGAGAATGCTCCAGAGAAGAGAATCTTCGAATCCCAGCCACCTGGTTCACGAAGAAAAGGAACCCCGAAACGGTTTAAGGAACAAGTAATCGCGGACGCCAAAAGCCTTGGCCTAGTAAATTGGAAGCAACGTGCCAGGGACCGTGAAGGATGGAAAGCGGCATTAGCTCGGGCTCAGACCCTCCAAGGGTCGCTGGCCGGATAAGTAAGTAAGTAATGTTCGTATACTTAGCAATCCACATGCAGCCAAACTATTAAAAAAAGGACTAAAGCGAATATCACTGTCATTCAAGAAGTGCGATGGATGGGCCGGCAACATAAGGATGGGAAACTGTGGCATATACTACATATTCTGATTGCTATTAAGAGCGGAAGCAGGGCCTTCTGGGATGTATTGTAAATTTATTATTAGAGGAAGAAGTCTTGCGCTTCAGGAATCTTACCCAACGCCTGATTACAGTCCGCATTAAGTCTAAATTGACCAACATAAGCCTGAGCTCACGCTCACGCCCCACAGAAACCAAGGAGACTGCCGAAACTTGCTTCTACGAATACCTCGACTAGAGCCATGTCCTAGGCACGACATTGAGATCGACTTTGGTCCGCCAAATTAGGAAAGGATAACATGACCCAGGCAATCGAACGAAATGTCATCATAACTAGCACACGTACATCTCAACTTGCACAAAGGGATTTGACAGTCACCTGATCAAAAAATTGTAAGATCGACGCAAGACGCAGCTTTAGTATTCTGGATATCCGAGCGTTTCGAGGAGCCCACATCGACTTAGACTACTACCTTGTGTCGCTGCAAAGAAGTACAAGTCACAAAAGGGCTCACGAACTCTACGAACAAAGGAAACGGAAGAGTCAACGGCTACTCAGAAAAAAAAAGAGAAAGTAGCAGAGCCACGGAAAGGTGCTCCTGTAGAAATGATGTTCAGAAGTACTACTAAAATGTGAAAAGAAATTGTCATGCATACGAATACCTGATGGTGGAAGGATTACTCCTTCGGACTGATTAATGGCGAATGCGATCAATATCCAACTATCGGTCAGACTGAGCGGTTCAATGTGACTATGAAGAGATCTGGATAGCGATACACAATTTAAAGACCAATAAAGCTGCAGCAACCAACGGACTCCCGGTCGAATCATTTAAAGTAGTGGAGATTGAGTTGGTAAGACTTAATTCAGCGAATTGGGAACGCAGTTTGAACTGCCCTGCGTAGGACTGTGAATAGAATCTTCCTCTATAAATCTGACGAGTTAAGAAATGTGCGGCGTGCCACAAGGATCGTGTGGCACCTGCTGTGGAATATTATTGAGAACGCCATCATGGAGGTTATTGTGACAAAAACGCTAGAAGTTCAACTGTACAGTAACAAGACAATTGGAAATGTACGTCGGTGGTTAACTTCTGCCGATCTGCATTTAGCCGATCATAAAACTGAGGCAGTGATCAATGTAACAGCGAAGACAGTGGACAGTGTTTTTTCACTGTTTGTTAAGCACTCCAAGATTATTTTTGACGTTCGTCTAAGTTTCAAACATCACCTAATACAGATAACTAGGTCTGATGTCCAATATCGAATAAATGACTTCTTTTTCCTGGAACAGCGAGTTACTTTGTCATGCACACGGCGAAAATATGGAAAAGTTCTGCGAAAGTAAAGTTGTCAAATCCGTGAACCGCCTTAGCACACTAATGCGTTTCGTACTTATTTGCATAATGCTATACTCATCGTATCGTCATTGCTACCTACCGACTTGCTCGGTGAATCTTTCACGTAAATAGGTTGTTGCTGCATTTACCATATACCAGAGAACGTTCTGTATCAGCTACATGGGGGCTTTCTTCAGCAAGCCTGACTCTGTTCTAGATGCACAAATGACTCACCCTCCCCGTGATATTCATATCATAGACTGCCATCTTCCGTTTAGAAGTAGTGGTCTTAGGTACAACACGTATGGACATGCCGTCTGATACAAAGTCGACTTTCCCTAGTTTCGACCAGAATCTGAGCTAAGAAAGGAATGTAGTGGAATCTTCATGGAAAGCTCCAAAACCTGATCAAGGATGCGGCGTTGGTGTCTTTTTGGAGGACGACAACTTCAGATTTTACTGCTCGTTAGGCGGAGTTATACGATCTTCTGATCGCAAGGAACTATATTTTGAAGAATCGGTAAAAGAGTTGAAGTACCTGCTCCCGTAACACTTGGAACCTTGCTGGACACTCTCACTACTTCAAAGAAAATTTGAGAATGAGAATAAATGTAGTTAGAAGGCTGAATTCAATAAGTTTTGTTTGGGTACCAGGTCACAGAGGGATCGCCGGAAGATTTTAAGTTTTTCGTAAGCATAGTTGCAGATGGCATGTCTCTGCTGACATCTCTAAGAGATCAGTTACTTTTCCGATACCCCTCACTGTTCCTCACGGTGAGGCACAATTATTTTCCTAAGCACGTGATACATATGCATAAGTGACACAATATGCTGTGACTCTGGCTTACATGTGCCTTGAGTGTGATGACGGCACTTTCTATGTAAGTGTTCGGCTCCGCTCCCAAGCCCTCTGCAGGTTCTCGGCGCTAATACTGTAGACATTTAATCTCCGAAGCATTTAATCATTTTCTACAAAAAGATTGAGAAATTCCAGTAAGCGGAATATACAAGTAGTGAAATGGACTAGTTCTGCAGGCTTGCAAGCCCTAAATTCCACTATGAAATAACCGCGGCACAATTACAATTTATAAACTCTTAAGTAGTCTTGAGATTGGTGGGAAACTTCTACCATAAACTGCTTTTTGCTCTGTACTAATTGGCTGTCAAAAAACTAACATTCATCGTTTTAATATAATTCCACTACAAGTTCATAAAATTTAGGACCCAGTCAAGACCATTGTTTTACATTACACCAGCACATCTAGCTCACAAAATTTTTTCCTAAAAAAAAAACCCCGTAACAACTTTTTACACTTCTCCGGGCAATAAATTCCCAGCCTCATAATTTACACAACACCTCTCTGTCGCTCTCGAAAGCCTACAAAATACAAAGTAATTAGCGTGTTCCTGGTTGCCGCTCGCAAGCCCACCCAAACCTGTAGCCATAAATCACCTTTCTTCTGATTTATTCACTGCTGACACACAAAGATGTCGCTACCAACCTACGCTACCTACAGCACAACTTCACCTCACCCCCAAAACAAAAAAAAAAAAACAACTCTGAGATGCTAATCTATGCCGGGTACACTTAATTCCCATTCCATATCGCAACTATTCCTCTTTAGGTATGTAACCGAGTACTCTGCCACATCAATCGAATAGGGGAATACCAAATGACTTGACCCCGATTCACTTTTTCAAAATCGGCACACATAAGGCAAAACAAGAAAATAAAATTGAAAAACAAAAAAAAAATTAAAGCCAAGTAACTAGCGCATAAAAGTATCTGCGAGTTGTATCTGTGAGAGCATCTATGTAAGAGCCGTAGATGCCGCAGCATCTATGCAAAGCCTCCTCACATAAGAGAAGACAAATCTTGTCCGACTTCTATGTCGACAATGACGACTGCGAAGTAGCACTCCAGACCACCACATCGTTTCTTCGATTTCAAGACGATGATAGGGGTACGGATAGTAGGCACTAGGTGCTAGATACACAGATACCTGACAGTCAAAAAGACAGACCTACAGCAATAGCCTTCACTTTCCATGCGGGTACCGCGCGCTGATGTAAGCGAAATATAACGACAACGACGACGTTTGTTTTTTGTTTTTGTTTTTGTTTTTGGACTTGTGTAAGCGTTACCAATCGAAAGTAAAACTGATTTTTATTTTTCTAACCTAAAAAATAACAAAAATAAATATGCCACCTCTTCGCATTCCATAAAGGTGTTCGGTCAGTTTGTCATGGAGCACACAAGACTGTCTTGGCATGGAGCCTGCTCGTACTCGTACTCATAGTCGTACTTACACCTCATACCACACTCTACTCTAAACTGGGCTAATGACACTCGCTTTCGAATTTCTTACTCCGGGAAAGCACGCGTAATACTCGCTAAAGAATTCTCTACAATCGCAGCAACATCAAGCGAGTACGAGGAGTATGCTGCATATTCGCACATATGTATGTACGAGTATATATTGTATGATAGAATGCACACCATATCTGCTCTTGGTGAAAACAGATACCGAGTACTTCAACTGAAATCCGTAGGTGTTCCCGCGGTCTAATTACGGATATTTCTCCCATGACTCTAAGAAGATAAACTCAAGTGTAGGCGAATTCGGTTGTCCCATCTAGAGTAGCACACATCAGCAACAAGTGACTGACTGTTCAACTCAAGCAGAGGGTAGTTGAACTTTATTTAGCAAGACCCAAGAGTACAGATCCAGATTGAGATACTGACTACTGAGTAAGTGTACTCGTACATACGACGACGTTGTTGGGTGTTCCAGTTTATGGGTATAGAACCGACACCGATGGCAAATGGTTCCAGCAATTCTACGGAACTGAACAACTACAAGAGAAGTCAATTAGTTAAGTGATTGACCCCCAGCAAGCAATTTAAGTAAGCAAAAGCGGGCAAGCAAAAAAAAAAAAAACAGACCTGCACCCAACCCCGGTTAACATCAGACACACTCACACATACATAGATGGTCTGTTTGAAGGGTTGACGGCAGAGCAGAGCAGGGCATGGGAAAAACGAACCAAAGCGCAGGCCAGAAACTGCCAATCAACAACCAGCAAATGTTCTTGGGTTACGGATACTTGTGTTTGTTTTTTTCTTCTTTTTTTTCATTTACTATTTTTTTTTTTAATGATTTACCGCTGCGGCAGCCAAGCGGATCTGTCCGTGTGATTATTAATGAAAATAGAAATAATTTTTTTAATATTGAGGTACCTATGGGGAAATTTAAATTATAGTGTAAGACGTGAACTTACTATTGGAGGAGGTGCCTCATGGCGAAGCCAAGGAACCACAAGATCGTGACACTTACCTGGAAAGAGAACAAAAACAGAGTGAGAAATTAGTTTGAAAATAGAATAGAGGTAAAGGATGGTTGGTTGTGTAATTTGTAGTTCTAAGGATTTTTTTTTGTTCACCCCTTTCCACCAACAAGATGACGGAGCTTCAATTAAATTCTATGAAAATTAGTAACAAAGGAACACGTTGGAAGTTAAAGACGCATTTCAGAACTTTGAAATACGGTGGAGAAGCCTTGCTTCTAAGGATCAGTACAGAATATAACGTTATGACTCAAATGAATCAGTCAATATAGAGAGTGTTCGGGATAATGTGCTGAATACTTTAAGGGGAGATTTCTTAACATATTTTGAGAAAAAAAAATCGTATGCGTTTCGGTTTTGGTTTAGACATTTGTGAAGCAACCAGAATCAGAATTTGTGTGAATAAGCAATGGAACGCTATACTCGTCATTGATGTTTTTTATGGACAATTCGTCAGTTGAAATAGGGCAATGTGCATTTCGTGGCCATTTTCCTGGCCATCCGGCTCCCACTGGACACTTAATGCGGCATTTGGTCCCACGACTCTTAACAGACCCAAACAACACAGGACGGAGCAAGCCCTAGAAGGTCTCGCGCCTCGTGCTCGGCCAAGAATATCGCTGCGGTGGCTGAAGATATCGTGGAGGCTCGACAGATGACGTGCCAAGCAATTCGCAATTCCACGCACGTCTCTCCATCAGCTGATGGGTGTTGACCGTGAATCGCGTCTAACCTATGCTCCTGAATCTCAACAACGGTGTGGACGACTTTGCGTCAAAAATAATTATGAGTGAAATCACGAGAGTGATTTCCACCGTGAACAAATAAAACGGTCACTGTGGATGGTGAGCGCTACAAAGTCATGATCAATGAATGTTTCATTCTTCAATTGGATGGATTGGAGCTGAAGGACATGTGGTCCCAGCAGCAAGGAGCAACGGCGCATACTGCACGAGCTACCACCCGACATTCTAAAGCAGGCGTTTCCTTGACGTCTGATATCGCCTTTTGGCGATTTGTACTGGCCCGCAAGATCAACGATTAGACTCCTTTCCATAGGGTTATTTCAAGTCACGGGTTTATGTGAACAAGCCATAAACTCTGGCAGCCCTCAAGGAGAACATCCGCCAAGAAGTGGGAAACCCATCGACCGAAGTTCTGATGAAAACAATGGAAAATGTCATAAAAATAGCCCGAATGGTAGTCAAAAATGGCGGATATCAACGAAATTCAGCCACATTTCTGCAAAACTGCCATGGAAACTTTCGGCAAAAGTTTGCATATGTGCCAGCAAAGCCGTGGAGGCCATTTACCCTATGTGACAGTTCATACATAACCCTATACTGTATACTGCATGAATCAATAAAAATTTCACAATTTTTAATTCAAAATCTGTGTTTTCTATAAAAATTACTTTATGCGTGAATTTTGGGACACCCTTTATGAACAGAATAGTCAGAAATTGGCTCTGGCGTACATACCGAAGCCCTGTCGAACAGTAAGAGTAGCCTTTATACCGAAGCTCGCCAAGAGCTTCAGATCTATCAAAATTTTTTCATTTTGTGTCCGCGCCGACTATCTTTGGACTCTGTCCTTACGTCGAAAGACTGAATTCACTAAGCTTTGTTTGGGTCCCAGGTCACAATGGCATCATGGAAAATTAAATAGCCGATAAACTTGCTAGGCAGGGCTCAGAATAAAGTTTTTCAGGACCCGAACCTGCGTTAGGACTAGTACCTAAGTTTACCAGGCCTAAGTGACACCAAGTCTTGCGAAACTTGCTGGAAGAGTAATAAAAACATCACGAAGCACTATCTCTATGAGTGTCTGGCGTAGGCTCGTATCAGGTTACTGGTACTCAGCACTGTTTTGGTGAGTGATGGTCCTGTTCACTACTGAAGCGCTTACTCACTTTTCTACGAAAGGCTGAGGAGTCCAGCTGCACTTGTTGTGCCTTTTGTACGTTCTCCAAACTTAGTATTTTCTCATTAGTGTTTCAGAAAAAGAATCACCATAGCTTCTTGTTTTCGCCGAGTAGTCAAGGGCCCTTTCTTAGTTGGCGCTTCAGTCCGGAATGGACCTGGACCTCTTGTTGGCTCAATCTAAATTTTTAGAGATCTCATTTCAATTGCTCGCGCTCTCCTCTCCTCACTTCTATACAGTGCCGGATGCATGCTTTGTTCCATGTGCAAACCTATAGTCTTCTTTAAATGCGTGGTTTCATGGGGTAGTCGAGTGAAATCCGGCATACATATGCTAACCTTTTGGCATTGATTCTATTGATCTCTAGCGCTTGATGCAGGATGTAAAGAGCTGGACGACGGGTTGAGAAGTACGCGATCGGCAAATATTCTGGGAATTTGTTGCGATTTCAGCTGTCCAACGTTCATCGCAGTTCTCCGTTGACGCGCCATCTACAATATCCGATGACGTACATCGAGACTATATTAGTCTCGTTCGGTGGACTCGGAAATCTCTTATAATCTTGAAGATGTTCCTCTGTGAACACTGTTTATAGCCGCGTAGAGCCTCCATTAGTTGTTCAGTTGTATGGTCAACGGTGAATTCACCCTTATAGTAGACTTATGGTTGCTCTGCAACAGAGTGATTTTTACCTGGTCGTGGCCAAAGATTTTCAACAACTCCTCAAGCAAAAGGCGCCGGAAATGTCACTAATCCACTCCAGCGTGATTGTCCCTGCCATTGACCCATCAAAGGTTCATCGGTCACTACCTTAATTTCAGCACCATGACTAATCTGAAATATCCCTATTGACTTTAACCCCAAATACGTTGAACTACAATAGATCTGATAAGGGGCCTACAATGCTGACATTTGATACAACCAATATCCGGGGGTAAAATAGCACTTGAAATAGCCAAGTAAGTCAATGCCTACCTGGATCATACAATCCCCAGCTTTTTGCTATTTATCTGCTAATAGGACTACCAGCGGAGATATGGTAGCGTACAGACTACTTTGGATCAGGACAAGGAAGGCTCTTCGGTGGGTTTATCTTGCCAATTGCCCATTCGTCATCCAAGCGCCACAAACAAACAGAAGCCAACAAATAATCTGTTGTACGTGATTATCTTTCTGTTGAATTTTTTTATAAAAACCTGATAACCTTTGTTCTTGGGCTTCACTTTTTCCCTGGACCTCTAAATGGTTTCTATTCAAATCAGTTACTTTAAGAACTGCCTCCTTGACAAATAGAATTAAATCCCTTTGTGGGTCGATATTAATCTAACACTGAAGTGCCATCGTATTGCAAATATCCATCACCCTACTTGCGAAAGATTGTGGAACATTTTTTTTCTTTATTATTTAAATCCAGGCATAAACGTATCATATGTATGTGATTTATGCCCAGGTCGCTGTTCCTCTAAGGACAAATAAGTCCTCCAACCCCCTAAAAAAAAAAGAACAAAAAAAAAAATCAAACAATCATCTAAAATTATGCCAACCCTTCGTACCTATCTTCTCTCTGACGTCCGTGCGAATGTGTGCCTTGTGCATATTCGTATCATACATTCGTACACCCTTTGGTAAGGGATAAAAATTGTCTGTTTCACCACACGCCCTTTACAATAGCTGCTACCATAGATTCAGCTTTCCATTTTGTGAAAATCGTTACGATTTCAAATCACTTTTCTGCATATTTCATTGGCATCCGACACAAAAACAAAAAATAATAATCCTTTAACAGTCATCCCCCTCAACAACGACGGTTCGAAACCACAAAAATATAAACCATGCAGAAGCGGCCGACTCGACTCGATTCCGGGCTCGGTCGTCCTCCTTCTCAAGCCCAGGAAAACAGCTTTACCACTTAGTGTCACTACCTATGTAGGACTAGGAGTTAGTATATTTGCATCTGTATCTGGCTCACTACCATTGCCGTCAGCAACCGGGTAAGGGATGGACAATGAATTTTCCGCAATAGTTTCATTTCAACCCCCGCCTGACTAAAATATGCGCCACTGAAAAACTTTTCTTGTTTTTATTTTATTTTTCCAGGTTTTTGCATTTTCCGTTTTGTTTTCGCCTCGCATTCCTGGAGTTTCAGTTTTGGTTTTGGTTTTGGTTTTGTATAAAATGTAAGTAACGCTGCCTGATTGCTGGTTGCTGTTTTCCGTTAAATTTTTATCCAGTTCACTTCCGGTTTAGGTTTTTAATTCCTTGCACGTAAAATTGTATCGTCCTGGGTACTGGCACAGGAAACTACGGCACGACCATACTTTTACACACGTCTCAGCCCCTTAGCCTTCCAGAATAAGTCGTATCTCATGGGGGTTGCTGATGAAAAGCTGGAGAAAAGTTGGTATCTTCACGTTGACGGTAACAAACGAAGCGATTATGCTTTTTTGCGTTATGTGGTGCGTAGTGCATGATGTGTTCCACCATTTCTCTCAATCTCGGTTACATCCCTTGTGGCAAGCCTCGTGCTCTGTTGCTTGGTAATTTCAAATCCAGATCAGGGTAGCATAACGTTTTATTCACGATTTTTCCTCCTCCCTTTCCTTATTTTTATTCGTTTTTCACATTTATTTCGAATCAAACAGATACACATGCAAACACACAGAATGGTGGTGGTAAACTTTTTATATCAACCCCTAGTTAGCGGATTTTCATGGAAATTTTCGAAATAACATTGTGGATTCATATTACTCTGAACAAGGAGGGATGTACATACTCGTATAACGGTGGTGTGCTACGTATTATCTGAACACATATGCACTCGATTATTGTCAAAAGCAACTCGACTAGAGGACGCAGGAGAACGACAGAAACAAGAAAGAGGGTGAACATAAAAAAAAAAAACACACCAAATAGAAGTCTCTAGTTGATTGCATGGGGAGGATTTTCAAACTGAATTGAATGGATACATGAAGAGGTACGGGTATACTGTACGAATATCTCTACGGCTCTACTTCGTCATCCCTGTTAATGATTTGCATCCTCCTCGTACCCTTACACAACCCTTCACAATTGCATTCAATAGAAATAAACATTACCCTTGCAATTCAGGTGAAAAATTGCAAATCCAGGGTAGCGAAAGGACCAATGAAACTGGAAAAGTTAGACCGCCGATGGCTTAAATCTGATACTTGGCGCTCATTACATGGCAATAATCAGATCTATTCGTATGACTCTTTTGGACATCGATTGATGGTGTTTGATGGTCAAATGGTCATCAGCATGGGCTCGGGTGGAATTTATCCACACAGATTTGACCAGATTAGTAGGAATACGAATACAGATTCCGCCGCCCTTAGGTTCAAAATAATTGGAAACAACATGAATCGATTCGAATTAATATGGTGGCCAATCATTTGGAAATGGAATGTTGATTTTAGATTGTTTGTGTTCAGGTGAACTTTGCCTGCAGAACCTGAATTACTATCCACATTATGTACGTACGCTTGTACGCTAATATAAGTAAGCTGTCATTGATTATGTCTGCTATGAAATGCAAAACAGTAGACAGGATACCGGGAAACCCACACTTTTTAATGTAAAAGTTCAGACATTTGGAGGATGCGAAGGGATGCTTACTCAGTGCCTACTGGTAATGCTTCACTCATTTGGGTTTAATCCAATGCGCAGGATTGTTTACTACTACTGCAGATTCAATGGCTTAATTTGCATTGATATCAACCAATTTGATGAGTTATGGATCCTTGTCATCAGATAATTACGGTCCGGCTGTGATGGGAAGACTTTGGGCTCTAACTCATTTGGATTCAAACCATTTGTGGGTGGCCGTCGCTCAAGTGGTAGTGTGTTCGAATCCCAGCCTCGTCCGAAAGGCATTCTTTTTTTCAGGCAACTTAATTCTTGTAAGACGAATGGTTGCCTCTAATACAATAACAAGTCCAATTACACTAATAATTTAGTCTCCCCATTAAATGTTGGATGCCAGCCATGGAGCGAAATAACCACTGAGCGCAAAAATCTTTCTTTCTCTCTCTGTCCCATTTTCCTAAAAACTTAACACGTGCTCAGGCATTTTAAGTGTATTAATACCCACTTGAGTGTTAAGTTCTTTAAAAAAAAAAACAAAAAAAAAAAACAGTTAAATATTCGCAATCTGAGATAATATTGCTTCATGTACTCGTACCTACATATGTTGTTGTTCAAACATAGCCTTATGTGATAGCATTTAAGACAGCTTATTTCTTACGTATCATAGTACCTAGTTGACGAGTCTCGGCTTTGTAGAGTTTATAATCATGCACAAAATTCATGATGCACTACACCGTTGTAATCCATGAAAAACGTGAGCATTGCCTTCTTTTTTGACTGAAAACGACGTGGTTTTTCTGGTATCGGCTCATTTGGTGAACGCCATTCACTTGCCTGATTTCTGGATTGCGTGTCGTACTAATAAACCCACGTCTCGTCTCCAGTAATGATCCTTTTGATGAAATTTGCATCGCAAATCATCTCTTTTGCGACGTCAACACGGTCTCTTTTTTGCATGAAATTGAGATCTTTTGGCACCAACTTTGCTGCTAAATGTCTTGGACGGATCCATAGGCAACGTTCAAGTCCTCCGCTATCTCTCTGATGGTTAATTTGCGGTTATTGACCAACATTTCTTTACTCCATCAATGTTTTCGTCGGTTTTCGATGTCGATGGTCTGCCACTGCGTTCATCATCTTCGATTGACTCACTACCAATTTTGAACCGCTCGTGCCACTGGTAAACGACCATTTTCTTTAGAGAATCGTTGCCGATACACTTTTTCAACATTTCCAACGTTCGCGCACCATTAAATCCGTTTTTTACGCAAAATTTAATACAAGTTCCTTGTTGCAAATTTAAAGGCATTTCTAAAATTGAAAAAAATCGCCAACACACACAGAGTTGGATGTACTCTTGGCTACGTAACTTTTGCAAATGTCAAGCTATGAGCTAAGATTTAGAGAGAACGTCAACAACAGATTTACCAACTTAACAAAAAAAAAAACAGAACTCAAATCGAAACAATGGGAGCGCCACACGGTGGTTATTCCGGGAACCTTTTGATCAAGGTGGTATGTCTATGTCACACAGGGACAAATACAATAATTTTCTGTTTTTTTCTCTTGACTGTGCTTCGGTACGACGAGAACAGACTCCATGCCAGGACTCTACACTACGAGATGTCGGCCTTTTTTTATCAAGGAATAACCGAGATCGGTGCGGCACAGCGCTAAGATTCACCGACTACACCATTAGAGCGCATGGGTTCGATTTCTGGACTCTACAATACACCCGAAAACAGGAAATACAATAATAGCTTGTGATGTATGGTCACCCTTTCAGCTGATAATGACAAATCTCCGAAATGTAAATATTTTTCATATGAAGAAGCCTCTAATTCACTGCCGAAATGGGCAGAGAACAGCAGCTTCCTCTCTACACAATTTGAGAAGGCGAACAAAAGCGGTGACCGGATAAAATTAGTCCGAATACCTGTGTCCCCGGCATAACCAGGGTTATGTGGTTGAATTGGAGCAGCTTTAACGGAGTACTGAATATCACATAGCCTCTGCTTATTATTTGTGTCGAATGCGCTTAAAAATCTGCACTGAGAGTGTAGGCCTATTAATTCCATTATCGGATATCCGGGACCAGGGCCATACTAGCATGTAGTTGCAAAAGACCTAAGTAAACATATGATGGCTGGCAGAATATGCCGCTCTGAAAAATGAATAAATGTTGTTTCCCAGAGGCTATAAACGTACACTAGCAGAAAATTCGTTTAAGACAAGAAAGCTCCTGGCATTCTACAAGCTTGAATAGGCAAATCTATTACGGATCGACAACAGCTCTGAGGCAATAAGTAGTAAATACGTTGTTCCCTAACAAGGAAACTAGTTCGCTTTCCGATGCTGGTACATAATTGTCAGAGATTACGAAGAAACCAGATTCCAGACCACATTCATTTGGTTTAACGGCGACGTTAGCGGTAACTTTAACTTAAACAAGAGGTTAAGGTATGTTGGAAGAAGAGTTTCAAACGAAAAAAAACGACAGGGCTCATAGACCGTAGTGGGCTCATAGACCGTAGTGCGTTTATTTGGACCCCAATAAGCTACAACCAAACGACTTTTAATTTAACACGTCATGTTAATGGGTCCTTTAAAGCAGCTGGAAATGACCTGGCTAGAAACATACACCAGCTCATCTCTAAGAAATGTTCAGAGGAAAGCATAGAATTTCAGTATTGTTTCTGTGATCCCCAAGAAAGAAGATCATTTTGACTGCGCCAACTATAGAGCGAAAAGTCGCCTAAACATTTCCTATAAGATCTTTTCGTTCGAAATGTGAGCATCTGAAACCAATCTTGTCCAACAAAAGAGGCACGGTCTTTCCTGTACGTTCGTTCAATTACTTGTGTACGCTGATGACATTGATGTGATTGGACGAACAATCGGTGTACCGTCAATAAAGGGTAAGTGAATATTGAGGCGAAAACGGCCAAAAAAGATCTGGAGAAATACAGAGAATATAGCACAGACGGCTTGGCCAGGACGTTACCACTGGTAGTTATAACTTCAAGGTTGATAAAAAATTGGTCTGTCGTGGCTCCGCAATTACAAGCAGGAACAACGTCAGCACAGAAATCAGACTCAGAAATACTCTTGCTAATCGCTGTCTCTTTAGCACAGTAGGGAATTAAGCAACAGAGCAATCTCTCGTAAGATCGAACTGGTTTTAGACAGGACCCTTATCATCATCCCGGTCGTGTTATATGGCGTGGAGGCCTTGGACTTTTTCGAGAGATATACGGCGTGTGATTTTAAGCTTCGTTTGTATTGACGGGGAATGGACAAGGAGATTCAACCACGAAAAGGTTTTTTTTTAGAAGCCTAGGTTTACCCCAGGCTGTAGCGCCCAAGTGAGTTATTTATAGTCCAGAATCTGAAGTTTTTTATCGCTACAAAGCGGATATGACTATCATGCAAGCTAAACTGGCAGTTGCAAAACTATATGATACCACCTTCGGAAGATACTCAACTAGGCTGCGACGGAAAATGTTGTCGTAGCTTAGACTCGTATCTCACATCTCAACATCCAAAAAACGAGACAGCGGTTCATTGATCAACAAACTATCAAACAGATTACTCCATCTCTAAGTGCCCATACGACTTTACCCTGCTGTAAGTGACATCAAACGAGTGCAGGCGCAAGAGAGAAATCTTATGCAACATCAAGCGCAAGGACTAATTCCAAATTTACCAGCAAAATATTAAAGACCCCGCATCTGATGTGTTGATTTCGCTAGAAGAATGCCGATACGCGAAACATGAGACGAACAAGGTAGCATAGTGGAGAAGGCTAAGAAATGCTTGAGAATTCTACGAGTCAAGGAGGCGTAAAGGAGTTAGAAGATCTCTTTACTAAAGCCATGAAACCGAGGGCGACGATTGAAGGAAATTTCGACGAACCCAGATGTATGGACCGACTTACTATTGAATATATCGAAAGTAGATTGGCTAATAAGCATACTTCGAGCCATCTATAAAACATGATCAGATGACAGCATAGCCCATGAACGGGAATCGGTTTTTTTTTTTTTAACACTGTGTATGAGATAATACCTACAATATATGTGAATGGCTGAAACTGTTCACAGTCTGATAGATCCCTATCAGTATGTTTGCAGGCCTGTTTAGCCCAAATTGATGAGAGGAAACCCAAGACTTGCAAATTCAGGTGTAAGCAAAGGCTTTACGAATAGCATGAACGAAACTTGTACTTCCGTAACTTGTACATGGTACAATTAAACTATATGAACGTATCAGGTCATATACAGGCCATAGCCTGCGTTTAATAAGGGCACTGGTACAACAAAAAATCTCACAGCCGTACATTATCAGGGGAATTATTAAGGTCTTCACCAACAGTAGCTTCGTGTTAACTGGTGTGAAGCTCTGAGATTTAGACAAATTTCTAAGGCAGTCGTATTTTTTTGGGATGACTGAACGGATATGGGCGTCCGAATTTAATCATGAGTTAAACGTGATACCATTTCTGTTTATGAGTAAAGCATTTCGTTTTTCTCGGGTTAAGTTGCAAGTAATTTTCCTCTGCCCAGCATTGAATTCAGTTAAGGTCATGGCTGGATCAATAAGGTAATTTTCAAAGTTTAAATAAAGCTGAACATCGTCCGCAAAAATGTGAAAATTGCAGCTCTTAATGATATGTGTTAAGGAGATCGTTTATAAAAATTGCAAAAAGCAAGGGTCCCAGTAATGACACCTGTGGAATACCTGTTGAAACTTCACGGAAATCTGACATAAGATTGATAGTTAAATCTAGATTACAGGCTGATAAGGAGAAGTTATAAAGGCATTTGTCAAAAGCCTTAGAAAACTAAGTAGAGCATCACATACCTTGAGAAGAGCTTATGTGCAGCTGTGGTGCTTTCGGAATCCCGACTGATTAGCACACAAGAATTTGTTGACGTTGTAGAAAATCTGACATTTGTTGGTGTATTATCTTTTGGAAGACTTTCGATAAGTATGAACGGATAGCAATAAGTCTGTATCCCATTGGTAAATTGCATAGTCTTTTCTTTTTTGGAATTGGTATAATCTTAGCTTGTTTCCAAGCACTCGGAACAATAGGTTTTGTTACAATATTTTTGGAAGAATGTATGGTAATATTATTTTAACAAAACGAGAATGAATATTGTCGATATCAACAGCCTTAGTATTTATTGTCAGTATAGCTTTAAAAACATGGGTTTGCTCCACTGTGCAGAATTCAAAAAAGCCAGTAAAGTTTGGATGTGCTATGGACGAGGACTCAAAGTCCTTTTTAATTCATCAGGATCGACCTGATCTACGTCAGACTTTGAGTTACGTCCTCCATCCAACTCTTGCAAGAATATCCAAAGAGTTTTAGTCGGAAGCTTGTAGTTAAAACGTTTAACGTAATAACTACGCTTGGCTTATTTTATATGGGCATTTACTTTATTCCGTAACAACTGAAAACTAACGAAGTACTCAAGAATTCTAAATCGTTTCCACTTTTTGCACGCAGCATCACGTATATTTTTAAGCTCAGCAACGTCGTTTTAATGGCAACATGTTTATCAAAAAGCTGTGTAACTATACTGGAAAAGATCAGACCATGCCTAGAAAAAACAGGAGCAGAAATGTAGGCAGAAAATAAATCCGGGCGGTCGTTGGTGATGAAAATATCACAAAAAAAAAAAAAGTGCTGGTAGAACAAGTGAAGTGCGTTGGTTCTGTGAGGTTAACAATATCGCGATACAACATCCGGTTGGATTCAACTCGCCCAATCAAGAATATTACAATTAAAGTCATCACAGACAATAATACGCAGGTAGAACGATGAATTGATTTCTAATACGCCAAATAGAGGCGGCAAATCAATATATTTATATGCCCTGAACACAACACCAACGAGACATATCTTTTTTATTTTTTCAACTTCAACAAATTTGTGCTGAAAGGGACCATCGGGAGATGACTATTTGTCCTGTTAGCTATAAAAATGTTGTAACCACGCATGGAGTAAGGCTCATCTCATCACACAACGTCAACACTGAATTCATAAATTTTCGGGCGATAAATTCTGTGCATTAATATGATACACCTGTAGCGCCTCTCGCTGTTATTATTCACGCCATTGCCTCCGGAGAGATATCCACCAGTATCACCCATTGATGGCACCAAAGAGAAATTTCTTTCTCATTAAGACGCTCAAACACCGAATAGAATATTGGACTCTTAATCGACAAGCAGATAATTTCCAGGTAACAATTTTATAAAATTTAATAGAAAAAAACTTATATAATTGTAGACTTAAAAAGCAGCTTACACACAATGTTCACATTCATCATATTATGACTTGTCATTGATTGCAACAAGAGAATCAAAGTTGTGCATTAAAATCGACCAAATCGCCCTTCGTAGTGGTATTCCATGTATCTTGCTACCTGGTCATTGAACGTTTTTTTTCTCTTCTTTGATCCTTTTGACCACTACCGCCTGTTGGTTACTAGAAGTTCTCCTATTATAGACTCTGTGCATATAGTATGCAAGGATATCGATGGTCATCATCGCGGCTATACCAAAAGGTGCTTCGTCCGAAATCGTTATAAAGCCACTGATTACCCTTAATGCGCTAAGTCCATATGTTGATGATAACTATCTCCTTGCTTCCTTTGTCGCTAGGACCCTCATCAAAACAGAGTATAACAGGACTGAGTTTACTACCTTGGATTATAATATTCTCCTAGCATACCCGAATCTTCCGGTGTTTGGCAGTATTCCAGAAAGTGTTGCCCTTAGCTTTGACGCCTTTTTTGTTTGAATAGTCGATGTGAGGCATAAAACTTTGTTTATTGTCAAGTGTTACGAGTACTCCTAAGTATTTCATGCAAACGTTTGATCGAATGATTTGACTTCCTACGCTTATGTCCACAGATTCCACAGTTTTCCTGCTGGTTATTAGAGCAGCTTTCGTTTTGTGATCTGCTAGTTCTAGGCCGGCGGATTTAAGCCAGCCTTTGATAAAGTTGATTGCATTATTCGTAGCTGACTCTAGCTCGCAAACATCATTTGCAACAGTTACAATGGCGATGCCGTCAGCGAATAAGATCATCTTTACACTTGGTGGCAGTGTTAATTACAAAACATGATATTGTACATGATATTCCCGAGTAGGGGCCCCAGTACCAATCCTTGTGAGACTCCCGTGGAGATTTTATAGACATTCTACCTCCTCGTTGGTTTCATATCTCAATCTTTTATTGCTTAAGTAACCGGATACCTTTTTATCGACTTCAAGGCCGCATATGATAGCATTAATCATCAGGAGTTTTATATGGCGATGGCCGAATTCGGGATACCGGCAGAACTGATCCAGTTGTGTCGCGTGACACTGGAAAGCACGAACTGCAACGGGCAGTTTGGTAGTAGCTCCGAACTATTTCAAACATGTACCGGATTCCGGCAAGGTGATGCGTTATCATGTGATTTCTTTAATCTCGTCCTAGATCAGATAGTGTACAGGGCAGGTGTCAACACGGAAGGCACTATCTTCAACAAGTCCGTCCAGCTCCTGGGATATGCGGACGATATTGATATCATCGGGCGCTCGCAGTGTTCCGTGATAGAGGCTTTCACGGCGATTGAAGAACAGGCGAAATTCGTTGGCCTGGAAGTAAACGAGGACAAGACCAAGTACATGCTATCAACAAATAAGGGATCATCTGTCCACCGCCTAGGACAAAACGTCACTATTGATAGTAACCATTTCGAGGTAGTTAAGGAGTTCATCTACCTCGGAGTAAACATGAACTCCACGAATGATACCCTAGTGGAGATCCGACGAGGAATTACCATAGGAAACCGCTGCTACTTCGGTTTGGCAAAGCAATTGGGTTCAAAACTCCTTACTCGAAGGACGAAATGTACGCTTTCTATTGTATAGCGCCGAGTGCTGGACGATAAGCAGGAAGGGAGAGCTAATTCTGGGCTCCTTCGAAAGACAAATTCTTCGACGGATTTTTGTTCCTGTGTGCGAGGAGGGCGAATGGAGGAGAAGATACAATCACGAACTCTATGAGCTGTACCAAGATGTGGATGTAGTCCAAAAAGCCAAAATACGTCGACTATATTGGCTCGGCCACATCGAGCGAATGGACAACAATGCTCCAGCTAAGAGAATCTTCGAATCTCAGCCCTCAAGTTCGAGACGACAAGGAAGACCGAACCTACGTTTCAAAGACCAAGCTATCTGGAATGGATGGAAGGCTGAAGTGTCCCAGGCAGAGACTCTCCACGGGTCGGGAGCCCGTTAAGTAAATAAGTAAGTAAGCCGGATACAATCTTTCGCGAGTAGTATGGTGGGCCCATTCCAATTTGCTTTTGTGCTGGGTTCCCTGATTATATTGCACAGAGTCAACGGCCTCTGTGGGATTAATTGCTCTATAATAGGCCTTTGATAATTGTAGGCATCTACAGCCCATTCAGCTAAGTCATTATCATTCTGTACGCCGTAACCCAAGGATTTATATCCGCTTCGTCGTACAGGCGCTTGAAGAATCTTGCTGTACTTTATTTTATCGCCTTTTTTAAGTTCTTACTTGCCAGTCAGAATGTGCCTAGTCGTTTTTGAAAATCGGCTTCCCTTCTAGAACTCTGCGTATAAGCAGTTTGCTTTGAGTGCTTTTATTACTTGGTTCCACCAG
Source organism: Volucella bombylans (assembly GCA_949129095.1). Lineage (NCBI taxonomy): Eukaryota > Metazoa > Arthropoda > Insecta > Diptera > Syrphidae > Volucella > Volucella bombylans. Next base: position 121,207,891 of record OX422142.1, on the reverse strand, counting down.
TAGCATGGTGTCCCTCTTTCACTGGGTATTCGTCTGGGCATTGCTGTGTCACATATGCTGTGGTATAGTGCGATTGAAGTGTCGACTGACTCATCGATATTCTTCATTTCGTTAAACATGTCCTTGTCGAAGGGTTTAACATCCCATTTTGGGCCTTTTGTTATCTAATATCAAATATTATCGCCAGTGGAAACTGTGGGTATATTCTTCGCTGAACCACCATTCTGTGTTGCGCAGTAGAGTGTTACTCACGAAGGTAATATCGATGATTGATCCCATTCCCGCTTTCCTAAGAGTATTTGATCGACCATTGTTTGTTATGCTTACATCTAAGGATGTGAATGTTTCTAGTAGAATACGTCCCCTGGCATTGATGGGAATGTTACCCCACTCTGGTGTCCAGGCATTAAAGTCTCTGCACGTACGCTTTCCAACATTGCCTGAAATTCACTTGTTGTCCAACTTGGCCGCGAGTAAAAGCTGTAGAACTTGATCCCGTTTATTTTTGCATGAACGTACCCATCCGCTTGATCGCTGGCATCTTGGAAGGCATGTTTTTCACATGTCCAAATTGCGGCATGCCTTCAATTATCGCAGATTCAGATGTTGCTGTCGACAGTTTTATACGGCTCACTGATCAAAATGATGTCTGTTCCTTCGTTTCTAGCCGTTTTCGCCAAGATGTCCTGGGCTGTCCTACAGTGGTTAAGGTTAATCTGTATTGCCTTCATGGCAGTTTGCTGGTAATGATGATTCTCCTGAAGACCGGGCATTTGTTGCTACCCCGGTTACATGCTTAGTGTTCTCCGGGTTGCCTTCTTGCAGTCTTTGGCTATATGGCATTCTTTCCCACATCTTCTATATTGCTTGGAGTGATTCATCTCATTTTTGCATTGGTGTGCAGATATGAAACATGTAGTTGTGGTTTTTCGTTCCCGGACATCCATTTTATTCTGCCTGACTGTAGCATTTTGTGTGAATTACTCGCAATTTGCGTGTGTCCATAGGCGTTTCTCAGACTAATTATGTCTGCATTGCCTATGGCATTCAGCTGATATTGGTGTCTGCCTGATTCGCAGATCTCCTCTATCGTGGTGGCCTCGTCGATATCCGTTACTTAAAGAGGATTCGTCTGATATTCCTAACACAGAGAACACTGAATATTGCGTCCGCCTTAACTTTTAGGAGTATTTGTGCATAGGAAAGTTCCTTCGCTGTAAACACAATTGCGTCGGGTCAAGCTCTCCTCGTTGGTTTGCCTTTGCTTCTTGACTTGCCTCTTCTTTTTGATGTTCTTTGTCCAAGAGTTGTTGTCATCATTTGTGGTCGGTTTTTTGTCACTTGTGGCCGCCTTATCGGCCTTTGTCCGGTTCGTTTTATAACTTTCGCAATGTTTTCCTCGCTCTGTAACCCCGCGTTGTTGCGAGGCTTTTTATTTCCATCAGCTGGCGGCAGTTTTTGCCTCCGCTTCGAGTCCGGGATCTTCTCGCTGGGCTCCGGTCTTCGTTTTCTGTCCGCTACCCTTTTCACCATGGCGAGGTCTGTGATGCATTATTTTGTCGATGATGTCCTCAAATTTTCGATTGGGTTAAGGTCCCGCGATTGAGCTAGCCACGGCATAACCCAAACACCATTATCTTGGAACCATGTCTTAGCTTTTCTTGAGGTATGCTTTGAATCATTATCTTGTTGCAATGTTCAAATTACGAGTAGAGGTATTCCGTATTCGGCGTAGGGCAGCGTAGTATTTTGTATACATTATGCGGCACAAAGACCTTATGTTTGACGGGTTTTCTTGTGTGTAGAGGGAGTCATTCTGTTTTGCTTGGCCGTCTACCAAATGTCTTAGCACCTGGACCTTTTAAATTAATTTTAGTTATCGTCCGTCCAGAGGATGTTTCGCCATTGGTTAATGCCTGGCATTCCAACCTATTCTGCGTGGTTTTTAGTAAAGTCAAGCGTGGTTTTTTTTTCATGCCTGGATCCAAAACAGGGAACTTTGCTGGCGGTTTTGCCAAATAAATTTGTTTCATCTAGCCTTCTCTGAACAGTTCTAGAGCTGATGTTGTCTTCGATTTACTTTACAATATCTTTTGAAGACTTAAAAGGATCAGCCTTGGAAATTTGAATGATTTGTATGACAGTCCCTGTGGACGTTTTTCGAATTTTGCGTAGTATATCCTCAAGTTTTTCCGGCTGAGAGCATCTCATTAATTTTACAATTTCCCTGTATGTTGATTAACTGCGGAATCAGTCTTCTCTTATCTTTGGAGCAATGTGATCCACAATGAATCGTCCTCATTTATTTTATAAAAAAAAAAAACAACCTTTATTGCTTAGTTAAATTACTGTTACTTAAAACAAGCAGCGCACCTATTTCAATGTCCAACTCCGTTTATAGTCACAAATCACCTTTTTAACATCATGAAATACATCTGCCTTGGTAGACGACATAATGTATTGTAGTTAACGGTATGACAAACATTGTGAGATAAGCGCAGATTTAATCTGCGTAGGGATAAATAAAGAAATATGGAAAAATATGCAAATGCATGAGTCGCACCTATTTCATTGACCATAGCTGTAAGTTACATTTAAGATACAAGAGGAAGTAGATGCTTGAAAATAAACCAACATATGTATGCATATTAAGAGGTTGGTGATTAGGTTCAAAATCAAATTCTAGCTAGTAATACAGCTTCTTGCCCTGAGGTTAATAAAAGCAATTTTATTATAGCTACGGCCATCTGACCCCTAAAAGGCTCGATTTTCCATAAGTTACCGGTAGTTTTAGAGCAATAAAACTCGATTAACGAAAACACTTTTTATATGATGTTAAACAGGTCATCGTAATAAAGGAAGATGTTTTTGTTTTCAATCATATACGAGTTTGTTTGATCTAAAATGGTGAATGGATGAATTCTGAGTAAAGTCATTGTCCGGCGTAGGAAGAAAACATGGTGAAAGCTGAGTTTTTGTATGTTTTCAAACCCCACAAAGACAAAGTTGCGGTATACATTCGTGGTAGATGAACTGGCTCAGATGGCAGAACACAAAGTATTACGATTGCCTCCCTACCACTATCCCACAGAGTTGATATGGGCTCAAGTAAAAGGATTCGTAGCAAGCCACAACAAAACTTGAGAAATGAACAGTGAAAAATGGCCTAATTGCGTCAAACATGTTGAACTAAAAGCTGAGTGGGATGTAGATGTTTTCGCCGAAACAGCAACAAAGAAGGTTGTTATAACTTTAAATGAAGACAACGACAGCAGCAGTGAATTTGCTTTTATTACATTATTATGTAACGTTTTACACTGCTTGTTACAATAAATAGAAATAGGTAGAACACGTAACAACAAGATATTGTGAAATTCCTGTCGACAAATACACAATACACTCTCACAGCGATGGTGAGAGTTTTCAAGAGCGAAGTGCTTATGCATTTCATTATACGAGTAATCAAAAGAAGAGACAAATATTCCAAACTTCCCTGTACTACAGATTTTAGTTAAACAGAGTATATCTAGTAGCATTCCAATTTTTTTGTTTCGTCGATATTGACAGAGACATAATTACCTGACCGAACGAAATTTAGTTGTGTGTAGAGTCCAACATAATTTCTCCCCACTCAAACGCCCTAGAAATTGTGTTTTTTCATTCATTTACACTTACAAACTAGACAAAAAAATGCTTAAATTACCTACAAGTAATCTTATTCTAACTTACTGGGCACTCTAAGGTAAACACAATACTTAATCTATGTCTTTCGATATTTTACTGTAGTAAGCCACGGAGATCAGGTTGTTCGATGAGGTGCCTGCGAGTCAACTTAATGACGAAATTGTCCACTCTTATTCGGTTCGCCCTGTTGTACAAGACCTCATTAGGATACAATTTTGTGTACTCCTAAACACCCGAATCTTTTCCAATAAACTTGCCCTTACGTTGAACCACACGTGACATCCAAATACAAGCATAGGCCGATAAGGGCCATGTAGCAGATCACCCTCATCCTCGCATCGAGTTGGCTCTTACCAGAGTAACATCTATATGTTTGTTTGTTTTTTTATTTTTTATAATGAGCACGCGCTCAAGGGGTTTGTGTACCCTTAAGGTGATTGTTCACAGCGCGGGCAAAGGAAATTTAGGGAGGAAGAAAAGAGAGGTACCGATGTACATTGTTTTTAAATGTTTGCAAGTTATAACGACCAGGAAATACAGAGATCGGCAGGGCATTCCATAAGCGAGTTGTACGGCTTAGGAGCGAATGGGCTTGAGGGTATACTGATGAGCATTCATAGCGAGACGGGTGTTACGGTTGAACGTTTGAATGGGCGGAATGCTACAGGCGATTTCAGTGGAGCACTGGTGGTGGAAATAGCGATAAAACAAAGTGAGACACGAGACATTTCGTTGGTGTTCGAGGGTGTCCATTGATTGACTGATATTAGTATAATCAATAAGTTTTATCGCACGGTTTTGAATCCTATCTAACAGGTGCAGAGATGTTTTAGGAGCACCTGACCAGATGTGGGCATTGTACTTCAATTTTGGGCGGATGAATGTCTTATATATTGAGTCCAGATCAGAGGGGGTAAAATATTTCTTACATCGCTTGAGGAAACCTAGACATTTCGCAGCATTTTTGGCGATATCAAATATGTGGTCATTCCAACGTAAGTCGTGATTGACACACATACCGAGAAGGGAAAGTTTTTCGGTTTCGACGATGCAAGTGCCATTCATGGATAATGGCTGAGTGTTTAGAATTCCCCTTAACGACAGCAGACAGCATTGTGTTTTGGAAGCATTAAATTCCACTCTGTTGGTAGTTCCCCAATTGGTTATGCTGTTGATATCGGAATTTAATGAGCTTAGCATACGCTGCCGTTCTCGTTCTACAGCCGAAGAGCAGGGCCGTGAGTCCGGAAACGAATATGAAAAACAGAGAGTACTGTCATCAGCAAAGGAATATATTGGATTAGAAGTAGCAGACAAGAGATCATTGATGAAAATTAAAAAGAGTGTCGGAGACAGAACAGAGTCCTGGGGCACACCAGCATTTATTTTGTGAATATCGGACTTGAAACCGTCCAAGACAACTTGAATTGAACGTTCCGAAAGGTAATTTTTAATCCATTGAAGAAGAGAATCGTCGATTCCAAATGCACGCATTTTCGACAAAGGAGCCTAATGTCAAACTCTGTCAAATGCCTTAGAAATATCAAGTGCAACTATCTTGCTTTCGCCAGATTGATGTACGCTTTGGTTCCACTTTTCGGTGAGACATGACATCAAATCATCAGTGGACCAGTTGCTACGAAATCTATATTGCCGGTCATTGAAAAGTTTTCGTGTTTCGAGATATTTCATGAGCTGACGATTTATCAGCGTTTCCATGACATAAGTGCAATGGGTCTGTAGGAGGAGAGAGAAGATGATTCGCCTTTTTTAGGGACGGCCTGGACAAATGCTCTTTTCCATCTGCTCGGGAAGAGTGCTAAGGAGTAGGATTGATGAAAAAGCTTACGCAGTGGTTTTGCTAGCGAGGAAGAACACCTCTTCAGAAGAAGGGGAGATATACCATCTGGACCAGTGGATTTATGTATGTTGATATCTTTAAGTACTCTTGCTACTACGCGAGTGCGAAAGTAGATTCGTCCCATTGAAGATTCGACGCACCCAAGTGTAGGCGGAGACAAAGCACAATCTGGGAGTGTTGAGCTGGCCGCAAAGTGTGCAGCAAGCAGATTGGCCTTATCCAATGAGCTGACAGCTGGAATGCCATTATAAATGAGCGTTGGGATGGAGGATGAGGCGGAATTTCTAATGTTTTTGACGAACGACCAAAAATTTTTACTGCCTTTGGGACATTGCAGTATTTTTTGCCTCAGGTTTTGGTCGTATGTTTGTGAAAACACAGATATTGATCTAGCCAGATCCCAAAGTATCTGACTACATTTCTACAAGCAAGTAGCATTTCGAGTTGCCCCACGATCGAGAATTTTCGCCAATTCTTTCTGATATCCCTAGAGGCCCCAGACAAAGGCGTCCTAAACAGAATGGTTTCCGAATTCTGAAAATTGATTTTCAACTTCCAGTCATCGCAATATCGTTTAATCTTATCGAAGTCACGTTGCACTCAATCTTTGGACCTGTTCTGTACGCGATTAAGTCGTCTGCGTATGCTATGGCATGGTGAAGTGAACCTGTCAGATCACTTGTGTATATGTTGAATAGGATCGGCGAATTCACCGCATCTTGTTGCAGAACGTTTTTAATGTTAAATGTTCCAGCAGAAGTCACATCGCCATTCTTCACGATGAACTGTCTACTGGAGAACATATCGAAAATAATATACAGCAGTGGTTTACTAATGCCCAATCTGTTCAGCTTGAAAAAGAGTCCTTCTAACCATACGGTATCGAAGGCTTTCTCCAAATCAATCAGGCAGGCACCAGTGCACTGGTTGGATATCAGAAACCAGTTTAGACGCGTCATGAATAATATCAATGCACATAGTCAGGACTCTATGGATCACCTTTTCGAACACCTTACTGATGTTTGGAAGAAGACTGATCGAGCGAAGATTCGCCGGATTGGAAGTATCTTTATTCCTTTTGGGGATGGGATGTACCACCGCAGTTTTCCAATGCACTGGATAATGTGCATTATTCATTGCATTATTAAACAGTGTGGTATAAATGTTCACCGCTTCTAGAGGGAGATGTCGAAGCACAATATTCGGTATTTCATCGGTTCCCACTGATTTCTTACTTCTAAGTGAATCGAAGATCGTTTGGAGCTCTTCCTGCGAAATGAACGGTGGTAGTACCCTTTCGTTGGTGATGCATTATTTGCCATTTGCTCCGAGCTCTCGAATCGCCAATTCACAATTTCATTTCGAAGGTAGAAATTGTGCACACGGACTCGATCGTGGTTCGGGCGAATGATAACATTCGTCTTGTACACTTCCTGGAAAGTCGCTCCTATAGCCTCTACCTTTCCTGCGGATCCTCGATCACAAATAAGTTGTCATCATCAACGGCGTCATTTGGATCGATCCCTGCGGCTATAAGTAAGTGATCGTTGTCCGTCGTTCGGGCGATTTTAGGACACGGAAGGTCGTTTTGATCTTTTCTCCGAAATATTTTATTTATTTGCGAAAAAATTGCGAAATATTTTATCGAGGAGCCTTAGGTGCATAAACAGACACCATGTATAACCGCTTTACACAACGGAGAGGGATATATGTACACGATGCATGTGTCCAGCACCTGGAACCAACGTACTACACCATTGCAACGCAGTCCTTTTATTACAAAGATGGGTCGGTTCTCCGTACCATTTTATATCCCTAGAAATTGCGTATACAAATTGGCATGAGTGTGGCGACTTTAACACTTAGTTACAACAAAATGTTGTTGCTCTTTCGATTTTCTTTATCCCAGCCAAGAGTAACGCAAATATGAAAGCATTCCATCGTCCTTCTTGTCAACTTTAACAGATACTACTTCATCGCTTCTCTGTCATCTCTCCTAGCATAGAATTAATCTACTTAAAGGAATGAAAGACAACAAGAAAAAAATGTGTCTCATCACCTGGTGGGGGATGTTGACTGATAGAGAAAAGAAAACAAAAAATTATTTCAACATTTTTGTCACAAGGTATTTTTCTTTCATTTTGTTTCCTGGTTCACATCTCCTATATCTTTTTTGGTTCCTAAAAGGACACTTTTGCCTGCATTTTCGCATTCTTAGTTTTCAGTAAAATTCCCGAGTGGCATGCAAACTAGCTGGAAGAAAAAGGAACTAAAAAAAAAATGTAATCCTCTTCACTGCTGCAGTAGCAGGAGTACAGTCGTACAGTTGTACCTTGATGCATCTACCTCTTCCAGTGACGAATATGAGGATGAGAGTTGCCAGTTGTACCTCCATCGGAGTATGTCTACTCCGGATATGAAATTCAGTCAATGGAAGGAAGGTTTTGTCAAACTAGGTAAACTGGGAAACATGAATTGGAAGAGAGAGACTACAATGTATTTTTACATTGCATGTGGTGAGCCCTGTTTGATATGGTTCTATGAAAAGTCATATGCGGACGAAGCATTAGCCCAGTTAAGGATGTGATGAATTGCATAATGAATGATGAATTTTCCACTGCGATCATCAACTGAGTGACAGAAGGAATATCAATTCAGTAGAGGAATAGAGGCGTCTGCATTACTGATTGATCACCACATCACCACCTCCACATGCGAGTAATTGTGATATCTAAGACGAATTCCCTATCCATCCATCTGCAGAATTATTCGTCCACATTCATTTACTGTCCATGTACAAGGTGGGGCAAAAGTAGTGTCATAATGTGAATTGGCTGCCATTTTGTTAAAAATGAAAATAATTTGGCTCTGTATTCACGAAAAGTTTATCTGAAAGTGTAAAATTGATGAAATGAAATTGAAAAAATGATACCGGTCAAATGACAACATTTGTGCTCGTTTAACGGAATTCATCTAGAATTGTTACTTGCAAAACATCTGGCTCCAAATTGGTGATTTCTTCTTCAATGTTGGCTTTCAAGACCTGCAAAATCTGTGGTTTATTGTGGTAAACGCGAGACTTCAAAAAGCCCCAAAGGAAGAAGTCTGGCGCCTTCAGATCTGGCCGGCCAGTTCCAACCAACGTCACCAAGTAAGTTAACCTCACTTGACGGTCAGCAGGCAGCAATTGGTGAACGGTTTGCACTTTATAAGCGAACATCTGCATGTCTTTAACCAAAATTTGACGCAAAAAAACGTCTGCTGATGCCACATTGTGTTCATCGTTGTCTTGTCGATGTTTGTGGACTCTCTCGGACGTCCTAGGCCGATCGAGGAATACGGGGCCAGCCACTTATAGTGGACACAGGACGCTTAATGGTTTGTGCACATGGTGCAGGACGACAAGGAAAACGACGACGAAATTCACGCTGCATTAAAACAACAGACCGAGAATTGCTCAAATAAGCAGTAACAAGCATTCTGCGTTCTATAGTTGTTAGTTGCCAACAAGTATCGCTCCAATACTTGTTGGCAACTAATTCTCTATATGTCTACAACATCAATGTCAAAGCACAATGACACTTGACGCCTTTGTACGTCTGCAAGCAGTTTGACCATGGCACATTTTTTCCAATTCGCGACCAAGTCTTGTAAAATTAACCCTCCTAATCTGTTATGAACATAAACACAAGACGAGATTCATCTTCTCCTTCGTTACTTCAGCTTCTACTGTTTCGATTAGGCAAATCTCAGATAAGAGTTCCAACTACGCAACATATCTTCTTTCTTGTGATTGATAGTGCTCTCTGCCAGTTTTCCGCTTTATTGCAGATAATGTATCTGTATAAATTATCAACCTTTTCATATTATCCCAAAGGTTTCCTCTCCATCAATAGGTACTTGGATGTCAAAGCCACTCTACTGGAGTCAATGAGTCACTCTAATTTCCCAGATAGTCTAATTTCCATTTGATATATGTATGTACGTATGCTGGCAGTCTAATTACCGAGTCAATTTGTTACCAGACAAGAGTTGTTAGTAATTTGTGTTTCAATCCCGAAATGACTGTTTTTTCACAATGCTCCTCTCATCCCTAATAGAGGTTTTCTAATGTTAAGTTGTTCGAATGTGTGAATTTCGTTGCGCTGATCGCAGCTATATTATAACTTTCTCTAAATGTGTCACATTATACTTTGATTCTACTGCGGTACACCGTAGAGTCTGGCTGTGAAGAACCTATCTCGGATCCAAAGCAATCCTACATATTTTAAGAGATCAATAACTGACTTTCCCACACCGCCCTATGGGGTTCATATTGCTGTCCAGTGTGGGACTTCTGTAAATAATGCCGTAGTGGATAATTTGCTTACGGAGATGGAATTTTAACCACATGAAATTGAATTCCGGATTAAAACATGGATCACATTGTAGTGGTATTTGGTAAGCTACGTCACTACGCACGTAAATGGAAAGACCGCGAGGCACTTCTAAGACCAGGAGCTGGAGAGGTGGGATACCCGCACTGTGTGCAATATACTAATTTTTTTTCACACGCGCGTGGTGGTTTTGTTTTGTTTTTTATTCTTAACTGATAAGATGTGGGCACTGTTTTTTTTTTTTATTTAATTTATTTTTTATATAGTGCGCAACACACGAGCGAAGTTAAAATTTATGAGTGTACTGGTTAAGTTCTTACTTGAAATTTTAAAGGAATTTATATCACTGGGCAATTACTGCCTCCTGCGTATCAGCAACAACCCTATACTACTTTTTGTTAAGGAGTCTCGCCATTTTATTTGCCACTATAGCCAAAAGCAGCGTCGAAAATTCGAAAATTCGAAAATTCTCTTCCTATTCCCAATCCAAAAGCTAAAATATTAGCTGATCCTGAAATCTATGACAGTGATGGCTAAACTCTGATTTACATTACTAAAGCGGCCTTCTATCATGGCTCCTTGTTATCCAGGGATTTCTCCCTGGATCTCAAATAGAAAGTGATAGACCGTCTCTTCTAATTTTTCCTTGACCTAACGCATGTCAAGAATCCGATGTTTAATTTTGAACCAAATCAATGGAGTATAAATCTCTGTAACGAATGATAGGCTTATAACCCTAAATGGTTTCGTGTGAGAGGTCCTTAAACTTGTTACATAGTTGTAAATTAATTGTAAACTAAGCATTTTATTTCGACCAGGATGCCACAAGGACAGGCAGTATCAGTGGACATACTGGGTTTAGCTATGTTTTATGATACATCTATTCCATTGTAGTGTTGTTCAGGAGCAGTGTTGGCACTAATCAATTAATTTTTTAATCAATCAATTAATCTGATTAAATTAATCATGATTAAAAAAAGAGTAATCGTAATCATGTTTATCGACATTAATTAATTATCGATCAACTTGATAAATTATACAGACACGGTAACAATGTTCCATAAAAATGAGTCATCACCCAGCAAAATGTCCAAAACGGTTACAACTGGAGCAGCGCATTGGCAGTATTCCTCAATATATTGAAATTCAGAGTCTCGTAATGGATTTCTTATACCAAGTGCTCTGGCTAGTTGGGAGTAAAGAGTTTTGATTTTTGATATATTCTTCAAAGCGTCATAAGAACTATTCCATCTTGTTATGCCATGTCGTTTTGACGTATGTCCCAGAATAGTGTGTATCACCTCAGCTGATTTTGGGCGAGCAGCAGCACTCCACAAATCCACTCTTTTCACGTCGTTCGTCGTCGTTTCCGTCAATTACGGACCAGCCTCACTAATGAGGCAGAGCTGACCAATCTGTTTTCTCTGTAAACAGCGATGGCCGGCTTACATAGGTTTAGGTTAGCATTTAAGAAACATATATATATATATCAGTGTATACAAAGGTGTATACTGATATATGTATATGATTGTGTATAACGTCTATGTGTGTTTATGTGTGTATTGTACATTTAGTTTAGGTAGGCTAAGGTTTATTTTAAGTTAGATACTAATTTTTTATTAAAAATAAAAAATTATGTCCATATGCTAAGTTTTGTTAACAAATTTTTTTCTTAGCTTTAAGTATACAAAATAAATAGTTCTAAGAAAATGTAAATGAAGTCGAAAGACATAGTTATAAGAATTTAGAGTAGCTTAGAGTGTCTGTGTGGGGCCAGTAAGTTAGTGTAAGATTGTTAAGTAATTGTAAGCTAGCATTTAAGCATTTTGTGTTAGAATGTAAGAGTTAGTGTTAAGAAAATAAAATGCATTTAAAACTAAAAAAACTAACTCTTTTCACGTACTAAATACCAACATAATAATTCCATCTGCCCATCCTTTTTTTAATTCTCCGTAGCTGAGGGGATATGATCACGCTAGTCACCACTGATTATGTAACCGGCCGATAGTTTACTTTTAAAGCAATCGTGTAGCAATGCGCACATTGCAGAGATTAATTTGGACACAGATAAAAGTTAATCAAATATTAATGATTATTATTATTAATCACATAATCATTTTGAATTTGATTATGATTGATTAGTTTTAATCATTTAAGCATTTTTTTATTAAATTTTTAATCATTAATTTTTAATCGTTAATCTGATTAATTTTGTGCCGACATTGTTCACGAGGACGATACGAGCAGTTGTAAGGCGAGATTTCATTTTTTATTTGTAGTAACTACCATTTATGTCTCGCATTGCGAGCTTTGTTTTTCTTGCCGTGAAGTAGTGTTTTTTTCATATTTTTAGTGCTTTTCAGTATTTTAAAAAAACGTTTTGATTGCCTCCTACTTTTCTGGTACGGGGGTGGACTAAAAGTCCGTGAATTCTTGAATGAGAGATTTTTGCGGCAAAAAAATGTTCTAGTCTGCTTTGAGCTCAAAGTGTTCCTTAAATTTGTAGATCCCTTCCAGATAATAAAATTTGTCGGGGTTCTCAAAATAAGTATTTCTTTGAGCGATGATTTCTCATTGGAGTCAAATCTCTTTCTGCCCAGACCATTTGTTCAGATTTGGAAACACGAGATATGTAGTTACTTTGGCTGAATCCGGAGAATACCTAGTGACGGATGAGGGAGAAATTTATAGCCCAAGTGCACCCATGCACCTTCTTACCCAAATGCTGTCGTTGGCATAGTACTTACCACTGATTGTGTTTTTCCTTTTGGAAGAAATCGGCGTGGATTATGCCGCGTGCCGATTGCTCAAAAATTGTCAGATGGCAGGTGACGGAAGCTTTTCCAGTGACAAAGTGATAAACTCAAAAAGACACGGACTTATTATGACATGACTTGTCATCTGACAAGGGTTTCAGCAAATCTGACAGAATGTTGGCGACTTGGATAATGATCATCAAAATTTGATGCTAAGGCTATTTATTCGAGAAGCCACGATCAGATACAATTTTGAAAATGTCTAGCTATTGTGATGTTGAATCTTGTTGCACTGGTTCTCCTTTGCTTTAGCATTCGAGAAATTTGAAGAAGAACACCGAACGGTGCCTTGCCTTGTGGCGAATAAAAGGAAACAAGTGATTGTTAAATAAAAAAATTTAAAAAATAAAAAGTTAAAAATCATACTGTTGTATGTATGCCCGAATGCATGCATCGATAGAGAGTCATTAGGTGTCAGTATAAGCTCTCATTGCAGATAGTATGCCACTGATTAATCCAGCAACAAAATTCATTTTTGCCATTTAGAAGAGGCAAGATACCAAAATTAGGAAGACGACATTTCCTTCTCTATTCAGGTATATCAAACATCAAGTATACTCAAACTTTTTTTAAGATGCTAAGCACCTAAGCGTGAGAGTTTTCTTATAGCCAATCCTCTGGTTTGGAGGATGGACATGGTAAACGAGGTTAAGTGTTGGTGAATAGAGTTGATGGTGCTTCATGACTCAAGGTCTATGAAAGTTGCATGGTTACTTCTGATTTCAGTCAAAATCTGCTCCAACCAAGCCTCTCTGAGGTGGCAACTCTGATCAAAGGAATATTCCTGTTTCCACTGAAATTCATGTTTTCTATGGTAGTTCTGTGTTTCTTCATTGTATTTCCTGCAATTGTCATCTTCTTATCATTCTGTTTGTATCTCTAAGCCCAATGACTACTCAACTGTCCTGTGAGTCCTCTCCTTTCCGTATATTGAGCGAGCTCCTATCTTCTTTTTTTTTAATCGTAGAATACCTATTCCTTTGTATGTGAATTTTTAACAGAGACTCTCTTTTCCACTTAACTACCGTTGCTGTGGTTAAAATAAATGGACGGATGGAATGAAAAAACGGCGCCTTTATACAGGTAAATGGAATCAAAGTCCTTAAATTTGGATGCAAAAAAAAACCTTACAAACCAAAAGGGATTTTAAAATAACCAAAAATCTTACATATATCCTTAAGGCCACCAACAAAGTGCAATGCTCTGACATTTCCTTTGTCGTATTGGGATATTTGAAAGTGGAAGAATTGTTGTTTCTTATAAAAAAATATAAAAAAAAAAACTCCTGCATACCTGAGACAAACATTCGAAAGCAACGGAATGCAAAGTGGTTACTCCTCTTTCCTTTGAAGGAATTTCTTTCTCTTCTAAAAATAAAGGAAAACACAGGTAGACATCGAAATCGAAATCGGTTTTCTTTTCTTTTTTTGTGTCGCTTTTGCAAACTTATAGAGAGAACACAAAAGAGGAAAGAAGGTAGAAGGAAACCAGAAAAAAAAAAATTAAAAAACACAAGGAATAAATTTATGTAATTAAATTGAGGCCGTTCGGGGATTAGAAGGAAACTTTAGCCAAGGCGCGAAGCACATCGTCTACAAAGAGAACCATCGCTTATACTCGTACATACATTCAAATACAGACACAAACAAAAATAAAAAATGCGCAACTAATGGCCATTAAAAATGAAAAACTGTGTTCGATTTGTCCAATGGTTGCAGGTTGGTAATAAATTTTAAAAGGAAACATGTGTTCCAGGGAACAGGTAGTTTCGATCTACAATATAACCCAGACTTTACAGGAATTAAGGACGATTAAAAAAATTCGCACGAAATACCCATAAGACAAGCTGTGAATGAGAATTATGGGATAACGAAGACGAAGATCAATGTAGGAGGAGGTGGGACTTAATGATTATTTTTTAAGATTATGTTTGGCTTTCTTAAACGAAATAAGGTCTAGGTGGCAAAGTGTAGATGGACAAAGGTATGAAAATTACCTTTAGGGTCAGAACCAGTATCTAGGGTCACTTTTTGAAATGCTTTTACTATAGCAGAAGTTTCTCCTTATCCAATTCATGATGATAGAGGAAGTTTTTTTTTTTATGAAAAAAAGGTTCAGGGCCTAGAATAGGCTCCTACGGCACATCAGTAAAAAAATTTGTCTGCACAAACTCAGACATAACAATGTAATATCCACTGTTGATGGTATTTCTCTTCTCAAGGTAGTCGATGAATATTATACCTTGCACATCCCAAAATACTGAGGCCATAACCTCCTTTCCATCTGATTGTTTTGCTTTCGGGCCCTTTGGACGAGGTTCACCATGTTTCATCCATTGTCACATAGCGACGCAAAAATTCCGGTTTGTTACGTTTAAACATGGTCGAACACTGCTCAGAATAATCAACACGTTGTTGTTTTTGGTCAATAGTGGGCAAATGCGGCACCCACATTAAACAGAGTTTTCTCATGGACAAATGCTCATGCAATATAAAGCCAGCACATTCTTTATATATCTTTACGATGTCAGCTAACTCATGCAACTGCACTTTTCGATCATTCAAAACGATTTTGTGGATTTTTTAATATTTTCTGGTGTTACCGCCTCATTTGGACGTCCACTGCGTTCTGCATCATCAATGCCTCTACGACCACGTTTGAATTCAGCATACCAATGTTTTATTGTTGTTTCTGATGGAGCGGAGTCCCCATAACACATTTCAAGCCATTGCTTCGCTTGAACGGTATTTTTTTTTCATCAGGCATCAAGAAGCAATGTAAAATTAAAACACCAAATTGTTTTCGATTGAATTGATTTTGAAAATAACAAAAGTAGCGTCACTCTTAGCACAATAACTCACACACTAATGAACACATTGTCCTGAAATTGTAACAGCTATCTTTTGAACGTTAGTACTAACTCAACATGAGGTGAATTCAAAAAAACTAACGCCATCTGTGTGTTAGGCCCGGGATTTTTCAGCCCATGTGTTAGCAAGAGTTTTTCGGATGCCTCTATCTAGAATGGATTCTGGTTGCAGCCAACATACAAACTCAGACAAGCAGCACGCATTTAAAATGCCGCGTCCTTCAGTAACTCGACAGTTCCTATACTGCAAACATCAAATATAATAGTGACTTAAATATTCGAAGTGTTGAGATTCACTACAGGAAATCTGAAGGAAGTGGGGAGAGCTTTAAAGGGCGGGGAAGCATTCCATTGAAAATAAGAAAAAAGCACAAGTTGAAACGCTGCAGTTGCAACCGAGACAGGAGCTTAGAAAGAAAGAACATCTCAAACAGACTGTTAATGTCATTACAGGTACCATTTTGTTTAAGGGGGGAACCATGTAGTAAAGCCATACAACTTTCGCGTGACCAGTATGAACATAACCGGATTATTCGAAACTGCGGCAGTCGATTTAGCAGCATGCACCAATTTATGTATCTACAATTTGGTCAGAGGAAAATATAGACAGCCAAGGGATGACTCGAATTGAGTCAACTACA
Source organism: Volucella bombylans (assembly GCA_949129095.1). Taxonomy (NCBI): domain Eukaryota; kingdom Metazoa; phylum Arthropoda; class Insecta; order Diptera; family Syrphidae; genus Volucella; species Volucella bombylans. Next base: position 121,191,644 of record OX422142.1, on the reverse strand, counting down.
GGATATCAACCTTCGATATTTCGGGTGTACTATGATAAATATTTGTCGAACGCAGCAACGACGTTTTCCAAAAACCATTTAAAACCTCAGCATCAGCATCAATGTGTCTCTGTTCATGGTGTTTGTTACATTGAAGAATGCTCATTTCTCTAAGACGATCGAATTGTTCTTAACCCTGTTGCATAACCCTACAATTTGCATATTTTGCCTCTAAGAAAGGATCACCCCAGAACTAGTAGAACTTATGAACACTAAGGCCTGTTTTTGAATGCATCTCTCACTAAAAGTAGAACAGAGAAGAACTCACTTAAATGGTAGGCCTAGAACCAAGGGACTTTTATCAACATGGTATATCCGCACAATGCGAAAAGCTTTTTGGCTTTGTGATGCCATAAACCTAACATCCTTCCTTAGGTTAGACAGTTTGGCATCAGAGTGTTTGGGTTTGACTTTCAGGCCAAAGACCGAAAAACAGAAAATAGTAATTTGTGACGTCTCGCCATTCTTTTGGAAGGAAATGGAAAACAAAGCGATAGCTTTTTCCAAAAAATATTAAGTCTCTCTTCTTTGAGCACAAAATGACAAGACGGATAATATAGTGAGAGAAGAGACTAGGCCGCAGTCCACAGCGAACTGTTACGCCAACGGCTTATTTTTATTTTAGTTTTGTATTTTCTACAATAAACCTCTTCCATTGGCGTGTTGTTAAACAAAACAGAACCTACTAAGAGACTAACTAACTTGTAAGGAGTTCTACTCAAATGTTGTTTTTCGGTTTTCTAAATCTAAACAGAGGTGGCAGCAATTCGCGAAAGAGTCCAGAACAATTGAGACTTTTAATTAACGACCACACACTCTTGATTTTACCCTCCTAAGAAGCTATTTGTGTAAGTATCCATGGCAACACAGGAAGGTGTATCACGCGTTAAGAAAACATGATTAGTCCTTAAGATTTACTCTCCATTTGAACATTTTCAAGATAAAACGACTCGGTGCATCACATCAGAATATTTTCTCAAGTGGAATAGCTGGCATGCCTTGGGGTTGCACTTTTTCTCCTGCCTTTTTTTTCTATTCTAATTCATTCAGTTATTGGTGATGGTCATATTGAACTAATGGAGATCACAGCATCGGTCTAGTTTTCGATTCCGACGACACAGCAGCCGCCGTATCCAAGGTGACGCACGAGGGTGGAAGGGGTCTGCAACGAACTTCAATTGTGGCACTGGAGGCAGCTGACGAGAGATCGTATTAGCTGGAAAGCCATTTTGTCCAAGTAAGGAAATAAAGAGTATTCTTTGCCAAAAAAAGATAAGAGGATTTGCTTAGCAAAAAGACAATAACTTCATCACGCATCGGTTTGTATATTTGTAGATGAGGGACCGCATTTGTGGAGTTTGTTGCAACAAGAAATAAAAAAATCTTCGGAGCTTCATACCTTATCTGATTGGTTCCTAAATCAGCAGTGGAGAAGAATGAACCCAACCGGTGGTATAAGTAAAACTGAGACTGATCAGACACGGGGGGTCTTATGCATGCATAATACTTCTATCTTTACCTAGTACTTAGAGCAAGTGGTCAAGACTCACTAGTTCCTAAGTTATATAGCAGTTATTCGAGGTATACCTAGACGACAAATTTTATAGTCTAAAGGACCAACAACTTGATTGACAATGCCGGATAGAGCGTGTTTCGCTATTATTAGGTTGTCCTTAGACGTCTTTTGACGAAAGTTCACTAATTTTTCGTTCATCGTATTACGACTTTACCATATCAGCGGCTTGTACCGGCAACCAGATGTGAGCGTAAGTTGGCAACTTACAGAGGAAGTGGTAAACGGTGTCATTTATGTTTAGCACAACAAAATGCTAAAAGAAGGATAGTGTCCCATTAAAACACCAGAAACCTATTCCCCTGGAATGGCAAGATTTCGAGACGCGCTGACCTTTCAGAAATATTGAACAGCATACGTTTAATCCGTGCACACAATGGACAATGATGACACCTTTGAGCATTTTAACTAATTTCAGTACACCAGCAGGAGAATCCTTGGCCGTAGAGACATTCGTTTTACCGGGCCATCAATTGTGGGGAAACTATTTTACTTTCATCTCGATACTGGCGATACAGTTAAAAAGTAAGCAATAATATGTACGAGAGATTGATCGATTCTAGTTGGACTTTGCAGTGACTTATGACGACCTTTTCCTTGTAATTGTTAGAATTTTAGATTTACACGTCAAGGCTTTCTATCATCAATATCAATCAAATCAATCAATCAATCAAAAGGTGTAGAATTTAGAAAAAAACCTATTATTTTACAGCTGATGCACGTAGGGTTAGCATATGGTGACAGGTGTCAACCATAAATTTGGAAAAAATTTATCATGGAACACAACCTAGTGAAAGGAAAAATCCAAATCGTTGAATTTTATTACGAAAATTCACATTCAATCGTGGCAACGATGCGAATAACTCATGCACATATGCCTCCCAAGACGTGTGTGCGCAGTATTTTTTCCATTCCTCCCTGCTCGGGAAGCAGCAAGTAAATAATCTATCCGCGGACGTATATTCCGAGTTAACATCACTCCCAACTTGATCCAGCTGTTTGTTTAACTGATCCTGAAATCCGTTTTGGAATTCCTGCCTCCAGATGTAGCATCTATTTCATGGAGGTATAGAACGTTTCTCAACAACAAGCAACTTACGATAAACAGCATTTTAATCAAATATTGCTTCAAAGTCTTGTTACCTCCTTATCATATTCTCTTTAAATGTAATTCTGTTTTCCAATTTCCAACGTCAAAACCCTCTTCTCTCCGGGTTCCATAAAAAAACAAAAAAAAAATTGAACTAGCCACCCAAACCATTAGATTCGTTCATCTACCCTATAACCTTTGTCACATCAAAATTCTCAACGGACTTTCCCGCAAACAATGGGTACATGGACATGTATGATACTTAGAGCTTCATGTGACCGGTCCTCAGCCGGTACAATTTATCTCTCAAATCCCTCAGCCTCTCCACCCTATGCCCAACCAAGACTTAATCCACCCTTACGAAAAAAAAAAAATATTTGCCTTCCTGACAAAGCTGCTTCAATTTTTGTTTCTTTTTCGAATCTCAATACCGACACTATCGCGTCGAGAGATGCCCAGAGAATTCGCAAAAGAAACACACTGCCCACCCCCTGAGCCATAGGCACTCTCATACCATCGCCCACCTCCTCTCGTTCAACCCTTTTATTATCTTCGACTTTTTGCTCTAAGGAAGAAGTACTCGTACGGTCGTGCACATTTCCCACTTCTAAGTTATCAATTCCCAGTTCCGAGTTCCTTGTGACTGTCCGTTGTGGTGTAGCTAATACCATGTGTCGAGATACTCGCACAATGTTTTCCAACCCCAATCTTCATGGAATTAAAACACAATAAAAATACACCCTATATTCCGTTCCCAGAATTTATCATAGCAAAGCCAGTCCAAAAAAAATGTTGGTCGACGAGGTGGGTCAAAACTTGAAATTTATATTCTCACCCGTCCTCCTGTCTAAATGGAGATTTTCGTATTCCGGGTTGAAGCTCTCCTTGATTTCCACAGCTCGAGACCATTTTCTACTACATACTATCCGCCATTCCAGCAAAAAAAAGGTGGAAATTGAATAAATCCGAATGAAAATACACAAAGCACACACAAACACAGCAAAACGGAAAATCTCTGGCCAACATGAATCTCAAAACCCATTCGCCAAGAAGAGGGTGAATGGAATTCCCTGTTCTGCTGCTGGATAAAGAGGCACAAAAGGGGTGGTTGTAAGGGTTGTGAAGCGGCGAGAACTAAATTTCGTTTTGGACATCAAAAGATTAAATCGGCTTGAGCAGGAGACGGACAGATGGAGGGAGCAAGTTTTATTAAGAGTACGAGTACTTTCGGATTTCAATACAAGTGGGATTTTAATTTCTTTTTCAAGTTTTCAGTTTTTTTTTGGTAGTTAGTAGCCCGGTTAGCAGCCACCACATCCCTGCCTTCATCCTTTGGGTTTTGCTTTAATTGTTAAATAGAATTTGCATCTCGGAATTGTTTTGTCGTTTTTTAAAGGAGGAGGGGATACAATTCTATGTAGTTGTTCTTCGAGAGTTACGGAACTTCATCCAGCACTGGATAAGTTGTAAATTTTTAATTCAATGTTATGGGGATGGGGTTGAAATTTAACTAATACGAGTACCATATGAATAATTTAATGAAACGTCTCAAAAAGCTTTTTGACCAGCTGAAGTTCTTCAAAAACTTCGTAATTTACTCATCCTTGTGCGACTACGAATATAACAAATGTACATTTGCGGTGTTACTTTGGGAATCGTCTGAGAATCAAATACAGAATCAGATACAGAATTGGATTTCAGGCTACCTAATGGGACTCAGAGCGGTTTGAGTGTCAAGTTGGTTGGCAATTGTCTTGATACCTACTCGTATAATCCGTAAATAGAGCAAGGGTGCTTCGTATTCATTCTACGGCTGCCATGAAAGGCTGATCAAGTGGTGGACTAGTTATGATCTGAAGATTCAGAGTGGAATTTCAAAACAGCCAAATACGAGCACACAACTTTGCCGACGAAGCGGAGGAATATATCAATTCGTATGAACTCCTGAACGAGGTCTGGCTGATATAGAGTCTACAGGAACGAGCTGACGAAGAAGCATCCACAATGTAATCACGTTCTTCAAGTAGCTAGAACCTATAAATCCAATTATTATCAAATACCTCGCTGAGGCACCTAGCTTCAAGGTCCTTCGAGTTGATAAATGATAAGTGGTGTCATGTGCTTCAGTGACATCTGGCTTTTCTTCGGTCTAGTAAAGTACCAGGTCAAATTTTTCAGTCGGAACGGAGGCATTCTTAAAGATCCGACTTCTTTCCATTCTTGTCTCAGACTATGATTGAGGCCAGGAAAAGCGGACTACTGTCGCAGTATTAAGAGATCCAGTGTCATTGCTTTAGCCCGCATTTCCATAAGAGTAGAAACAAAAAACAGTCGTTAGGCAGAGTCGTCGGAGTTCTACTGCGAGTTGTTCCAAAGACCACAAATGTTTATGAGTAAGAAGCTATTTTTTTTAACGTCCGACCTAACAAGCCGCTGGGAAAGTCTCCTAATGCAACCGAGAGGAGCTGTTTTTTGGGCTATGGCAAAACCACGAGTGACATATCAGCGTGAAACCTTGTCCATCAAGAGCTGACGCACAGGGTAAAATTGGGTCTTAATAGCCTTATAGGAGGAGTCTTCTCGGTGACAAGCGCTATGTCTTTCCGAAGGTGTTAACATAGTGCCTTGTGGATTTTTAAAACGACAGATAAATACTTCTGTTCGTTGGAGACACCTTTTAGCATTAGATATATACGAGTAAGTCTGACCGATATAATTGTATTTGGAAGTTTTCTGGCTTCCTTACGTAGTGCTGCAGATCTCCATTCCACCATGAAACGAACAATTTTCCCCCGTAGCACACATTGGATCAAAACATTTGTTTAAGGGCTTTACCTTCTCTACCTTCAATTTCATTCTGAAGGCGAATTTGTCAAGTTTTTTTTTGCCAGTTTGGGTTTTTCTTAGATTTTTGCTCTTCAACAAGGGCGAGACTTTACGCTGGATAGTACTTTATTGTTTGTGATCCCTTGGCGTACCTTATGGATAGGGTTAGTGCATCCAACATTCATTCATCATTTCATTTTGTTTTTATTGAGACATTAATACACTTGATAATTTATGAAAACATTTTTTTTTTTAAATTTATGGTAACCGACTTCAATAGTTATATCTGGTTAAACTAAGTTTTTAGATACAATAAATGTTTATAACGAAACATATATACGTACAGTTTTTATTTTAACTAATTCTTTTATTAATTCTTTATTTTTGCATGTGTTTGCTCCCGAAACATGTTCGCTTTATGGCTCTAGTGGCCGAAATTAAATTTATGACTAGAACTACTTACTTACAAACTAAATAAATAAAAAGCTACATCTTATTTAAGATAAGATACAACAATAATTGGATAAGCATCAGCATGTAATAATCATGTCTACTTAGTTAGATATATAATTATGTTTATATAATAACAAGAAGAATGTATTGTTATGAATAAGCTGAGATATCAATTCGATTACTAATGGAAAACAAAAGTCTATGTTGTATTTTTGGATACAAGATGTCATACATTTGGTTAACTTTTGGTTTAAATTCATTAAATTAGACAATTTAAAATCGTTATCCTCTGAGAACAGGTAAATTTGCCTTTTCATAAAATGGAAGTTTTAAGTTGGAGCTGGACGATGGTTCAAATAATGATTGTGATCTTAAATTCAATATATTAATAGGGGAAAGGTAAAAATTGTTATCTAGCACACTTTCGTTGATGTTTCTGTCCCATATACTTTTTATAATTGGGTTGGGGTGATTGGAGGTAGATTGTAATTTGTTTTTCAATAATTTAACCATATATACGCAAAGAGGTTCAATATTATTTTCTCTGTATATTGTTGCATTTGAATACCATTGTTTATTTCGTTTTCTGAACTTTCCACAGCAAAATCTTAGCATTTTTCGCTCGAAGTTTTCTAACTCATTTGTGGCTGTTGGTGAAACACTAAACCAACAGCCAAATCCATATGTAATTATAGGTCTTATAAGTGTTTTGTACATAAGCAGTTTGGTTTTCTTTGAAATAGAACTCGATGATAGAAGTTGTTTAAGCAGACCAGAAGCCATTTTGGCTTTATTCAGCACTGCCCTGGCATGATTATTAAATTTGAATTTGTTTTGGTAGTATATACCAAGATATTTTGGTTCCGTTTTCAGTGGGATCGATACATTATCGATTTCTAGTAACAGTGTTTTACTCTCCTTGACTGCCTTACGGTGCCCTTTTCCATAAACGTTTCTGAAACATGTCATACTACTCTTTCCTGCGTTTAATACTAATCCCCAAGAGTTGAAATAAGATGTTAATGAGGGCACACATTCTTTCAATTTGTTAAGTGCATCGTGGGGTCTTATTGCACTTGCTAATATCTTAGTATCGTCCGCATATAAAAAGGCTTCAGTCTCATCTACCTGGATATTTAAAGGGAAATCGTAAAGATATATGTTGAAGAGTTTTGGACCAAGTAATGATCCCTGAGCCACGCCCATAAGTACTGGAAACTCTTCAGAGTATTCAGAAGCAATAGAGATTGCTACTGTCCTAGAGCTCAAAAAGCTGATGATCATCCGAATGAACACTTCAGAAAAATCCAGCGTTATCAGTTTGAAGATAAGTCCGTTGTGCCAAATGGAATCAAAAGCGGCCTGCAGATCTAAGTCAAGAACAACAGAGCACTTTCTATTCCTAAGGTTGTGAATGATTCGATCGTTTAGCACTAGCAATGAGTGCTCGGTTGAATGATTTTTCCTGAAACCGAATTGGTTATTTGGAACAATATTTTTTTCTTCACAGAAACTGTTTAGGTGATCAGCCAAAACTCTTTCAAAAGGCTTCCCAACGTTAGATAGCAATGATATAGGGCGAAAGTCTATGATTTCTTTTCCACTTTTCTTCTTTGCTATAGGAATAAGCTTAGATTTTTTCCACGTTGAGGGAAAGTACCCATTATTTATGCATTGGTTGAAAATGCACAGAAGGGCTACATCAAGGGTGTGAGGACATTTCCGCAAAACATAGTTTGAAATCTTATCTACACCGTACGATTTTTTGTTGTTTATGCTCATTCTATGAGCATTAATTTTCTCTGGAGAAGTAAAAGGTAGAGGTAAGTTATTTAAGGTAGTGTTAGATAGAAGAAAATTGGTTAAGTGTGTATTTGTATGCCTGCTCTTAAACTCGTTGACTCTGAGATTAACATGGTTTGTTAAGTTTGTGTCAAACTGTGGTATTTTTTCTGAGTACAGGTCGGAATACACCGTCTTAAATGCATTTAGTTTGTCTTCATTATCTGACAGTTCTTCTCCATTAAAAATCAAGGTATTCTTGGCTATATTCGTACCAAAATATTTTCTGCCCGTTATTCTGTCGATTTCCTTAAAAGCTTGGGGAGAAGGTCTTATTTTTCTTAAACGTGACCTAAAATCATTATCCATGTCTATTTTAACTCTTGCAGCTATTATTTTGTTAAGACACTGTATCCTAGAGTGCAACTCTTTATATTCCGTGTTAACCCTGTTTAAATGTATATGGAAAATTCTTTTAAGTTTTCTAAGCCAAATGCTTTGAATTTTCATAAGATTTTTAGTCAAAAGTGAAATGTTTTTGTATTTTAAGTTTTTACCGATTTTAGTAACGGAATGGTTTTCTACACTTGAATTTATTTTATTGCTTACCTCTTGAACAAGATCGTCAATTTCAGTATTGGAAATATTTGTACTTACTGGAAGATTCATTCTGGAACGGCTACTGTGTAGTTCTATTCTAAAATGATCCCAGTTCGTATTTTGAAAACAAGTGTAAGTGGTAGGAGGTACTAGAACAGGGAAAACATTGAAAATTTTTATATTAATTTCTACACCAAAATGGTCAGAAACGAAAGGAAATGTTTTACAAAGAGTGTTATTTCCTGTGTTTAATGAACTTGACAGCAAGAAAAAGTCCAATACGGACGAAGATCTAGGAAAAGTTGGACTGTTCGGCGAAATTATGTCTAGGGTAAGATATGATCCGTTATAAAACCACCTTTGTATTACGTTACCATTAGGATTAGTCACAACATCACCCCAGTCAGGATGTCGAGCATTAAAATCACCCCCTAATATCACTGCGTCATATGAGCTTGCAATGCCGAGTAGCCTATCTAACTCGCTCGAAAGAGACTGACCTGCATCTGATGGAATGTAAATACTTCCAAGAAGTATTCGTTTCGTGGCCCGATTATTGTTCTGGCATACTAATACACCTAGACAAGCTGAGAAGGTATTACTGTGGAAGGATACTTTATTAACTTTAAACTTTTCTTCAGTAACGATGGCTGTTACCCTACCATCGTCGTTTCTTATTATGTTGTAACCTTCAAAAGAAGGTTCTAGTTTGGTGTAGAGTCTTGTTTCAGATATGAAACAAAATTGGGGGTTTTTGTTTTGAAGAGTTCGAAGGAGTGAAATTCTTTTATTATGTGAGATTATGGAGTTTGTATTTATAGAGATTATTTTAAGATTTGTGTTTGAGCCCATTATGTAACAATTGAAGCGACAAAGTCAAGATACGCAAACATCTTGTCTTCTTTACTCTGGAGTTTTTGATAGTTAGGCCAAAATTGCCTGATTTTAAACAAAAGTTCTTTAAACGATATATTAAAGAGATTTTTGGCTTCGTTAAGAAAGTCGTTTAAATTTGTGCTGGAAGATGGGTGAGTATTTTCAACAGCTGGAGCTTGGTAAGCTTTTTGCTGGATAGGTTTGTTTACGTTCCTGACCACATCGGCAAACGACATATTATTTTTTGTTAAATTGCTTACCATATCATTCACTTCAATTCTTGCTGTATTCGCAACAAATCTAGAATTTTGGGCTAACATTATTTTCTTTTCTTTGTACCGCTTGTAGTATTCACAGCTGGAAGAGCTTGCTGCGTGGCCCTCCAAATTGCAATTGGCACATTTTGTAATGGGAACTTGTTGGTTTTGTTCTTTTAATGCTTTAAATGAATTAATGCATACCTCAGAGTCATGGAACTCACTACACAAAACACATCGGCTGTGATAGGAACAACATTCCCCTGTGTGCCCAAACCTCTGACAGCGATAACAACGAATAACCACATTATTGTGTTTCCTCTCCCAATAAATTTTCTGGTGAAGAAGATATTTTATGCTAGTTAAGTCTTTAGTGCTTTCCCCTACATCTAATTTAACTACAAAAATGTTTAGCTTTACACCCTGCTCTTTAGTTTTAGCTGTGACAAATTGAGTGATTTTGTTGATTTTGACATTAGGAGCAGCTTCTTCTAATGCCTTTTGAATTACTCTTATTTCGGTATCGCCGTCGATTCCTTTCAAGAGAATTGTCGCTCTTTTCGTTTCTCTTGGTGAGAAAGAAAAAGCACCTATACCTGTTCCACGGATCTTTTCTATAATAAGCTTATGAACGAAAGTATTGTTTACATAGACTTTTGTTTTTCGGTATCCTAAGTTTACAAATTTGTGTCTTAAGTTCTCAGCATTGCATTCATGATTGATAAATCATGTATTGGATAAATAGCACAAGTTGGGGTTATTTTTATTTAACGTGTCCCCCAGAGTGCATCCAACAAAGATTGGCTAAGAGTCAATATTGTTGATAATCAAATCAGACTTTTTTTTTATAATTTACGCGCGCCTAAGGGGTTATGATACCCTTTTACTGTTGCCAGGGCGCAGGCGGAAAGATAGAAGGAGGAGAAAGGAAAACATTGTTGTGATGTAGTGATTTGAAACTCAGGTATATTTGGTTTCGATATTAGCTTTACGGGGGTGAGAGTCCGAATAGGACGGAGAGTTATCAAGGTTATCAATTTCCACGCTTGTTTTGTGCTTGAAATACTACAACAGCCAAATCTACATGTCAGTGTTATGCCTACACACGCAGATTTTCTGACTGAGTTCCAATTACACAATTGAAAAACTTGTCATGAGTAGGGTTCGAACCTTGACCCTCCCAGTGAGAAGCGATTGCTAGTACCACTACACCACGGCCACCCCTATAATAGATAATAGTACGAAGTCAGGAGACGATTACCTCTCCTGCAGCACTATAGGTACGTAGGTTTTCTCCCGTTTAGAGTCCCGCGGTGATCTTAGATTTATCTTTTCTAAATTCGGTCCATCTGAACTGCAGCCTTTGCTGCTGGCTGCGTCGGCTTAGCCCAGACATCAGGCAAAAGAAAAACTACCCGCCAGAATTCTTCTTATTTTCGGACTTGTTTGAGACAGTAGAAAGAGAAAGCTTCAGCTCCGAATAGTTGCCCGGTTGCAGCTCAGTGACTTCCAGCGGCTTGTTTCTATTTACCGCGGTTGCAGGATGAGTGTTGTTTTCACCTTCTGCTCTATATTCAGAGAGTATATGTACCTCTTCTGGATCCTTTGAATCCAGTTCAAATTTCTGTGTTAAGCTGTCGAAAGTAGCGCTCCGACCAGCCACTTATATACATATTTGTGCTCGTGCATATATAATAATGGAGTATCTCCACCATTTTGTTCATCCTTTCAGCAAAATCTACAGCTATAGAAGTCATAGGGATCGAATCATCAAAAAAGTCCTCGATCAGCACCTAAATCGGCGCGGGTTTTGGCCCTACAGAATCTGCGCCACGGCCACGGTCTGAAAGAAAGATTATGCGAGTACCATCTGGAGTACATATGTACATAAATCCACTTGGGTCACTTTCATACAGGTTGAAATTTCTAACGTCGAGTCAGGGGAACTCAAGTTCAATGTCTCACCTGGATTCTTTTCAGAATCGTAAGATCCTTGTCGCGACAATGTAATCAACGGGGAGAAGACAACTTTGTACACTATTACAAAATATGTGTCACTATATTTACGTTCTTTATACAAACATAGTCTTCTAGAAGATCCAAACCTTTTGAATCTAAGGAAGTTCTTTAACACTATGACCATTCACCATAAGTCCTTTAGCATAATGAAGGAATTCCAGGGCAATCAAACAGCAGATGACGAACAGACTCACTTTCTTTCTCGTTCCTGCAGCTTCTGCAAAAATCAATAGGGTTGTGTTTCGTGATGATACCAGAGTCACTCACGCGTCCCAAAATTAAGCTCCACTACAGAGTGTGATCTCCTTACGGTTTATATCGGCCAAAGGGTCCCAACTATCGCGCACGTTCCAAATTAAATACAGAGTGCATTTGCTTGGCGATTGAGCTGGAACTTTGGCAAGACAGCCTGTCAATTATTGAGCGCAAACACCCAGGCTCAAAAATGCAAGGTTTCGTAGTGGCTTTCAGTCGCAAGACATTTTAAAATCATTGGTGTCAGAAAACCAGCTCCTTCATGTTGATGATCTGTTTATTCCCCAACCGAACTGGGCATTGTCCTGACCGATCCCTGAACGATGCAGGCTGTCCTATGGATTCTGGTAAGGTTTCAAAGCTGACAGTGCCTCTTTATGTCCATCGACCATAGGTATCACTACTACTGTACAAAACTAATATTCTACTGACGGTTTAAGCCCTGGTTAGCCCTGAATGCCTTCTAACAAGAGTGATATATACTTTAATGTTCTGTTTAGAAATCGTGTTGATCTGGAAAGTCTAAGCTCAGTTGTTCCAATAATTGGGAGCTTGAAAAAGGATATTGATCTATTGTAATTCGAGAGGACAATCATCCTCTTCGAAAGATTGACCCTCAAAATTCTGCAACTAGCCTCTTACGTAAACTGAAGGTAACTGCCCCGATACCGGGATGAATGGTCATTATCAGGGCAGCTCGATGAGTTAAAGCCATTATCCCTTTTTTCCCGTCCAGCGAAGGTCCGTTGCATAATTCCTTCCTCCTCTTTGGATTCCCACAAATACAATTATGTTTGAGAATCGTGGCATTTTCTTATTAACATTCTTTCTACCCAGTAAGAAACTAGTCGTGTTAATTGCGAGTAGGTGCCCTCCTGCTAAAAGATCAACAGGAGAATCTAGCAGCTACTCATAGTTTGTTCATATTTAAAAAGAAAATCTAACACCAAAAAATTACCATAAAAAATTTAGGCATCTACATGGACCCCTGAGGGACACCATCGAAATTTCACTTAAATGCAATCATTTTGTATCCAAATCTACAGACTCGTATGTAAAGACGTCTGAAAAAAATATCCCCTCACACAACAACAGATTATTTTCGTCCAATTATTGGCACATTGTCCGAATGGTTTCAACGAAAAACACATCAAAATTATAAGCACAAGAGGCTCCACAAGAGAATTTGTCCATTCCAACTATTGTACATCCAAATGTTGTAACACCTGTATCCATTTTTCGTTCGTTAAATATCTGTGTCTTCTCAAAGTGCTTGTAATTACACGAAACCATTCCCTTTTATTACAGTTAAACGTTTTTTGGGTTCTCTGCTCTCCATGTCCATGCTCATTCTTCTTTGTCGTCCGCTGGAACAGAAGCACCAACCAAGGATGGAAAAAAAAAAACAAAAAACTACTCAAAACAAAGATTTTCGTAGTACTGCACACGTGTGCCAAACGGCAATTGACCTTGCTTTGTTCCCTTATAACCGGTGGTGTACCTTGTCTCGGAAGTACAGGGAAACTTTTGCTACACGGTTACCAACAGCAACAGCATCGAGCACGCGTATGATCCCAATTACATATACAGAATTCATTTTAGTGGACCACTACATCGGAAATCTAGCTCCAGGTATAAAGGTGGACCTGATGGATACCACCACTTGAATGTGGAAATGGAAATGGAATCCAAATGAAAACCAAATGAGTGCAAGTAATTTGAATATAGCGATGTACGAGTAGTTCTCAAAGTAAGTCCCTCCGGGAGGGACTCATTTTCGAGTGGAAATCGTTGTCATCTGTCGGGTTTTGATGGGTTGCCATGGGCAGAGGAAACACTAAAGTGGCCACGAACAACTAACCTTTGTGGGTCATCTCATACCACTCGTGCTTTGATTCTGTTTTGTTTTCAGATGCAGTTGTTATTCTTTCTTTACCAGCATGTGGCCAACAAAGACACACCGGACAAAACCTCGGAGTATGATCCAACAAACTTAAAAAAGATGGAAAGAGGAATGAAGCAAATGACTCCACCGGGGGCTATGCTGAACGCTCTGTAATGAGTATTAATCGTGCGTGTGTACGACGGACACCCCTTGATAGCCCGAATCCAGCACCAACATAATGATGATGATGATAGGTTGTCCTGCACCTTTTTCTTCCTCCTTGCCCTTCGTACATTGCAACATCTGCTGATAACGAGTATATCCGTGCACCTCTCAATCCCCTTGAAATCGATTTTTCTTTCGTCTGTTTTCAACCGGAAGCTAAATATTGAACAAAAAAGTAGTGATGCCCAATTATAATGGCAAATAGCAAGGGCATCAACAGTGGCAATAGCAACACAACGGCAACACCTGTTCCTTTGTTGACTGTTAATTTAATTTTACGAAAATTCCATCGATTTCAAAAAAAAAAAAAAAACCCCCGAGTAAGACACACAACAAATGGTACGAAAATAAAAGTCAATTAATATCGCTGGACGTCGTCAGTCAATCGGTCGGCAAAGTGGGCACCATGGAGATGAGAATGGACGAGTAGAAATCGATCGAATGGCAAGGAGTCTACTACCAAACCAAACCAAACCAAACTAAACCGAACCAATAACTCTACTCTGGGGCTGAAGCCCTTCGCTTTGCGAATCAATAATATTTTGTCATTCAATTAAAATTGGTCAAACAATTGGACATTCATTTTGAACGAGTAGGTACCTTTCCCTTTCCTTTCTTTGTTTTATGTTCGGTTTTATCCATGGTGCACTATCAACTTCTTCAGCAGATAGTGCGCTGCAGCTCGTTTGTTTTTGACTTCCAGGAAAATTGACGATGACACGATGTAATGAATCTGCCTCATCCACTACATACCTGCGCTCTATTCATGTTTTTAATTTTCGTTCGTCTATTCATATTCAGTCCTCCTCCAAATATACCACCTACCAACCAATACAACAAGAAGGACGAACATGGATGGAACAATTTGTTTAACTTTATAAACAGTGGTGTTGAAAAGTTAAGATGATTTAAGGGAATAAAGGATACGATTTAAAAACAACACGAAAAGATGTACAATACATAATTGAAGATGCAGAAGAAGCTTAGTTTCCCTGTCAACCTTCAAAGACGGCTTTTTTTCCCCAATAAGAGTCATTATGGACATTCCCACTGATAGATACGTAAAAACGGACTGCAGAACATCCAGGATTATATGCCTCTGCGGAACTTATGCTTTCTTCGGTGTATCAATGAGCATATGAAGCTCGTTGACGTCCGGACCAATTGGAACCAATAATCAGATGTTCTTCTATGAAATTTCAAGAATTATCCAATTTTGGAGCCGCTATCTAGTTTATTCGTTCGTAGGTAGTACCAAGTTTGTTTGGACTTTATTCGACAATGTAACCACCCATAGGAAGGATAAATTTCAAGAGGTGCATGCTTCGAATTTGCATCTTCATATCCACAAGATGACATGACAGACTTCTGATCAATCAACCGTCAGTCAGATTGATCACATTGCGTTCGACTGAAGGCATTCCTCATAGATAGATGTCCAAACGATCGGCGGGACAAGCATTGAATAGAACTACTTCTCTGTTGTATCCAGAGTATGGCTACAAACACAAGAAAATACTCTCATCGCGGCGTCACAATTTACGTGCGTAGTGATATAGATTACTAAACTCCGATTTTAATATACAGAATTCTAGATGGGTTCGATATTCTGGACAAACAAAACCCGAAGGACAATCTGTTGAGATCTTTGCTGCGGAAAACAACTGAATCCAGGTGGCGCAAAATTAGTCATCCAATTTTGTTTTTGAATTACTTTTTACTAAATAAAACTGCGATTTTTTGAGGCTTGTTAGCATAAACCCACGACTTCAAGTAACCCCACAGAAAGAAGTCTGGGATGGTTAAACCGGGCGATCTTGCTGACCATGCCAAATCGCCAAAACAGGAGATTTGGAGCAGGAAACGCTTCCTTCACAATATCCATTGTGGCTCGTGCTGTGTGTGCGGTTGCACAGTCTTGTTGAAACCACATGTTCACCAAGCCCCGCTTGGGCAGTAAGAAGTCGTTTATCATGGCCCTGTAGCGTTCTCAAAAAAATACGGCCCAATCACTCCTCCCGCGTGAACGCAACACCACACAGTAGCTTTGAGTAGATGTAATGGCTCTTCATGCATCAAACGCGGATTTTCAGTGCCCCAGAAACGAAGATTTTGCTTATTGACGTAACCGCTTAAGTGCAAATGCGCCTCGTCGCTTAAAATGATTTTCGACACAAAATCGTCCTCTTCGTTGTTGAGATTGAGGATGGCTTTACAGTAATTCACACGCGAGTGACGGTCAGGAGGCATTAACTGATGCATTGTTTGTACGGGAACATGTGTAAATCTTTCACTAAAATTCGCTGTAGGGTCCGTCTGGTGATGCCCATTTGCGTGGCCCGTCGTCTGGTTGATGTTTCTTCGTTCACAGCGACATCGGCAGCCACAGCCGAGATATTGTCCACCGAACGAGCAGTCCAGTGGTGGCCACGCCCTGCATGGTCTCCTGTGGTTCTAATCTGTTCGAGTCGAGTAGCTAAGTGCCGGAAGGTTTGCCCAGTTGGCGCGACACGATTAGGAAATCGACGTCGAAATTCACACTGCGCTAACACCACCGACCGATTATTGGTCAAAAACATCGACACAATTATTCCACGCTCTTCCGGAGTAGAGCGCTCCATTGTTTGTCTGTTTGTATACTGCAGTTGTCTAGTTCACAAATGCCGAATATGATTGACGTACGACGCTATTTGCAAAAATTATACCATCTCCCGATAGGGTAATTAATTTTGGGCCACCAAGTAAAGGGTTTTCCAATAGGGACTTGACAACTTTGAATTTAATTTGTGAACGCACTCTTTCACTAATCATCAAACGGTCACTGTCAATTTATTCAGTAAACTCAAAATGTTCATCATGGTAAAGTACACGAACGAGCAACGTCTGCAAATTATAAAAATTTTCTACCGAAATTCGGAGTCGGTGACTGAAACTTTAAGAGCGTTAACTCGAATTTTCGGTCGTAATTCTTGCCCTAGTAGACAGGCAATAACAAGTTTAGTGTAAAAATTTGAGTCTACATATTCGTTGTGTGATGTTGCCGTATCAGTGAGTCAACGGGTTGGTCGAAGTGTCGAAAATATAGCTGCCGTTCAGGCGTCCGTAGCAAACGATCCAAATCAGTCAATTCAACGGCGTTCGCAAGAATTGGGCATCGATCAGACCACATTATGGCGTATTTAGCGTAAGGATCTTGGTTTACCCCCATACAAGATCAGGCTGACTCAAGAATTGAAGCCGATGGACCATGTAAAGCGACGTACGTTCTCCGGTTGGGATCTGGAGAAGATGCGCCAAGATGATGAATTTCATCGCAAAATCATCTTCAGTGACGAAGCTCATTTTTGGCTCAATGGGTTCGTCAATAAGCAAAATATGCGTTATTGGTCGGGTGAAAATCCACATGTGCTTCATGAATCACCACTTCATCCACAAAAAATAACTGTAATGCCGGCGGCGTTATTGGGCCATATTTTTTCGTCGACGATAACGATCGTCACGTTACTGTGAATGGTCAGAGTTATTGGGCCATGATCACCGATTATTTGTGGCCCGAATTGGAAGATATGGATTTAGACGACATGTGGTTTCAACAGGATGATGCCACAAGCCACACAACCACGCTACAATCGATTTATTGAAAAGTAAGTATGGTGAGCGTGTTATCTCAAGAAATGGGCCAGTCGTTGGCCACCTCGTTTGTGCGATTTAACGCCGCTTGACTATTTTCTGTGGGGCTACGTTCAGTCATTGGTTTATGCCAACACGCCGACGACGTTGGAAGAGCTCAGAGCCAACATTGAACGCGAAATAGCGGCCGTTTCGGCCGAAATGTGTGGTCGAGTCGTTGAAAATTGGGTCTAACGAATGGACCGCTGTAAACGTGCCCGCGGTGCCCATATGAACGAAGTCGAGTTCCATTCATAAATGTTTTGATTTTACTTCAAGCCGACAATAAAGTTTTTGAAATATCTCATATGGTTTGCGTTTTATTTATAAAAAAAAAGTTGTCAAGTACTTATTGGAAAACCCTACATAATAAATGAGCCCATGTGAATACCAGTCGTTAATAGTCATATCGCCAGTACCCTGGACTTGTTTTTAACTTCTCAACCTGAGTGGTGCACTGTTGATGTGCTTCCCCCTTTAGGCTCATCGGAATAATTGTGTCATATCAGTTAATTTCTCGTACACCGACGACACAGTTAGAGAAAAGATTCATAAAAGAGCCGTTTGGCAATACGAGAAAAAGCCAATTAGAGTAGACTTAACAGCTTCTTTGGGAATTTTAGCTGGTCATTATGTTTCCTTCATAACAACGTGAATGCCGCTGCTGATATGATCACAGACACCGTTCTCTTTGGAATGAGATCATTTATCCCCATCGGACTCAGAGTATCAAATCAAAAAAAAAAAAGACATGGTGGGACTTGATTTATAAAGAGGCTATCAAGGTTAGAGAAGTGTGTCTTTGGTAGTACAAGATCAACGCGACAGAAGTTGTTCAAACGATCCAGGAATGACTGCAACGCCTTTCTTAAGAGTGTGAAATTTCTGGGGCAAAAAGTACTACAATAACCCAAAGGCAGTAACAATTGTTGGTTGTTTCTCGAAAACATCACAAATTCTGCTTCATCCTCCATCCAAACGCTCGTTTATAATGGCATTCCAGTTGTCAGCTCTGCTTGCTGCACACTTTGCGTACTAGCTGTTTAAGTCCCCACACTTTTTGTTCCCAGCACCAGCACAGGAAGTGCGATAAAAATTTCCTCAACTGAAGTTGAGTTTTCTTCATGTCCACTCACCTTACCTGGGCATACCTGCAGTACTCTTAGAAATTTCTTTAAAGCGGCCGGATTTCTTCAAGTTATGGTAAGATTATTGGCTTTTCCCGGGCTCTTGGTTGTCCTTGACCTGGAAGACTGCTTCAAAAAGGATAGGGGTTAACTGAATCGAAATAAAAAGGAATCATTTCAAACTGCCGACCAATTCTAGCAACTAAGTTGACAAATTCTTCAAGATATGTCAATAAAATGCGAAGTGTTGTCCGCGTCGAAATTTGCATAGATAGGTACCTTAATTTTGAGAATATCATCATAGAAGAACTCTGACACGCAAGTACATCGTGGAACTACGTGTAATAATAGATCATGATGTACTTCATACTTGTCAAGTACGTACTTGACAAAATATCAACAATCAATTCATAGGGCCCATGTTGGGCGCCGCTTTATGGATCAGACTAAGACACCCCGAGGTCCCTTAACCCATGTCAAAAATTCGTTAACTGATGGGTTCAGGATGTCAAGCCCTGTAAAATGCGTTTGATGTGTGAAAAATTGGATGATGTGTCTTAAAGTTTCTGACAAAATTTGGCTTTTGTGTTTATAGACTGGTCTGCATAGTGAGGCCTCGGCAAATCTATCCCATAAACTATTCACTTGAAGGAATTCTTACAGATATAAGCCACTGATCGGACCATTTAATTTTTGTGAAGTATACCGATTATTAGTTATCATTGGGAATTGGGCGTTTCACATACATGTAATAAAACAAAGCTGTGCATCTTTGGCTCGCACATTTCTCTTCTCTAGGCCGTTTCACGAAAATTCTCATCAAATTCACAAATGTTTGAATACTTTCGGCTTGCATTGTTTGATTGTATTGTATAAAACATTGTGGTAGTGCAAAAATTCCTGCCTGCAGTTCTACCCCCGACACCAAGAGATACATAGTTAATGTATGTATGTATTTAGTGAGAGGGAAACAAAAAAAAAAAAATCCTTTTTGTGGACAATGAAATCATCATCATCATCATCATCAGCGTCATCACCAGGATCGGTTGTCCCGTTAGTCTATTATTCACCCCACAGAAGGTATTATGAAGTTCTACTTTATATGGCTCCTTCGTTGTTTGACTAGACGAAAGGAAAACACACAGAGCACATCCACACACCAAACTGACACTGGCCCTAACACACTCACCGACACAGGCAAACATTTGTAAAGTGGAAAATTGAATACGAAATCCGAATCCGAACTGATAGGTTTGTTCTTGCCGTTGGCGTTTCGTTTCATTTCGTCCTGACAAAAATTTAAAAAACAAAAATAAAGAAAACTGCACCGAAAAAATATTACCGAACGGCAATAGACCGAATATCCTTTTGTATGCATGTGTATGAGTGGCGTATGTCCGTGGGTTTGCCTCTCCATGTTTATTTTCCATTTGCATTGCCTTTGCCGACGAGATGCGAGTTGCAGGCGAATGAACAAAAAATAAAAACACTATCACGACAGGCGATGCGTTTATTGACGTACGCTTAAGTTATACGTGAGGGTATAACTGCAGGCGTACATATAAATCCTGGATTCATTCACAAGAATCAAAAACGAAAATAGAGGAAAAAATAAGCTCGTGGATGATGTTGTTGTTGTTATTCCCTTCCCCTCATCTTCCGCAACGATGCTTCTAAAATTTTATTCAACGTTCCTTCCCCTTCCCCGCAGGATGTTTTTGACGTTTGCACTCGAACGCTGTTCGCTGTTCATTTTCTTTTGTAACCAACGCAACGCCAATAAACGAAAGACAGAGAGAAAGAAAGATCGATGACCTTTAAATAAATTTTACTCTCCTCCAAGGGGGTGGCATTGTGGCACAGAATAGTGATTCTTGCCTTCTTCTTGTTGTACTGAGTAGAATGAGCCACTAATCGGTGTACGATGAAATGGTAACAAAAGACTCTGCAAAAAGTTGCGCGCTGCAAGATTACGAGTAGCAACAGAGAGCGGTAAGCCCTGGAGGGTGGGTAATCAATTTTCGCCGGAAACATGGCGAAAAAAGGATAATAATGAATTTCTTTCGTAACCGGGGTGAAATATGAGAGACATTTGAGAATGTTACATTATTATTATATTTGTTTCGCCTTTCTTTGTTGCCCCTTTTTTGTGAATGGAGGAAATTAGGAATAGCACAGTAGTGCGTGTTCTGGAGAGAGAATAGTTTCTTGTTAATATCCTGCTGCTTTCGGAAGGATAAAGAACTAAGAAAAGTATTTCAGGACATAGATGTCGGCATGTCCTTGAAACTAATGCCATTGGGTGCTTTACCAATCCTGCAGGTAAGTAGCTTTTGAAGTTTTATAGACAGATAGCCCGACAATGAGGCGAACAACAAGGCTCAAACTGATTATGAATGTAGAAATCTGTTTGTAATAAATGTGCCTTAGTTCGAATTGTAAGAAATATGTAGCTGTGCTGTAATAGTCTAAGGGAACTTTCGATTTGTACACTTACGGATCAGCTCCTTCGAAGTGACTACAGAGCATGAGGCAAAAACTTAATCGTCTTACGTAATTCACTGGAGCTGAGAAGCAACATACGCATGGCTAGAAGAGTGTTTTTTTTTTCGATAGAATGCAGAACTCGTGTACTAGGCCCACCATCGATTTAAATACCAACCTTCCTTGCAGAAAAACCTGATAGGAATGAAAATCGGTGCTTTAAAGTAAATTTAAAGAGAGAATGACAAGATACCAACTTCTAGAAACGCAACCGACATCACAAATACCACGGTTAATGGTATACTTGTGATAATCCTTGTGAACATCAAAAAAACCTACAATTTCCAATACATGTGGACCAGAACAACAGTTGCTGCAGATACTGAGAGGAGGTCACTGCAATTTGTTGTGCACGTCAAACAAAGATCATTGGCACAGATACATTTAAAGCAAGCCTGTAAGGAACAAGTCGCTAATAGCTTAAAACGGGTTTTCCAGAGAGGAAAAGAACCCATACAAGAACTCATGTCGAAAATATAGAGATTCCGTACCAAAATCACTACCGTCAATGGGGCACTTTATAGCAAAGCAGTAATCCGTGTTAGGTTAGGTATAGTTTTTAATGTATCAATGAGGTTAACCCTTTCGACAGTTTGAACGATAAGGGGTTCTGGTTCTGCTTCTGGTTCTTGTTCATATACCCCCCGATGAAGCTACTGCAAAATGTTAAAGGGGCAGTTTCTTAATAACCAAAGTGAAACGCAGCTGGAACATAGGGTTAGTGTCAAAGGAATCATTATAAAAGCACTTATCGACGGGTTTCTTTTTCCAGCGTTTAGGTTTGTTTATTCGACAAGACTCTTCTTTGAACACATAAAACAATAGACCCATAGCAGAACTTAGAGATTTTTGCAAAGAATCAAGGAGGTAGAACTCATCCAAATGGTATGTGGCTTAAACGACTGACATTCAGCGTTTGAATGATTCGAACAGTTCATGTCTCATTAGTTTTGCAAGTTGAGACTCAGTGACGTATAAAAGGGGGAAAAAATAGAAAAACTACATTGCTGTCGAAAAAAGTAAGCTACCATCGAACTTTCAGCTAAGGATCAAAAAATGTGTTCTCGACACCTCTTTCAATAGTACAAATGCAGGCATTGGAACGCATCATAAAAAGATTT
Source organism: Volucella bombylans (assembly GCA_949129095.1). NCBI lineage: Eukaryota > Metazoa > Arthropoda > Insecta > Diptera > Syrphidae > Volucella > Volucella bombylans. The sequence goes on along the minus strand of OX422142.1, from coordinate 121,169,303 downwards.
TTTTTGTTGTTCAATCTTGGAGTACCCAAAAAAGCCTTTCAGCCGTCTTCTACTGTTTAGTAGAAAACATATGAGTTTGTATATGTGAGTCTTAGAAGCATGTCCCAAGTTAGCATGCCGTATCTCAAACGTGATTCCACCAGCGTGTAATACACTTGCATCTGAACTTCTAGCGTTGAGTCTCATTTAAGATATGCCATGGCAAACATTGTGCTCTTTAAGTTTGATATGAGTTTCTTGATGTGATCTTGAAGTGCTTATCGATTATAACTCCTAGGTACTTAATGCTTTTCACGTTGGTCAAGTTAAAGATTTCGAGCAACTTCTTGGCCACTATGCGGGAAAACTTCGGACTACCTCCCATCATAAGCGACGCTGGCTGTCACCAAGGCCACGTCAGCTTATCGCATGTGACAATCAAAGATCTCTTGATCTTTTCACCAAAGTCATAGGTGGATTAGGAGAGCTTTGGCCAGGTGCAGGATATCCGTAGCAGACCTCGAACGCGCACCTGGATCCCAGTTGAACCCTACTCCCCAGAAAGCATTCTGGATATGATCAAGGCTCAGCAACCCGATCCTTCCGACTGATGACTGGAAAGTCGCGAAACTGGAACTAGAACTAAGGGGCTCTTATAGATGGGCGTTGATCGTGATCAATAAGGCATGATTCGGTTCAGTTTCGAGTCAATTCACCTAAGGGTATATAAAAAGGATGAGCTGGATGTTGATATGCAACCTCCTCCTCCTTTAACTGAAACTTCAAATACAACCTTAGATCTTGGAGCATCAATATGCTTTCCTTAAACGGATAGCGACAACTCCAATCTATCCGAGGCGACAATTAGGCCGCCAACGTCAGAGGTGAGCCTCTTTTTGATTATATTATAAGTAATAGCCTCATTGTTTGCAACATTGGCAATGAGCCCACTGGTGATACTGGATGGTATCACTCATTTTCAGACCATAGATACATCCAATTCAGCCAGAGTGATGCTCCTCCCAGTCAACCAGCATTCCAGAATTATTGGAAAACTGATAATACAAAGGAATACCGTCAGAAACGATATCCTCTGAATTCTCAAGTCCCTCGCGTGACAACAACGAGCTTGACATGCAAGTCAAGGAATTCACCCTGGCTCTCAATCAGGCTATGGACGTTTCTTGCCCACTTATTCAACCTAGAGGCAAGACAAAGCCGCACTGGTTTACATCAGCACTGGGACTGCTTAGAAACATTTGCAGAAAACATTTCAACCTACCAAAAACCACAAGAAAAGTGACCGACTGGGACTCATACAAAGAATCCCTCAAAATATACAAAAAAGAACGGAGGAAGGCAAAGCGACAATCCTGGAGATCAGCCTGTGACAAAATCATAGAAATATCTGAGGCATCGCGGCTAAAAAAAATCCTCTTCAAATCCTGTGATGCCCAGCTGGTTGAAAAAAACCGATGGCTCTTGGACAACCTCAAGTGATGAATCACTCATCCTGCTACTGTACTGGACACCCACTTTCCAGGTAGCTCACGACCAGTAGAAACCAAAACAGGCCTACTGCAACCCGGACCAAAATTCATGGTCTGATTACAAGAGCTGCGCTTCAACCATTCAAGTCTGCTGGTGCGGACGGTATAATACCTGCCGAGCAACAGAGGTCACCAGATATTATTCTGCCTGTGCTAGAAAGTATTATGAGGAGCTGTGTAGAACTTATCCACATTCCACTGTCATAGAGAGAAGCTAATGGATCTTTCCTTCTGAAAACTCTAGAACGACTGATTGATATCCATATACGAGCTAAAATGGATCCAAGAGTTTTGCCAACGGCTCAACATGCCTACTGTAAAGGAAAGTCGGTGGAAACGGCTCTAAATTCACTGACTAGCCACATCGAACGATCTCTAAAATATAAGAAGTACACAGTGGTTGCTTTCCTAGACAAAGAGGGTGCCTTTAACAACGTCAACACATACGCGATCACGGCCGCGCTGTCAGCTCTGAAGGCGGACGACTCACTTGGGGCGTTGATCAGTCTTATGCTAAATAGCAGGAAAATCAACTCCAAACAAGGTGAGACTTCTGCTAAAAGATGTGTTAGCAGCGGTACGTCGCAAGGCGTGGTTAATGAACTGCTGATATACCTGGAAGCAGGTGGTAATAGTGTGATTGCCTATGCGGATGACGTTGCTATAGCCGTCTCAGGTAAGCATCTTAATACCATTAAAGAACTCCTTCAGCTAAATCTTAACAGATTAACCCGTTGGGCAAATCGCTGTGGATTGGGAGTAAACTTCCATAAAACTGATCTTGTTCTCTTTTCCAGGAAATACACAATTCCAATTATAGACCCTCCCTCAATAAACGGTACCAGTTTAGTATTTTCCGATACAGCAGATCTGGGTCTCATTTTTGACAGGAAACTAAACTGGATACTTAACATCCAAGAAAGAATCAATAAATCTACAGTAGCTTGCAAAAAAACCATTGGGAATAAATGGGACCTTCAACCTCGCATAACTCACTGGCTATACATCTCGGTCATAAGACCGATACTTACTTACGGGGTTGTCGTCTGGTGGACGGCCTTAGACAATGCAGTCAGCTGCAGTAAACTAAGCAGAGTCCAAAGAAAAGCATGTTTATGCATAAGCGGAGCCTTACGGTCTACTCCCTCTGCGGCATTAGACTTTCTGTTTCATTTGACACCCCTCAATATTTTCAGCAGGCAAGTATCTATTCACCTTAAAGCGACAACGCTGTGGACAAATACACTAGGAATCCTCACAGAGAACATCGATTACACCATGCCTGAACTTTGGTTTGACAAAGACTTCCATGTAAACTTCCCCTCTAGGAGGACAAGTCAATACATCTCTACACAGAGGGATCTAAAATCGATTGGGGGGGATGGTGGTGGTGTTTTCTCAGATAAGATAAATCTAAACCTCTCTTTCCGTCTTCCAAATCACTGTAGCGTGTTCCAGGCGGAAATTTTGTCGATTAAAGAAGCTCTGTCTTGGCTGAAGAAAAACGTGATATCTGCAAAGGATATCCGCATCTTTTTGGATAGTCGTGCTGCTATCAAGTCCCTGGACTCAGTCTCATTCAATTCTAAAATCGCCCTTGAATGCCGATCATCTCTTATAGAGATGACAGAGCAGTTCAACCTTCACCTTTGCTGGGTGCCAGGGTACTCTACCACTCTACCTATTCTACCGGAAAAAGATAGCGTAGGTATACCAATCGCTACGTGCTAATTAATATTAAAGCTGGAGGCCAATAAAAGAACAGACCTTAGGTTGTCTGTTGGACCAACATGTCTAACGACCAAACGTATATGGCCAAAGCTAGATATGAATCGCTCTAAGAGTCTGATTCTTTTAAATAGAAAACTCTCAGCACCATGATAGGTGTCATCACTGGACACATCACTTCACTTAGGAGCTTTCTTCTACAATAACCTAAATGATCTAAAAAATATAGACTTTACGTCTCCTACGCTTTAGAGGATCATAGATCCACGTGGCATCACAGGCCTAAGTGGGTTGTGGGTGGGTTCGAAAGATTACCACACTCTTGTTGCATGATATTTGTTGCTGTTGAAAGAGATTTGTGCTTTACAACAATTGCTACATCGTCCGCATATGCAAAAACCGTACTTCGTTCAACAACGCGAAGAAGTTCATTTATAAAAAGTATGACCAGCAAAGGTCCTAGTTTAGAGCCGTGTGGAACACCGTATTGAGTATTTAATCCTTCACTTATTGTGTTCAATATTTTCACTTTCGCTGTTCTTCCGGATAAATAACTCTCCATTCACTTTCCAAACCGTCCTCTTATACCGATTCTCCTTAAAGCTTCAATAAGCCTATTAGGGTTAAGCGCATCAAAAGCCTTACTAAAGTCCATGCCAAAATCCGTACGTAGTGACTTGCATTTAAGGTCGTAGTCACCAAATTGGAGAGCTCTCCCAATTGTGTTCCGGTGATTTTTCCTTTTTGAAGCCCGTACAGATTTTCTTGTGGTATTTTTTGTTTGGTTATGAAACTGTTTTTCTAAACATTTTTCAACTACGAGTGCCGGCAGAATAGCGATAGGCCTATAGCTCTGGCAATTGTTTTTAACATCATTTTTAAAAATTTGGCGTATAAGTGATGTGGTAAGTAACATGGGTACACGTCCTTGCTCAAAACTTCTATTAATTATCGGGTGCTAACAAAGCCGCGCTTAGTTTCAGATCAATGTCTCCTACGTTATCGGCTCCTGGGCTCTTGCTCGCATTTAAACTCCTAAGCATATTGAATACTTCCATTTCACTGGCTGGTGGCTAGTTGCTGTTTTATCGCAATCATGAAAAATTTTAAAGGCTTGCTTGGAAAACTGTTCAACAAATTCGTCTGCAGTCTTTTTGGCGTTGCAGTTTTTCGGAAACTTCTTTACAATTACTTCGTTTATTGATTTCTTTTTCCTCTCTAGTACTTCACTTATTATGTTCCATGTTCTAAGATCCTTTTTGGCATTTAGGAATTGCGTCTTATAATATTGTGATTTTGTTGTTTTTACATTTTTGTTTACTGCGTTGGTGTACCTAAGAGTAGTTTTCTTAGTAAAAGTACCTTCGTGTTTTCCCAGATGTTTGAAGGTGCATTTGACAATATCGAATATGATTCCATGTTTAGCGATATGGTATTCAGAGGTGGACAATCCTGAATGCGATGGTCGAAGATGGCAGAATACTCTATAGTTCGGGAAGACATCAGTAGTAGTTTTAGCAGGCAAAGTTTGTCCATAAGGTGAGGATATTTTACCCCTTCGAAGCTCGGGTTCAGAAAATTGACACTTCTCCTGCAAGCAAGAAGAGCCGTTTATAGATGTTTTACCGTGTTTTTCTTCTGGCTAAGCTTACAATCTGTTACAGAGTCGAGATCGGTCGTCGTCTTCTTAGATGTCCGCCCAGTGGGATCCATACCAAGACCAAAAGTTTTGAAATAATTTTATCCTAGGACGGGAATTTTTCCCTAGTTTCTCGCTACGATAGTGGAGTTGTTTGTTATCGCCGTATTTGAGCCATTTTGCAAGTAATTGAATTACAGGGTGGGCCATAATGTATGACCCTATCGGAAAGTTCCATCGTTTTTACAAATGGCGTCGAATCATCACGATGTTTTTGATGAACAATTCGTCGGCGATATTGGCGCATTGACGAGGCCCATTTCTATCTATGTGGATACGTGAACAAGCAAAATTTGATGTTCTGGGACACTGAAAATCTGCCATTACATCCACTCAAAGTCACTGCATGGTGTGCTGTTTATGCTGTAGAAGTTTTTTTTTTAGAACGACGCGAGCCAAACGATCACTGTAGATGGTGAGCGCTTCAGAGCCATGGTCAATCGTTCCTCAATTGGATGAATTGAGACTGGAGGACATGTGGTTCCAACAGGGCAGTGCAACGGGGCATACTCCACGAGCAACAACCCATATTCTAAAGCACAGGGCCTAAAATCGTCTACTACAAGCCATAATAGAGAGAATAAGATTGCGTTTTGGAGATTTCCTCGTCTGAAAGCCCCTTTGTTATAAGAATCGACTTCTATCCAGTTGATTACAGCATTCACACACAGATTCTCGTACTTAGTTCAGTCTCATGCAGTCAACTTGTGTTGGCTTCCGTGCTTACTCGTATAATGGTTAAAGTTTCGTTACATGTCAAGAAAGACTCTTAGGACTTTTACATAAGTTCTATAACCATTTCAAAACTGTTAGTTTTACTCGTTTTCTTAAGATTGAAATTTTGTGCCACCATCTGGGAAGATCGGTTAGCCTAAGACTCAGTATCATGGCCTTGCTGTGACAAAGAGATGATGTACAACTTTGTAACAATCTTGTACCGCTGTTTCGCCTCTGGAGTTATTCTTAGAAAGCATTTAGTACGAAACACGAGGGTGCAGATACTTTAAATGAAGAAATCACTCCATTTGTCTGGTAGATGTTTGAACTCGCACTATTATCTTGTTGTAGTCCGTGTATGCCGCGCAGCCGTAATCACACAATATTACGACAGCATTAACTAAAGGAGTACTAGGGCGCCAGCATCAAGTTGCTAAGCTACTAAAACAAAACCCTTGCTTGACAAAAAATGCCGAGGTGTACAGAAGGAAGCTATATATAAGTACCAGAGCAGTTCTGTCCTTTAAATACCTTTTGATGTGCACCAGCTACAGATGGTTTAGTCTCATTAACATCACTTACATATTGCTATCTCCTACACTAAGTGAATGTGTAGAAACTTTTGTCAACAACCTGACAAGCCCAACTCGTCTAATTAAGCAGGATGACGAGGGACAATTCACGCTCCTCCTCCATGAAGATCAGTAAAGACCTCATCAAGATCTTCTACATATATCAAAAAAGTATTTAGACGAGTTAACGGCATGTCATGGGAATGTGCAAAACTCAGTCTCCAACAAGAACAATGGTTCAAATGTCCTTTCAATTACTCGCAAACGCCGATGATTTTATAATAAAAGGAAGAACGCAGCCTATGGTAAAACGTTCGTGAGCAATACTTCGGAACCCGCGAAGATTGTCTAGCAGTCAAAGAAAGCAAAACAAAAGACCATATACATATGTGTACATAACCTTTGCTAAAAAGCTCCAAATGTCCTAGTGCAGAAGCATGGAATTTTTCAAGAATATATGTGGCTGACCTTTTTAGGGGAAAATTCTTCGAGTAACTTTCCACCGGCTTAGAGGATGAACGACGAACTTTATGGCTGTACAGCGATATCGATTCAGTCAGAAGAGTCTGAATTACTGCTATGGGTAGAGCAGATAGAATATCAGCGCCCCGGCTTAAAAAAAAAAATTCGTTTTCGTTGAAAGTTTTGGATCTAAATAAATGTTCTCTGCAGATTTGAATACTGGTTCCTCAACGAAGCAGGGGGCAGAGTTTTTTCTCAATACATACTTTCACGACTAGACATACAACCACTTGTAAAGCTTACGATGAGGGAAAAGATGACATCGCTTGGATCAGGCTGCAGGTAAAAAGCAATGACGTGATGGGTACTGAAGCTATGAAGTCATATCAGGCTATACACTACAGTCTTCTCCTTCATTGTAGGTAGTGAACTCTTTAGAATTCTGTAACCAACCAGCAATGGAAACTGGAAACTAAACGACAAACCAGACAAACTGGTCAGGAAGGTTTCAGACATGGTCAAACGAATTAAAACATTTTCAAGTCAGAGCAGAACTAAAATAAAACGTAGTGAGGGAATTCAGGCACTTCTGGTGTCGCTATTATGGAGATTCCATCGTCGTTCATACGAAAACAAATAAGACTCGTATAATCTGTACAATGATCACTCAGTCAGCAAGAGCACAGCCTGAAAATCAAGTCGTTATGCCTAACGAAGACGTCTTAACTTTCCAAAAATTGCGTTAATCTCACTAACGTTGCAACACATTGAAGCACTTTTGTATGAAATGATAGCTCATTACCAATGAGAGATGTCCCCAAGTGCGCTTAATAAGCCTCTACACCGCTGCTCCGAGCATGTACCTAGTCTTTTCATGTCATGCTGTACAATGTGGCAAGAAGGATCGAATTCAAGCTCAAGAGCTAAAAACTCAAAGTTATTTTATTAACAGAAGGTAATCCTGCTGAAGCATTATTCATCTCCAACGAGGTAAGAACTCCGCTACTCAAATCCATTAACTTAATCAAATCTCTTTCAAAACCAAACTCTCGCCTTTGGCTTTCTGTAGTCTTTCTTCCTCTAGTACACCTTTATGCAACAATGAGAATCCACCCACTTGTAACCCCATAAAATCTCACCAAATTAGCAAGGTTTCACATAACACTGGGCTAGAAATTTATTTTGCCCCCCATTCAAATGCAATACAATCACCAACCTAACCTATCCTCTTGCTGATCCTTTATCACATTTAAGATCTTTACAGTCGAATGATAACATCAACCGAGACTCAATTGCGACAAGCTCAAATCCCCAACCGCTTTCATTGCATTGAAATTGCGTCATTTCCAGTGGTGGAGCTTACGAAATGAATGACATTGTGCACCTAATTTTACACCAGTGCACAAGTAACTACCCTTCATCCAGAGTGCCTTCTCTCTGTTGGTGTATTTTGCCAGGATTTCTTTTTATTCCCAACACCAGGGAACACCATTCATTCATTTCGTTTTTATCATTTTTGTTATTGTTGTTGTTTCTTCTTTTTTTTAATTAAAAGTCTGTCCTGGTGGAGTTTTTTCTTCTTTTTTTTTTCAAAATATGTATAGGAACTCAAACTCCAACTTCACTTTACTCAACTCTGGTAGCAGCTGTTCCATTCGGTTTGGTTCTGGATACTTTGATGCAGGATAAGCATTGGCATCGACATTCTCTCTTTTACTTCCCCGACGACCGAAATCCATTTTAGGTTGTGCTCTTCATTATTGGGATTGCCTGAGTCCCATATTGACTAGAGGTGAACCATTCAGAATGTCGTTTTGTTTCTTTGCTGATGCTACAAATATGTAGTCTCTGCTGCAGCAGTAGATTACATTTCTCAAGCGCAGTACGAGTAACACCACCATGTAATCCGAGATCTGTGCGCTTTTCTCAATTTCACTGGACTAGGTATCGTATCTTATCGTATCCTATCGTATCCATCCTGATAGCATCTACATATGTACATATGTATACCCATATGAGCATCAGAAACGAGAGAATGGCATGCACAGTGCACACCAACAATCGACGCGTCACATGTAGTTTGTGTTCAACAGAAATTGCATCTTTCTACGAGCTGAGCAAAGATGAAATCCTGGAACAGCAGGGAACTGCTGGTGTCTGTACATGTGCCTGTCCCTGTACCTTAAATTTTACCACTGCCTTGCCCATGCCTTTTGTTGTATGATATTTAGGAGTTGCGTTGCGTATCCGATGGATAAAACAACTCGAACCGAAGCTGCTGCAGCTGTTGCCATTCAGTTTGTTGAGAATAATATTAATGTGGCATGCAGGGTGAGGGATAGGATTTTTTTTCAGTATTTGTGTTGATACGAGTATGGTAGCCCCGTCATCCCTTCAGTTGCTTTTAGTGTACAATCACTTTGTTTTTTCTTCTAGCTGATGGTGCGTTGAGGATGAGGGGAAAAACTCCAGTCGAATGTAAACCTTTTTTTTTTGTTGTCCTATCGATACGACCAAGACCAGAACCATGAAAAGGACGGGAAGCAGCAGCAGAAGTATTGTAGTCTATTCTGCTGCTTTAAGTGAAAAACCAGTTGCAAGCAGGTAGTGTGGTAGGTAGCCATTGATATACTCGTATCATATACCAAAGCCATACACACACATGTCCTGAAAAAAATGAAGAAAAACTGTGTGTGAAACAAAAAATAGAAAACACACGAATAGTTAGTTCAATCTTCAGTCCTACTCGAGTTACGGTGTTGCGAAGAAAGAGATATTGTAAGGCCTGATGGCACAATATAACGACATCTCCTCCCAATAATTTCCCATCCGAGAAACTAAGGAAATATTCATCGTTTAACGTTGGCCCGTATTAAAGTTTCATCAAGTTCTGAATTGGCCGACCTTCTTACGCACACCATTTGGGAGGTGGAGCATATTAATATTTCAGGATTCAAGTTCAACTGAAATCGATGTGGATTGCCCTGCGAATTGACATCCGCCCGCTTAAACTTGGTGAGTTGTCCAGTTTTATAGTGTGTATGTATGTATGTAGGCGGAACAACTCGCAGTAGACAAACATTTTTGAAGGGCCATCAAGGTATGAGCGCAACAACAAATCATGCGTTTTCGAGAAGGCATTTGTGCCATGATGCCACGACCTACCCCAAAACAAAGTCATCCTTCTGTGCTAGGGAGGTTGTGTAAACATGTATGTACACAAAAAAAACCACAACCGGCATTTCCATGGTTTTCGGCTAATTATAGTACTTTTTAGGGATTTAACTAATTATGTATATTTTATTGCTTCGGGGTTCAGTTCAGCACATCCGGGAATGCATCGGAATTCACTCTGGCTAAAGTTTACAGTGCGTGCAATTGTTTTTCTTGAATGAAAGTGAAAAGTTGATATCTACGAGTACCTTCATTGTGTGAAGAGAATAAGCCAGTTATCCTGGCCTTATCTGAGCGGAATGTGTCATTTCGTGAAATAGCGCGACACACTGGATGCAGCGAGAGTTCTGTAAGAAGATTCTCTAACAAATATCGACAGGAGCACACTTTGATGAGAAAAATTGGAACAGGACTGAAGTGATATACCACTGTTCGGCAAGACTGGTAACTGAAGAGGCTTAGCTTGAGAAACAGGTTTGAAACCGCATCGGAGTGGAGAGTGTGAAGCTACTGGTGCAGAAGTTAGCGTCGGAACCATGCAGAATTGCCTTAACGAGATGGGTTTACTATTGCTGCCATTGCTGACCAGCGAAATGAAGAAAACACCTCTTAGTTGGGCTGAAAAAAAGCGGAACTGGAGTGTTCAGAACTGATCACACGTTCTATTCTCGGATAGGTCCAAGTTTAACTTAACCCTGCTACCCTGCAACGCTAAAACGAAGAATGCATAGCTCACACTGTGAAATATTCTCCTTACGTTACGGTGTGGAGATGCATCATTGCAATTGGAGTTGGATCCTTAGTATGGAAATGCTGACAACGAAAGCACCGAACCCAATTTTTCAAGATGATTTTGGTATTTTGAAAGTCTTATGATTTTCTTCCACAGGTTACAATTTTGAAAGAAAAATTAGTAGAGATAGAATCCATAATTTGGCCGGGAAACAGTCCAGAAACCCCATCGAAAACGTCTGGGTTCATATGAGAAAGGAATATCCAATCTAAAAGACCAGAAACCGTGCAGGATCTCAAGAGCATCATTGAAGAAGTATGATTGATAGGCTCCCGCCTGACTGTTGATCATAAAAAATTATTTTTTTTCTTTAAAATGTTCGCTTTACAGAGCATTTATGATAAAAATGAACAAATTTTCTAATAAGTTACCGCTACTTACACAAATGAATCATTCAAGGTATTTCCCATCGGTAGCTACAACTTTTTCCCATCTTTCTGGCAGAGCTCGATTACCGTTACGGTAAGTGGTTCATCTCTTGAGGCTATCCAAGAATCAACCCATTTTTTGATGTATTCATATGAGCGGAACTGCTGATCAGCCAGACCATGTGCCATCGAACGGAACAAGTAATTATCGGACGGCGCAATATATATGGGGAATATGGCGGGTGGGGTAAGACTTCCCATTTGTGCGTTTCCAGGTAGGTTTTAACGGTAGAATCACATTTTCGTGCCTCTGCTCGTATTTTGGCCGTTTTTCGCGCACTGCTCGCCTCAACCGCATCAACTGAAGTCGATACCCTTTTCGAGTGATGGTTTCGTTGGGTTTCAACAGTTCATAATAAATAACTCCGACCTGGCCCCACCAAATACACAGCGTAACCTTCGCAGCGTGAACATTCGGCCGAGCCGACGAGAAGCATGACCAGGCAGTCACCATGTTCACAAGCGAAAAAATGACGTTCAACGTCCCTTTGCTTCAAATCATAAGGAACCCAAGTTCCTTGTTTTTGAATCATTCCCAACGCATGCAATCGCTTGGAAATGGCTTGGCGGGTAACTCATAATGCTGAAGCAAGCTCTTCTTGTTTTTGGCATTGATCCTCATCGAGCAATGCGTCCAATTCAGCGTCTTCGAAGGATTTTGGCTTTCCTTCACGCGGACGGTCGTCAACAATGAAACCACCGTGTTTGATGCGATGAAACCAATTAGGTACTGCACGTTGCTTCACTTAGAGCAGCATTTCCGCAAACTTTTTGGAGCTCTCGATGAGCTTCAGCCGCCGTTTTCTTCGAAAGACAGAAGAAAATCAACACTTCCCGCAAATGACGATTATTTGGTACAAATTCAGACATTTTCACACAACCAAAAGTATATGACGCCAAAACAAAATCACCAATGTGTCAAAACTGCTTGTTTACCACATGTCTAAGCTTAGTTCATGATGTTTTGGATATGTCAAAATCGACCAGCATATACTGCTGGCGCCATCTATTGGCATAACTTAGTTGTGCACCTAATTGTTTCATAGTTTTAAATGCAAAAAAAAAAAAAAACGTTTTTACGAATAATCCGCTAAGGATATTATTAAATCAGTATTGCCAAGTATTAACTATTTTACTGATAGCACTACAGTGCCCTCGTGGGTCTGTTCCCCTTCCTAGATGTGGGAGACCATAGTTGCAAATATGGTCGCATGCAGCCAAGGACAATGATTTGATATCGCGCGGACTGCCTGCCGCCAAAATATTGGGCTCATCAATTTATTTTATTCCTTGAGCAATTAGAAGAATCATGGCCTCCACGTCATGTCTGCGAGTTGGAAGAAGTACCTGAAGTAACAGCTATTAAGTCCGCACTTACAAGCACATGGAAGAACATGCCAATATGTATATCAGTTGGCCACTCCAATTCACAGACCAAGATCCATACTAAAACTGCTGAGAATATTCGCCTACTGCTTGCGATTCATTAATAACACCCGAGCATCAAACAAAGAAAGATGTAAGGAGACACCAACTGATGAGGAACTTAGAGGTATTGGATCAGGGACGTAAAGAGAACATCTACAGAAATCGTGCACAAATATATAAGAAGTTTCCGATCAAAGTCACAAGAGGTAAATCAATTAATGGGAGACCTTCCAAGCGAACGGATAAAATCAGCCCTAGCATTCTTCCCCACTGGTGTCGACTTTGCGGGCCCATTAAAAATCTATGCGAGAATTCGCGGGCGAGCTCCCAACAAATGATATGTTGCAGTATTTGTGTGCTTTGCAACAAAGCCAGTGCACGTAGAAGGCCCTTTCTAAATACGTTGAAAAGGTTCGTCTCACGGCGAGAATACTGTTCCACAATATCATGCAACAATGCCAATAATTTCATTGGAGCGAAATTTGAATTTCGCTTAAAGAGTCCGTTAGAGTCGCAGGAACTGAGGGAACGTCTTAAACATTACTGCCATGCGAATGTAATGATATGGAGGTTTATACCCCCAAGACCTCCTCACTTCGGCAGTTTGTGGAAGGCATCAATTCAGTCTGCAAAACAGTTGTTGGTCAGATATATCAGACTGGCGCCCTTAACCTATGAAGTGTTAAACACCACGTTAACGCAGATTGAAGCAATATTAAAGTTTACACCTACAAATTCTACCCGCAAACAATTAATGCGATATGTCTACCCGATCCAATTACACGGGCAAGGAGAGCTCACTATGACTGAAAAATTTCTCCTCGAGACCAAGATTGCATCTATACACAGATATGCAGTGGAAAGTGATACAAAGCCAAATTGGCCTAATGTGCGCCGCTAAAAACTACCATCTTCGGCTTTTTTTTGTTGCACGGGATGTATGTCTTTGAGATGAGGAATCCATGGAGGTAACCTTGGAATTAGAAGTGATTTTAAATGTTAAGATTATCCCGAGGTTGTGGCCTTAAGTTATGCGTGTATGTTGCTCGTTATTTTAAAGGAATGAGACAACCTTTGACAAAAATATTCAAAATAAGCTCTTGACAGACAAAAAACAATAGCAGGATGAATTGACAATCTCATGATCCTCTATGGCACGTTCAGCCAGATTTACTATCATAAATAGGAGAACTTTATTGGAAAGTCAAACTGAGCCCTAACGGGCTCCTGAGCAGTTAAAATCTTCTGAATGCCTTCTTGATTCATCGTTTTCTTATACAAGCTATCGCTTGGTTCTGGGATTGAGGGCTAAAATCGGAAGACCCTTTTAGCTAAAGCGTGGTCGAACATTTATAATTTATGGCTAAATAAATACAGTCTCCGTATTTTAGATTTTTGGATTAGATCTTGGTACAGCTTACACCTTCCGCAGTTGTATGTTTTCCTTCCATACAGGATATAGCATAGGTTAGGTTAGGTAATAGTGGTTGTTCGAAAATCAACCCAGAATATTAGCCCATTGTGTTGTCACTTGGATCTGTGAACCTCCTACTCCAATTTCAACTTCTGATGAAGTGTAGGAGACTGTTAAGGTCTATATTGTTTAGATCGCTAGTCATTGTAGAAGAAAGCTACTAAGTGGAGTTTTCTTCTTTGGGAGAGAGCTGGGTCTCCTCCTCCTCGTCCATGGAGCTTCTGCAGAAATCGTTTGTAAAAACTTAAAGCCTTAAGCCTATAAGACAGTGTCCAGTGATGGATATGATAGCGCTGAGATCTTTCCTATTTTGAAAGATCCAAATCTTAGAGCCAGATCTGTTGGGTCACTAGAGATGTTGATTGAACGTTCCACCTAAGGTTTGCTCTTCTGGGAGCATCCAGCTTTAATATTATACCTCTTTCAAGTAGGATAGGTAGAGTGCTTCCAATTTTGGCGAGGTCGTCAGCCCTACAATTCCCTGGATTTTCTAGTGCCTCGACACAACATAGGTGAATGTTGAACTGCTGTGCCAGCTCCCTAAGAGATAATCGGCGGTCAAGGGCGGTCTTAGACTTTTGTCTGGGATTAGTCTGGGATTAATTCGTATAGAAGTTTATTGATTTCTTCCTCCTAGAAAAATCTAGAGGGGATGCTTACATGAAAGCCTTTGTCAAACCAATGTCGGGGCATAGTGTTCTAGTGTTCTCTGGAAGGACTTTTAGTGTGGTAAAAATATTAGCGTGGCCGAATAGTTTGTTTTTCCACTGTGTAGTCGCTTTAAGTTTACTTGTCTTCTAAAAATATCGAGGGGTGTCAAGTGAAACGGTATATCCAGTGCCGCGGAGGGAGTAGTACGTAAGGCTCCGCTTATGCACATACATGCTATTCTTTGAACTTTTCTTACTTTGCTGTAAGGCCGTCCTCCCAGTCAACTACTCCGTAGGTGAGTATCGGTCTTATAACCGAGACGTACAGCCAGTGGGAAATTCAAGGTTGAAGGTCCTATTTATTCCCAAATGGCTTTTTGCAAGGATTTTGGTGGTATTGACATACTTTCCTGAGACGGCTTTAACAACGTCATCCGCATAGGGAGGGAACCACCTTGCTACCACGCGCTTCTAGGTACATATATCAGCAGTTCGTATACCACTAAGTTACATAAAATGGGTGAAAGAACATTGCCTTGCGGCGTACCTCTGCTGAGACATCGTTTAGTGGAAGCCTCACCCAGTTTGGGGTTGACTGATCAACTCCCCAAGTGAGCCTTTAGAGCTGACAGCGCAGTAGTGAATGCGAATGTGTTAACATTGTTTAAGGCACATTTTATATCCAGGAACACTACCATTGTGTACTCTCTATAATGTAGGGATCCATCTATGTAGGTAGTCAATGAATGTAGAGCCGTTTCCATCGACTTTCCTTTACAGTAGGCATGTTGACTCGTAGACAAAGCCGTAGATCAATTGTAAATCATTTATGGATATCAATCAATCGTTCTAGAGTTTTCAGAAGGAAAGATGATAGACCTATCATCTCGTATTCGAATTCAAAGTTGTGAAGTGAAGTTAAAGCAGCTTTCTAGAGTCCGTGTTAGTTAGATCTCCGTCGAAGTGTCTTTTGTGGAGTAAGGACTTACTTATTCGTAGAAAAGTGACAACAACCTCATACATAGCTGTCGACAATGAAGTTTTATGCGACATGATAAACAGCCGACTCTTTATTTGTCGATAACATATTTTTCATCTTTTTCTTTCAGGCCTGTTCTTTATTGAACTGATGTAAGCGTTCCTAAAACTTGGAAATTGGTACGACTGAAGATTTCAATATTTTCATTTTTATTCACAGCGGGGAGGGACCTCAGGTCTATTGCCCACTCTCAGAGGGAATAAACGATTTTTCCATTGCCTGCGAAAAAAAAGAGACGTAAGACCTTATTTGGTGTATGGCTTGGGGATCAAAAGCAGATTCTGTGGGTAAATAATCGACGAACATACCCTTCGCATTACTCCACCACCTACGTTGGACCAGTATTAGAAATTAGAAATTTAGTACATGTCTGGAGAGTTCTGAGTTCCAAAATACGCAGGCCACCAAATGTTATGTTTGCCAGCATCAGTCGAGACGGCTACATAGTTTTTGAGAGCTTCCAAAATAAGCCGTAACAATGAGTGTATTAACATGATACCCTCCGGTTTACCATGGCCTTCCAAGACAAGACGGACGACCCCTCTTGTAATATTGTAGCTATACATGGCACAGCTTTTCTTTTTTTTGAAATCTCTCAATTTTCTTGATTACAATTGATGTCTGCAAATATCTAAAATAATTTCATAGTACGATATAACCGATACGAATATATTTTTAAAATAATCTATCAGATGAGAATAAAGTTCATGAGTCAATCAAACGCGCAAAAGACAAACACATTTATTCAGAAATCGCAATAACAAGGACTAATCGGACACAAGTTTTGTGAACACATAAAAAGCTTGTTATACAAAATAATAAAGCCAAAGATGCAGTTGGGTGCAAAACTGAGTCAGCTTTTTTATTTCATCTTCAATTTGATCCCATATTTGTTTTTGTTTATATGTTATACAACACTAACTTCAGTTTAATGTAGTGGCAGATGTAGTGGTTAACTCGACATATAATATTTTACGCTACCTTGGTTATCTACGAAGTATTTTGCGATGACTCAGTTTTGTAAAAGAATTGAACTCTTAAAAGTTTTCTTTTTAAAAGTTTTCAATTTTATATTAGAAGTCCTTTTTATTCATTTTCCGTAGGCTTGTTGGAAGGTGATAAAAAAAATAACTGCATTGCATTCTAATTTGGGACACAGTGCAGTTTTTGGTTTTAGAAATTTCAAAAAATGTAATAAAATTATTACAAGAAGTCAAATCAACGCGATTTATAGCGAAAGGATGCGCTGTTTCTCAATCACATGTTATCCGGTTAAGAAAAAAGTGTAAACTGGACATAGACTGTTCTCCAGGAGGAAGGCCCAGGAAACTTTCCGACCAAGATGAACATGCTTTGACGAGGTTTATGCTTTCTGGAAGGACCGCTTCTAGTTCTGAAGCAGCTAACGAGTTTCAGGCAACTACTGGGAAGCAAGTTAGCCTATGGACAGTTAATCAGACGCTGCGTAAGCACGATGTGGTAGCCATCGTAAAGAAGAAAAAGCCAGAACTCTCTAAGAAAAATGTCAAAGCAAGACTAAGGTTTGCCAAAAAGTATGCGAACTGGTCGGAATAAAGTCGTATGGTTAGACGAGACTAAGATCAATCGTTACTGTACGGGAAGATCGTAGGCTTGCAAAAGGCAAGGCGAGTCTTTAAAGCCGCATCACGTTAAACAAGCAGTTAAACACGGAGATAGTTCAATTGTGCTGTGGGGTTGCATGAATGCTTCCGGTGTTGGAAAATTCCACCTAATAGAGGGCATAATGGACCGACACGATAGAGATAGAGACCCGAAGCGCATGGCTAATAAAGTGCAGGATTGGCTTTAAATGCAACCATTTGATGTCTTAGACTGGCCAGATCTCAATCCGATCGAGAATCTTTGGGTCTACCTTAAAACTTCACTTGCCAATGATTATGACTCACCACCATCGTCCTAAGCCGTTCTTTGGGGGAGAGCACAAGAACAGTGGGCAAAAATTTCAGCAGATTATTGTCACCGACTGGTGCAAAACTCAGTCAAGATGTGTTTAGTAGTATTTTTATAAAATGAACTATTTTTTATTTGTTACTAAATAAATATAAATTTAGTTTTTAATAATAAATCATGAAATATTGTGTTTTAAGGGGTTACATACGTTTCTCCGCTCATAAACGGAGCGTTTTTCAAAAAAAAATTTTCGCTACGATATTAAATTAATATAAAAAAAGTAAAATATACATTGTGTAGTATTCCTAGTATTCCTTGACGAATAAAAAACTTTATTGACAATTGAAGAAAAACAATTATAAAGTATACATTTCGCCCATCTCCGGAAACCTCTCTTCAAAAACGTGCTCGGCGTTTATCTCTGGTAGGTTTCATTTGAAAAAAAAAAAACCTGTTAAAGTAGATGGATAAAACTAGTCTCTATCATAGCCGTTTTCAAAAATTTTCATTTTTAACAAAATCGCAGCTTTTTGAACGTACTATTTTTGACTAAAAAACGAGTCACATTTTTATTTATAACAAATCTAATAATTATGATATTAAAAAAATCCTAAGTAGGAGACTAGATAATAGTATTAAGAATATCCGTGCGAAATGGCATGAAAATCGGTCGAGTGGTTCAAGAGATATTTCTGGTACCGACTCGGAAAACACTGTTTCGAGAAAAACGCAAACGAAATGCAAAATCTGCAGTGTGTCTTGCCTGCGTGAAAGAGAAACGTATGTAACCCCTTAATAAACGTTTATTATTGTCGAGGGTTTGTTGATGAACAAACTTTTTGGACTCAAGTGACTCACTTTTTCAGCTAACTGTGTGTATGATATGTTAAGCGTGCAATTCGAGATCGAGATTCTAAGTGATAAGGGAGAAGTTGCAAATAAATAAAATGTATATTTTGTGGGAGAGTGTTTGTGAAATGAATGCGTCAATTTCAAATGTTCAATTTATTTTGCCAGATATATGTTACATACGAGTACCTACCTACGTGTGACTACTAGATTTAGATTTAAATTCCGTGATAAATGAACAATCTGTGATGTACAGTGTGTTCAACAAAAACGTGCATATAAAACAGAATGCAAAATTCCAGATTTTTATTAAATCGTATTTCTTATTAAATTATTGTATGTAACGGGTGATTCATTTAGACTTTTTTTTAATAGGCTTTTTTACAAATCATCATGGAAAGGCGCACACCTCAACAACGACTCCAAATTATTCAGCTGTATTATGAAAATCAGCGTTCTGTGAAAAATGTTTTTCTTGAGCTTCGAGCAACATATGGTGTGCATCATCGACCTTCCGAGTCCGTTAATGCCTTTACCATCCGTAAATTTGGGGCTCAGTGTACGTTATTGGATAATACGCTACCGAATAGACCACATCCAGCCCGTAGTGAGGAGAACACTTCGGCTGTAGCAGCGAGTGTGGCTGAAGACCGATCTCAACATATGGGCTTATGGTATTCCACAACTTGGTGAATTTTAATAAAAGGGGATCTTGTTTTAAAGTCTTACAAAATTCAACTCGTTCAAGAATTCAAGCTGCCAGACTTGAATTTACGCTTAAATTTCAGTCAATGGCTTTGCAACAGATCAATGAAGATTCGCGGTTTTCGCATCGAATTTCGTTAAGTGATGAGGCCCATTTCTGGCCCAACGGTTATGTAAATAAACAAAGCTGCCGCATTTGGGTAGACGAACAACCTGAAGAGTATGTCGAACTACCGCTACATCCACAAAAATGCACTGTTTGGTTTGGTTTATGGGCTGGTGGAATCACCGGTCCGTATATCTTTAAAAATGAGGCCGGACAGAACATAACAGTCAATGGCTATGGCACACACAGTGCGCGAAACAATGGCTATATTGAGAAACAACTTTGGTGGACAGCTAATTTCGCGTTTTGAACTTGTAAACTGGCCACCTAGATCGTGTGATATCACACCTTTGGACTTTTTTCTTTGGGTTTATTTAAAGTCAAAAGTCTTCGCCGATAAGCCAGCTACGATCCAATATTTGGAAGCCAACATTGCTTGTGTAATTCAGCAAATACCGGTCGCAACGCT
Organism: Volucella bombylans; assembly: GCA_949129095.1. Classification (NCBI taxonomy): domain Eukaryota; kingdom Metazoa; phylum Arthropoda; class Insecta; order Diptera; family Syrphidae; genus Volucella; species Volucella bombylans. The sequence continues at coordinate 121,149,549 of OX422142.1, read as the reverse complement.
GGAAGCAGTGATCCAAAATCAGGCCTTTAGAATGGACCATGTACGGCGTAGTCACGGGCAACATTTAAACTAAATAATATTTAAAAAGGAAATGTCAGACACTGTTCTTTCAGGCCACAATAAAGTTTCTACCATCCAAATTCATTTGATGTGTTTGATTTAAAATTAAAAAAAAAAAAAAACAATTCTTAATGAATTACCCATTACAAATACTCGTATGTCAAAACTAATTGCGCAATTATATTAATAGGGAGTACAGTCACCTTTATTATTTATAATTGCTTGGCATCGTCTAGTGCATCGTTTGCGCATATTCTAAGCTTAGGGCTCTCCAAATTTGTTTATTTTGCGCAAGTTGTTTTAACGCGGCAATTATTTTTTCTTAAGCCTCTTCAGGACTTTGGGACGGTCAATCTAACGTCTCTATACCATTTTCCTCTTTCAAACGCGTGCAGAGGTGATTCTGATATTTTGCACCGTTGTCCTCTTGCAAAATCCAGCCGTAATTGTTACGTCCATACAGAGATTCGGCAGACTTTAGTAAACCCTTTTGGTATAATTTTACCATAAATTGTGCATCGAGGTTTTGTGTGAATATTATTACCTTTCCTAATTCCTTGGCCGAGAAGCATCCATAAAAATGAACTTTTGCTGTTCATATTTTTTTCGATAATTATAAAGAAAAAAAAGATGACTCATCTGCTCGAACCCAGGTCTAAATTCTCCGTTGCTCAACTTAACCTCTTTTGAATAAGTTGTTGGGTCAGCAGAGGTTTAGATTTGGTACTCCTGGTGTTGATGCCAGATTCTGCCAAAGGGCGTCGTACGAGTATTGTGACGATGGACACTTTAGTTCCTTTTCTGCCCAATTTTTCTTTTACATTCCTCAGAGTAATTATGGGGGTTTTGCAAAACAATTGTCAAATTATTTAGTCCTTACTGGATGTGCTTGCTTTGGTCCCCTTACCTGATCCATCATCAACATTACCGCATTACTTATGCGGATGCCTCTTTATCTACTCTCTCCCAAATGCCTCTGATTTATTTAAATATTTTGCTGTCGCAAATGAGTACTAAATTTGCGACCCTTTTGGATGAGTTACTAAGAAAACACCTGCGAAACGCTTTTTAAAAGCCGCACTCATTTTGTAATGACGTTACGACTATACCGCTGAAGTATGGAAATATACGGAGGAAATGAAAACAATGCGCGATGTGTGTGTGAGTAAAGTAAAAGAAGTAATTTAACGCACGGTTTTTGGAACACACTATACATAATTAGAAAGTGCAACAAAAAGAGGGATTCTACTCGTATTTATCAATCTATTGAAATTATAGGTCCGGTATTATTGAAAATAATAAACAAATCTCTGAGCTCAGGTATATTTCCAAACGTGTGGAAAGAAAAAATAAATTTTATAATAAAATGTGAGTTGCAAAAGCTGATAGAAAAGTTTGTAGCGGCCCAGTTTACTAACAATTTAGAATAAAAAAAAAACTTATTAACGAACAGTCCGTATTTAGAAGCAGCCATTCATGTGAAACTGCACTTAATTACATATACAGTTATGGACAATAAAATAGGGTCACGCATTTGTTACAAATATTTTCAGTCATTCTGTTGTTCGCTCTTTATTGGCTACAACGACATCTTGTTTAAAATAGTTGTAGTCATGCTCATCTAAGAATACCCAAATTTGGCACAACTTCGATTAGTCATAGATAACCGACATTCGAAAAACCTTTATCACTCGTGTCACAAAAGACGAAAAAATAGGGTCAGCATTTGAAATATTCAAAAATAAAAAATAAATAGTTGCCGAAATAGTTTTCAATTTATTATAAGTATTTTGTTTTGAGTTTAACAACAAAACATTGTTCTGACGGGGAACGCAATATTATTCACAAGTTAAGAGACGAAGGACAAATGTAATGCCAAATAGCCAAAACCATCTCAAAAGAGATAGACCGCGCAGAATGACTCCAAGAGAGGACAACCCCATAAAACTTCTCCCATTTCAAGACCTTTTCAAGTCAGCTAAGGCAATTCATAATAAGAGGACTGGTGGAAGAAAATCTCTTTGGTAGAAAATCGCGAGACATACCAATTACGGAAATTTAAAGCTTACTCGTATATGTACATACTATTGACACTTACATCTAATATACATACATTCATACACACATATCATGTAGTAAATGTCCAAATTCTAGCCTAGTTAGTGTATAATTTACTTTCCACCGAGACGGTCGATAACCGGTAATAAAGTTGTAACGAAGTTAGAGGGGCGGCTTTTGTTATTTGAAATAGTATCTTTTTACATGGTGCCGAAACCCGGGATAAACTCCGAGATAAATCTGTTTTTTGCAAAAGTGGTGAGCATGTAACGAAAAGTTGTGATGGGTTGATGTCAGTAAAAAGTAGAAAGGCTGTTTTGATCAAGGAGGGTAGGTGCTTTCGATGTTCTAAACCTAATCATAGTTCGAAATTCTGTAAAAATCAGTGGATAAAGTGTGATTCGTGTGGTGGTAGGTAAAGGGTTTTCCAGTAGGGATTTGACAACTTTGAATTTAATTTGTGAAAGCACTCTTTCACTAATCATCAAACTGTCACTGTCAATTTATTCAGTAATCTCAACATCTTCATCATGGTAAAGTACACGAACGAGCAACGTCCGCAAATTGTCTCCGCCTACACTTGAGTGCGTCGAATCTTCAGTGGGACGAATCTAATCTCGCACTCGTGTAGTAGGAAGAGTACTTAAAGGTCTCAACATACATAAATCCGCTGGTCCACATGATATATCTCCCCTTCTTCTGAAGAGGTGTTCTTCCTCGCTGGCAAAACCACTGCGTAAGCTTTTTTATCAATCCTACACTTTAGGATTCTTCCCGAGCAGATGGAAAACAGCATTTGTTCAGTCCGTCCCTAAAAAAGGCGATTCATCTCCTCTCTCCTCCTACAGACCCATTGCACTTACGTCCCTTCTTTCCAAGGTCATGGAAACGCTGATAAATCGTCAGCTCATAAAATATCTCGAAACACGAAAACTTTTCAATGACCGGCAATATGGTTTTCGTAGCAACTGGTCCACTGGTGATTTGGTGGCATGTCTCACCGAAAAGTGGAACCAAAGCGTACATCAATCTGGCGAAAGCAAAATAGTTGCACTTGATATTTCTAAGGCATTTGACAGAGTTTGGCATTGGGCTCTTTTGTCGAAAATGCGTGCATTTGGGATCGACGACTCTCTTCTTCAATGGATTAGAAATTACCTTTCGGAACGTTCAATTCAAGTTGTCTTGGACGGTTTCAAGTCTGATATGCACAAAATAAATGCTGGTGTGCCCCAGGGCTCTGTTCTGTCTCCGACACTCTTTTTAATTTTCATTAATGATCTCTTGTCTGCTACTTCTAATCCAATATATTCCTTTGCTGATGACAGTACTCTCTGTTTTTCACATTCGTTCCCGGACTCACGGCCCTGCGCTTCGGCTGTAGAACGAGAACGGCGGCGTATGCTAAGCTCATTAAATTCCGATATCAACAGCATAGCCAATTAGGGAACTATCAACAGAGTGGAATTTAATGCTTCCAAAACACAATGCTATCTGCTGTCGTTAAGGCGAATTTTAAACACCCAGCCATTATCCATGAATGGCACTTGCATCGTTGAAACCAAAACTCTTTCCATTCTCGGTATGTGTGTCAATGACAACTTACGTTGGAATGACCACATATTTGATATCGCAAAAATGCTGCGAAATGTCTAGGTTTCCTCAAGCGATGTAAGAAATATTTTACCCCCTCTGATCTGGCCTCAATATATAAGGCATTCATCCGCCCAAAATTGGAGTACAATGCCCACATCTGGTCAGGTGCTCCTAAAACATCTCTGCACCTGTTAGATAGGATTCAAAACCGTGCGATAAAACTTATTGACGATACTAATACCAGTCAATCAATTGACACGCTCGAACACCGACGTAATGTCTCCTGTCTCACTTTGTTTTATCGCTATTTCCACCACCACTGAAATCGCCAGTAGCATTCCGCCCATTCAAACTTTCAACTGTAACACCCGTCTCGCTATGAATGCTCATCAGTATACCCTCAAGCCCATTCGCTCCTAAGCCGTACAACTCGCTTATGGAATGCCCTGCCGATCTCTGTATTTCCTGGTCGTTATAACTTGCAAACATTTAAAAACAATGTACATCGGTACCTCTCTTTTCTTCCTCCCTAAATTTCCGTTGCCCGCGCTGTGAACAATCACCTTAAGGGTACACAAACCCCTTGAGCTCATTATAAAAAAAAAATTATAAGAATTTTCTACCGAAATTCGGAGTCGGTGACTGCAACTTTAAGAGCGTTAACGCCAATTTTCGGTCGTAATTCTCGGCCTAGTAGACAGGCAATAACAAGTTTAGTGCAAAAATTTGAGTCTACATATTCGTTGTGTGATGTTGCCGTGTCAGTGAGACAACGGGTTGGTCGAAGTGTCGAAAATATCGCTGCCGTTCAGGCGTCCGTAGCAAATGATCCAAATCAGTCAATTCCACGGCGTTCTTAAGAATTGGACATCGATAAGACCACATTATGGCGTATTTTGCGTAAGGAGCTTGGTTTACACCCATACAAGATCAAGCTGACTCAAAAATTGAAGCCGATGGACTATTTGAAGCGACGTACGTTCTCCGATTGGGTTTTGGAGAAGATGCGCCAAGATGATGAATTTCATCGCAAAATCATCTTCAGTGACGAAGCTCATTTTTGGCTCAATGGGTTCGTCAATAAGCAAAATATGCGTTATTGGTCGGGTGAAAATCCACATGTTTGGTGCGGTTTGCATGCCGGCGGCGTTATTTCGCCATATTTTTTCGTCGACGATAACGATCGTCACGTTACTGTGAATGGTCAGCGTTATCGCGCCATGATCACCGATTATTTTTGGCCCGAATTGGCAGATATGGACTTGGACGACATGTGGTTTCAAGAGGATGATGCCACAAGCCACACAGCACACGCTACAATCGATTTATTGAAGAGTAAGTATGGTGAGCGTGTTATCTCAAGAAATGGGCCAGTCGATAGGCCGCCTCGTTCGTGCGATTTAACGCCGCTTGACTATTTTCTGTGGGGCTACGTTAAGTTATTGGTTTATGCCAACACGCCGACGACGTTAGAAGAGCTCAGAGCCAACATTGAACAACAAAGGCGTCGTTTTAGCTCGTTTACACAGTTTAACTAATCGGTTAATTAAAAACAGCGGTCAACTAACCGATTACGATACCAATATTCGGGATCTACTTAAGATGGGTATAGCAGAACAAGCCTGTCACACTGTCGAAGGGGATAATCTGTATTACTCGTATATGCCCCACAAGCCTGTTTATCGTGAATACAAAACTACCAGTAAATTAAGGATCGTCTTTGATGCTTCGTCGTGTGAACCCATCTTTGCATCACTCAACGAAAATATTCATCCAGGAGATAATTTAATTCCAGATATATTAGCCAACATTTTAAGTTTTCTTTGACACCAAAAGACAGAGATGTCCATAGGTTCTTATGGTATGAGACAGCGCCGGTACCTTACCAGAAACTTCCAGAAATCAAGGAATTTAGAATGACAAGAGTAACATTTGGCGTTACTTCCAGTCCTTATTTGTTGATGGCCCCAATTCAAAAGCATTTGGATTTAAGACGTTCTAAGTATGGACCAATTTGAGAGAAACTGCGTAAGTCATTTTATATTGATGATCTGATAATAAGTGTGGATAGTAGCGAACAAGCGTATAATATAAGCTAAGGCGGTTATGAAAGAGGCCAAGATGAACTTACGAAAGTGGAATACAAATGATTTCGATTTGAAGCAAAGATTTATATTTGAAGTGCTGGACTTTCCTGTTGAACAAAAGGTTTTAGGCATAATTTGGAATACAGTTAGTGACAAAATTTGCAGATTCTAGTCGTAAGGCGTATGGAGCAGTTGCCTATGTAAGAAACAAAAGAGAGGATAAGAGCATAAGTGTGTCATTTGTTTGTGCTAGAAATAGGGTTAGTCCAATAAAAACAAAACAAGTGGAGGCGAGTTGACTCTTCCTAAGTTGGAGCTTACTGCTGCTGTTATAGCGACCAGATTAAGTAAATTTCTGTTAAAGAGCCTTGATTTTGAAATTGCATCCACTCATTTGTGGACAGATTCTACTATAACCCTGAATTGGATTCTTGGTCATTCGACGAAAATTAAGTCATATATTACAAATAGAGATCAATAGTCTGTCAAATATATACGACTGGGGTCATTGCAACGGAAGGGAAAATTCAGCTGATTTGTTAACTAAAGGCTTAACCGCCAGACAAGTAGCGAATTCAGAGCCTTGGAAGAATGGTCCAATATGGTTAGTATGATACATCTTCTTAGGGCAAAATATCGTCTATCTCAAGTTCATTTGTACTGCAACAAAGCGGTGAGTTTGCGTACGTCGAAAAAGAGTCAAGCGATGATAAAGATAATTCAGAAAGAGCGGTCACAAGAGAAATACCAATATTTGATATCGAAAAATTTTGTGATTTAAAACGAATCTTAAGAATAACTGCATATGTCATTAGATTCATATAGCGTGCGAAGAAAATTTTTACTAGTGAGCTACAACTTAATACGTTAGAACTTAAGGAAGTGGAAGAATATTGGATAAAATATTTTCAGCAAGCCTATTACGCGCCCAAAATTTCGATTCTTTTAAAAAAGAAGACAGTGCCAGCTAGTTCTTCAATTTGAACACTACATCCCATATTGGTTAATAGTATTTTGAGAGTCAAAGGTCGTCTGCCAGAATCCGAATTCGAATATAACGCTTGTCATCCAATAATACTACCAAAAAATTCTTGGCTTAGTAGGCTTCTAGTATTGGATGCGCATCAGCACACTATGCATGGAGGAACTAACATGGTTTTAGCAAATTTACGGCAAAGGTTCTGGATTGTGTAGGGTCGTCATTGTATGGTTTGTATGCTCCGTCATTGTATGGTTTGTAAAAAATTGCATGGCAAAAGTGCCAGTGAGCCATGGACTGTCTTGCCAAAGGAACGGGTAATGTCATCAAGACCATTCGAAACAACAGACGTCGATTTTGCGGGACCTCTTTATGTAAAATCAGAAACAGTTGGAGCTGCAAAGCAAAAAACCTATGTTATGCTACTTACATGTGCAGCAATGAGAGCTGTATACTTCTAGTTGGTATCAGATATGACGGTAGGAAGTTGCATTAATGCGTTGCGGAGATTTTTCGCAAGAAGGGGAGTTACAGATACAATTATATCTGACAATACAAAAACGTTTAAGCGAGCAGATTTAGAATTTTGTAAACTAGAGAATCTTCTGAAATCTACTGATGTTCAATGTTTAGCAGCCCATAGAGGAATTACGTGGAAATATATTCCAGGGGTGGATTCTGGGTTTACACTCCAAGCCATTGAAATCCGTGATAGGAAAATGCTTCTCTGCATTTTGTATATTTCATATACAAAATTTAATTTTGAAATAAGCCTATTTTTTAGTTTTTATAGGAATGATAATTCATTAATTCGGATTCAAATTCAAAGGTTAATTTATTAATTTAATTACTAATATTAGCATTTACTCGTAATAAGAAATTTTGAATACTTTTTTTTCTGGTTTTATGGTTGTAAATTCTCGAGGTAATTCGTTGTTTAAAGCAGGAACGTTGTATTTCAATTAACGTTTGCCATAAGCATTGTAGTTTCTGGGTACTTGAAGCATGACATGAGCTCGTCGTCTGGTGTTCATGTCATGGTCGATTGGTCGAATAAAACGGTTGTCTTCACAGTACTCCAGAATTAGTGTCATTTTAAAGATTTGCTCGTCGCCTATTATTATTATTTTCAGCGACGAGTTTTGGAGTTTTTGCAGCTTTTGGATGTGGGTTGAAGCCGCATTGCCACACGCTAGAATCCCATATCGCAACTTTGATTCAACCAGGGCACAATATGTTACACTTGCCTTAAAACAGGGGCCGTGGCATGGTATCGCATTTGTGCTAGTGCGTATAAGGCCTTCTTCAAATCCAAGCGTAATTTATCGATATGAGTGTCCCAGAGAAAATGTGAGTCCCAGATATTTAAAGTTTTCTACAACTTCAATAGTATGATTTGGAGTAGTAGGACAGCCATCATTTGGGTACTTAATTTTAAATTTAAAATGCGGACTACGGATGTGGATCATCTTCGTTTTGGAATCGTTGATCAGCAATCTGTTGTCATGGCACCATTCTATTGCAGCATTAAACTCCTCCTGCATCATGTTAGTCGCGGTTTCTAGAGACCTATGACAAAGAGACAACAAAGAAATCCAATATACAATAGTTCGCGAAATCGCAACTGAATTGGGATGGCCCAGTTGACGGGAAGTCGTGGCGTAAAATCCTGTGGTTAAACGAATCAAAGATGAACTTAATTGGTAGCAATGGCAGACCTTAGTTAAGACTAAAGCATTAAAATATGGAGCTGGTAATATAATAGTTTGCGGCTGCTTCTCGAGGTATGGAGTCTGGCCTCTTTTTTAGATTAAGGGTACGATGGACAAGTGCATGTATGTTAACATACTTAAAGACATAATGCTGCTTTACGCCGAGTGAGAAATGCGACTGTCTTGGGAATTTCAACAAGACAATGACCCGTAATACACTTCGGGTCTGGCCACTTTTCCGATAATGACTTGGCCTGCGCAACCCCCCGACTTAAATAGAATTGAGAATTCATAGGGATTGTTAAGGAACAAATCGCATCAATAAAACCAAAGTCACTCTTCCTTGGCAAAAAGTACAGTCAACAAAGTACTAAGTACAAATTAATATGCCTTATCTTTGCTAACCAGTTTTATTCGGGGGACACTCGATTATAGCTGTTTTCCTGGATTTATTGTACAACGCGCTTTTGATGAAATAGGCCGGTCAATCCTATTGAAAAAAACGAATGGTATATGGTGTGAGTGGGGAAGAAAATTAATGATCGTCTTTCTTTTGCAGTGAAATCTGATTTAGGAGTACCTCAAGGATCAATATTGGGAGTAATACTTTTATTTTGTTATATATAAATTATATAAACATGTGTTTAAAATATTAAAAAGTAGACTTGATCCCGAAAGATACGTTATTGCAATGGGTGTTCCTTCCAACCAGAGGTGTATGATTTGAAAGGCCTATTATTCTAGCATACGGTGACAGATGTCATCAATAAATTTGGGAAATTTATATTTTTATTTATAAATCGTTGAATTTTATTACAAAAATTTGCGTTCAATTGCGGCAACAATGCGAAAAATTCGTGACAATTTTGCATGTAATTTCAATCAAAAATGAAAAAATTCCAAAAGACGGGCTCAGTGCAAGATGTGAAGATGCCAAAACGTATTCGCTCCAGATGTGCAATGGAATATGTCGCTCCAGTAAAGGAAAGTGTCGAAAACCACCCAAACACCTCCATTCGTCGCCGTTCTCAGGAGCCTAATCTCTCCACAGCCACACTACACTACACTACACCACACTATTTTGACGAAATATTAGCTCTCCAGGCGCAGGAGGGTCAATTAATGAAAGAACTGAATCCGGCGGACCATCAGCAGCGCCATACGTTCTCGGATTGGGTCCTGGAAAACATGCATGCTGACATTGACTTTTCAAGGAAAATCGTGTTTTCTGAAGAGGCCCATTTCCACATTTTCGGCTGTGTGTGCAAAATTGCCGCATCAGGAGCCGAATTTTTCAAAAATCAGCCCGGAAAAACCATAACGATCAATGGTGCGCACTACCGAGATATAATAAACAATTTTCCATGGCCGAAGCTTGAGAATATGGATACGGATGACCTCTACTTTCAACAGGATGGTGCTATGTGCCATACAATTCGGTAAACAATCGAGTTATTGCACACGAAGTTCCTTGTCTGCGTAATTTCGCGTTTCGGAGACACCTATTAGCCGCCAAGATCGTGTGATTTAATAACTTTAAACTTCTTCCTTTGGGGCTATGTTAAAGGTAAGGTCCGCACGAACAATACGTAAACGATTCTAACTCTGAAAGCGGACATTCAAGACGCCATCGCCGAGATAGAGCCCCAATTATGTGAAAGAGTCATTGCAAATTTCGAAAAAGGATGACGGTCTGCAAGCAGAGCCGAGGTGGTCATTTGGAAGATATTATGTTCCATAAATAACATAATTCCCATCTATAACATCTATAGGAAGTAACGACAACATAAGAATATCAAGATGCAGTCAATTTTTCATAATACTATTTTCTAACAACTTGCGTTTAATAAAAAAAAAAAACGAAACATGATGACCAGGATTTAAAAGAAAAATTTGTGAATTTATAAAAAAACACCGTCTAAGGAACTTAATTTTTACCTTTTTAACTAATAAAATTATCCATCTATCTATCTATCTAATTATTTTCCCAATTGGCTATCTCTAATGATGAATGATTGTGGAAATGTTTTCAACAAATTCAAACTTATGTAACGACAGCAGACGGAGCCAGAAACTAAATTGATTCACAATTTAGCTATTTCCGGGCAATCAATTAAGAACACAAAACTTAAGACATAAAAATGTCTTGCCAAACATTTGGAAAACTAAAAATAACCACACTTTTTCGATTTGTATTCAGTTTGTCACACAAGAAAGTTTGTTTTAGTAGCTCTTGTGGCAGTGTCACCACCATTGAAGCATACAATAGTGACGCCTTGGTAATAACACAGTAACGGAACAGAAATTTAGAAACTGTCGGTTCGCTCTGATGACTCATCGTGACAAGGAGGGCACTCGTAAGTGAAGCTTAATATGGGGATGTCCATTGTAAAGCTTGCCATGATCTTTTTAATTTTGATTTGATTCTATTTGCGGCCAGGGGTAGCTTATTACAAGCACAAAGCATACTTAAAAACTTGACTTGAAACTAACAACATCAACTTAGAGTTATATTAAAAATTAAAGGATTTAGAGATTGGGTCGAGAGGCTAAAAGGAAGTTCCTTGGGGAAATTTTTTTGAGGTGGGAATCAAAAAGGGTTTGGACACTGTTAATTTCCCATAGCTTCCTATACGTTGGTTCTAGCTATCCATAATGTGTACGGTGAGGATTGAGTCGAAAGAGTGGTACAGACCATAGATTACGTGGGCTGGTGTTAAGAGAGATAAGTCGAAGTAAAGAGGGGCAATCGATGTTACCAGCTAGTATCTGATGGACAAAGACAATTTTGGCAACTTTTCAGCTGTAAATCTATAAGTTTCAGCCGATCTGTGTACATTGGTAAATTTAAGTTATCAGACCAGGTAAGCCCCCGTAAAGGGAATCCGAGGAACCTGCGTTATACGGCTTCAACCCGGAGAATATGGGTGGTATAGTAAGGGGACCAAATTTGGCTAGCGTATTAAAAAAAGAGGACGAACAAAAGTTATAAAAACGGACTTAGTAACATAGGCATATTAAAATTTCTTACCAAGTGAGGAGTTGCCCTTATTTATGATACTGTCAATATGGGAACTAAAATTGAGTTCACTATCACAAATATATAACATCTACGTAGGTCTCACAATAAAGTTTCTAAGGGAACTGGTTGATTACAAATTAAATACATAGGAGGAGAAGTTGGGAAGACCTTACGAGGGTATGTTATTGTTTATGCGACAAGTAGAGTAGGTTGAGAAATATTTGAAGATTTTCATGTAATCGGTGTAAATAGATATATATAAAAGCTTTCAATGATACGATCAACATCATTGATTATTAGTACAAAAAGCAAAGGACCCAGATGATTATCTTGAGGCACTCCGGAAGAGGCTTTAATGGGACCAAAATCAAACATTATATCATCAATCTTCTATTGGGTTGTACCACATGAAATGCCCGATTTTCGCTCAGACGGAAATAAGAAGTTCTCTAGTGAACATCTGTGCCAGTACGTTAAATTTTATAGTTTTATAAAATAAAGTGGTACGTGTGCTTAACGTGTGAGAATTTTAGAGTTCGTTATAAGTACCGTCGGCAGTTCAAATTCGAACCCTCTTCCTTTACGAATTTAAGATTTAAAATGGCCAATGACGCGGTAAACGAACGCACTATACGACGTTAGTTTGGAAAGTTCCGTTCGAGAATTTCAGCCTCGAAAATAAACCACGTGGGAAGCCGGAAACGTTAGTTGACGACGATGTTTTAAGAGCAACGGTGGATGCGGACCCAACGAAATCGGTGCGGGAGATTGCACAAAGCATGGGAGTATCCACAATGACAGTAAGTCGACACCTTTCTCTCATAGGAAAGGTAAAGAAAGGTAAAGAAGTGGGTACCCCATGAACTGAACGAATCCAAAAAAACTACGGCGCCTGGAAATCCGCGCATCGCTTACATTAAGAAACCAAACTGAACCGTTTTTCCACCGGATAATCACCTGTGATGAAAAGTGGATACTGTATGATAATCGTAAAAGATCTGGCCAGTGGTTGGATGCAGATGAAAAACCAAAACACACCCCCAAGCCCGATCTGCACCCAAAAAATGTTATAGTGATAATTTGGTGGACATCGGAACGACCAATCCACTTTTATTTTTATTTATTTATTTATTTATTTATTTATTTATATTCATTGTACATATAAGATATAAATTTTACATCTTTTAAGGTGCACATGCTTATATTACATTTCAGAGTTAACACATTTTATATAATACACTTAAACTTGTAAAGGGAATTCAGTTTAAAAAGTTAAATGAAGATAAAGAAGAAAAGAAAGGGAAGAGAGAGGAGATATGAGAAGATAAGATAGAACATGTAAAAAAATAAAAAAAAAAATAAATGCAGGAATTAGGAGTTTTCGGCAAAAAATGTAAAGGTCTTTTTCCCGAAAGTGTTTGTGTTGCTTATAAGTTTAATACTGAGGGGAAGTTGGTTCCAAAGTTGAACGGCATGAACAAAAAATTGCCTTGAGGTCAGAAGGTACTTATATCTGGGTAGAAATATTTGCAATGTCCGATTACTTCTTGCAAACTTAATATGGTCAAAAAGATATTTTGGTTCTTTAGATTGTATTACTTTTTTTAATAAGAGCAAAGTTCGATATTTCAGAAGATTTGATAAGGAGCAGCCCGCTATTTGTTTAGAGTAGTCGGAAATGTGGTCGTATCTTTTCAGATCAAATATATATCTTGCGCAGCTATTATACGCAACAGTAAGTTTTCTCTTGGACTCAAAGCTCATGTTAGCAAATAGCTCGCAGCTGTACAGAAAAATGGGTAAAATAAATGATTTTATTAATCTGAGCTTCACATTGGTTGGTAAATACTTTGCTGTGGGACTTAGGCCTCGAAGCGCACCATAGATTTTTGAAACTGTCCTATTAATATGTACATCCCAGTTTAGGTCGAAATTAAAGTAAACCCCAAGATTTTTTGTGTTTTCCACATATGTGATTGGGTTCTGGTTGAGGAGGAGAGTAGGGAAGTATTCTTTACATTTGCTTCTGCTTAAGATCATGGCTTTAGTTTTTGTTAGATTGAGCTTCAACTCATTTTTAGCCGCCCAAGATGAGATTTTACACAATTCCTGATTCATTCTGCTAGAGGCTGGAATTATATCCGCTTTTGAAAACATTTTATAAATTTGAACATCGTCTGCATAGATATGGTATTCGGAATCTGTAAAATATTCAATTATATCGTTAATGAAACATGAAAATAAGAGGGGTCCTAGCACAGAGCCTTGTGGGACGCCCATTGGAACCTTTAATCTACTGGAGCACTTAGTTTCATGAAACACATACTGTGACCTATTGAAAAGGTATGATCTGATAATCTTGCATAAGGAGTTTTCAAAGGAAAACTTAGTCTTAAGTTTATTCAGTAAAATGTTATGATTGACGCTGTCGAATGCCTTTGAAAAATCCAAGAATACAATCAATTCCACCATATCCTTGTCGAACCCAGCACGAATATCTTCACAAATTTTGATCAGAGACGTGGTGCAATTGTGTTTTGCACGAAAACCGGATTGATGGTTAGCAATTAGTTTCTTATTATTAAGAAAAACCTTTATCTGATTGCTCATAATTGTTTCCATAACTTTGCTCAAAAATGGTAAAATGGAGATTGGGCGGTATTCGGTTTTGTTAGCTGGGGAGGGCTTAGGTAATGGCAAAACTTTGGCTATTTTCCAGATATCAGGGAAAACAGAAGTGGTCAAAATAGTATTAAAAATAAACGTTATCTGGTGTAGTAAAACGGGTAGGAGAGTCTTAATAAATTCTGGTTGGATGTTATCTGAACCAATAGCTTTTGACTTCATTTTTAAAATTGCATGGCCAACCACCGCTATGTCAACACAAGAAAGTGAAAAAGTATCTCCTTGATTAGTATAGGAATTAGGAACGTGTGAGCTTACGGTCGATTGGGGTTGAACGAATTTCTGATTCAATTCCTCGATATTTATCTGATCTGTAATAGACTGCTTACTTCGACTTATTCCAGCCTGACGAACGTTTTTCCAAAAAGTGGAACTTGAATCACCGGGATTAAATTGGCTTTTAAAGAAGGATTTTTTGTTTCTCCTTATAAGATAAGTGACTGCATTACGGGCAACCTTGAATTCATTATGAATAACAGAACATTTATATCTTCGCCATCTCGCATATAAATCATCACGCGCCTTAATGTGGTTTCTTACTTCTTGTGTTATCCATGGACAATTATTTTTCTTAATTTTTTTATGTTTTACTTTCACATGATTGTTAAAGAGGAGATAAATATTATTATTAAAGTATTCAATCTGTTTATTAACATCACATGTTGAGTAAATAGGTGACCAGTCAACGTTTCGAGTATCATTGAACAGATCCACTAAATTTATTCCCGAATAATCGTAATAGATTGCAGACGTATCCACTGTGTTGGTAAAAAGCGCGTTAAGTGTCACGAAAATTAAGTCGTGATGTGAGAAAGCAGGTGCCAGAAGTTGGTCATAATGCATAACCAAGTTGGTACTAGAAACTAGAAAAACATCTAACAAGGTGGATGTACAATTTGGTTTAAAATGTGTGGGCTGCTTGGTGTTAATAAAACTTAGGCCAAAAGAATCCACCATTTCAATGAAATGTTTATTTTTATTATCTAATAAATTAATATTAAGATCTCCGCAAATTAGAATATCAGTGTACAAGGGAACTAACTCTTCTAGAAGATTTCTTACTAAGGTAGAAAGCGCTACATCAGGTGCCATATAAATGCAACCAACTAAAAATTTACCACATTCACTCACTATTTCAATAAATAGATATTCTATTGATTCGTTGAATGACGACTTTTTTATGACATTAAAATTAACCGAATTTCTAATAAAAATAGCTGTCCCTCCTGCCAGTTTATTACATCTATCAGCGCGTTTAATTTTAAAATTATTTAGTTTGAAAAGATCGTCACACATCTCCGGCTTTAACCAAGTCTCAGATATACATATGATATCAACTTTGCTACTATCAAAAAGTATACGCAAGTCGTCTATTTTATTTTTTAAACTTTGGGCATTTAGGTGACAGATATTGATACCTTTCTTTTCATTTCATTTCTTCAACCAGGAGAAACGATAAACTTTACCAAATACTGTGAAGAAATCGACATATTGCATGTCAAATTGGCTGAAAATCAACTTGCGTTGGTCAATAGGCACGGTCCGATCCATTTGCATGACAATGCTAGAGCCCATACCTCACAAGTAACGGTGCAAAAACTGTTGCAGTTGGGATTTGAAATTCTTCCGCATCCACCGTACTCTCCTGATATTTCCCCAACGGATTACCATCTTTTCGTCTTTGCGAAAGTAGGAACTCATCCAGATTATGGGAAAAGTTCCCTGGGATATCGAAATCTGGAAGAGAGCAGTGAAAGTTTGAGCTAAATAAACTGCATATTTTTTAAAAGTTCGGTGGGCCAGCGGAGAAGTCGTCTTTGAGATCTTTATTTTTTTTTTTCGTCTGTTGATATAACGATTATACCGTTGAGGCGCTGTTGTGATGTAAATCTTAAGCTAATTAGTCTTTATAGCTAATGCGCAAACCATTGTAGATGAAGTTCAACAGATCGAACTCTCGCAATATCCTTTTCAAAGGCAGAAGCAAACTATCAATCTCAGGATCTTTGCATAGGCTGTAAATACGAAGACTCGCGACGGCATACCGTTCAGTTTTTATGCCCCAGCCTAAGCCATCTGGGGTTGAGAACCTTGGAAACACAATATGGGTTTTCCACTCTTTCATGAACTCTCATCAGAGGGAAGATTTTCCAAAAGTCTGTGCAACTACTTTCGCCTGATGCAGTTGCAAGTATTGACATGGAAATGGTTCAGTTGTGAATGTGGGAAAAATCTTGCCAACTTGATTGGGTCATTCAAATTCACTTAAAAAATAATACAAAATTCTTAAGAATAAAAGCGTTACAATGCGAAAAGAATAATTCTTTAATTCTTTATTCATTTACAAATGATAAATACAATTCTACAAATTCTTTGAGATACATTATAAATATTAATCTTTACAATAGTACAATCTATTGTCAGAAGACAAGAGGCGAGAGTACATATCACTTTATGTGTATACAAACTAATAAAAAGATTATTGATTGTGGAATGAAATACAATATACGAGTACAATTAATAGAGAAGTGATAACAAATAACAATAAAAAAGATAGAAAATTCATTTTATACCAATGGATTAAAAAACAAATCGATTTCATTATGATCAAAGGAGAAGAGCCATTTTTTAACATTTTTCAAAAATACTGATTTCTTCCTCTTCACACCTAAGGTTTACAGGTAATAAATTAAATAAGCGAGGCGCAGTAACGTAAAAGAAACGGGAGAAGTGAGTTTTATGTGTAGTTGGAATAGTGGCGAAGTGCATGGTATTGATGCATAGCTTATACCTATCATCAAGCCTTACGTTGTAGTATCCGGAGTTGTCAAAAAATATTCTTAATACCTTATAGCAGTACATGTCTCAGAGGGAGAATATAAAGATATTTGAACAAATCAAAACTGGGTGTTCTACGATTTACTTTGGTCATAATCCTTATTGCATGCTTTTGCTTAATCAATAATGGTTCTATTTTATTATAGTAAGCACCACCCCAGCAAGATATACCATACTGTAATTTAGATTTAAGTAAACCATTGTACACCATTTTTAAAATTTGCGTATTGCAGTAAAGACTAAGGTGGTAAATCTGTCTAACGACCTTATTTAAATGCTGTTTTATATAAGTTGTGTGATCTGTCCAAGATAGCTTATAGTCTAAAACAATACCTAGGTATTTAAAACTATCAACACACTCAATTCTAAAGCAATCCTTACTGCAACATATATTTTCATTAAATGCCGGTAAACTACCTAAAAGTGAATCAGCTAAACAGAACCGTTGACAATATGGTGAGTGATAATATAAGGGCAGATCTTTGCAGATTAGACCCTTGATATTAAAAATCATAAATTTAGTTTTATTACTGACTACCAAGCTATGTTTCTTGAACCATCTTCTTAAAATGTCTAAATCCCAATTTACATCTGATAATTAACTATGATAATTCATATTTGAATAAGAAATGGCTGTATCGTTAGCGAAAGCTGTCATTTTGCCCCTAAACTGCTGAATGAATAAAGAATTCACATATATAAGGAACAGTAATGGACCCAATACAGATCCTTGAGGAACACCTATATTGGAAGAACGTACGAAACTAAATACGTTTCTAATCTTTACCACTTGTTTATGATTCAATAGATACGAGGTAAACCACTCAAGAATGAAGCTCCTAAAACCTGCATTAAACAATTTATTTAACAGTATAGTGTGGTTAACCATGTCGAATGACTTTGTAATATCAATAAAAAGACAGGACGGGATTTGTGAGTTATTCAAACTATCATATATTTCCCCAGTCAGCTTTAATAATGCACTTTCTGTAGACTTACCACCTCTGAAGCCAAACTGGCAGTCGCTAAAAAAGTGGGTCTTGTCTAGAAAAGATAGCATTCTACGCTTTATACCCTTTTCAAAGATTTTTGAAAAAACTGACAAAAGGGAAATAGGGCGATAGTTATTCAATTCTCTGGTATCACCCTTTTTATGGAGAGGAATTACCACTGCTGTTTCAAGGCAATCCGGAAAGATTCCTTTACGAACACAATTATTAAAGATAAAACATAGAACGTCAGAAATCTGAATTAGAAGCTTTAAGGGAATTCATAATTTTTTGAATTTCAAGTGAAGTAAATTCCTCAAAGAAAAAACTTTCTGGTTGAAGGCTCGTTTCCAGTATGGTATTCTCGCTAAAATACGGAGAATTGCCATTAGAGTTAATGTGATTATTATTTGAAAAGAAAGTAATAAATAAATTGGCAACTTCCAAAGGCTCAGAAATCTCAAGGTCATCATTTAGCAAGACAATATCGACGCCGGATTTATTCTTATTAAGTATTTCGTTGACAAACTGCCATTCTCTTTTAGAGTTGCCAATATTATTAGCTAATTTACGGATGAAGTAATTATATTTGCAAGTTAAAATGTCAGATTTAACTTCACGACAGATCCTCTCGTAATACCGTTTAAGTCTAGCATTATTAGGATGTTTCTGAATAAGTAAACAGATTTTCTTTTTCTTATTAATTTTTTTAAGAAGTGGGATGGACATCCAATTTTTTAAAGGCTTTAACTTACTGTCCCTTATATTATTCTTCTGGCAAGATAAAGAAATATAGTACTTTAGTCTTGAAAGAAACAAATCAAAAGCGATATTAGGATCAGTAGCATTATAAACTTCATCCCAGAATTCAAAATTTAGATGTGTTCTTAAGGCAACAAAACAAAATAAAGTGACCATTCTTTGAAAGAAAAACGATCAGTGACGAATGGTCTGAAATCCATTTAGATCCACATTATTTTAAGCGTCTTCTAAGTCAGTAAGAAGGGATGCAACAAATAGAGTTGGCCAAGTATCCAGCCTTAAGTTGTTGGTATGTTCTGCATCCCAAATCTGGATTCTGACTTGAGTTGTTTCATTGAGGTCTAACATAGCAGGACGTACGACTGCTTGATGGTAAATTATAAGAAACGAAGAAAAGTCAACTTATATAAGGCACAAAATTACATATATTATTTTATATACGAAATTGAAAAAGTATCCGTCTGACACCACACTCATTATTTGCCTGCATTTCTCTTTCCACGTTTTCCAATTTAGAAACAATACTTTCATTCACAATTCTAATTAATAATAATTTTTCATCACCACGTTTTTCACATGGTGATGTTAATCCGAACAGAAATTAGATTATCTGCAATTAGAGATGCGTTACCATTCAAGAAGAATTTCTGCAAGTGAAATGGCAGCGTGAGAACCAATGCATTTTTATGTGCTAAATTTTAAATATCGGGACCAGTAGATTTCCGTGGTCCTTCTCTTATTTTTATTATTGCTATTATCTACTGATATCTGTTAAATTTGACCTTCTGTGGTTCCCGGTTGTACGCGAATATCAGATGTAATTGTGAGAAAATTGTATAAAAAGCACTGAGTGTCAAAAATAAGAGCACAGAAATGTCGCAATTGAAGACGATGACCCTAATCCTGTGCTGGGTAAAAGGTGATACGGACAAAATAGCAAGGAAGGGCTCAATGCTGCCCAAATTGTGTCATTAATAAAGCTTGAGTGTTAAAGATGCACAAAAGCCGAGCAAACTTTTTAGATTGACAATCAGAAGCATAACCTGCCAAGTTCAAAACTGGCATCGAAGGTTTCTCCGATAGTGGATTCAGGCTAATCGACTTTGCGGCGGGACGAAACATTTTTGTAGCGAGCACGCGGTTCCCATATTTCACAAGGGGACTTGGAGATCTCCCGATCAACCGTCAACCAGAGTGATCACATTGCGATAGACGCAAGGATGTCCGAATGTTCCAAGGGGCCAACATCGATTCAGACCATTATTATATTGTTGCAGCCAAAGTACGGATGCGGATATGCCGAACATCCCAAAGGCAAGCTAATACTCGTGCTACGAGGAAATTTCCGATCGAGTTTCCGTTAATCTTTTAAGAGGTCCTATGCGCCAGCATCAAGTATCAAAGACTAGTCGCAACATTGCCGCCTCTGATGTACTGTATTTCACTCGGCCACCACAACGAAACCACTCGTTTGACGACGAGTGCCGGCAAGCATATGCAGGTTAGGCATGAGGCATATTCGTACCAAGCGGCGCTGCATAGAATGACGAGAGCTGCTCACGAGCTATATGAGGAGAGACGAACACCGGCTTCTCAAGAGGAAAAAAAAAGAGGGAGCATGAGAAACGCGCGGTCGACGAAATTGAGAGATTCTACCCCAGGAATGAGACTCGGAAGTTCCACCAAAAGGTAAAAAACATGACACGGATACAAACCCCGATTGGAATCCTGTAGAGACGAACATGGGAACATCATAGTAGAATCGCACTCGATTCTGAGGATTTGTAAAGAGCATTCTGTAGATTGTACAAGGGCGATGACGAACCAAATACCGCTGTCAGGCAGAACGAACCTTTCAACCTGAACGGTATAGATCAACAATTCCATCCACCCAACCTGGATGAAGTGAAGATAGTCATATCTAAGCTTAAGTCCAACTAAGCTGCTGGAGCGGACGGCCTGAGTACCAAACTCTTCAAGGCGGCAGGCGATGATTTGGTTAGGAGAATACATCAACTCGATGAATGGTACCTCAGCATTGTTTGTCCGAACCTCAAGAAAGGAGATCCTCTGAACTGTGTCAACTACAGGAGCATCAGTCTTCTTAACATCGCCTACAAGATCCTAACTGCCGTAATAAGTGAACGCCTGAAGCCGTTCGTCAACAACCTGATTGGTCGATGTCAGTGTGGCTTTATGCCAGGGAAGTCCACGATCGGCCAAATATTCACACGACGGCAGATTTTGGAAAAAAAAACCCCATAAACTCCAAATCGATACACACCACCTGTGCATCGATTTTAAGGCCGCGTATGACAGCATCTATGGAGACAGAGCAATGTCTAGTTTTGTCATCCCTGCTAAACTTGTCCGTTTATGCAAGATAACGATGGAGAATGCACGCTGCAGGTCGGAAAAGAACTAATCAAGACCGTTGATGTCAAAAAAAAAGGATTTAGACAAGGCGATGCGCTTTCATGCCCCAACACAAGATCTTTCACAAGATCCGAAGAAAGCAACGTTATGTCAGTGGGGCTTGCGCGAGTATTGAAACGGAAGTGGAGAAGAAGAAGTTCAATGAGGGCAAGATCAACTATATGCTGCCAATCAAAAAGGATACCCAACCCCGACGTCTTGGACAGAACGACACCCTCGACAGATATAACTTTGAGGTAGGTTGAGCTTTGTCTACCTAGACTCCGGTATTAATTAAGACAACGACAAAAGCGCTGAGATCAAACGAAGAATAACTCTTGCCAATCGCTGCTTCTTTGGGCTAAGAAAGCAATTGACTAACGGAGCCCTCTCTCGAACAAGAAAAGTCACCCTATATAAGACCTTAATAATCCAAGTCCAAGTCCAAGTCCAAGTCGTGCTCTATGGCGCAGAGGCATGGACTTTATCAAAAATGGATGAGGGTGGCTATTTTGAGAGGAAAATTCTTCATCTGTATAGACGGTGGGTGGAGAAGGAGATACAACGATGAACTGTTCGGCTAGTATACTTTTTGTTTTTTGCTTGCGGAACAAAAATTGCAAATGCTGTGTCAAATCGCAGACGTGGTCTGTTCTTCCTTGATGCGCCTGGCGCCACTGGAAAAACGTTCAGTTTGCTATTCGCTCGCATTCGACCTCAAAATGGAATCGCTGTGGGTCTTGCTTCAGCAGACATTGCGGCTACATTATTGGATGGTGGACGTACATCGCATTCGGCGCTCAAATTGCCATTTAATATGCATTTCGCTGAAACTCCACCCTGTAACATTTCAAAAGGATCTGGTATGGCTAAAATTCTGCAAAGTTGCAAGCTCCTAAGAAATCGCTTGAAGCGCTTGATCGAACTATTTACGATTTACGAGTATGATCAAATGCACAACGGTTCTGTGGGGCCCTCATTTTATTATTTGGCGACTTTCGACAAACTCTTCCAGTAATACCCAAATCAACACCAGCTGATGAGCTCAATGCTTGCCTCAAAACATCTCATCTTTGGAGACATGCGCTAAAACTTATATTATATGCGCATATATTTGCAGCGCGATGTGTCGGTAGCAACATTTTCAAAGCATCTGAACATTGGTGAATCTATTTCAGTTTCATTGAACTTGATCATTGTGTCATCCATCCACCGAACAACTCATTCAGAAAGATTTTTATAAAAATCAAAAATGGCTTTGCGAAGAAAAAAAAAAAAAAAACACCGACGTCAATGCAATAAACCACCCAATTCAAGAACAAATTGCAGGCGATGCTGTTACATAGATGTCATTTGTGTTTTACGTAAGTACTTGCCGTGGAGGCTCCAGCCCACAGTGCGTCTTCGCACGAGATATCAAAACAATGCGTTGATAAGCGCACTTCGGGTAGTAAAAGTACTACCACCAGTATCAGATTCGAAGTCGTGTGTAAGGCACGAAATTCCCTTTGGTGAAGGGTCGAGGCCTATCTAATACCTCCGCCATGCTGTGGGTCATGGCACCCGGTTCCATAGCTATCACATGGTTGAGCACAGGTCGTAGTACACTACACATATGCTAAGCCATGAGATGTTCAAGCTCCATTCGGTTTATTCTCCCGCGATTTTGGGTATAAACCGACAGCCACCACGATACTCTCACAAGGGGACCAACTCCTAGGTCAGGTCGGATCCACAGTTCTGGGGTACCAGAATATAGCTTCCGGTCGAGCTTCGCAACCTTGCGAAGTGATAACTCCACTGACATCGTAGGCCCCACCATTAAAGATGATGCCCATAGCCTGCAAGTCCCTAATGTCTGAGTAATTGGGACACTCACATAGGATATGAAGCCAGTCCTCATAGGTAGCTCCACCCTAGCAGTTCGCAACACCGCTAAGCCCTCTCTTATGCAAAAATGCATTAAAAGAGCCATGCCCGGTCAACAAAAAGCCCAGGCCGAGGGTAAAGTTCCGTTCAGGAAATACTCTCATAGTCAGCCCATCCTTTAGTAAGCCGTAAGTAACCCTGCCATTTTCGCTAGCATCCCATCTAGATTGTCATCTAGATAGAACACATGCGTGTAGCAAGGTTTTACGCTGCCTCAGGAATAGGTCATCCACTTCATCTCACCCATTTAGAGGGAGACATTTTCTGATCTTGAAAACAATACCACGACATATCACGACCAGATCCAGAGGTGGCACTCTTAACAACACCAGCATTGCCTCTGTGGAGACAGTGTAGTACACAGGTAGACATCCCAGCAAGGCGACTCTTTGGCAAGCCAAGATCCAACTACGGCCACACACAATCATAGCCCTGTCTTACAAGCAACAAAAAGGCCATCATATATGATACGGACAGAACGCCTGTTAAGTCTCCAGTCAGATAGCAAAATGCGCCTTACCTAGCCTACAGCACTCAGCATGCGTTGTCTCATCCGAACCAGGTGAGGCATGAAGTTCATACTCTCACCCAACGTTATGCCTGTGTGACCTCAGTACCACAGCTAATGCTAACGCCGTTCAAGTGTATCACAGGAGGTCGACTTCTTGTTTTCAATGTACCCTTAAGTTGCATTGAAACCATCTCCTCCTACTCCAACGTTTTCTCTCCATTCAGCAACGACTGCCAGAGCTCTTTCTCCTAGTTCCTCCGTTTGGACCATGAACTGGCTTTCTAGGATGAGGAGCAGGTCATCTGCATAAGCGCAGCACCCAAAGAGCTCGTTTAATCGCCACAAGAGTGGATCCATCATCACCGCAGATGGACCCCTGGGCAACCTATATCAACACTCATTGAGACGTTATCCTGTGTATTGACCACACTCGCTCTTCTGTTGGAAAAATATCTTTCCCAAAGCCCAATTTCCCGACAGCCCATCTCTTGCAACCTGGGTAGTATTTTCTGCCAGTTCAGGTTATCAAAAGCAACTTTGAAAACAATAAAAATGCCTTTAACCACCCTGGCGCTGTTTCTCTGGACTCTGTCTTTTAGGAATGACCTCAACACCTTTCGTAAAACCGTATTGGAAGGGGGCCGCTGTTACATACAGTGTCTTTTATTTTTAACGTAAACGTCTGTCGTGTAGACTTAAGTTTATGAGATGCCCATACATCCATGGGAGAAAGGATACGCCTTGCCATCGCTTTCCGTCATTCCATTGATATCAATGCAACTCTACATTGGGTCAAAACCAACAGGAAGACCCTTCCCGCGATTTGGGTTTAAACCACAGCCACCATGACGCTCCCACAAGGGGGCCTACCTCTACAAGTCAGGCCCGAACCGAGATCCGGGCCGCTCCTGACTCCCATGGTACCGTAATTTAAGTCCTGGTATGGACTAACGGTGATCCAGCCGCCAACAAGACCTATGACCGGCAACTTGTAACTGATCAAATCGTAGCAATCATGTCAAGATCGATAGAGGATCCTTTCCATCGAATAAATGATGACCTCTAGGATAAAGGATGTTGTTTTTAGAGGTACGAGTAGACAAATTCAATATGAAATGAAACACTGGAAGCTAATGTTAATATTTATGATATAAGCTTTATTTAATAGACAATTTTATGGCATTAGTGTTTAAATATGATATCGGGCATATGCGCCCCATGGCCAGATCGAATGAAGCGCAATCGTGAAATCCAATTTTCGACAACTTTATCAAGCAACTGGGACCGTATATCAGCAATTACACGACGAGTGTTGACTTCCAAATCGTCCAACGTCTACCCTCAAAGAAAATAATCTAAAGGTGCGAGATCACAGGATCGTGGAGGCCAGTTCACAGGTCCATTACGCGAAATTATGCGCTCAGCAAATGTTGCCCGCAATAAATTGATGGTGTCGCGCGTCATGTGGCATGTTGCGACATCTTGTTGAAACCAAACCTCAGTCACGTCAATGCCATTCAACTGAGGAACAAGAAGTCAGAAATCATGTTTCTATAGCGCTCTCCATTGACGGTAACAACTTCAACTTCGCTGAAGAACTTAAAGAGAAATGTGGGTTAGAGGTGATGCTTGTCGAGAAGGAAAAGTACCGGGATAGCTAGCGAAAGAATACTGGCAATTCTTGATGGCCAAAAGAAAGAATTCAACACAAAAACGTGGAGAGTTCTGCAAAGATCAAATGATATGGATATGGCCCACCTGATACTTGCAAACAATTAAAGCGCTATGAAGCGACTCGTAGAGCTGAAGGGCCTGGTCTCGTACCGATTTGGTCAGACCAGGCTTATCCACAAAAGTTGGGAGAAAACAACCAACCAGAGCTCTAAATCAGCGACCCTAAACACGATGAGCGCTACCGCAAACGCTGTAGAACCAAAAAGTGGAGAAGCTGCACCCGCAGCAGCAGAAACCACAATACAGCACGACACCATGGCCAAAACCAGCAAAAAAAACCAACCACCAACCCGAACCGTTGAGGCCTAATCCAACGGCGATTCGAGCAGGTGGCCAGACAAATAAAGGACATATCAACGGTCCACGCGACGTAGAAGAGATTTTCCCTCTCAACAGGGTGAAGTTGCACGTAGAGGAGATAATAAATCCTACTGAGCACGGAATCCTTATTATACACGCAAGAAATAGCAGCCGTCATACAAACAAAAGATGTGAGTCACTATTCAGAAACTCACTATTTAGAAACTCTAGAATAGAGGAAGTTCTAGACCTCACTGCCTCGTCCCTTTAAGAGAGCTGTGGTAAAACGGTGCGTACCGTGGTGAACTGAGAACCTAGAAGCTATTCGGAAAAGATTGAGGAAGCGTTTCAACAAAGCCAAACCCACCGGGACATGGCAACAATATACGAGTGGTTGCTTTTTAACTTACTACAACCAAGAGTTGCGAAGATCAAAGAGAGCCTCCTGGAGAGCTTACTGCGAGAAACGCGAAGCACTGCCTGTTATAGCACGACTCCATAAAGCCCTATTCCAAGATCATTGAAATTGCATGGGACTGATAATCAAACTAGATGGCAAAATCACACGCGACTGTGAGGAATACCCTGAAGACCTTGATTCATTTTCACTTCCCAGGGTCTTCTAATATTTACATGTCTTATGGACAGTCAATCAATTACAATCAAACCTCAGCAAAAAACCGGAAATCAATTCTTTCGGTAGCGTCATTTGAAGATGTTTACGATAAGACCAGTACTTTGCTCTGCCCCCTCTTTTTATTAGACAACGTCATTGATGGGCGAAGCCTCGATAATTGCGTGGGGGCTCGCTGTTACATACATATCGATTGACAGCGTCATGAATGCGAACGAAGTGGTAAATTAGCAAATCGAGTTTTTAAATCCTCCTGGTGTGCCGCCGCACAAATTGTCACTCAAAGTCGGCGTGCCAATTATTCTCTTGCGCACCCCGATTGTATAATGGAACATGACTAGCTGTTAAGTAACTGATGCCGAATGTCATCGAGGCAACTATTCTTAATGGAAAGTCGAAACTAGAAGATGTGCTCATTCCACGCATTCCCATCATTTCCACAGACATGCCATTTGATTTCAAATGACTGCCGTTCCCCATTCGACTTGCATTCCCAATGACAATCAGCAAAGCACTAGGTCAATTGAATCTAAAAAATCCGTGTTTTTCACATGACCAGTTGTATGTTGCATGATCTCGAGTCGGACAGCCAAAAAATTTATTTCTTTTTGTTGATGACGGAAAGAAAAAAATAGTGTCTACCCTAAAACCATCAACAAAATAAAACAAATATCATCGATACTTCTCCTTTATATCTCACTTAATTTAAATGTCAGCAGAGGTACGCCGCAAGGCGTGGTTAATGAACTGCTGATATACCTGGAAGCAGGTGGTAGTAGGGTGATTGCCTATGCGGATGACGTTCCTATAACTGTCTCAGGTAAGCATCTTAATACCATTAAAGAACTCATTCAGCTAAATCTTAACAGATTAAGCCGTTGGGCAAATCGCTGTGGATTAAGAGTAAACCCCCATAAAACTGATCTTGTCCTCTTTTCCAGGAAATACAAAATTCCAATTATAGACCCTCGCTCAATAAACGGTACCAGTTTAGTATTTTCCGATACAGCAGAGTATCTGGGTCTTTTTTTGACAGGTAACTAAACTGGATACTTAACATCCAAGAAAGAGTCAATAAATCTACAGTAGCTTGCAAAAAAGCCATTGGGAATAAATGGGACCTTCAACCTCGCATAACCCACTGGCTATACATCTCGGTCATAAGACCGATACTTACTTACGGGGTTATCGTCTGGTGGACGGTCTTGGAAAATGCAGTCAACTGCAGTAAACTAAGCAGAATCCAAAGAACAGCATGTCTATGCATAAGCGGAGCCTTACGGTCTACTCCCACTGCGGCATTAGACTTTCTGTTTCATTTGACACTCCTCAATATTTTCAGCAGGCAAGTAGCTATTCGCCTTATAGCGACTTCACTGTGGACAAATAATTGATTTGGCCAAGCAGATATTCTTAATACATTAGGAATCCTCACAGAGAACATCGATTACACCATACCTGAACTTTGGTTTGACAAAGACTTCCATGTAAACTTCCCCTCTCGGAGGACAAGTCAATACATCTATACACAGATGGATCTAAAATCGATAGCGGGGTTGTTGGCGGTGTTTTCTCAGATAAGCTAAATCTAAACCTCTCTTTCCGTCTTCCAAATCACTGTAGCGTGTTCCAGGCGAAAATTTTGGCGATTAAAGAACCTCTGTCTAGGCTGAAGAAAAACGTGATATCTGCAAAGGATATCCGCATCTTTTCGGATAGTCAGGCTTCTATCAAGTCCCTAGATTCACTAGATTTAAAGCTGGATGCCAATAAAAGAACAGACCTTAGGTGGACTGTTGGACCAACATGTCTAGCGACCAAACAGATCTAGCCAAAGCTGGATCTGAATCGCTCTAAGAGTCTGATCCTTCTAAATAGGAAACATCTCAGCGCCATCATAGGACACTGCCTCATAGGCAAGCACGCAAGAAGGCTTGTCGCTTTTAAAAACGATTTCTGTAGAAGCTGCATGGACGAGGAAAACGGGGAGACAATCCTCCACCTACTCTGTAATGTCCAGCTCTCTCCCAGAGATGAAAACTTCACTTAGGAGCTTTCTTCTACAATGACCTAAACGATCTAAAGAATATAGACGTAGTAAACTGTCTCCTACGCTTCATCGTAAGCTCAAACTGGTTCCATGAGTAAGAGGATCATAGATCCACGTGGCATCACAATGGACCAATAGGCCTAAGTTGGTTGGTGTTTCCAACAGCCATACTTACCTGCCTACATAACCAGGTTAGAACGGGGATGAGAAGAGTTTTCGCTAGCAAAATGCGTGTCCTAAGGGGTGAATAAAAAGGTGACATCCAGAGTTGGCGTAGAACTCGATATACAAGTACTTTATCAACGGCCGTATTGATATGCGCATCCATGTCACAGTCCTATTGTATGGTATAAAACACCTAGATTTTTCGCAATTTCGACATACCATATTCAACTTTAGAAACACAGAGCATAATGTCAGGAAAATAACAAAAGTCTAAGGATTTCCTGATAATAATGAACTTGGTCTTTAGAGGGTTTACGAAGAGGACATTTTTCTCACATATCGCTAAGTCAAGGTTGATGGAATTTACACAATTTTCTATTAATTCAGGTGGATAGCGGCGACACGTCATCAGCATACATTTTCACAGAGGACGACAATGATATTAAGGAAGGAATTTCATTGGCATAAAGAGAGAAAAAAGTGGCCTCGATATTGAACCCTGGGGAACCCCTCTATAATAAAGAAAATCAGACGAACTATCACCAACTGATACAGCTTTTTTACGTAATTTAAGGTATGGCACGATAAGAGTAAAAGCAGCATTTGAGAAACGAAACAAAGTTAGAAGCTCATAGCACAAATTGGTACGGTCAACAATGTCGAATAACTTAGAGAGGTCTAGAAGCAACAGGAAGGTGACTTTGGTATCATCTAGGGATTCCCTAATGTCATCCATAAGTTTCGTTATCACTGTTATACTACTGTTTCCGGGAACCAGATTGAAAGCAAGTTATTAGAATTTATGTATGTGCGTATGTATTGATTTGTCTCTGGAGCACTTTCTCAACTACCTTAGGTAAATAGGGTAAGGTGGAGATTGGACGGTAGTCTTTACTATTCGGAGATTTTTGCACGGACATAATTTTGCACATTTCCTTGGTATATTATTAAATATGTGCACTAGGGTAGGTAAAATGACAGAAAGTATAATTTTTTACAAATTTTGGATGTACAGTATGTATTTCGTCACAACCAGTGGCATTTATGGAAATAATGGACAAATTCGACATTGTCAACTGGCAGGGACATCTACGGGTACAATATCAAGGGGTTGACTTCCTGAGGGGTTGTGTCTCCAACTCTTACCAACCTCGATTTATTTGAGATTTTTCCATAGCTGCTTGCCCTTTCAAAGTGGGTTTACCTTATTCCAATAAGAATTTAGTTTCGCTACTTTTATGTTATTAACTACTCGGTTTCGCAGAGACCGACATAGTTGCTTATGGGGATCTAGTCTGTAACGCTTCAACTCATTCAAGGCTTATTTCTTTGTTCAATAGCTGAATTTCAGAGCCAAATTACTTATATTAAATGCAAATATAAAATTTCTGGCCTTACTACACTGTTGAAGCGTGCATTCTAATAAATTTCTAGACAGTTCGGAAACACGATGACTGCGAATACGAGGGTTGTCTGAAAGGTTTCCGACCGCAACGTAAAGATAGCGGCACTCGTCAATAAAAGCTAGTGAATGCTATTTGTGCATCATTTGACAGTTACTTACCGAAGTTTCTGTAATTTTGGACGCCCAGCTTTTAGTTGACAGTCGTTTGAGTGAGTCGATGTGAGCGTTTTTTGTGAAAATGGAAAAAATTGAGTATCGAGCTGTTATTGAATTCTTGTTTTTGAAAGGCAATACGCCTACGCAAATCAAAAATGAGTTGAACTCTGTGTATGGGGCTCTGAACCATCATATACCACAGTGAAATTTTGGGCAGCTGAATTTAAACGTGGCCGTAAGAGCTTGGGAGATGATGAACATTCGGGACGTCCAAAAACTGCAACCACTGACGATAACATTGCTGAAGTTCACCAAATGGTGTCAGACGAACGCCGAATTAAAGTGAGAGAGATAGTAGAGGTTATGAAAATGTCCAAAGAACGTGTTTGTTACAATTAAATCAAGTTTTAGGCATGAGAAAGCTGTCCGCGCGTTGGGTGCCGAGTTTGATTACGTTAGACCAAAAACGTGTTCGAAGGAACATGTCCAACGCTCTGTTGGCGCAGTTTAGGTGCAATAAATCCAAGTTTTGGTGCCTATTAATTACTGTAGATGAAACTTGGATACACCATTATACGCCCGAAACCAAAATTCAGTCAAAACAGTGTACTGCAAAAGGGAGCCGGCTTCAAAAAAAGCAAAAACTGTTTTTTCGGCTGGGAAAGTGATGGCGACTGTTTTTTGGGATGATAAAGGAGTTATCTTAATCGATTATCTTCAAAAAGTAAAAACCATTACAGGAGCATACTACGCATCATTACTTGCTAAGCTGAAGGCAGAAATTGCGGAAAAACGGCTACATTTGCAGAAAAAGAAAATCCTGTTTCACCAAGACAACACGCCATCTCACACCTCAGCGGTTGGCATGGCGAAAATCCATCAATTACGGACCATCCGCCTTATTCACCAGATCTAGCCCCAAGCGACTTCTTTTTGTTACCTCATCTAAAAACTGCGCACGGAGGACAGCGATTTTCGTCACATGAGGAGGCAATCATCTTCGTGAACAATTATTTTGCAAATACAAACGCCAAGTACTATTTGGACGGGTTAGAGAGATGGGAGCATCGCTGGGAGAAGTGTGTAGAGTTACAAGGAGACTATGTAGAAAATTAAAAAAACATTTGAGAAAAAGTGTCTTGTATTAAGGTCACCACACCAGAAATAGTCGATAAAGTCCACGGTATGATATTGGACGATCGGCGAGTTAAGGTGTGCGAATTTGAAAAGGCTACAGGCTTATCACGTGGATCAGTGATTTCAGTTTTGAAAAAGTATTTCGATATGAAAAAACTATCCGCCAGATGGGTGCTATGTTTGCTCACAATTGACAAAAAACGCAATCGTTTGACAACTTCAAGGGAGTATTTGGCGATGTTCAATCACAGTAAAGACGAGTTTTTGCCCCGTTTCGTAACTGTCGACGAAACATTAATTCAACACAAATACACCAGGAACAGTCGAGGCAGATGAGTCGAAGCCGAAGAAAGCCAAGTTGCGTCTGTCGGCCAACAAGGTCATGGCGACAGCTTTTTGGAATGCGCGCAGTTGCACTCACATCGATTACCTTGAAAAGGGTAAATCGATCTCCGGTGCCTATTATGCAGACGCTGATTTGATGCAAAAATAATCGCTTTTGGCGAGAAAAAATTCTCTTGCACCAGGACATCGCACCAGTGCACAAGTCCGCAGTTGTAATGGCAAAATTGAATGAACTTGATAAAGAATTGCTCCCTCATCCTGCAGATTTAGCCCCCTGCGACCATTTTCTGCTTGAAGAAATGACTCGGCGGTAAGAAATTTGGGTCGAATAAAGAGTTCATCGATGAAAAAAACGCTTATTTTGGGGCCGTCGACAAATCGTATTATTTGGAAGGCATCAGAAAATTTGAGAAACGTTGAACGAAGTATATCGAGCTAACTCTACATTAGTCAAAACTTCACACACAGCCGATTTTGAGTATATTTGTGTCAAAATAACTTTCCCAAAGCACAACATCTATATCCTCTTCTGTTACATTCGGCCGTCCCAGCCGACGCAGAGTTACAATCTTGCTATATATGCCATAGACTCTTTGTTTAATGTTGTTGATCCTTGCGACACCGTCTTAATTTTGGGAGATTTTAATTTTCCCAACCTTTGATGGACTCCATCAGACGATCAATCCCATTATGTAGCAATTAATTCCTTCTCAGATAAGGAGGTCCTTTTCATTGAATGTCTTTTAGACTCCAGTCTTTATCAGTTAAGTGGAGTTGTCAATAACCTTGGTAAGCAACTTGAACTCATTTTCTCGTCAGATGCCGACAATTGCATCATTTCAGTAAGTAACCATCTTTTATGAAAATTGGATCAGTATCACCCTCGTCTATCTCTTACAGTGTTTTACAATAACGTCTGTAACACTTTACAATCTGAATATTCGTATAGTTTTAATTTTCGTAAGGCAGAGTACACAAAACTAAATAACCTTTTGAGTGCAGCTAACTTCAATTACATTTTTAGCATTACACGCACTTCTATGGATAATGCTCTTGGATTGTTCTACAAGGGAATTATTAACTGTTTTAGGCAATCCGTCCCATTTATGTCCCAGAAAATTCTTCCATCATCTCCACCCTACTAAAGATTTCTCCGTAACAGAAGAAATAAGCTCTGGCGTGTCTATCTTGAATCTCGCTCTGATTTTAAGTGCCCAAACTACATTCACTTCTGTCGATATATAAGTGGCACTCGTGTTAGAAAAGATTGACAAACTTAAATGCAATTACTCTGCTGATCCTGACGGTGTTAACCCTTTGGATCGCCGCCTTATTGCTCTATTCCAATTTTCTATTTCACAGAACGTCTTCCCCTTGCTTTGGAAAAGTTCTTTTGTAATTCCCCTTCATAAAAAAAAAAATTCCAAAAAATGAAATTCGTAATTATCGCCCTATAGCCAAACTCTCTTGCATACCTAAGCTTTTCGAAAGTATTGTTTATGATGCAATATTTTTCCATTGTTAGTCTATATTTTCCCCTCACCAACACGGTTTCCTAAAAGGTAGCTCAACCACCACAAATTTGACGGAACAAAGAAGTCGATGTTATCGCCAAAGAATTCAGTAAAGCCTTGGACAACATTTCACACGCAACTGTACTTTTCAAACTTAAGGTTCTCGGTTTTCGATCTGGGTTTATCGCATTTATTAAATTCTACCTGCAAGACAGTCAATATGAAGTCCTTTCTTCTGTATCTAATCCCTTTAATGCCCCATCTAGGGTCCCACAGGGTAGCCATCTTGGTCTCCTGATTTTCATTCTGTCAATTAATGACGTTGATCGCATTACTAATTATTCTCGTCTATCAGTTTATACGAACGACATAAACATTTTCATGCACGTCTCTACACCCACTGATTCCCATGCACTTCAAGATGACTTTAACAGCTTTTCAATTTGGTGCAGCAAAAATTTTCTAGAGCTGAATGTCGGCAAATGCCAAGCTATCACTTATTCTTGGAAGCGTCCCCCGACAGCCCCCATAACGTATCTAGTCAGCAACGAATTTGTTCCCTCTGTTACTTTTCTGCGTGATGTGGGTGTTTTATGCGACAGTGAACTTTTGATAGTATTATCAGCAGAGCAAATTCTGCACTCGATTATGTGAAACGCTGGACCAAGGAATTCTCAAAACCATACGTCACCAAAACTTTATACTGCGCATCTGTAATGCCAATTCTTGAATATGCCAGCCAGGTCTGGTCTCCCTATCACGATACACATTCGTATCGAATTGAGGGTGTCCAACGGAAGTTTATCCGTTTTGCTCTACGCGGACTCCCTTGGCGTGATGAATACAACCTACCGCCTTACGAGCACCGTTTGAACTTGCTGAATATGCAATAGCTTGAAAAACGAAGAAAAGTTGCTGATGTCCTATTTGTACAACAGCTTTTAGCAGGTAATACTGATTGTCCTGTGCTTCTACAAACAATCTCCCTTAGCACAAATCCGCGTACTCTGAGGTCAGTGCCCATCTTCCACCTGAAATTTCATCGCACGAATTCTAATTCTAAGTTTTTTTTTGGAACTGCTTTTATTAAGCGATAAATAAATAAATAAATTCTAATGGATTCCAAAATTCAGGAAAAAGAAAAAAATAAATATAGGGTTTTCCAATAAGCACTTGACAACATTGAATTTAATTTGTGAATGCACTCTTTCACTAATCATTAAACTGTCACTGTCAATTTATTCAGTAAACTCAACATTTTGATCATGGTAAAGTACACGAACGAGCAACGTCTGCAAATTATAAAAATTTTCTACCGAAATTCGGAGTCGGTGACTGCAACTTTAAGAGCGTTAACTCCAATTTTCGGTAGTAATTCTCGCCCTAGTAGACAGGCAATAACAAGTTTAGTGCAAAAATTTGAGTTTACATATTCGTTGAGTGATGTTGAAAAATAATTGATTGATCCACCCTCGTGTAGATGAATTGAAGCACATTCACATTTCGTTGGCAAGTCATTTATGAATAAGTAAAACAAAAGGGGTCCTAAGATTGATCCCTGAGGAACACCTCATTTTAAAAGCTTCAGGTGGGAAAAGATCTCGCCATTAAGGACCTTTTGACAAGAAGCTTTTTATCAGCTGTGTACTTCTAGCAAAGAATATTATGGTTTGAATATGATAACATTTGTATTTGCTTGGCAATAAGCCTTTCAAACAAGCATGCTTATTGGTCTAAAGGGATTTAAAGTTGAAGCAGAAGTCTTTTTAGGAACAGGGATAACTTTTTTAGCAATTTTCCAGGATTGTGGAAATGTTGAGGTTATAATGCAGTAATTAATTACACAAGCCTACAAAAAAAAAAAAAAAATTGGTGCAGCTTTGTTTATATCTGTGGTAGATAAGAAAAGTAATATACCATACATACATACTTATAATAACCATTAGTTTTTTTTATCCCGTCACCTCTAGTTTACTATCTACCAGCTCATATACAAGTAAAGATCGCCTTGTGAGCTCCCCTTTTCAATGAAACTTTAAAATTGAAAATAAAAATGACACCATTGATGCGATTTAAACCAACTGAATTAATACAGCTAACTAAGTTTGAAGCTGCAGTATGCATTTACTTCACACTTCTATCAGCGCTGACGCCTCGCAATTTCAAGCTTCTGTAAGCGCACTGTTATAGAGACGTTATGTGTTTATTTCCTACGCTCTCCTCGACTTTATCGAATCGCAACTTTCCTCGCGGTTTAGTTTGTGTTAAGCCTAATTCGATTTCGCAGTAACACTGATAAAATAAATCTAAATATTTCATAATGGCCAGTAAGTTAAGGCGTTGTGTTAACGACTCTGATAAGTTTTGTTACATTTGTGGAGAATACTCGTATATTTTCAAAGATCAGCGAAAATTAATAAAAAACACGGTGATTGTATTTTGCTTACTTTAATATTGAGATTTGCAATCAAGGTAAAGCGTGGGCGCCTCATAGTGTATGTAAAATCTGCTCTGAACATTTGCGACAATGGGAGAAAGGTGGACGTAAATCTTTGAAATTTAGAATACCGATGATTTGGCGAGAACAAAAAAATCATCTAATGACTGTTACTTCTGTATGACAAGTACGAGTATAGTGGACATCAACAAAAACAATCGCCACAAATGGAAATATCATAATTTTTCTTCAGCAATAAGACCGATTCCTCATTAAGAAGACGTTCCAATACCAGTTTTTCATCAGCTATTGTAGTAGGAGGAAGAAATTGAAGGATCTAGTGCTTCTCAAGTAAACGATGACTTTGAATGGTCTGTAGAAACATCGAAACCTACTAAAACATTTTCACAAAACGAGCTTAATGATCTCATCAGAGACTTAGATCTTGCAAAGGAAAACGTTGAGCTGCTAGCATCAAGGTTAAAAGAAAGAAATAGCCTCTGACGTGTGAATTACTTTCTATCGAACAAGAGAACAAAACTTATTGCAATTTTTTTCTTCTGTGATGTGAGGGGCTTACTGACTTTCATGGACTTGGAGACCTGCCTGATAGTGACTGGTGTCTTTTTATTGACAGTAGTAAAATAAGTCTCAAGGCTGTCCTTTTACATAATGACAATAAACATGCTCCCATTCCAATTGTCCACTTAACTTGTATGAAAGAAGAATATGAAGTAATTTCAGTTCTATTGCAGAAAATAAAATATGTCGAACATATGGTAAATGGGTGATCTGTGACGATTTGAAAATGTTTAATTTTTTGTTGGGTCAACAAAATGGCTATACACAATATACATGTTTTATTTGTCCCTTGGACAGTAGAGCAAAATCAAAACACTGGATACAAAAAAATTGTTCTGTGAAAGATGATATGCTATGCCTTTAGTTCCCCGAGAAAGAGACATTCTTCCGCCCTTGCACATAAAATTGGGGCTAACGAAGCAATTTGTGAAAGCTCTGGACAAAAATGGACAATTTTTTCAGTATATTTCTCAGAAATTTCCTCCTTTAAGTGATGAAAAGTTAAAAGCAGACATTTTTGATGGACCCCAAATACGTTTATTAATTAAATGCTCTACTAATTTTGAGGTATCTATGACTGAATTAGAAAGATTTGAGTGGTTATACAAAATCTTCTCGGAAATTACAAGGCTAATGACTATGAAGAGTTAGTTAAGGAAATGCTTCTTAACTTTAAAAATGTTGGCTGTAATATAAACATAAAAGTACACTACCTCCAGATCAGTTTCGGCATAACCTAGGAGATCTTAGCGAAGAACAAGGAGAACGCTTCCATCAAGATATAAAAACAATGGAGGAGAGGTATCAAGGAAGACGGGACATTCATATGATGGCAGACTGTTGCTGGGAAATTTCACTCTAAAAAATTCCTGAAGACAATTTCTTCGCGTATAATATTAAAATAAAGCCGTATTTTTTAAAAATCTAATTTTTTGTCCATCTCATAAATTAGAGCTGATACAAAAAAAAAAAAAAAAAACAGTTATCCTTTTTGAAATCATCTTATTAGATATACCACCTTGATCAAAAAGTTCCCGAAATTTATTCAGAAAGTTAAAAATACAAGTTTATGCATCTAAATCTATATTGTCCCCTTCAAAGTAATCCCCATCGACTGCAACACACTTATACCAGCGCTTGATACAATCCTCGAAACATTTTTTATATTCCGTTTTCGGTATGTCCATCTCAGTGCTTCCTGCGATTTTTCCATTACTTCCTCTCGGCTGCTGAAACGCGTTCCCCGTAGAGGTTTTT
Organism: Volucella bombylans; assembly: GCA_949129095.1. NCBI lineage: Eukaryota > Metazoa > Arthropoda > Insecta > Diptera > Syrphidae > Volucella > Volucella bombylans. The sequence continues at coordinate 121,112,190 of OX422142.1, read as the reverse complement.
TAACTCCATTGAACAGAAAGAAGTCACAGGGAGCCAAATCAGGTGAATTCGGTGGCTGTTTGATGGTATTTGTTGCATTTTTCGTCAAAAAATTACAAATAATGATGGCACTGTGCGGCGGTGCGTTATCATGGTGCAAAATCCACGAGTTTTCTGCCAACAATTCTGGTCTCTTTCGGCGAAATAATACTATTTGTTTACTTGGTGAACGCCATTTCATTTCCCTGATGTCTGCATTGCGTGTCGTACACATAAACCAACGTCTCGTCTCCAGTAATGATCCTTTTGATGAATGTGGGAACGGATTCAGCCTCGCAAATCATGACGTCAACACGGTCTCTTTTTTGCATGAAATTGAGGTCTTTTGCTGCTACACGACGGATACTCAAAACGTTAACCAAAATGTCTTGGACTGATCCATAGGCAATGTTCAAGTCCTCCTCTATTTCTCTGATGGTTAATTTGCGGTTATTGACCAACATTTCTTTTACTCCATCAATGTTTTTGTCGGTTTTCGATGTCGATGGTCTGCCACTGCGTTCATCATCTTCGATTGACTCACGACCACTTTTGAACCTCTCGTGCCACTGGTAAACGACCGTTTTCTTTAAAGAATCGGGCCCGAAACACTTTTCCAACATTTCCAACGTTTGCGCACCATTATTTAATACAATTTCGTTGTTGCATCCATTTCTAAAATTGTAAAAAAATCGCCAACACACCCAGAGATAGATGTACTCTTGGCTGCGTAACTTTGGCAAATGTCAAGCTATGACGCTTAGATTTAGAGGGAATGTCAACAACAGATGTACCAACTTAACAAAAAAAAAAAAAAAAAAAAAAAAAAAAAAAAAAAAAAAAAAACTCAAACCGGAAGACACACGGTGATTATCCCGGGAATTTTTTGATCAAGATGGTATGTAATTATAGGTCTTAAATCCTAGGCACCAAAATGTCTGTAGGGCAGTGTTATATGTATGCGTCAAATGATTAATTACAAATGGAAGTATAAGTTTAATAAAACAAATAGGTAGTCCATCTATACCGCTTGAATTCGACCCGATAACAAAAATGCACTCAATTACGTGGGTTTCTCTTGCTGTTTCAAAATCAGCTGGACCGTCAGGACAAGGTTTTATTGAGTTCTCCAATCCAAAGCAAGGCTGGGCGATTATAATAATCAATTGGCAAAGCTACTAGCACATCCTACATATTGCCATTTGTCTGATACATGAGGTTATATTGGCTTACCAGACTTCTGTCGCAAAACAAGTACACATTGACTATGCCGGCGTTTTTATAAATTTGACCACGGAAGCAAATTTTAAGTGGTCAATTTTGTGTGCTGTTAGTGTTGGCAATGTAACTCAAAAACTATTGCATTGAGTTTTTAGTAGACAATGTGTATTTTCAACCCATATCCTGATGGTGCTCGCAAAACAGTTTAAAGCGATTCTTATCCAAAATGGAACATATGCATAAAAGTGTAATGCATGTCTTATCGTAATCGACAAGTAAATTGAATAACGACAATTGGAGTTGCACCCTTCCAAATTACACAATTCGAGTTTTTTTCTATGTAAAAAAGCAAACAAAAAGAAACCCAACACAATGCACCCCTGTTTGGTCTGTTTGGAATTATGAAGAAGAACTCGAACTTTGATGAATATCTACCCGGGAACCCGCATTTCACTGCTGTTCATGTACTAGTAATTCTTGTTCAGACTTGTTTAGCAATTAGTAGCAACTCTAGGGCAATTACAATATAAATGTACAGTGTACACCGTCATCGTCATCGCCATCGTCATAGCCGTAGAAGTATTCGTGTAACCTTCGTATGAATTAATTTAATGGAAATCCTCTCAACTTTAATACGAGGGTTGGTTTTTCTTACATCATCACCACCACCATTAAGTTGCATGAATACTGTGAATTGGAGGGGGGTTACTTAACAAAACAAAAAGAATTCCTAAAAATTGCTAAAAAAAACTGAAAAAAAAAAAACAAAACCAAAACCAAGTTAAACAAGACGTATTCGTAAATAAAGTTGATTTCAACTCACCATACAACTCCGAATGCACCATAACCAATTGGACGATCTGGCTGAACATCTAATGGAACTGGTGGTGAATAATATGGTGCTGCTGCAGCCAATATGGCACCCTGGGGTGCTCCACCGGCGGCGCCACCTTGTACCAATGACATTGAAACGCTCATCGAAACCCGGGATTGCTTAGCGGGGCCACCAACGGCCGCCATCAGCAATATTCCATAAAAAATTTATCCCAACAATTTGGATTGCAACTTTTCTCTTCTCTTCCTCTTCCTTTTATTTATTTATTTTTTTTTTCACTCTTAATGCACTAGATTTACTTTTATTTTACTTAAATTTTTTTTTATATAAAATTTCACTTTTCCACTAAAATGGGCGGGTGGACTTCTGGAGAAGAGGACTCTACAGATTTTTATTTATGCTTTTCTTGCACAAATGCACAACAGACGGACGATGATGATTTTATTTATTTATTTTTTATTTTTCAACAAAAACAAAAGGGAAGAGGAAAACTTATTTTCTTATTTCTTAAAATATCCTTTAAAGAGGGAACTGAAGGGATGACAAATTGGAAGATCTTAAAGAAAAATAAACTACACACACACTAATCGAATTTTCGGTAAACAATTTAAATTGAAAAAGGAACAAAAAAAAAACCGAACCGACAGGGGCGGGAAACTTACAAAATTTAAAGCTAAAGACAATTTTCTTTCTTTTTTTTTTTGTAATTTTTCTTTCACCGGTAATTTGACGGTCAGTGTCCCGTTTGGCAGAGCGTCCTCTTCGGTTCTACGTACGGAGAGCGAATGGTCCTGTTACAGGAAAATTTTTCGGAGAATCTCTCTTTCAAAAGAACGAAAAAAAACTAAGTTACAGACCCACACACACACACTTATGCACGATGAAAATGTAACAGTAACAAAGAGAGTCCAAGGGAGAGAGTGGATTTTTCTTATTTCTTTGTTTGGCTTTTTTTGTGTTCTTTTTTGGTTTGCCTTGGTCAAGTGTTACCGCTATTACATAAAAATCACAATCACGATCCACTTGACCCGTTAATTAGATGTTGTAACGAATATTGTGCTGAAGGAGATGGCAGTAAGGAATCACAATTTAACGACGAAACATGTGTTTTGCTCTTGCTTTTGTTTGTGCTTTTGATTATTCGGTTTGTATTGATTGGAGAGCAAGAGTTGACTACCCCTAACTTGCTATGCTCTTTTCAAATTTTCTCTCACTTTTTCTCACAGTCTGTTTACTGTGCTCTTCCGTTTCGTTACACCTTTTCCGGAAATGTGTCCCCTAGGAAGATGGTCGAACTTTTGGGAGCTATCAAAGGGAGGAAGGACAATGACTTGGGCTCAGACGTGGAATATGGTATCAGACAGAACGACGTTGTTTTGTTGTTTTTTTTTATTCCCACTGTTCTCTTCACAAAGAGCACAAAGAGGGGTCAACACTATTCGCACTCCCCTTATCTCATTCTCCACTGACAGTACAAACACTTGACATTTCTTTTTCTCAATTTTGTTTTATATTTATTTTTTTTTCTTTTTGTTTAATTTTTGATATTTTTAAAAGAATTTGTCCGAGTCCTTTTGTGGCCGGGTTATCCAGGATTTTCAGAACAAAAGGGACAAAAAACACTGACCGATTCGCGACGTCTGGCTTATTTTGGAATGCGTTCTTCACTTCCTCACTCTTTGTTCGCTTTTGAGTGCTTGCAAGTAGACAAGAATTTTTCTAGCTTTTCTTCGTTTTCACGGAACTAACTCGCTCAGCTGGATAGAAAGACAACGACGAACGGTAATTTTCGAGGGGGTGTCCAATCTGATAACAAACTACCGTGTTTCGGGAAATTCTAATTGAACAATTTTGCGAGCAGTTGTTCGTTTTTTTTCTTTCCCGTTTTGCCTACCAGCTGATGTTCGCTCTAACTGTGCACAGCACTCACGGTACGTTACTCAAACACTGAACGAGAGAGAGCCAGTGGGATTGAAGAAGGAGAACAAGGCAATATTTGGAAATTGTTTAGTGGAGAATTTGTATATTCGACTCTGTCAGTGAGAGAATTTTATGGTTAGCCTTAGTTAGGTAGAGAGAAAGGTGGTAGTTGTTATGCGATGTAAGATGGAGAGTTTCAAATGGTGTAGAGAAAATCGGATTGTAGTAGAGTAGTCGACATCGTAGTAGATGTTTGGGTAAAGAAAGGAAGAAAGGATAAGCTGAATCATGGGAAACGACATTAAAACCCAATGACACGATTGAGGTACTTTACTTACTTGTAGCTCAATAAGTCTCGAACAGTATAAAGAACTGGAACATAATTTTAAATGAGTTTTTAGTACCCTTAAAATGTTTGCCATAGCTCGGGTGAAGAAAAGCAAGAGAGATACCGATGTCCGTTGGTTTTGAATGCTGGTGACAATGACTAGGAAATTAAGAGTTCGGCAGGGCATTCCATAAGCGAGTTGTACGGCTTAGGAAAGATTCACGATATTTCAATATACATCGGAAAGTGGGCTTCAGGGTAAACTGATGAGCATTGATAGCGAGACGTGTGTTACGGTTAAAGGTTTGAAGGGGCGGAATGCTACTGGCAATTTCTATAGAGCACGGGTGGTTTTGAATCCTATCCAGCAGTTGCAGAGAGGTGGGCATTGTACTCCAATCTAATCAATCAATATATCACTTTAGACGAGGTTCAGCGAGTTATTACCAATGCTAAAGCATACAAAGCGTACAAGACGAAGACCGCATCCCGCTCAACTGCTACAAAAGCTGTACAACTGAATTTGCAGCAGCTTTTACAGAGGAATATAATCAAATTTTTGAAACGGCAAATATTCCAGGAAGCCTTAGAAAAGCAATCATATTTCCTCTGCACAAGAAAGGAGATTATGACAATCTAGAAAACCACAGAGGAATATTGTTCCTAAACAATTTAGTTGTTTAGTGCACTACTGTATAGCCGACTTAACAGGTGAGTTGAAGACATATCGGACCGGAACATTGGTGTCCATCCGCTCTACATGACCCAGTCACCTCAGTCGCTGGACCTTCAGTCTTCTTGCTAAATCGATATCGTTGTACAGCCCGCACAGTTCATCGTTGTATCTCCTCCTCCACTCACCGTCTATACAGACGGGACCGAAAATCACCTGAACAATTTTCCTCTCAAAACAGCCAAGAGCACCCTCATCCAGTTTTGATAAATTCCATGCCTTAGAGCAGTGCTGGGATTATTTAGGTCTTATATAGGGTCACTTTTGTTATTCGAGAGAGGGCTTTGCTAGTCAATTGCCTTCTTAGCCCAAACAAGCAGCGATTAGCAAGAGTTATTCTTCGTTTGATCTCAGCACTGGTGGCGTTGTCTGAATTGATTCCGGAGACTAGGTAGACAAAGTCTTTAAATACCTCAAAGTTATATCTGTCCTCGAAGTCGGTGTTGGGTGTCCTTTCTGGTTGATAGCATATACTTGGTCTTGCCCTCGTTGACCGTTAAAAATATCTCCGCCTCAATACTCACGAAGGCGCCACTGACATCACGCTTGTTTTTTCCGATTATGTCAATTACATTGGGGTATGCGAGTAATTGGACGGACTTTTGAACGCTTGTGCCTCTTGTGTTGGTGTGTGTGTTTCATTTTCTTTATTATCTTTTTATTTTTTTCAAGAACGATGTTAAAAAAATCACATGACATCGCATCGCCTTGTCTAAATCCTTTTTTGATATCAAAGGTCCCATGTGTTCTTTACCGACCTTGATAGAGCAGCGTGCATTTTAAACAAACGAATGAGTTTGGTAGGAATGCCAAAACTAGATATTGCTCTGTATACCCCATCTCTATAGACGCTGTCATACAGGGCCTTAAAATCGATGTGAGCAACATATAGCTTATGATAAATAGACTGGCAGAACACTGCAAGACGTGGAACTTGTTTGTTAATTTAGGGAAGACAAAATGATGATAATTAGAAATGGAGGTGGTAGGTATTCGAGAAATGAGAAATGGACGTATGAAGGGGAATATAGTATATAGTAGTGGTTAAAGAGTATAAATATTTGGGAGTATTGATTAAAGCTAACCGGATAAACACTTTGAAACCAAACTATCAGAACCAAAACGGGTATATCAGTTCCATATGGGGAAGAATAAATTGATTGACCAGGTAGCAAACGTACTATGATTGGAGGATACGATTCGCATTTTGAACGGTGAACGTGGTTGGGAAGTACTACATAAATAAGCTGTGAGCGCATTACGTTTAGTTTACGTTTTAGTCAATAAAACTTGTTCAATAATCGGCAAAGTTTTCCTAACTATATACCGTGACTCCTTTTCAACTGTTCTTCGTTACGTGTAAAGCCAAATATTAAGGTTCCGTCTAAAATTTGGAAGACGTCCTTCATAAGTTGTAGCTCTACGGGTGAAGTTACTTATAAAAAAGGACAAAGAGCACTTAAGTCATGAAACTGACTGGATCTAGCAGAAACAACAAGGCGGGAAAGGGAAGGCTGGCTTCTTAGCCAAAATCTTTCCTCGACATGAAGTGAGGGAAAATAAGTTGGTAAAAGACAATGTGACAAATTTTCGTTTCAAAGAAAATCGACACATCAAACAACAGTCAATCAATGTGATCAGGATTGCGGATTTCAGCAAACTTCAAACTACGCTTCAAACTACGCTTCAAACATTGTTGCCATCTGATCATCTGACCAAAACATCACTTGGAAAATCAGTGACAAAGACGCTGACAGCTATCGTTTAGTGCCTTTATGAGACTAAGTACGAAGAAATTTTAATGGCACATTTATGAGAATAAGTCGGAAGGCCCGATACGGCCGACAGCTAGAAGACTACATCCGTTATCCTCAAAGAAAGATGTCGTAAGTGACCTAAAAAACATAGATTTTAAAATTGTGTTACTGTCAACATTGTAAAGTGAGGGAACTAACAATCGAAAGAGAAAGAAACTACAGTCAATCGCGGCCTTCATGCTAACCTTCAATAAGACTGAAAATCTTGAAAAAATCTATAACATAAAAACGACGCCCAATATGGTTATCAGAATTGCGACTATACGTAAGAAGATAACATTAATCCCTCAGTCCAAACCTTGCCGAGGATTCTATCACACGGAAAAATCGACGCGCCATGAAAGGAAGAGCCTGCACCCAATAAAGGAGCAGAATCTACAAATCCATCAAGTTCCGTTCACAAAAAAAACCTAAGGAAAAAGTGCAAAAAGAGCAACTATCAGGCTTTATGGACATCGAGCGGGCTATCATATTGTAAAATGTTTGTGTGGGTACAAATGATAGAACTTATTCTTTTCAATACAAATCCCTTTATTCAGTACAGTTACAATTCACTATTTAATTCTTTCTCTCAGTACAATTCAATTTCTCAACCACATATACTTTTCTTATCTTTTACTTAAACCACTTAATCACTTCTTCTAATTAACACTTCAAATTCAAATTTGGAACTGATTTGCATACCTTTGGGATGCTGGTATTTATACTCGAATGACATACTTCGAGAACAATCCTCGCCACCCAGCGTCCCATACAATTTCCAATTTGCTAGAAAATTCGATTCTACTCTCCGGTCGAGACTTTGCTAATCCAGTATCGAAACCTTCTAGTCTTCGAGTTTCGACATTTTCTGCTAGATGTCGCTGCTCACATTTGAGTGGTTATCACAATATGGTCAGGCGGTGATACTACAAAATAAAAAGCCCGAATACTCGGCAGACCCAGTTTCTCATGTTTTCTCCTCTGTACTTGAGAAACTCAAAGAGCAAAGTAAAGAAAAACACTTATTTTCGAAAGGTGAGTAAATATCCAAAATAATTGCCTGAATATAATACTGTGATAACCACTTAAATGTGAGCAGCGACATCTAGCAGAAAATGTCGATACTGGAATAACAAAGTCTCGACTGGAGAGTGGAATCGAATTTTCTAGCAAATTGGAAATTGTATGGGACGCTGGATGGCGAGGATTGTTCTCGAAGTATGTCATTCGAGTATAAATACCAGCATCCCCAAGGTATGCAAATCAGTTCTAAAGTGAAATTGGAAGTGTTAATTAGGAGAAGTAATTAAGTGGTTTAAGTAAAAGATAAGAAAAGTACAAGCGGTTGAGAAATTGGATTGTATTGAGAGAAACAATTAAATAGTGAATTGTAACTGTACTGAATAAAGGGATAAGTTCTATCATTTGTACCCACACAAACATTTTACATTGGTGTCAGAAGTGGGATAGGACTTATTGTGTGTAAAAAAAAAAAAAGTGTTTTCTGACTATTTGAAAAAGCTAGAATGGGTCGAAAACTATTACAGTTGACCCTCGTCCAACTCAAATCCGAGTTGAACAAGAGAAGCCTCAGCGCCAGTGGAGGAAAAAGTGACCTGGTGCTCCGACTTCAGGAGGCTTTGAACAACGAGGGACATGATCCTGATGCATATTCCTTTGATGTTGACGAGGATGAACAGACAAGTACCGGCAATGGCATAGCTGCAATGATGCAACTCCTCTTATTAAAAATGGACGAACAAAACAAAAAAATGGACGAACAAAAGAATAGTCTCGAGCAAAAGCTGGATGAACAAAAGAATAGTCTCGAACAAAAGTTGGATGAACAAAAGAAAAATCTAGACGAGCAGAAGAGCAGCATTGAACAAAAATTCGACGAACAAAAGAATAGTCTAGAACAAAAACTGGAAGAACAAAATAACACTCTCCAGCAAAAATTCGAAGAAATCGATGACAAATTTGGAAGAATAGAGAAGAACGTTGATGACAAATTTGATAGAATGGAGAAGAACGTTGATGACAAATTTGATACAATAGAGAAGAATGTTGGCGAAAAATTCGAAGAAATGGACAGCAAAGTTCAGCAACTGGCAAAAGAGCTTGACACAGTGCGAAAACAGAAACTGCGAGAATGTTCTTTAAGCGGTCCAAGGAGAAAAGATTTGAAGCCTCCCTCATTCGATGGCCAGACCTCATGGTCTACTTATAAGAAGCAGTTTGAAATGGCTGCCTGTGCAAACGACTGGGACAATGAGGAAAAGTGCTTTGCCCTAGCAATGGCCTTACGCGGTCCTGCAGCAGAATTGTTACAAACAATCGATATCGAAAAGAATAGAGACTATATGGCTTTAGTGCAGGCTATGGAGAAACGGTTTGGGGAAAGCCACATGCGGGAAGTTTACAAGGTTCAATTGCAAGGCCGTATGCAGCAACGAGGAGAAACACTGCAACAGCACCAAGCAGACGTGAGTAGACTGGCACATTTGTCATATCCCACCGCAGGCCAAAAAATAATCGACGAAATGGCAAAGGACGCATTCATCAGGGGAATTGCAGATTTGAAGCTACAATCAGCAGTAAGGATGGCCGGGAAAAGAACCCTTGCTGAAGCACTTGCCTTCGCTCTAGCGATGGAAGCATCCAATCAGGCTTCCAAAGGAATGCATTTCGTCAGGGAAATAGTATCTGATGAATGCTCCTGCTCAAGACCAACTACTATGCAACGAAATATCCCGCGGGAGAGACGAAGGATGCGCTGCTGGAACTGCGATAAAGTAGGACATCTGCAAGGGCATTGTAAAGAACCAGTACGACGAGAAGGCTGCCTGCACTGGGATTACAGGCAAATAGAAAGAAAAACCAGCAGAAACGGTTACCAAGAAACCGGTCAAATTTCCAGAAGCCATCAGTTAGGAAATGCTTACTTTAAGTGCATAAGATGGTCAGCTACCGAGGGTCCAAAAGTAAAGCCACATGGACAAATGCAACAATACAATGTCGGAGCACCTTTCGAACGAATAGCCATCGACATCGCTGGGCCCTTTCCCGAAACCTTTAATGGAAACCGATATACTCTCGTAGTCATGGATTACTTCAGTAAGTGGCCGGAAGTGTTTGCCATCCCAAATCAAGAGGCTAAGACCGTAGCCGAACAGATAGTCAACAATTGGGTGAGCAGATTTGGGGTCCCAATGGAGCTGCACTCTGATCAAGGGCGAAACTTTGAATCAAAAGTCTTCCAGGAAATATGCCAATATTTGGGAATAAGAAAGACAAGGACAACGCCACTACACCCTCAATCTGATGGAATGGTCGAGCGATTCAATCGGACCTTGAATGAGCATCTATCTAAGTTTGTCAGCAACTGCCAGCGGGATTGGGATCGACACATAACTCTCTTCTTAATGGCCTACCGAAACGCGGTCCATAGCTCAACAGGGCACACACCATCCGAGATCTTATTTGGTCAAACGATTCGGTTGCCAAGTGAAGCAAAATTCGGATCCCCACCGACGGAGCCCAAAGAGGTGAACGACTACGTGAATGACTTGCGCAGCAGGATTCATAAATTGCATGAAGACACCAGAGAAAAGATGAAGCTAGCAAGCAGCCGCATGAAGACTAGGTCCGATATCAAGGCGAAATCTTCCGGTTTCAACGAAGGAGATCTGGTTTGGCTGTATAATCCTCAGCGTAAGAAAGGCAAATCACCAAAATTGCAGCAGGACTGGGAAGGTCCATACAAGGTGATAACCCGCATTAATGACGTTGTCTACCGGATCCAGCGTGGGGATCGAGGAAAATTGAAAGTGGTCCATTTGGATAGAATGTGTCATTTCAACGGGATGCTGAATGACGAAGTTGTTCGGGACGAACAACTGTAGGGAGGGAGCAATGTGATAACCACTTAAATGTGAGCAGCGACATCTAGCAGAAAATGTCGATACTGGAATAACAAAGTCTCGACTGGAGAGTGGAATCGAATTTTCTAGCAAATTGGAAATTGTATGGGACGCTGGATGGCGAGGATTGTTCTCGAAGTATGTCATTCGAGTATAAATACCAGCATCCCCAAGGTATGCAAATCAGTTCTAAAGTGAAATTGGAAGTGATAATTAGGAGAAGTAATTAAGTGGTTTAAGTAAAAGATAAGAAAAGTACAAGCGGTTGAGAAATTGGATTGTATTGAGAGAAACAATTAAATAGTGAATTGTAACTGTACTGAATAAAGGGATTTGTATTGAAAAGAATAAGTTCTATCATTTGTACCCACACAAACATTTTACAATACGAATGCTCAAGATACTGACTTAGAATGTTAACAGACTTGATGAGTTAGAAATATTCATACGAAAATGTATTTACTGGATCCCCGAAGCCCACGTGAAGATGGGATCTTGTGCAAAAAAAAGAGGCTTTAAGGATTATCATGCTTGTCATCCATCCAAGGCGTGAGGCGGATCGTCCTTGAACATTAAAGAATTTGTCGAACATACCGGAGATCAAAAATCGGGCTTGAAACTGTGTAACGCTACGTAGGCAAAGGGACATAATTGCTTTACCATTCCATGGAAGAGAAAACGCTAAACTGTGATCGAGAGTAAGCTGAACCGGAGAGACAAAAACAGATGGAGGACGTCATCGAAATTGTTGGTGTACCCGAGGTAAATACCAAAAATGCTTTTGAGAGTCCGCAAACAATGTTTGGTGCAATGAATATTTATTGCATCAGCAATAAAAATGCAACTTCGAATCCTAAAAGGTGGTCAGAAATAGTTTGTGCGTGCGCCTTTCCTCGAGTGACGTCGAACAGAAGAAGAAGAAAACTCTTAACACTTCGATAGATGGAGACAGAAGCTGTAAAAGTTTATTCATAAATGATTATTTTACGAACTATACCAGGGCTTTATTTATGGCAGCAAAATAAGTTAAAGTCTAGTATTTTGATGAGAAAGGTTGATAATGGTAGAGCCATCGTTATACGATGGTTTGATGATTTAGTTGCAGTTGAAGATTAACAATATGAATGTCAGCTTCGAGCCTTTGGACGATGACACTACCATTAAAACAATAACATGTATGTATGACAGTATGTTCTTATCTGTATGTAAAAAGCCTATTTTCATTGTACATCAAAATAACGGGTTTTCCAATAGGGACTTGACAACTTTGAATTTAATTTTTGAACGCACTCTTTCACTAATCATCAAACTGTCACTGTCAATTTATTCAGTAAACTCAACATTTTCATCATGGTAAAGTACACTAACGAGCAACGTCTGCAAATTATAAAAATTTTCTACCGAAATTCGGAGTCGATGACTGCAACTTTAAGAGCGTTAACTTGAATTTTCGGTCGTAATTCTCGCCCTAGTAGACAGACAATAACAAGTTTAGTGCAAAAATTTGAGTCTACATATTCGTTGTGTGATGTTGATGTCTCAGTGAGACAATGGGTTGGTCGAAGTGTCGAAAATATCGCTACCGTTCAGGCGTCCGTAGCAAACGATCCAAATCAGTCAATTCCACGGCGTTCTCAAGAATTGGGCATTGCTCAGACCACATTATGGCGTATTTTGCGTGAGGATCTTGGTTTACTCCCATACAAGATCAAGCTGACTCAAGAATTGAAGCCGATGGGCCATTTGAAGCGACGTACGTTCTCCGATTGGGTTCTGGAGAAGATGCACCAAGATGATGAATTTCATCGCAAAATCATCTTCAGTGACGAAGCTCATTTTTGGCTCAATGGGTTCGTCAATAAGCAAATTATACGTTATTGGTCGGGTGAAAATCCACATGTGCTTCATGAATCACCACTTCATCCACAAAAAATAACTGTTTGGTGCGGTTTGCATGCCGGCGGCGTTATTAGGACATATTTTTTCGTCAACAATAACGATCATCACGTTACTGTGAATGGTCAGCGTTATCGCGCCATGATCACCGATTATTTTTGGCCCGAATTGGAAGATATGGACTTGGACGACATGTTGTTTCAACAGAATGATGCCACAAGCCACACAACACACGCTACAATCGATTTATTGAAGAGTAAGTATGGTGAGCGTGTTATCACAAGAAATGGGCCAGTCGATTGGCCGCCTCGTTCGTGCGATTTAACGCCGCTTGACTATTTTCTGTGGGGATACGTTAAGTCATTGATTTATGCCAACACGCCGATGATATTGGAAGAGCTCAGAGTCAACATTGAACGCGAAATAGCGGCCGTTTCGGCCGAAATGTGTGGCTGAGTCGTTGAAAATTGGGTCCAACGAATCGACCGCTGCAAACGTGCCCGCGGTGGCCATATGAACGAAGTCGAGTTCCATTCACAAATGTTTTGATTGTACTTCAAGCCGATAATAAAGTTTTTGAAATATCTCAAATGGTTTGCGTTTTATTTAAAAAAAAAGTTGTCAAGTCCTTATTGGAAAACCCTATATAAGAAGCCTGCTACAAAATTTCAATTGGTTAATTTGTAATATTGAAGCGTTTGGAAATCTGCCCGATTTAATTTTTTTTGTCTAAAATATGGATTTATTCTTGCAAAAAAGAAGACTACAAAATTCCAAATTACGATTTTTATGCCAAAACTAATGATTCGGCTTCGTCCGGGGGAGTAAGAGTATTTGTGCGTGATTCGTATGATAGACTGAGTAGCGCTGATGTCATTAAAATTACATATATGTGACTTTTGTAAGGTAATGTGTAGCATAATTTCCGTATATAAAGTCCAATATATGACCGCAGAATTGATTTTAGAAGAGCTTACGGTTTTCCTGCGCACATTCTTGGTGAATGTAGATATCCAAAAATCTAACTCTTCAGGAGACGCATACTTATCCTTATTTGCGGAACATGGTTTATCATCGTTTATAAATGCTCCTACTAGGCCAATAGCCAACACCGGTGTTGATCATGTATTTGGTCGTTTTAGACATATACCAACTAATTGATGTACAGAATTACAGATCACTGTTTGACTGGTATCATCTTAAGTAGCTTAGACAGCAAAAAATTTGCTACCCTCGCTCCATCTAAGGTAGTTAAAATTAACTACAGTCAACTAAACAACAGTCTACTGAGGGAATGTTGGGAAGAAGCCTATACTGCCATAAATGCCTCTCAGGCATATGAGATATTTTTAAATACTCTGAAAAATTACATTGACTTAAGCCCTGAATGACAAATTCCCTATTAAAACAAATTAAACTCAAGCTTACACTCGTATGTGCAAAAAAATTAATAATAAAATTAAGATCTGTCGTGATAGTTACTCTCAAAGCAGGATACATACTCGTAATTCCTAAGGAAATCTTTAAAAAAAGGATGGGGGTTGGTTAGCAACATAATAAATCGCAAAGCTTATGACCGTAATAAATCTATTACAATTAAGTATGGAGATACTCATATCACAGATCCCGCAACCTTTGCCAACGAGTTCAAAGAGCATTTTCCTCATTGGGACAAAGGTCTTCTCCTAAAGTGCTCCCAAGGGTCTGCAATCTGTTTTTCATTTTTCAGTTTTCAATGCATTTTATTTTCTTACTAATTAACTCTTACATACGAGTACTAACAAAAAATGCTTAAGTGCTAGCTTACAATTACTTAACAATCTTATACTAACTTACTGGCCCTACACAGGCACTCTAAGCTACTCTAAATACTTATATCTATGTCTTTCGACATCTGATGTTGTGCATCACAATCCTGCAAGTAATAGCTTCTTTTTTTAACAAATTTCCAGATCTTGAGTTATTAAAAACAATAAATTCTCTTAAGAATTCGAGCTCTTGTGGTTATGATGGTATATCCAACATTATTCTAAAGAATGTAGCCTTCAACATAATTGACATTTTGGCTTACATTTTTAACTTAAGTATCTTCTCGGGAAAGTTTCCTGATCTTTTTAAAAAGGGCAGCAAAATCGAAAAGAGCAACTATAGACCGATTTCCTTACTTTCCTCATTATCTAAGGTTTTCGAAAAGACTATTAAAATTAGAATACTAAAGTATCTTAAGAAAAATAACTTATAACTTTAGAGAAGGCCTGTCCACAGAAGATGCTCTCCTTGATTTTTGTGCTTTTTTGTATAATACAAAGACTTGATGCTAAATATCGTTGTGCCGAGCTTTTTGTGGACATTTCAAAAGCTTTTGCCATGGTTGACCACAGCATTGCGTGTGATTCCGCGGTTTTATGTTAGATTGGTTTGCTTTCTATCTAAAGATCAGAATCCAAAGAGTAAAAATTGGGAATAGTTTAAGTAGTTCAAAGATTGTCAATCTAGGTGTACCCCAAGGATCTGTCCTTGGTCCCATATTGTTTTTAATTTACGTCAACTCTGTTTTTCTACTTCCCTTTATTGGTAAGGTTAAAGCTTTTGCGGATGACTTTGCTTTTGCTTAAAGCTCCACCAACCCCTTAAACTTAGTTGCGGAAATTAACCACGATGTACATCTGTTACGTCTTTGGTTTGTCAGACACAGGCTTATAGAGAGCAATAAAACAAAGTTACATTACATTCATCTACCTGCTACAGACATAATGTGTGTAAATACGAGTATGTTTGTGTTGGAGAAAGCCCAGATATCCAATATCAGGGCTGACCAAAACAAGCGCGCCATCCCTGTTATTACGGCCGACGACATAAAAAAAAACTTCAACTACGAAATCTTACTTCGCACCAAAACAAAACCGCTTTACACACGAATGAAAAAAAAAAAAACAAATGTAAGCATTCAAGTTTGTATACAATGCATATGTTACTTCTCGGTATGGTAATATCGGTAATTCAAAATAAGGGCATTACACAACTTTGCATGAAGAAAAGTATAAGGAACATAAAGGTGAAGCAAGAAAAATTATTGTAGCCGAATATAAGAAAAAACTGGTCCAGCAAACAAGCACTTTTTCAAAAGTACATGAACTGAGTTAAGCTGCTTCCTACGAAGTTTCTTTACAATTAGCCAAAGCTAAAAAACTAATTAATAATGGAGTTTTAATAAAAAAAGTGCAATTAAAATGGCTGAAAGATTTATGCAGCCTAATATTTACTATGTTCCCACCGAACCGAAATCGCGTGGTTTGGATGAACTTTTACTGAAACCTCAATAGGACGTTCCCACCGAGTTGAGATGTTTTCAAATGCCATTATTACCTCTTTGTGCCTGTTTACATTGGCGACGGGATGAAAGTCCTCACCATGAACGTTGTGTTCATATTTTCATGGGGTTGAAAGACTTTTTGACAAGCGGAACACTTGAATGGGAGCATTTTTAATTTTTAAATTTGAGCAGTTGGCCTGAAACATACCTTTTTTCCTATTCTTCACACTTCCTTGCTCATCAAAGATCAAAACTAAAATGAAAAAATATGTCAGAAGAAAACGACGTGCTTCACCCGATGGATGTAACCCTTCTTCTTCCCACCTCAATAAAAAGCGTTCCCTCTCTTTCGGACAATCTTCCTGCCCGCGCCAATGTGAACAGGCACTTTGTCCGACTGCCTCAATTGTTTTGACACCTAATATTTTGACATCTAAAAATGAACACCAAAATAAACTGACGTTCACGCTGTAGGCTTGTTCGGTTTGACATCCTCTCATGGACGGATGAACTCAAGGTATTTCAACTAGATTTTACCGAAATCGCGAGGTTTCGAAATCCTAAAAATGTATTGCGAAACCTCGGAGGTTTGGAGAAATTTGATGAAATCTCGCGATTTCGTTTGGTGGAAACATACCGTAAGCTTGCAGAAAAATTTAAATCTGTAGCACTATCACATCAAACAGTGGAGCGACGAATAGATGATATGGGCGAGTATGTTTCTAAGAAATTGTGTGACTCCTTTCCGGAATGTGAATATTTTACAATATGTTTGGATGAAAGTACGGACCAGAGAGACGTCAGTTCGTCAGTCCGTCAGTTATTAATTTTTATTCGCTGCATTTCAAAAGATTGTACTATTACGGCAAAAAGTGTGCTGCCGTTACATGGAACAACTAAAGGAAGTGATATCTATGAAACTGTCAGTACCACTGTTATAGATTACGGCGGGTTTCAAAATTGTTCCTGTATTGTGACTGACAGGGACAGTAACAGGATTAAACCGAATGGTATTCATTGCTCTTCAATCCACTACATCATACATCAAGAAGCTTTATGCGGAAAACTATTGCGCCAGATGGACGCAATGAATGTGCCTGTCAAACCAACAAATCTTATCAGGGCCGGAGACAAAGCTTTGAGTCATTGTAAATTTCGCGATTTTTTAACCGAAATTGATGCAGTGTACGGAGATTTACCTTTACACTCAGACATCAGATCGTTAAGTGCTGGTAAGCGGTTGCAGCGGTTTTTTTTTTACTCTGCGAAAAAAGATCCTAGTTCCACGAGATTTTTAATATGTCGCCGCAAAAAGTCTCACACGACCTTGCTGCTTTCGGTAACTATGTGCACTCAAAAGGGATCTCACACCTCCAACGGAGCAGAGCTGACAACAACAAATTTTTTCGTCCCTAACGTGCTACCATTGCCAGTGTTTCGACCATCCACTCCTACGCCCTCTCGTAATAACCTTCCTCTTACCTTTTACTATCAAAACGTAAGAGGACTGCGATCTAAGACCCGTGCCGTCTTGCGCCAATCTCACACTCTCCCATTTGAGGTCTAAAATCTAATTCCCGATATAAATAATCAGGAATTATTCTCCCCTAGTTTCAATGTTTTTCGAGACGACGATCTTACCGTCCAAATGATGATGCTCCGTGTCGAGGTGTCCTATTGGCCGTCCGCAATGATCTAAACTCTTCACCAATAGCTGTTTCTACTTCCTCTAAGCTTGACTACGTTTCAATAAAGATAACACTTCCCTGCAGGTTCCTGTTCGTTATGTGTTTTTACATCCTACCGGCGCAACCTATCGAATGCTACCAACTCGCTATCGATGCAATTGATCTAATAATTAATTTATCTGATTCTCTCGATGATATCATCGTATTCGGCGATTTCAATCTACCTCAGCTGCACTGGACTCAATCAGATGATGAATCTTTTTTGATCGCTAACCCTATCTCGAGTAAAGAATGTCTCTTCTTGGATGAGCTCACAGACTCTAGCTTAAGCCAAGTTAGTGGAGTCTCCAACTATATGGGTAGGCAATTAGACCTCATTTTCACCACTGACCGCATAAACTCCTCTGTCTCGCTCTGTCCCCTTTCACTATCGACATTGATAACTTTCACCCACCACTTCTTCTTTCTCTTTTCCACCACTCTCCTTTCCGCCCCTCCCCATCTGCAGCTACCACTTCTTACGACTTTCATAAAGCGAATTTCCGCAAAATTAACGCATATCTTAGTTAGTGTTCTTTTGATTTCGCCAATATGCCCATAAAAAGTGTTCTCTCTATTTTCTACAGAGAATTATTCAATTCTATTTTTCTCTATGTCCCCTTTTCACGTAATAGGACCTCTTCTACGAGCCCCTCGTGGTGTACTCTTAAACTTCGCTCTTTACGTAACAAAAAAAAACAAATTATGGGCAGTTTTCCTCCGATCCAACTCTTTTGCTGACTATTCAAACTATCTGGGGTCATACCTTCAATTCGCCCAGCTCTATAAGTTTCTCTATCAGCGATACCTTGATAGTGCGCAATCAACGCTGATAAATGATCCTAAGTCTTTCTACCAATTCGTTAACTACAAAAAAAAATCGGACGGTTTCCCTCCATCCCTCTCATACGAAAACATATCATCAAACGATCCGCATACCATATCCAACTTTTTTGCTGCTTTCTTTAAGCAATCTTTTTTCGATAATTCCTTCGTACCGGATCTCTCTTATTTCAAATACCTACTTAACTTCCCCATTGGCCCCACTATTTCTCAAAGCTTTGATCATACAGTAATAGAAAACAAATTACAACAACTTAATGATGAATACTTACCCGGCCCAGATGGCCTTCCATCCATATTTCTTAAAAAGTGTTCCTCAACTCTTTCCCGCCCCCTTGCAAATCTCTTCCGATTATCGCTCTCTCAAGGTGAATTTTCACAGATATGGAAGTCCTCTTTCATAACACCCATATACAAAAAGGGATTAAAGAGCGAAGTCACTAATTACCGCCCTATAGCTAAACTTTCTCATATACCCAAATTCCTCGAAAGCATTTTGCATGAAGCCTTAAGCTTCCAGTGTAAATCTTTTATTTCCCCCAATCAACACGGCTTTCTGAAGGGTAGATCAACTACCACTAACCTCGTAGAATTCGTGTCCTCTGTTCTCTCAGCCTTAGAAAGTGGTAAAGAAGTTGACGTTATAACAACTAAGGCTTTTGACAAGATATCTCATAAACTAATCCTGTTCAAATTGTCCGTCCTGGGCTTTGAACCCATTTTGCTTAAATGGATATCTTCTTACCTGGATAATCGTTTTTATAGTGTTCGTTTCAGGTCTGTCCTATCGGCCCCTTTCTTGGCCACTTCAGGTTTTCCTCAAGGTAGTCACCTAGGTCCACTCCTCTTCATCCTAACTATTAACGACCTTCAAAGGCTCATTCAACACTCAACACTTTCTCTCTATGCTGATGATACCAAATTTTTTAAACCCATTTCCTCACAACAAGACTCCACCCTCCTTCAAATAGATCTAAATAGTTTTTCCACCTGGTGCATCAAGAACTGCTTAGAACTCAATGTCTCCAAATTTCAATCGATTACTTTCTTACGTAAGTGCAAGAAGTCTCCTCAACAAATTTACTATCTCCGCTGCCAACCTATACCCCTTGTTGAATCTATCCGCGACCTTGGCATATTATGCGACAGGCAGCTTAATTTCCGAGTCGTTCACAGACCACGGTAGTATACAGATCTGTTTCGGCTTTTCTTCAGCGAATTCTGTAAATTATTATATAATTAACACACACATTTTCAAAAGCACGGCTGGCGTAGTGCAATAGTGCGCGGACGCGAAATTTTGTTGTGCGGGTTCATTCCCTGCCAGTGGACGGAATTTATTTAATTGATATTATTATTTAATTGAAAATAAATAATAAAATTAGTGACGTGGACACAAAGCCTAAATAGTGATGAGTGACAAAGACCGTCCCGTTATCCCCATTGTGGGATTAGTGAACGACACAGCAATAACAGTGGCGAGTGAAAGATCATTAAAACGGAGGAAAAAAAGTGGATAATCGAACTCAGCAAAACGCCCCTCTCTTTGCCACTCTAACGAAATGCTGCTAAGTAGGGAATTTGGGGGGGGGGGGGGGGGGCGTCAACGTCTGCGGCAGTAATAGCAGCGCAAAAACAAAGACGTCACGAGACGGAAGATGAATACGTCTCTGATAGAGTGACTCATGACAAAGCGAGTAATAACAGCTTTGCATCGTTGGCAACTTCTGAGTCGGAAGACGAAGATGAAGAACTGAATGCCATTAATAGCAGCATCCAGCAACTTCAAAAAAAGGTGCTTGCTATTAAAGCTAGGCAAAACGCCCGAAGGCAAAGGGAGCAGGGAGCTTAAGGCAAGCTCCCAACAGCAACAGCAACTGCAGGAGAAAAGGGCGCAGAAACAGCAGCAAACACAAACACAACAAGTGCAAAAGCAGTAAAAAACGCAGCAGCTAAAGCAACAACCGCAGCAGCAAAAACGTTACCAAAAACAGCAACATCAGCAGCAACAACAAAAGCAACAGCAGCAACAACAACAGCAGCAACAACAACAACAGCAGCAGCAGCAGAAGAAGAAGAAGGAGAAGGTGCCTCCTATCAACACCTATAAATTAGAGGTAAATGCAACCAAAGACCTTTGTAAGCTGGTCATTGGTAATAACTTTAACATAAAGAGATTGGAGAACGATCGCCATGCCATCCACTGTACTACAGTGGAGGGCTACGCGAAAGTGAAAGAGCTCCTAAAGGAAACGACGACGGAGCACTACTCATTCACACCGAAGTGTGAAAAGCGGCAATCGATGCTGCTGAAGGGGTTGGAACCGTCTTCTGATCCTGAGGAAATCCTGGCACTGCTCAAAGAGAAGGAGTGCGAGGGACTCAAGTTTGTGGGGATAAAGCCATTTACCACAGCTAGAGCCAGGCGGGAGAAACGGAGTCTGCCGTTCTTCCTGGTGCAGCTCAGTCCCGAAAGCCGTCTGGATAGTCTAAGGAGTGTCAATGTCCTAGACTACCAGGTGGTTCACTGAGAAAAACTAAAAAGGAGCGAAGGCGTTATACAATGCGTTCGCTGCCAGAGGTTCGGGCACGCCGCGTCGAACTGCCAAATGCAGCCTCGATGCGTGAAGTGCGCTAAGAACCACAGTTCCGAGGAGTGTGCTCTGGGTATTGACGGAGCATCCGATAGGTCGCAGCTTTCGTGCGTGTTATGTAGAAACGTGGGACACACCGCAAACTATCGGGGTTGTCCTAAGTTCGCTGACATTAAGAAAGCAAAACTGGCTCGGCAGCAGAAGGTGGAGGTCAAACGTTCACCTGTTAAGTTTCAAACACCAGCCGTTTCGTCCCAAATTTCCAACGTCCAAATGGCGTCAGGTAGGGGGGCTACGGTACAGCAAGCGACTGTTGCTTCTCCGGCGCCGACGCCGAGAACAACGGAAGCTGCACCTAACATGCTGGCCATCTTGCTCGCAATCCAAGGGCAGATGGCTCAACTGCAGCAGCAAGTACAAGAACAGGCCAAGCGGGTGGATCAGATCTACGCGTTGCTGCCGGGCCTAACGCAACACAAGCCGTAATGGGTACGCACATGGTGGAGTAAACTTTGAAGGTCCTTGCGGTGAATGTTAATTCACTGATTAGGATCGAACGAAGAGCCGCGATGTTTAAATTGCTACAAGACCAAACTCCTGATATGCTTTTCGCTAGCGAAACCAAGCTAACCGATAAGCACAAACTGGAGTACAATAATTATATTGTTAGAAGAAAAAACCGGCCCAGATCCAAACGTGGAGGCGGTGTCGCGATCTTCATTAAAGGAGGTATAAAATTTCACAGAGTGTACAAGGGCGTGTTGCGCAGGTTCCGGGTGTTGGAGGCAGTCGTCGTTTACATCCCGCTCCGCAGTGGAAAGCGGCTGTACTTGGCCTCTGTTTATGCACCTGATACTTCACAATCCACCCTATTCATTACAGACACGCTTTTTCGACTTCTGAGGCTGGAATCGGGGGAGAATTGTTTTATAATCGGCGGGGATTTCAACGCTAGACACAGAGATTGGGGAAATAATTTGCCAAATACTAGAGGGAACCTACTACTCGATTTGTGGGGTCAGCACGATGTCATGTACAGACTCGGTCTTAAAGCGACGGATAACACGTCGTTTCCCAGAGGCGGGTCTTATTTGGATCTACTGCTGTACGACGAACGCATACGACTGACAGGTACGAATTTACAAACGCTAAATTGTCTGCGCACATTCATGTATGACAGTGGACATTGCGGTTTTAGCACCGAAATTACAGTTCCGAACGAAATTGCGGAATTGGAGGAGTTTGTCCAAAGATATTCTTACAACTACAGTAAAACTCGATGGACACGCTTCTCAGCAACCTTGACAAGAGCGCTCTCCTCGAACACGCTCCACCCACCGTCCAATAGGAATTTGTCAAACGAGGAGATCGACAATTACCTAATAAAAATGGACGAGACAATTAAACAAACTATGGACACTACAATACCACGGTATCGACGTACAACTAACGAAGACCTGTTCCGCAATCCTACTATTGACGCACTGCACCGACAGAAAAGTAGACTTTTGACAAGACTTAAAAACTTGTACAGACAGTTAACTGACCGACAAGACCCGGCGATTAGGACACTGAAGTCGTCGATTAAAAATATTCAAACGCTAATAAAAGAGAATTACAGAATTTCTGTAAGTTTCTATTGGAACAACAATGTTCGGGCTGTAAACACTAGCAACCCGAATATGTTTCCGCAAATAAATAAACTATTTCGGAGAAAAAAATCAAAACGACCTTCAGTGTCTTAAAATAGCACGGACAACAGACAACGAACGATTACTGACAATAGCAGGTATTGATCCAAATGAGGCCGCTGATGATGACGACTTTTTTGTGATCGAGGATCCACAGGAGAAGGTTGAGGCCATAGGGGCGACTTTCCAGGAAGTATACAAGGCCATTGATATCATTGGCCCTAATTATGACCTGGACAATCGCGTCTTGGTGCACAACTGCTGCATTCGAAATGAAATGGAGAATTGGCGATCCGAAGGCTCTGGATTCACCCGGTTTAGCGACGAAAATATAGCAAATAATGTCATTGCCAGAGAGGGTGACCTACCCCCGTTCATCTTCGACACAATCAGAGTTAAGAAATCAGTGGGGACCGATGGTATTCCGAACATCGTGCTTCGACATCTTCCTTTAGAAGCGGTGGACATCTACACCACCCTGTTTAATAATGTAATGAATAATGCACATTATCCAGCGCATTGGAAAACGGCGGTGGTTCAACTTATCCCCAAAAATGTAATGAAAATGTAAAGGTTGACTACCAATTGGATTTATGCAACCTATAATCCGACCCATTCTAACATACAAAAGCAGAGTGGAAATTAGAATAGATTTTTTTAAGCTCCTCGATGATCGCTTTTCGAAATTATCGAATTTTGGTTTGAAAATGGATTCGATGATGGGGAGTACATATCTTTGTGAAAGTGCTTATTCAACCACGAATTTCAGTAAATCAAAATACAGGTCTTCATTGTCGGATAAGTCATTTATTAACGCAATGCGCTTGGCATTGATACGAGTAACATTCTTAAAGAAAGAAAGAAATAAACAAAAAATAAAATAATATGAATGATTTTTTTTTTATTAAAAGCTAAAAGTATTTTGTTTCGATGGCCCGGAATTTCTTGTTGAATTTTACACGACTCCAGTGTGGACAGCCCTGTCCTATATAATGAAAATATGAACTGCAATGCTGACTGCTTTAAAATAGAAATAGTTAAGCAATACAAGTATCTAGATGTTATTATTGATCAGGGTTTGTGTTGGCACATTTCCAGTTTAAAAACGTATCTCCTATCGTGTCTACGTATCTTTTACCATCTTAGGATATACGACTCTATAAACACTCTAAATACAGTTTATTTTGGGATTTTATAGTCTAGATTGCAGTACGGAATAAGCTCCTGGGGAAGTACCTACTTACCTTAACAAAATTCAACAGTCGAACATACTACGACTGAGAATTTTGCCTGTAAGGCTTTTTTTACTTTTTTAAGGTCCTCAAAATATTTTTCAAAAGAGCTGAATATTTGCAGACTCCCAATTTCGATGCGTATAATCTACGTAGCAATACAGGATCCTTCGTTTGTGTTCCTCCATTTCGTACTTCTAGCTTGAGAAACTTTTACTAGATTACTTCTTGTAAGCTATTTATCACCTTACCCGAAGATATACAAAACATTAGAACCCTTTCGAAATTTTTAAAAAACGTTAAAATTATGGCTTTTTAACTTTAATCATAATGGAATCGAAATCTTGTTGCGCTACATAACTTGATCTAGTATCTTAATTTATTTATTTGTTTATTCATTAATTTTCTTTTTTCTTGTTGTTTCGAATTAACTTTTGATTTTATTTTAACCATAAGTTACCTAAATAATTTAGTTCACACCACACAGTATAACTTTGTATTACTGAAGTGACATTTTCTCTATTTTTTTCTCTGAATACAAATGTCATTAACTATTCTCTTAATTAAATTATGGAGTAAGAATTGTTAACTATTTTGAGATGAATGAGAATAAAGAGAATAATGAATTTTTAAAAAAAATAAAAATAATTTATTATCTACTACGATGTATGCGTGCCTTCGGAAATAAATTCAATTCTTTTGAAGCGACTTTTATTATTGGCAGTTACTTTAATTTAAAACTCTGTTACTACATTGTTTTACTGTTACTGTTACTACTGATTTTATAGAAGAGGTGGATGAAGTGTAAAGTAAGAAACAGGGTTGAAGATCGGGAGAAAACCAATCCACATATACGTACATAATAGTACTTGGAGTTTTTCTCTGCAAAATAATTGTTCACGAAGGTGATTGCCTCCTCATTTGACGAAAATCTCTGTCCTGCGTGCGCAGTTTTTTGATGAGGGAGCAAAAAGAATTCGCTTGGGGCTAGATCTGGTGAATAAGGCGGATGGTCAAGCAGTTCAAACCGTAATTCATGGATTTTCGCAATGGCAACCGCTGAGATTTGAGACGGCGCTTCTTCTTTTTCTGCAAATGTGGCCGTTTTTCCGCAATTTCTGTCTTCAGCTTGGCAAGTAATGATGCGTAGTATGCTCCTGTAATTGTTTTTCCCTTTTGAAGATAATCGATTAAGATAACTCCTTTACTATCCCAAAAAACAGTCGTCATCACTTTCCCAGCCGAAAAAACAGTTTTTGCTTTTTATAGAGCCGGCTCGTCCTTTGCTGTTTCGACTGAACTTTTGTTTCGGGCGTATAATGGTGTTTCCAAGATTCGCCTTTTTTTGGGACGGGCTTGACAAATGCTGTTTTCCATCTGCTCGGAAAGAGTCCTAAAGAGTAGGATTGATGAAAAATCTTACGCAGTGGTTTTGCCAGTGAGGAAGCACACCTCTTCAGAAGCAGAGGAGATATACCATCTGGACCAGTGGATTTGTGTATGTTAAGATCTTTAAGTAGTCTTGCTACTACATGAATGCAAAAGTGGATTCGTCCAAGGGTAGGCGGGGACAAAGCACGATCTGGAAGTGTTGAGCTGAACGCCGCAAAGTGTGCAGAAAGCAGATTGGTCTTGTCCAAAGAGCTGACAGCTTGAGTGCCATTATAAATGAGCGTTGGGATAGAGGATGAGGCAGACTTTCTAATAATTTTGACGAACGACCAAAAATTGTTACTACCTTTAAGACATTGTAGTATTTTTTGCCTTAGTTTTCGTTTAATTTTAGTCAAACGCTTAGTCCGCTTTTACACGGCGCATGTTTTGAAAGATTCAAATGAGTGCAAAACAGAGGGATAATGAAACGAATAATACCCAATTAACTAAATTCCCACTGCATGTGGGTAAGATTTTCATTGCATCTTTTTGACATTTCTTTTTCTCCTCCTTTCTTTTTCGCATTTGCTTCATTACTTTTTGGCTGTTATTACGAGCACAACATTTCAGTATGGGGGATGAATTTAAATGGACCAAAGAATTGACAAGCGGACTCATTTTCAATTATGAAACACTGAGCGCCAAAGATGAAATGAAAGAGAGTTGTCAAATAATATGGAAAACCAAAGAATGGGAAAAAGGCTTCGTGTAAAAATGCGCACATCACAGAAGGACAGTTCAAAAGAAAATAACCAACTCATGCGCTGTTTAAAAGCGGACTTAAGATACATTTCTGGCTCTTCTAAACTATTTTTGGTTTTCCTCTGTAGGTTCGGTCTTCTAGGATCAAAAAACATTCTCATGGTTTGATACTCAGATACTCTTAATCCAATGGGAGATAAAAGATCTCATTATAAGAAGAATAGTGTAGCGGCATCCACATATTTATCGAGGCAACATAACGACCAGCTAAAATTCCTAAAGTCCGCTCCAATTGGCTGTCTTGTATTGCCATACGGCTCTTTTAGGAGTCTTTTCTCTAACTGTGTCAGACAATGGTCTGACGAGTCTAGAGGGGAAAGCACATCAGCAGTGTATTTATCAGGGTGAGAAGTTAAAAACAAGTCCAGGGTGTTGGCGTTATGACTATAAACGACTGGTACTCGTGTGGGCTCATTTACATATGGCCATCTACCATTTTTTCTTACTTAGCAAAAACTCAAGTTTACATACCATAAATAGCGAAGTTTGGCGCGACTATGAGGTTTTTCGAAACGAAAAGCGTGCTCAAATTCCAGGAGGCAATCTTTGTCCGGGTACAATACCCAAAAATCGTAACCATGATGTCAGTCTCTATTTGACACATGGTGGCGGTTTTGTTTGCATTCTGCCTCAGGCTACCCGGTGGAGCAAAAGAAAAGTTGGGTATTTATTCATAGGAGTACATCCAAGTATATAACCCCGACTCATATGAAAGAAAAATAATACGATTGCGAAGAAGTGATCCAGAGGGCAATAAAAGTATTCCTGTCCGAGTTTGACAGACGGTTACTGAGAGCAAGCAATGTGATGCCTTCAATGGCAGAATGACCGATAAAAGTTCCGAACTAGAAAACGTGTTATAACATAAATTCAATACAACACCACGAAATGTCGGATACAGGTCCAGCCACAAACTAAAAATTGA
This sequence comes from Volucella bombylans, assembly GCA_949129095.1. NCBI lineage: Eukaryota > Metazoa > Arthropoda > Insecta > Diptera > Syrphidae > Volucella > Volucella bombylans. Next base: position 121,084,996 of record OX422142.1, on the reverse strand, counting down.
GTTGCCATAATTTAGACTGAGCTGAGCTCTCAGATAAGACGTAAGTCTATCGGAAACTAGCAACCTTTCGAGAAAAATCCAAGAAAAATCGTCATCAGTTGGGAATGTAAAAGCCGGAAACTCTGGATAGGACGTAGGGTATTTGAATGAAATTGTAAGAGTAGTGCAAAAACTCTGATCGGTATTTAAAATGGCTGGCCCCACAAAAATAATTTTAATTTAAAGGCAACTATTTGCGTATCCCTATATACGTAAATTGGCTAAAATTACAAGTGCGAGAGGCCAAGCTTTCTAGGTTAGGTTACGGAGGCTAATATTCTCCGTAACTGAAATCAAAACCGCTACCGGTATTATGGCTCGGATAAGGAATGATAACACGTTGATGACATTTGGCTATTGTACCAAAGAAACCAAAAATTAGTTTCTATAATGTGAAGTCGCTTCTCGGCAACGGAAGTGAAGGTCCTCTAAATGCCAGATTCTTTCAATTAGAGAAGGAATTCATAGAGATTAGTGAAGTTAGATGGTTGGGCTCGTAACACTGTACTACTCTACTCCGGACAAGCACCTGGAAGCTATCGAGAATCTCGCTTTGGACTGCTGACTTCCAAAACAGCTCTCAAAAGCTAATTTTCTGGGAACCTTTAGACGACAGGATCCTGAAAGCCAGGTTCCGGACTAGAGTAGGTTGCGTCATCATCATACAATGTTACGTCCTAACGGAACTCTCTTCTGTCGAGAAGAAGGAGGCCTTTTATAACCGGCTCAGTGCTGCTTATGATAGTACACCAAGCGGAGACATCATAATGGTAATGGGAGACTTGAATGCCAAGGTTTTCAATGGCAATGATGGACTCAGGCATGTTATGGGAAAGCATGGTGTTGGCGACCGCAATGACAAAAGCGAGCGTTTTGTCGATTTTTGCAACGCTAACCGCCTTGTAATAGGAGGAACCATGTTTGAGCACAAGTCTTGCCTCAAAGTCAATTGGGTGTCGACGGACATACAAGCAACTTCCAACCAAATTGATCACTTCGCGATCAGCCGATGATTTAGAAGCAGTCTCCAAGACGTTTGTAACAGAAGGTATGCAGACATGGGAATGGTCCGGGACCACCATCTGATAATTGCTACCGTAAGATTACGTACAGCTTCAGTTCGGAAATCCTAAGAAAATACCCGAATGCCTAAGATTAACACCGATAGACTAAAGGATCCCGCAGTCCGCCAACAATTAGGGGACCATCTTTCACAAGGATTGAGAGTAATTAGTTACCATTGGTGTGCTGTGAAAAATGTCTTCATATCCGGTGCTGAAAACAGTGCTTGGCTTACCGAAAAAACTTGGGCTAGGATTGAAAAAAGAAAACACCTCAAAACTCGCATACCACTTCACCTACTGTTCATCGACTACAATCAAAGATTGTCAGAGGAGTTTGAAATCCAAAGTGGGGTTAAGCAGGGCTGTATACTGCCACCAATACTGTTCCTGTTGGTGATAAGTGATGTACTGCATGCAGCTTTGTCGACTGGAAATATAGGAATTCAGTTTGAGTCACACCTCAAACATCTGGACTACGCGGACGACATATGCTTACTCTCTCATATGATCATGGATCTCCATCAAATGAGAGAGAGAAGCTGAAATATGCAGAAAAAACTCGATCAGCCTAAAGACCAAGCTACGACTGTTCCGCTCCAATGTTGAATCAGTGCTTCTTTATGGGTGCAGTACTTGGAAAGTCACACCTGCTGTCATAAGAAAGCAACAAAAAAATAAACATAGATGTCTGCTAGGCATCTTGAGGATTTTCTGGCCAACCGTAACTCTAATGATTTAATGAACTTTATGTGAGAACAGGTCAGCAACCCATTGACGCTATCATATGAAGTGGCAGTGGATTAGGCATATGCTTCGTAAAGGTCACGAGTGCATTGCGAGTCCAACGATGCAATGGAACCCTCTCACGCAGAGAGGCAGGCGAAGAATGGTCGAATAGGAATAGGAATAGGAGTAGCGGGGGGAACTTTACGGTCATAATAAGTCCGATTGCCTAAGCAAGTAGTAAGTAAGGAACGATTAAATGAAAATGGCGGCAAAGGATAAGAGGCAAACCTAGTGATCAAGTACATGAGACATAACGAAACCGATAAAATGCATCATGAGTTAGTTACGGTGCAAAAATGCGGCGAAGAAAGCAGCAGCAGTTGACATATGTATTGTATGGGCAATTAGAAGAAGTATCCTCACAATCTATGTATAAGCAGGGGTCAAGGAAACGACAGATATTCTACTAAGTAGAGTATGGGAAAGAATTGGAAATCATCTATTTAAATGGCACAACATTTTGTTTACCTAAATGATGAGAGGTGATCAGATATCTAACTAGTAGAGCCAATGCTTTCTTGCACACTCCGACAAAGTAATATGTATTTTTGTAGCAAGATTGCAGATCGTACAAATGCCTACTGAATCTCTTCTAAAAGCTTTTGCTTTGAGATTGAGCAATCCGCACCAGGACTTTAACACCATACTAATCATCACGCGTGAGTTACTATCTTCGAAGTAGTTTGGCACCTCGGCATAGTTTAGGTTACAATACTCGTTGTGGAAACGTGATTGCAGCGCTCTGTTTGTATGTTCCGTCCAATGTCTTTCTATAAGTTTTCTGTAAGTTTCTATATTTAATGTTTTCCACTAAGACTTTTTTGACCAGTTAAACTCAATGTTGACCTCATTAAAGAGTTCTGACCACATGTCCAGTAAATCTGCTTTCTTATGATGACATCTGAAAGTTTTCTCGGTAATCTGTTTTCGGGAAGGGTGGTAACTCTTTGGATGTATTTGCAGTTCTAGTGTTGAAAGAATGGCTTTTGGAAGTCCTGTTTTTAGATTAAGCACGTGGCGTGTTACTAGGTAAGGAAAAACATCTCTTGATAAAAAAAACCTTTGCAATTTTTCGTCTTGCGCTTGCAGTAGTTCATCACTGATTTGGAAGCCGCTTCATATATTTTGTACTTACCTTAGTGCTGTATGTTTTTGTTTTTGATGAAGTTTGACCAGGTAGCATTTATTGAGTTTTTGGATATTGCACGTCTCTGCATAAGATGTTCTGTCTACGATATATTGTAAGTTAGAGTTACTCTTAGGTATTTGTTGTATTTGTTAGATATTTTGATTTCATCGTTGTAAAAAGTCCATTTTTCTTCAGCTGCCCCTGTCTGACGTTTCGAAAAATCACTACTTCTGATTTTCTTAAGTTCACAAGTAGATTCTATTTTGAAAAATAATTTGCGAAGCTATTTATCATTGCTTGCAAGGAAGCGGGATTTTCGGACAGAAGAACAATATCGTCGGCATAAAGTAAGACTTTTACTAATATGCCTTCAACGGATACTCCACCCGGTAAATCAGAGTCGAGGTCATTCAAGAACAAGATAAATAGCAGAGCGCTGAGAACGCATCCCTGTTTTGCACCTTGATTGATAGGAAAGAAATCACTGATGTTTGTTCCATTACATACTGTTGCAATGTTGTTGTGATAGATAGCCTTTAGGATTGAGAGCATTTTTTGTGGACATTTCCAAAAGTCTCAGTTTGTGAAATAATACGTCTCTGTTTATGTTGTCGAAAGCAGCTTTTAAATTGATGAAAAACACATAGAGTTTCTTTTTTTGACTTAGTTGTGGTTTTATAAGGCAAGAGAGATTCAAGATTTGGTCTTCAGTTGAGTAGTTTTGCCTATATGTAGCTTGGAACTCTTTCAAAATCTGATTTAATTCAACCCATCGATTAAGTCGATTCAAAAGAACGGCTATGAACAGCTTGTATATAGTGTCAATAAAAGACAGACCGCGGTAGTTGGCGACATCATTAGGGTTCCCTTTCTTGAACAGAAGAAACATTATTGACCTTTTGAAGGAATCGGGAATGGTTCCAGTATTAAAGATGTTGCGAAATAGTCGGAGGATTTCTTTGATGAAATTAGGCGAAGCATTTTTATAAAATTCGAAAGGAATACCATCGATGACAGGGGCTTTGTTATCATTTGCTGATGCAATAGCTACTTGAACTTCACCCATTTTAATGTATTTAATGTGTGGATATCTGTATTTAAGGTATGTTCGTATAATATTACTGCAGGCGATATTAGATTGAGTAGATTTTGGAAGTGCCTTCTAAACTCAAATGATGTTATATCTGACTTTCGAATGTTAGTGCTACCGCGCATTATTTTAGCGAGTTTCCACCAATCAGTTGTTGCCTTGACTGACGCCAGTTGACTTGCGATATTTAAATAGTAACTGCGTTGTTTCAGTATGCATAAGACTTTGTATTTTTTTTCGACTCTCGGTAGTATCTTCTGTAAACGTCGATATTGTGTTTTCTGTACATTTTAAGGTTTTTCAATACATCTCTCCTGGCGTAAAAACAAGCTGTATCGAACTGCATATGGATGTGGGTTTTCTGTCATCGCGCCATTTAAGCCTTGGTAAAAGTTTCATACAATCATTGGTCGCTATAACTTCCTTTGTAGAAAGATTTACAATGAGGGGCATATGATCGGAGAAACTTTCGCAGCCGATTCTAAAGGGCTGACCAGAATGTGAATCTGAAGCTTGAATCTTAAATCGCTGTCAAACGCAGATACACGTCAATCTCGAATCTGTATCTCGAAATTGGGTGCTTTTCAACTTCGAGATACAGATTCACACAGATACGCATTGTGTTGGCGCTTACGGCTATACATGTATTCAACTTTTGACAGTTCGATATCAGATACAGATTCAAGCTTCAGATTAACATTCTGGTCAGCCCTTAAAGTAAGTCTTTTATTGCATCAATAAAACTGTATTGGACAACAGTATGCGATGACCGAAGACCCTCTGCTGCTCACAAATGTAAATTCGGCAGTCCCGTCTCCATATCCTAGGATAAGAAAAACTCCTCCAAAATGCCCTCTTAGAAAAACGGTATCACAGTGCTTGATAAAGCTGAGTTTATAAAATTGTTCTGTGCGTTTTTTATACCCGTATAAACAGCCGCCACTTGCTCTTCCTCGTATTTGTTGTTGTGTTCTTGTCGCAGGAATCCATTCAAGTTCGTATCTTTTACTATTTTCAGTTGTTACAAAAGTTTCATATAAAAGAATATACACAAAACTATTCCGCACTAAAATCTCCTAAATTTTTCTGCAGCCACAATTGAAGTGCCTAACTAATCAGCACAACTATTACCCAGTTTATCCGACAGCTCAATTTGCGTGGAAGCAATCCGCATTGGTTCAATACGCTCGAATAAACACCATTTCAAAGCGCAGTGAAATATTCAAGATGCATACGTTCATTCCTGCTTATAAAACGCATTGAAAATATGTAACAGCTTTGAAATACCGTATAAACCTTTTCAAATCGCATTGAAACATATTACTCTCTCACGCTCTCATCATTCTTTCATCATCTGGCAGGTATTAGTTGTGTATTTAAAATAAGGGGTTGCAAATGAAATATTTGGATAGACAAAGAAATAAAAAGAATGTATTCTTCCATTATCGGGCAGGTAATCAGTTGTGTATTTAAAATGTGGGATTGCAAAGTCCGCTTTCATACGTCGCAAGTGTGTAATGCACATGTTCTGGTTATTTTCTTTCGAATTTTCATTCAGTGATGCGCGCAACTCTACACGAAGACTTTCCCCTTCTTTAAGTTTGCATGTTATTTGACAGTTCTCTTTCATTTCATCTTTGGCGCTCAGTCTTTCATAATTGAAAATGAGCCCCCTTGTTAATTCTTTGGTCCATTTCAGTTCATCCACCATACCGAAATGTTGTGCTCGTAACACAGCGAAAGAAGTAATGAAGCAAATGCGAAAAAGAAAGAAGAAGGAGAAAAAGAAATGTCAAAAACTTGCAATGAAATTGCTACGTCCGCTTTCATACGTCGCAAGTGTGTTTAGCGCAAGTTCTGGTTATTTTCTTTTGAATTGTCATTCAGTGATGCGAGCAACTCTACATGAAGACTTTCCCCTTCTTTGATTTTGCATGTTATTTGACAGTTCTCTTTCATTTCATCTTTGGCGCTCAGTATTTCATAATTGAAAATGAGCCCGCTTGTTAATTCTTTGGTCCATTTCAGTTCATCCACCATACTGAAATGTTGTGCTCGTAACAACAGCCAAAGAAATAATGAAGCAAATGCGAAAAAGAAAGAAGAAGGAGAAAAAGAAATGTCAAAAACTTGCAATGAAGATGCTACCCACAGGCAGTGGGAATTTGGTTAATTGGGTATTTTTTGTTTCATTATCCCTCCCTTTTGCACTCACTAGAATCTTTCGAAACATGCGACGTATGCAAGCGGACTACCCACAGGCAGTGGGAATTTGGTTAATTGGGTATTTTTTGTTTCATTATCCCTCCCTTTTGCACTCACTTGAATCTTTCGAAACATGCGACGCATGAAAGCGGACAAACGAATTATTTTGAAAGAGAAAGAAATAAGAACAATGTATCAGTGTTAGTGTGAAGTGTCAGTTCAACCAGCTGTTTGTTAAACTTTTCAATTTTTTCAATTTTCTCTCGCTTATTTTGGATAATTTCATATAAACACCAGCATTTCTACGGGTATTGAACCAATGCGGATTGCTTCGACGCAAATTGAGCTGTCGGATAAACTGGGTATATGACGATATGATTTATGAACACAAGGGTAATACAGTTTAAGTAAGTTAGAAAATCTGCATTATTGTGCCTGTTTACATTGGCGACGGGATGAAAGTCCTCACCATGAACGTCGTGTTCACATTGTCATGGGGTTGAAAGACTTTTTGACAAGTGGAACAATTGAATCGGAGCATTTTTAATTTTTAAATTTGCGCAACTGCCCTGAAACATACCTTTTTTCCTATTCTTCACACTTCCTTTCTCATCAACGGTCAAAACTAAAATGAAAAAATATGTCAGAAATGGAACGATATGGAAAAAAATGATGTGTTGCACCAGAGAATCAACTTTAGAAATGGATTCTCGGTGGAAGTAACCCTTCTTCTTCCCACTTCAATAAAAAGCGTTCCCTCTCTTTCGGACAATCTTCCTGCCCGCGCCAATGTGAACAGGCGCATTGAACGCAACTAATGCAGTTCTTTGTTAGTAAGACGTTCTTGAAAACACAACATGGTCGTGCACTTTTTTGAACGTGGCAAGCATTGCATCCAGTTCAGAAACGGACGAACAAATAGTAGCATGCATGCCCGTCATCAAGTCTCAGCCTTTCAACCTGTCAACTCATTGCACAACAAATTAATTACAAAACGAACATGCCTTTAAGGCGTTTCAAACCGTCCCGGAATCGCGGGGAGACCCCGACACAAAATTCGAGTATGTAAATACAAAATAATTCCTACAAGTCATTTGTTTAAGTTTTGTTTATTTTTATCATTCAGGTTATGCGTTATGCAGTGCTAGATTATAAGGAAATAAAACTATAATAAAAAGTACACGTATATATATCCGTTTAGGGGTTATTTGTGATTATACATATTATCTAGAAGCCACAAAGACACTTGACAAAGGGTGAGAAACAAAATAATGTACATTCGCTTCAAGCATACGCTCACTGTTGCTGCGTGGAATTACCATTCCAAGTGTTGTTCTCGTCGTCGGAATCTTTTCGCTGATCGGACAGACGGTGAATATTTGAACCACCAACACGCCGGTAAGCACCACCTGTTGCGTTAGCTGATGCCAGAGCCTCCTTGGAAGTAGATGGCCCATCCTGGTTCAAGGTAAACCGATCGAGGTTGCGTTTTTTAGCCCTACAATTACAAAACATCTGAGTGAGTACAAAAGCATTTTTTGTTTCGTTGAAAATACTCACAAATCATTGGGATCGCCACCGTCCTCTTCATTAGCACGCTTTTGTGCTCCTGTATTTGATGGGCGAACATCTGGTCCACCATTATTGCGACCGATTATGAAATTTCTTACATACCCGAAGATAGCCATGACTGGTGATAGTAGAGCCCAAAACACTGTGTTGAATACGTTGACAATGCCACCTGAACGGGCCACAACAGCTGAAGGACCACTGCTCGCCTTGGCAATAATTAGAATAACAGCAGTTGGGCAAAGTCCGAGAGAGATGAGTGTTTGCGAGTCGTCTTCATTTGTGAATTCATGCTTTGGGAATGTTGTGGCGAGTGTAAAGTCTTTTATGCCGGTTCCCTTGATCACTTCTCCTTTGACATAGGCACGCACAGTGGAGAACGTGTCTGAACTTTCGAATGTCTGGGTATTGGTTTCACCGTTCGGGATGCGAAATTGGATTCGTGACATATCATTGTTATTAGGCGGATTCAATGTAGTTGGTATTGTTGGTGTTGTTGGTTGAGTGGTAGCGGGCACAGCAGGTGGATTAAATTTCTGTGCTCGTTCCGCTCTGTCACTCGCAATCTGTTCAAGAATACGCTGCCTTGCGGCTTGATCTTCCATACGATCACGTCGAATACTCTCTTTGAGTTCTTTAAAGTCCTCCTCTTTTTGCCATTTTTGGAATTTCTGCGGATTCTTACCATCATGGCGGCGGTTGACTTCACGTTCGCGTTCTCTGCGCTCCTCTTCGGCTTGTTTTAGTTTTTTCCGTTCCTCGATAAGTTGTTTGGCTTGGATGAGTTTTTCATCTGTTCTTGGATTGTTTCCTTCTGGTGGCGGAGAAGTTGGAGTGGGTGTTGGGGTTGGGGGGGTCGTCGAGGGAACTGTGGCCGGTAAGTGAGGAGTTGCATCTAATAGTGGAGAGGGAGAGTCAGATATTTCAGCGGTGTTTGGAGGCGTAGCAGGTGGAGTTGGAATATTAGGAGCTTGTGTTGAATCTGGACTATTATCGCGATCAGAAATCTGGGTCTTGTTGGGTAGGCGCAAGCAAACACCATCATTACAATAAACGCCATCTGAGGAAGATGTTGAGGTTTCCGGCTTCGATACAGTAGTAGGTTGCGTTTCTATGTCAGAAGTCGGCAATTCGGTCGAAGTTTGACTTGTTGAATTAATAGGAGGATGTGATGGCTCTGGCTCTGGCTCTGGCTCTGTAGTTGGTGAAGATTCTTTTGTGGAAGCTTGTTCTCTTCTCGCTTCAGTTTCTTGTTTTTGTTCACCTGAAATGAATGCTGCAGATGAGGAAGCTGCATTGCTCTTGATGCTGTTTCCTGTGATTTTCAAAACATTTTCGATTTTTCGATCTAATTCTTCACTGGAGGCAATGACACCTGTCGCGACCTCCAATGGTGTTCCATTCTTCCCGATAAAGAACAGCGATGGCAGAGGTACAATTTGATCTGCAAATGAAATGAATACCCGTATTAAGCGCTGCATATTTATGTTTTGAATTTAAACGAAGAGATGTAGATGGTAGGTTACAGGTGAGATATAAACGCAATATATCACAAAGTGTTGTCAAAAGTGAATCAGATGAGCCATAAGTAAAGAAAAATTTCAGTTTCCAAGCTGAAAAACATAAAAGTAAAGGATTCAGGCACGTGATTTGCACGTGAAGTTTCCGTTAAATCAGTCTTTACTATTATCCAGTTGTAGTTACGAGTATAATTATCTTAAAGGAAGACGTAGTCTTACTCATTGGTCCCACATCGCCACCTAGGTAGAGTTTAGTTTAAGACTACACTACAATTAGCAGAAGGGAGTTGCCAACCATTCTAGAACATTAGACCGTTGTGAAAAATGCGTTTACTTCCCGAGCGGAAAATGTTGTTGGAAGATGTCAAAGCACATGGTAGAGCGTAGCGTTGGACGTGACAAACGCAAATACACCAATACCTTATCAGTTTTTAGCTTATCTCATATGAGGACTAACATTTTGCTTCTAGACGATCAAACACAAAGCTATGGCTGTCCCAGTCAAATATTATCAGGAAAACAATGCAAGCCGTTTTGTGTAGGCAGATGTTTAAACATACTTCTGGACACCTGAATTGCTTGCTATGCTTTGCAATGGAAGGCGATGGACCAAGATCGAAGCAAAGCGGGTTCACCGAAGCACACATTGAGCAGAATCGTTGTAGCTTTAATTAGGCAAAAGTAACGGCTACTATGGGGATCCTGCCCTAGTATGGCAAACGATATTCGTTACTGCACGTGGAATGTTAGGTCATTTAACAGCCGAACAACTTAGGGAGACCCTAGATTGCTACAGAGCAGATCCCACCGCCATCTAAGAAGTGCGATAGAATTGACTAATGTAAGAGGACTGAAAAACTGCGACAAATACTGTTGTAATTGCTACCGAGAAAACAAGCAGCGGCTATTTGGATGCGGGTTTACCATTAAAACGAGACTGGGGCTAGAAGTATTGAGTTTTAAACTTGTGAATGAATTCTTCGTGACAATAGGTGGCGTTGCAAAGGAGGGCCAGGGCGTCTTGTACGCTGTACAAGTAAAAAAGAAAATACGTCTACCTAGCTCTGTCGAAGTAAGGATAGTTACGAGTATGTATAAACTTACGTGTTCAACAAGGCTGCCGGTACTGACGGCCTATTTTTCAAACTGTTTTAAGATGCGGGGGATGATTGGGTATGGCCCAGATCGTCTCTAAAATATGGTCAGACGAAAGCATGCCAGACAATTGGCACGCTAAGATTATATTCCCGATTTACGTCAACTATACCAACAAAAAGTTCCCGGAATAACCACCGTGTGGCGCTCCCATTGTTCCGATTTGGTAAATCTGTAGTTAACATTCCCTTTAAATCTTAGCGTCATAGCTTGACATTTGCAAAAATTACGTAGCCAAGAGTACATCTATCTCTGTGTATGTTGGCAATTTTTTGCAATTTTAGAAATGGGTTTAAATTTGCAACAACGAACTTGTATTAAATTTTGCATAAAAACGGATTTAATGGAGCGCGAACGTTCGAAATGTTGGAAAAGTGAGTCGGCAACGATTCTCTAAAGAAAACGGTCGTTTACCAGTGGCACGAGCGATGATGAACGCAGTAGCAGACCATCGACATCGAAAACCGACGAAAACATTGATGGAGTAAAAGAAATGTTGGTCAATGACCGCAAATTAACCATCAGAGGGATAGCGTAGGACTTGAACATTGCCTATGGATCCGTCCAAAACATTTTGGTTAATGATTTGGGTTTCCGTCGTGTAGCAGCAAAGTTGGTGCCAAAAGAGACTATCCAAAAAAGAGACCGTGTTGACGTCGCAAAAGAGATGACTTGCGAGGCTGAATTCGATCCCACATTCATCAAAAGGATCATTACTGGAGACGAGACGTGGGTGTATGAGTACCCAATCCAGACATCAGGCAAGTGAATGGCGTTTAATGAGCCGAGACCAAAACAAACACGTCGTTTTCAATCAAAAAAGAAGGCAATGCTCACGGTTTTCATGGATTACAACGGTGTAGTGCATCATGAATTTTTGCTAGAAGGCCAGACAGTAAACAAAGAGTATTATTTGGGCATTATGAGACGTTTGCGTGAAGCAATTCGCCGAAAGAGACCAGACTTGTGGGCAGAAAACTGGTGGATTTTTCACCATGATAACGCAACGTCGCACAGTGCTATCATTATTCGTAATTTCGTAATTTTTTGACGAAAAATGCAACAAATACCATCCAACAGCCACCGAATTCACCTGATTTGGCTCCCTGTGACTTCTTTCTGTTCAACCGAGTTAAAAAACCACTACGGGGAACGCGTTTCAGCAGCCGAGAGGAAGTAATGGAAAAATCGCAGGAAGCACTGATGGACATACCGACAACCGAATATACAAAATGTTTCGAGGATTGGATCAAGCGCTGGCATAAGTGTGTTGCAGTCGATGGGGATTACTTTGAAGGGGACAATATAGATTTAGATGAATAAAACAAATGCTTCAAAAGCCTCTGTTAAGAAGCCGACATAAATGCATGGGGTTAAGCATAGAAAATGGTGATGGCGAAACTAAAAGGCTATAGGACCGCCGATAACGTGCTCGAAAGTGCTGAGTAGAGCACCGTTTTTCGCAAACATCAGCCATTATGTGAAGCATCATGAGAAAAGTCAGTCCAGACTAAACCCCACTAATGACCCTAGAGGAGTTGCTAATGGCATCTTTTTTTTTTTAAAAAAAAGAACAACTCTCGCTTAGGATGCCAAAGCATATGTTCAGTTTTTGGGAATACACAAAGTGAAAGAAAGATGGTTGGGCTCAGTGGATGGCATCCAACATTTAATTGGATTTCTTGTTGTATTCTAGTCAACCACTCATCCAACATGATTTTAGTTGCCTATAAAAAACAATGTCTTTCGGACGCAGTAGAGATTGAACATCGCACCGTCCGAAAGCTGATTGCATCCCGAATATAGCAATAAAGGCGGTGGTCATAGCAACAATGCAAAATTGTCTAAAAGAAGGAATCTTTCCCAAAAGACGAAAAATATAGCATTTGGTTTTGCTACCAACAGGAAAGAAGCCTCCCTGTTGAGCCATCTTCCTATTGCCCAATATGCCTCTTGGACACAATGGAAAGATTCTCGAGAGGATAATTTATAAAAAAAAACTGCAACTAGCAGTAGCAGAAGAGAAAGGAGCGCTCTCAGACAACCAATTGTTGATGCCATACGAGTGGTAGTCGATATCGCAAAGGATGCCATCGAGGGTAAAGATGGCTGTACGGCACAAAGGAGCTTTGAATTCTGCGAGCTGGTTATCCAATAGAAGGGCACTCGCTGGGATGGACCCACCGTACTATTTGCTGATAGCGACGAACTATTTCAACAAGACGAAACTGGAGTACAATTCGAATAAGGGCGCAAAATACACAAACTCATTGCAGGGGTAGCACAGGGATCGGTCATAAAAGGCCGTAAAACTATTTAATTCGGTAATTTGCAGATTGGCAACCAAACAATCCAAAGAAACAATTAAGTATCTTGGAATTATGTTGGACAACAAACTGCAGTACAAAAATCACTTGAGCTACATATACATATATATATATGTGAAATAGCCTCGAAAGTACAGCGACCTCTGTCGCGAATATTGCCTAAAAGCAGTGGATCTGAATAGACTAGATTTCTACTTTTAAGAGTAACAACATCATTTCTTCTGCATGCCTCCCCTGTCTGGGCAGGGGCACTAAGAACGAATGAGTCTAAAAGAAGACTATCGTCAACATATAGACTCTGCGAGCTAAGGACAATTAGCGGTTTTCGACCCATCTCAGACGAAGCCGCCTTTGTTATAGCTTAAATGATCCTGGGACGATTAAAACTAAAGAAAAGGCAGCGTCAATTCAATTCAATATTTTTCTGGTCCGTTGGACTAATTCAAATAAAATGCAGATGGACGTTTAAATAAATACCGACAATCCAAACTGGATAAGTCGATGACACAAGGACTGTAACTACCACCTAACGCATTTCCTATCTGGTCGCGGTGGCTATCGGAAATATCTACACCACTTCGGGCACAATAGCTGACCTCTTTGCCCAGACTGAACAAATCAGGAAGAAGACACAGAGGATGCATTATTCCATTGCATACACTCTCTAGGATGGGGAACTGACCACAGTCAATATAATTGACCAAATGTTGCGGTCAAAAGAAAATTAGATATAGATTTGCATACATAGCAAACGTGTAAAACGAGCTGCGAAGGATAGAAAGTATAAGACGTGCTGATGTAGCAAATATAGAAGATATAGCATAGATTGCTACCAACCCCGCTGGAAGGGTAGTCGAAGCGTCTAGGGTGTGCTTTAGTACGTAGGCGTATTCCTGGAATCGAGCAATCAGGCCAGAGAATCGTGCTTGCTGGTAGCCCGAGCTACTGGTATCTATAAAGATTACACACCCTTTCGAGCAACTAAAAAAAGTATAGGCACCAGCCTCTTCAATATTGCGTATCAGATCTTCCCTGTCGTAATATGTAATCGCCTACCGTCAACTAGATGAGTGGTGTGGTTTCAAACCTTGAAAGTGCACCATCGACCAGATTTTTACATTGGAAAAGACTCTCAAATCCCGAATCGTCACCTTTAACCTTTCTTCTATTCGATTTTAAGACCGCACAACGGCTTGTCCAGCTCTGCTGCACCGTGAGGGCATGTAATGATTTTACCGATGCCCTTGACGTCAAAAATAACTTCCGATATGGCGATCCACTGTCATGCGATTTCTTTAAGAGTATTGTGCGAAACTTGCAAGCCAACACCAGAGGCACAATCTTTTAAAAGTCTTGCCTACAGCATTATCGGCAGAACACAGCGAGCTTTGCAGGTATTGAAGCAGAAGCGGCGAAGATGGGTCTGGCGAAAAGGAGGAAAAGGATACACAACTTCAATGACTCGAATAAAGCGTCACGATAGGCATACATAACGACACCACCTTATAGATCATTTGAAGAGTAAAGATTACCTCACTCGGAGAACAAAAATAGCACTCTATGAAACATTTATCGCCCCCTAGGCCCAGACGCAGAGGCCTGAATTCTCTCGAAAAAGGATTCTTGGTCACTTTGAGAGAAAAGTGCTTCGATTAATCTACGGCTCTGTTAGCATTGAGCCAAGAGTGGAGATGGAGATTTATCCAAGAATTGTACGGTCTGTGCAGTGACAAAGACTTGGCTAGAAGAGTCAGAATCCATCGGCGGATCAACATAAGCGCTAGGAAAGTCTTCGAAAACACCACTGAAAAACTGAGCTGAGGAAGACACTTCAGGTGGTGTAAGGAAATGGAGAAGGACCTTAGACAAGTTCGCGTGTGATATTGAAAACAATATTTATGGCTGGAGAGACATAATAATTGAGGTCCAGATCCACCGTAGAGCGTAGAGACCAGCAATATCCCAGCCATAGACGGAGTCAATTTCTTGACAACCGTGAAAATACTAAACTTGTGTGGTGGATTCTTGGCAGCAGTCAATCAAGCTTAGAGAGCTGGTATCCCTCATTTCACAAAAAAAAAAAAAAATCACGTGGAGCCGGTTTATGGAAGATACTCGCTTCGATTGTGTATTGCTTACATATACAAGAAGCAAGCTTGTACACTCAAGGTTGACAATTCTATTTTTTTTTTATTTCTAACTTTTTGTACTTTGTATGTGAAACTGACCTATGACTCAGGCAAATTACATTTGCAATTCAAAAGCCGGTTGAGACTAATTAATATTCCATTAATCAGACCCAATACACGTATTCGCACCTTTGTCCAGGATTTTGAGATGTATTTATGTGAAAGCTGGTGTTACTGTTTTACAATGTGAAGACCTAGTGACCCCGTTCTAAACGGCGTGGCCCTTTTTTGACAATGTTTTATGCAGTGTTTCCCTAGTAATACAAATCAACTTATGCGCAGTCATTTAATTTCAACAATTCATCACCTTCACCTTACCAGTGGAGAGCGAATTAAAGAAAACTTACAGATTCTTGCAAAATGCATATACGCCTCACTGCCTCCCTCGATTTTGATTGCGACAAAGCAGTCCCTTTCGAGTTTCTCTCTAATCAGTGGTTGATCCAAGAATTTCGTTAGCTTGACCGAGCTCTCATCTTTTCCTAAAATGAAAATACAAAAATCCATTAGATATCGCCTTGGCTCTTCAATGCATGAATCAGCTGGCGGTATATGAGTTTTTTTTTCTTTTTTTTTTTTGTTGGCAATCGATTTATGCCGAATGACGTGTTTTTTTCTCTCTGCAGAAATCGTTTTCTTTATTGTTCTTACCTTCGACGTAAACAACAAAAGTAGCATTTTTCTCCTTGGATGCGGTGACTGCTTCAGCAATGGTTCCATTAAACCAATTCATGATGGATTTACCTCTCAAAAACACTTGAATTTGCTTCGAATTATGATTTTCTTTTGGACTTTAAAACACACGGACGACAGCTTTCTTTTGGATAGAACTTTTGTCTTACCAAATTGACAAGCGAAAGTGGAAAAAATGAGAATTTTTCTTCTTGTGGCTCGCAGTACCTGATGTGTGATGACTTTCCGACACTAATTTGACAGTTGCTGTAAGGAATAGTGCGGTGGGGTTGGAGTGGTGATGTAAATTTTTTTCTAGTGTGCGACAAGATAATTTAGATTGTGATTAATTTTTTTGTGTTTTTTTGTTGTTTTCTTTTATATAAAAGAATCGTCGAGAAAACAAAAGTTGTAAAAACAAATTGCTTATTCCAAAAGTGACGTTTTCCTAGTGAACCGTGGTATCATCTAGATGTGAACTGGTGAACTAGTGATACAAGTTGTGGGAAATTGAGGTTCGACAGTAAGAGGGTTGGCGCATTTGATGTGGTGTGCTAGTCCCATCTTTTATTAGTATATGGTATTTGGGTTTTGTATCTGTAATCGATGGAAATGGTGACATTACCAACGGGATTTTACCAGGGGATGTAGCTCAGATGGTAGAGCGCTCGCTTAGCATGTGAGAGGTACGGGGATCGATGCCCCGCATCTCCAAATTTATCTTTTAGACTTTTTTTTTTTACAGAGGTTTTTGCAGTGGCATTGGTATGTACGAGTGTAAGATAAGAATTATTTTGTTCAAAGTAGGTGGTGCATTTATCGCCAAGTTTCCTACGG
Organism: Volucella bombylans; assembly: GCA_949129095.1. Classification (NCBI taxonomy): domain Eukaryota; kingdom Metazoa; phylum Arthropoda; class Insecta; order Diptera; family Syrphidae; genus Volucella; species Volucella bombylans. The sequence continues at coordinate 121,068,414 of OX422142.1, read as the reverse complement.
ATTGTGACTGGCAGGGGAACTACGGCACAACAAGCAAATGTTGCTTTTCAGGCCCCAGCGCCTAGAGGACCAGCAGCTGTACCTGAAATGCTGGCTATCTTGCTCTCTATTCAGGGGCACATGTCTCAGCTTCAGCTTCAAATTCAGGAACAAGCTACGCGGGTAGATCAAATATACGTACTGCTGCCGGGCCCAACGCATTTACAGCCGTAATGAGTGCGTACATGTCAGAGCAGTGTCCTTACAGTGATTATTAATTCACTGATTAGGATCGAACGCAGAACTGCACTGTTTAAGTTGCTTAAGGACCAAGCCCCTGATGTGCTTAGCTTACCAAAAGACACAAAATGAGGCAAAGAAGATATAAAATAGTACGAAGAAGCCAACTCACCTCCATATAAGAAGGAGGCGTTGCGATCTTTGAAAGAAAAGAACGTGTAGTACGTAGATTCCAGGTGCTGGAAGCATGCATCGTTTATGTCCCTCGTCTTAGTGGAAAGAAGTCTTACGTTGTGTCTGTCTATGTACCTGAGCCTGCCCAATCCACCTTATTCATCTCAGAGCTCAAACAGTTTTTTGATTCATAATCTGGAATTGAAGGAGAATTATTTTATTATCGACGAAGATTTCAACGCCAAATGCTAAAGGGAACCTGCTATTCAATTGGCGGTTTCAGCAGGGTGTAATGTGTAGACTCGGCATAAAGGCGACGGATAGTTAATCGTTTCCTAGACAAAGCTCCTATTTGGATCTCCTGCTGTTCGAATGTAACTGACAGGCACTAAACAACATACTCGTACTAAAAGCTGTCTACGCACTTTCGTGTATGACAGGGACAATGCGAAATTGGATGAGTTTCTTTAAGGGCATTCCTACAACTATAGTAGAGTGCGTTGGGCACACTTCTGTAAAATGTTCGCTCTACCCACCATACGACGAGACAATTAAACGAACAATATGATACATCGGAATCAACACACCGACAACGATGGCTCATTCCGCAACGCAATTATTGACGGACTGCACCGACATAAAAGTACACGTAGACTGCTGTCAAGACTTAAAACCAAGGACACTGAAGTCATCGACTATAAATTTCCAAATATTAATAGAAGAGAATTACAGGGCCCCTGGAAGATACTAATCCGAACGATGTTGAGTGTCTTCAAATCGCCCGGACCATGGACAACGAACAAATACTTTTAGCAGCAGGCATAGATCCAAGTGAGGCCGTTGATGACGACAATTTGTTTGTGATCGAAGATCCGCAGGATAAGGTGATGCTATATGATCGACTTTCCAGGAAGTAAACAAGGCGAAGGACATCATTGGAACGAACCACGACCTAGAAAATCGAGTCCTTGTGTACAATTTCTAAATTCGAAATGCTTTAGTGTACTGTCGATTCGAGAGCTCGTGTTTCACCCACATCAGTGTCGAAAATACGGCAAATAATGTCATTGCCAATGTAAGGGAACAACCCCTATTCAATTCGAAGGAAGATCTCCAAACTATCTTCGATACAATCAGAAGTAAGAAATAAGTGGGAACCAATGGAATACCGAATTTGGTGCGTCGACATTTTCCACTAAAAGCCGTGGACATTTATCTCAACCTACGTATGTAATAATGCAATGAATAATGCCCATTATCCAGTGCATTGGAAAGCTGCAGTGGTACAGTCCATCCCCAAAAGGGATAAAGACGCTTTCCAATCCTGCGAATCGTCGATCAGCTTTCTTTCAAATATCAGTGAGGTGTCCGAAAAAAGGGTCCTGACTAAGTGGGTTGAGCACAAATATATAGTTCGGGTTCAATGCGGGGCATGATGTCATTCATGCCGCGTCTAAACTAGTTTCCGGTATCCAATCCAACAAAAACGATATTAAGACGACTGGAGTCGTTCATAACTATAGAACTGGGGACTGCAGTATCTACCTTAATCGTACAACAGCAAGTCATTTAACAATATGAACGCAGGTGACATACTTAGCATTCTAGACGACATACATACGTCAACAAATGCGTTAGCTATTAGATCGGGTGCAGAGCTACAAAAACTAAGTTGAGGTTTTGTTTATGATCGGATCAATGCGTATGCACTCTCTATATAAGAAGTATTGCTCGTACTACACATTAATATTTTGGCATGACTCCTGGCAACAAAGTCAGGAATTGAGTAAAATGATCGTCTTAGATAATTGTTGCTTACATAGGTCTTCTGTGGAGAACATGTAAAGGGTCTTTCATTAAGCGCTTCCTATCTTTAAATTTAAATAAATCAAAGTGTGTGTGAGATATCATCAAAATTTTTTATTCGTTTGAAAACCTATCGATGGCATTATGTATGGAATATGACATCGTTCAAATGACTTTCTCTGGGTGCCGCGAATCCGAAATGTCCAATTTTCCATGACTCTGACGTGTAAATCAGGCTGAATTTGACCGATGGCATGGGGTATGTTGACTTTGAGGTCCGCTGTGGTTTGTGGCTTATTCGCATAGAACTGCGATTTCAGAAAACCCCACAAGAAAAAGTCTAACGGGGTCAAATCGCACGATCTTGGTGGCCAGTTCACACCACCACCTCCAAGTGAGATGAACATGGTCTCGAATCGCTCGTGCAGAATCTCCAATGTGGCTTGAGCTGTGTGGCACGTAGCGCCGTCCTGTTGAAACCACATGTCGTAGGTATTCATATCATCCAATTCAGGCCAAAAGAAGTTGGTAATCATCGACCTATAGCGCTCGCCGTTGACGGTGAATTCCTGACCAATGTCGTTCTCAAAGAAATATGGGCCGCCAGCCCAAAATCCACATCAAACAGTGACTTTTTCGGGATGCATTGGACGCTCTTGGATCTCATTTGGATTGGTATCGTCCCAAATTCGACAATTTTGTTTGTTGACGTACCTATTCATCCATAAATGGGCCTCATCGCTGAAGATGATTTTTCGATGAAAATTAGGGTCAGTTTCCAACTGCTCCCGAGCCCATTCAGCGTACACACGTCATTGTCTATGGCCGTTTACCTTCAGCTCCTGGGTCAGTTGAATTTCGTACGGGTGCAGGCCCAAGTCACGATACAAAATTCCCGAAGTTGTGGTCTGCGAAAGGCCGAGTTCTTGTGAGCGACGCGAAATCGACTGCTGCACACTCTCACGGACAGCGGCGATGTTTTCGGCAAATCTTGCGTTTCGTCGACGTACGGGTATTGGTTTATCGTTTACTGAACCAGTGGACTCCAATTTATCCACTGCGAATAGTCCTGTCGGTAGGACGATAGGCATCGTGCAGGCTAAATGTTTTCTGCAAAATATGTAAACGTATTGTACATATCTGAGAGTCTTATTCCTGTAATCAAAATCTGTCCACATTTTCTGCTTTTAACTATCGAAGCCAGATGTTGAAGAAGGAAGCTCGATATTGAAATCCAAAAATCAAACATGGAGAGGTCAGAAAAATTGCAATAACGATTTTGCATACCGATTAGCTGGCAATAAAGTCATAATCCCATGTCATATTTGTGACCAACCAATAGCTGCATTCCACCCTTAGAAAGAGATCGGAGCAACCCTATAACCAAGTGCATCCAGTCGGATTCTAAATTACAAATGCATGTGCAGGAGGAAGGGAATGAATTTAGATTATTGTCGCGTAATTGACGACCATTTAGAGCGGAAAATTTATCGACATATGTGAGTAAACAAGATAAAATTACCTTGGACGAGGGTGAGTTACTTTTTTTTTTTGTTTGCCTTCTGACCGGAGGGGGAAGCAAGACGACATTTTTAAATGAGTGACCTCTAATGAAGTGTGAAATTGAAATAAAATTTATAAAATCTGTTCAAACATGGGGGAGGAATTTGGAAAAGACATGTACTAGTACTCGTACAAACTATTGAGAGTATTGAAGTAGCCTGAGGACTCAGTGGCACCTTACTAACTTATTGAAATAGGCGGCTCCTAACCGATAGATAGTTTGGAGAGGACTTATGAGGAGCATTGGAAGCAGATTTAGAAAACCATGTTGGGCGACTTTAATATCAGAATCTAAAGCAGGAGCATCTTATATTTTTCAAAGGAATAAACGAAAACGGCTTTTTAGCCCCAATCGATCTCCAAGAAAATCCTGGGTCAGCAAAGGCAACAATACCGACTGCCGTTTTCCCTGACGTATTGAATTGAGAAGGCTGAAGTCTGAACCACACTATGTGCAAGTGCTATGCTGATCAACTGTGGAAGCTATCCATATCCATAGGGTATCTGTCATCGGTTGAGGATACGCCGTTGCCTCAATTGATGCATTTAAGTCGCCTGGTGGCAATGGTATATCTAGTCGTACCACTAAAGGTATAGACCAGCTACTGCTAACCGTGACAGGAAGGAGTACGCTCTCGGTATTGTCATTTACATCGAGGGTGCTTTCGAGAAACGGAATTTGGCAGCATGTGTAACTCACCATAGACTAGAATCACTAGCTCTGTTTTTCCAACGAAGTCAATTACAATATTTGGGTGTCTAAAGACTTGTCGATCTCCGGTGCATAGGTGTTGTCTCTAGCTCACATGGCTCTGGTCTAACCACGTTTAAAAAGAAGTTGGTATACTGTGCAACGCGCCGTCTGGTTTTTTCTTTACTCTGGACTTATGGACATGACGTCTAATGTGATACCACCTGATCCTGTAGCAAAATATATCATACTACAATAAATGGACGTTTCCTGTACTCAGGAATGGTTTCGTCCAAAAACTGAGCCATGAAAGGAATGTACATAGACCGGCCTTCACGGATGACTTCAAAATCGAAATCAAAATCTAGGATGTGGGGCTGGTGTCTACGATCGGTGTCCTCATTAGCAACATTTTTGTCTGTCTTTCCAGCAGATATATGCGTAATTCTGATGGAAATGAATTATATTGTTAAGAATCGGTGTAGCGGCCGAAGTAACTGCGTCTATGGTGACAGCCAAGCTGAGCTTAAAACCTTTCTAAACCCTTTCACCATTTATAATCTAGTTCGAGAATACAAGGCTTCAAGTCACTTGCTTGGGTCTCTGGTCACATGGGATCTCAAGAATTAAGATCGCCGATGACCTGCTTAACAAGGAATGGAGTAGAATCATTCCCAACCATAATTTACATTAGAACTATTGAATACCCGGCTAGGGCTTCCATTGGCAGTTGAGTTTCATGTGAACAGATGGCGTGACGAAGTCAGTTAGAGGCCAACAACTTTGCTGCTTCCCCTCAGTATGAGATACAGTGAAACGCAATGACATTTTCTATACATTCTTTCAAATAGAAAGTAGACCTACTTAATTCGTCGAAGTTCATATATCAGAACCGGAGTATCCTATCTATAATATAATATGATCGGTCGACGGCTTCTATGGGTCGGGGCCTATGAAGTAAAACAGAAGGAGTACAATGGACTAGTTCTGTGTTTGAGTGCTATATTCGACAGAAAGAAATAGAAACTGCCGCCTGTTACGTATTGAGTTTCAAGGAACCAAAGGAAGCATCCGGTTCGATAAAAGTCGCTCGTAAAGAAGGAACAAACAACTTCTACGAAAAACCAATAAGAAGCAAAACAAATGCTCGTGTAGCACATTAAGTCATGCTACCAAGAGGCTTAACGATCTAAGACAAAATCCAAACAGTCTGCTTGTGTGAAAGGACCGCTGGCTGAAAAATTCAGAGCAGGGAGAGGTGACCTGATAAGGAAGAAAAACCCATGGTTCATAAACAAAATGTGGCTAGTCTGTTGAATGAAGCCTCAGCTCTGTGTGCACGATCTACAAGTAATGAAATGGTCCGAACTGCCAAACGAGAGGAAAAATGCACACATCGACCAAATAGTCCCATAACCATATGCCAAATGACTATGGGGAGACCTCAATATTTGGAGAGGAGCACCATTGAAATTATCGGTGCCTAAAAATCATCCCATCGACAGGGCAATGCTTTATTTTGTCACTTAAAAGAAGAGGGCTAGGTCTCAACCCAAGTTATACAAAACGGGTCCCTTCAAGAAGAAAAGAGTCCTATCAATCACTCACGTTATCCGGAGTCCAACTAGATTTTGTCAAACAGGCAGAATTTCTTCGAACGATTTTAGACCGAAAATTGAACTGAAAACCAAATATGCAGAAAGCCGTAAGCTTAAGAAAAACTGGGGCCTACAACTTTAAGGAAAATCTAAACACTGCACTTCAGTCGTTAGACAAACAGGAAAACTAGGAAAGGTGTAATAATCGTGGATCATCAGAACCTTAAGATCTACACTCACTGCTGTCTGGAATAATACGGAGGAACCTATTTCAAATTGCTCCGCGTGCTTACCAGCGTCAAGCGGCACAGCTGGATCAGGTTTGCCAGGATCCGGAATTTGGCCATGGCGATGAATGAAATTATGTTAAATCGGCTTTGAAGTCTTAGGTGCGTCTCGACTTGAAATTCTTCTATCCAACACAGATCTGCCGGGCCGAATGCCACATTGGTTCGTGCCGATAAGTGTGTTACAGAATTCTAACAATACATAGGATGGCCATTCTTGAAGAACCGATAGTTGGGCATGCTTTTATCCGCCCATACTTAACGGAAGATTTGGCCCATACAACATACTAAAACATCACCTATATGTTTGAAATCCTTCGCTTGCAGATCATCAGAGCCAGCGGCTTTGTTGCTCTTCAGCTTTTTGATAGTTAAACCAACAACTTATATACCAACATGATCAAGAGGTTCCCGGAATTTATTCAGAAAATTAAAAATACAAGTTTATTCATCTAAATCTATATTATCCCCTTCAAAGTAATCCCCATCGACTGCAACACACTTATGCCAGCGCTTGATCCAATCCTCGAAACATTTTTTATATTCGGTTGTCGGTATGTCCATCAGTGCTTCCTGCGATTTTTCCATTACTTCCTCTCGGCTGCTGAAACGCTTTCCCCAAAGTGGTTTTTCAACTCGATTGAACAGAAAGAAGTCACAGCGACTTCTTTGGTCTGTTTCGGCGAATTGCTTCACGCAAACGTCTCATAACGCCCAAATAATACTATTTGTTTACTGTCTGGCCTTCTGGCAAAAATTCATGATACTCTACACCGTTGTAAACCATGAAAACCGTGAGCATTGCCTTCTTTTTTGATTAAAAACGACGTGTTTTTTTTTAGTCTCGGCTCATTTGGTGAACCACTTGCCTGATGTCTGGATTGGGTGTCGTACTCATAAACCCATGTCTCGTCTCCAGTAATGATCCTTTTGATGAATGTGGGATCAGATTCAGCCTCGCAAATTATATCTTTTGCGACGTCAACACGGTCTCTTTTTTGCATGAAATTGAGGTCTTTTGGCACCAACTTTGCTGCTACACGACGGAAACCCAAATCATTAACCAAAATTTCTTGGATGGATCCATAGGCAATGTTCAAGTCCTCCAACATTTCTTTTACTCCATCAATGTTTTCGTCGGTTTTCGATGTCGATGGTCTTCCACTGCGTTCCTCATCTTCGATTGACTCACGACCACTTTTGAACCACTCGTGCCACTGGTAAACGACCGTTTTCTTTAAAGAATCGTTGCCGAAACACTTTTCCAACATTTCCAACGTTCGCGCACCATTAAATCCGTTTTTTACGCAAAATTTAATACAAGTTCGTTGTTGCAAATTTAAATCCATTTCTAAATTCGTAAAAAATCGCCAACACACACAGAGATAGATGTACTCTTGGCTACGTAACTTTTGCAAATGTCAAGCTATGACGCTAAGATTTAGTGGGAATGTCAACAACAGATTTACCAACTTAACAAAAACAGAACTCTAATCGGAACAATGGGAGCGCAACACGGTGATTATTCCTGGAACTTTTTGATCATGGTGGTACATACTTTGAGGAGTTATGGCGTCTTCATTAACTGGAAGTGGGTTCTCTTCTTGCCCTATTACCTGATGCCCATAAAGAAGCTGCTAAAAGTGTTACTTTATTTATTTATGTCCTGGCTTCCCTCGTGGGTCCTAGGACCTGAACTATGCCTTCGCAGCATAATACACGGTTCCTGGCAATGAACTTCAGCTCTCTCCAACTCTTCTTCTACCGTTCTTCTACCATCTTTTGATAGCGGATTCTATTGCATCGCGTAGTTTGATATGCCACTTTCGCCATTGGATGGTTGTGCCTATAGGCTCCTGACCCGTTCTCAGGTAAAGATGCTCGTTAGAGATACGGTTAGGCCAGAAAACCCTCAAGATATTCCGTAGGCACCTTACTTAACGAACTTTTTTAGTTTTTTTTTGTGATAGTAGCGATCATCTTCCAAGTACTGCACCATATAACAGCACGGATTCCAGTCATAGCTTGGTGTTTAAGCTGATTGCATTGCTTCGGCATATACAACTTTGCTTTGCCGATTCGGTTGACAATGTCCTGTTCGGTTTCCCCTTCGGTAGAGACAGTACACCCAAGATATTGGAAACTGTCTACTCTATCCAGCAATGTTAACTTGAGTTGATTAGTTAGTACCGAGGTTGATGATTTTGGTTTTGGCAGTGCCAATCTTCAAACCCGCGACATTTGCCCCCATCTCCACTCTTGCTGTCATTTGGTGCAAATCCATAATCCTTTGAGAGAGTAAACAACTTCAGCGTAGACCAGATGTTTAAGTTGAGATTAAATAGTCCAACGAATTCTGCCATTTTCAGTAGACAAGGCTGCGGAAAGCACATCGCTAGTCACCATTAAAAAAAGTATCGGCGATAGAATGGAACCTTGTCGGACCCACTTTGGATCTCGAATTACTCTGACAACTTTCCTCTATGCAGACCATGATATTTAGTCCCACTATAGGTTGCTTTGATAATAGCCATTAGTTTGTCGGGTATATCTCTCCTGCGCCTGTCAAGTCAGATAAACTGTCTGTTGACACTCTCGAACGTCTTCTCAAAATTAGTGTGTTCAATGTGGTGACCGATATTCAACGCACTATTCAATAACATACGGAGTGTGTTGATGTGGTCGACACAAGGCATCTAGAGTATCAATCTCCCTGTTCGGTATTCGAGTGTATATTTTAGATGTTCCTTTATTCGCTCAAGAACTGCAATACTTTGGCTATCACCTTACCAACTGCGGAAAGTACGCAAATGCCTCTCGAGTTTTCACACTCCAGCTAAAAGTGCTGCTTTAACAAATCTAGGGATTAGTTTCCCTTCACTGTTTCGAAGAGCCTGCATTCCGGGCTTGAAGCCAGCCGCCATTTTTTTCGTTGTCCTGAAAAACGTCCGGATATTTGAGTATTTAATATCCTTAAGCACAAATTGTGTAGGCTCCTTTATTTTCCTCCTTGCTGCTGGCTCGATACTCTTCCCATGCTGCTGTAGTGTTTCGTTGAGGCCCGTATAGGTGTGCATTTTCTTCTTTTCTTTGGTCTTATCATCATTCTAAGGCTTTTCGATGGTGGCTAGTAGCCTACGGTGGTCTCATCTACATCTTTTATGATGATGTTGTTACCTCGCGGTAAGGTTTGGCTACTCCAGTTGTACTTGGGCTTTCATCATTGAATCCCTTTTTCTGGGCGGTTCGAGCTCTGAATTTGACTACAACAAGAACGCTCGAAATTTGTTAGGTTATGGCGTCCATGTTGTTAAAGTCAAAACCCGTACGTCACCAAAACGCAAGGTCTGCTGAAAACATCACTGCTGTGCGTGAGAGTGTACGGGATAACCCGAGGAAGTTAATTTCTCGTGGTTCACAAGAACTTATTCTTTCTGCGACTGCAACTTGGAGAAATTTTCGTCGGGACTTGGGTCTGCATCCGTATAAAATCCAGCTGACCCAGGAACTTAAACTAAACGACCATAAACAAAGCCATGTGTTCGCTGGGCTCTGGAGCAGTTTGAAGTTGACTCAAATTTCGTAAAAAAAATCATCTTCAGCGACGAGGCCCAGTTTTTGATGAATGGATGTGTGAACAAGGAAAATTGTCGTATTTGGGACGATATCAATCCACACGAGATACACCAGCATAAAATGCATTCCAAGAAAGTCACTGTTTGATGCGGATTTTGTTCTGGCGAAATCATCGGTCCGTACTTCTTGCAAAACGAAATTTGCATTGCCATATCGATGACAACCAATTTTTTGTGGCCTAAACTGGATGACATGGATGTTGACTACATGGGTTTCGAACAGGATACCCTTTGGGGTTATCTTTAACCGCAGGTCTATGCGAATAAACCGCAAACAACGGATGCACTCAAAGATTACATTACAAGCACCAGCCTGCTAATTTAACCAGATTCATGCGACAAAGTCATCGAAAATTGGATCTCTCGAATACATGGCACCAAACAAAGCCGAGGCAGACATTTGAAAGACGTTATATCCCCCCACTTAGTGCCATAAAATGTTCTTTCAAATAAAACAACTTCTTTTCATATATATTTAAAAATCGAGCGTCCATATTAAAAGAACCTACATGGTGGTCGAATTGGTTGGCAGTTTGACCATCTGAAGAATGTCAGGTTGGTAAGCAGATTTTACTCCTCCAGCGAACATGTTTTCGATACTTTGAAGATCTCTAGTACGATTTTGGCATCGTACTTCGTACAGGCTCCGTCCAGGAAATCATAGATCCTTGGCTCGCTTATCGAGTCCAGTCGTCGTTGATTTCCCACGACGAATCCGCATGCTAATCTGTGCAGTCACAGTGTTTCAACTTTTCCTTTTTAGTATGTCTGGTCCTATCCTTCTTTTCTCCTGGATCACCGTAATACCTGCCTGGTACTGCGTAATCAAGAAGTTTTTGAGCAGCACCAAATTTCTTTCTACCGCGGTAAAGCGTTTACAACTCCAAATCTGGAGGAACAGAAACCATTAAGGCCAGGCACCCATGTCATTAACACTTCGTCAATTTGTGTTCTACCGTTGGCCTGTTAAGGGCTCATTCGGTACTTAATACTTAGAAGTCATTATGATCTTGGGCTCTGAATGTGTCGTACCAGCCCAGAAAAACTGTATATTCTGTCTCTGTTTAAAGCTGTGACGCCATCGTTTAATCGATCTAGTTATAAGTTCAGGAGTTGAGTACGAATGAACACCAAACAGTTCCTGATAGCCGTCGTAAGTATAATTGATGTCTAGTAACAATTACGACATCGGACATCGCCAAGTTGATGCCATCTAATCATGTTGTAATATCACAAACAGCATTCCTTAAAACTTAAACTTAGCCCAACCTAACCTATACTGTATGTCGATGTTTTATAGGACAATCCCGTTCTTTATGAAATAATAAAATAAATAAATAGAAGGAAACAATAAAGCACCAATGCTTACCGTATGAACAGAACTACTCGAAGATGGTCCAAACATTCAGAAATGCAGTCGGTGTTCATTCGTCCAGCCAAAGGTCGTTTACGAAGCTCAATTTCCGTCTCTTACACCGTTGTTTCTATTTCCCACCATCGAATTTTGAGACTTTAAACTACAATCATGAGCTAGAGATTTTCTAAAATAACCCTTAAATTCTTTTCGTGACACCATTTGACAGATTCCAATTAAAATTACATCAACTGAACGTCACCGTGAATCAATTTCGAAACTTTGCGCTTCGAAAATGCGGCTGTCAAAATTACACAAACCGACGAAAAAGCAGAAAAAAAAACTCGAATCATCTGTCAAATTGTTGTCGCCATCGGCAATTTTTTTTCTAGGTTCACTTTGTTTTTTCCACAAAACCGAATTCTTTGTTTTCATCCAAGAAAATTTAATTTTTTTTTACCAAATCGAACATATAAACAATGGCAGATATTCAAACATTAGTTGACATGGGATTCCCCCAAGACAGAGCGTAAGTAGATGGCCCCATTTCCATGGAAAGAACTTGAACAAACTTCCGCAACAAAACGCGCTGCATTGTTCCCTGTTTTCTCATCTTTTCTTCATTTTTTTTTTGGTTTAAATAGAGAATATGCCATGAAAGTGACCAATTTTAAAGGTGTCGAACCCGCTATGGAATGGCTTCTGGCCCATGTTGATGATGAAATTCCTGCCGGTGCCGCTTGTGAGTCATCCGGGCAAACAGCGTCTGCCGATGAAGTAGCTGCAGAAGCGTCGTCCAGCACTCAGACAGAAGGGACCGCCAAGTCCCTGAAATGTGATGACTGCGGAAAATTGTTTAAAGATCAATCGGAAGTGGAATTTCACGCGGCAAAAACTGGTCATAGTAACTTTTCAGAATCGACAGAGGAAAAGAAACCGCTGACTGAGGAGGAAAAAAAAGCACAGTTGGCTCTGATTGAGGAAAAACTGAAACAAAAGCGTTTGGAGCGTGAGGAACGTGAACGTGTAGAGTCATTGGAACGTGAAAAGAATCGAATTAAATCCGGGAAGGACATGACAGAGGCCAGGAAGCGGATGGAGGAAATGGAAATGAAAAAAATTGTTGAACAACGAAAAAGGGAAAAGGAAGAAGAAAAGGCGGCTAGAGATCGTGTCAGAGCGCAAATTGAGGCAGATAAAGCAGCTCGTCGAGCTAGGTAGACACAATTTGTTCTTTTCTGTCTTGAAATTCGAAATGATTTGGTTTTTATTTTTAGGGATCAAGGGCCAATTTCACCGCAGGCAGCGGTTAGTTCGACAACTCCGACACCTGCACCTGCTGTTACATCGCCAAAGCAGCCACCAAAAGACTACACAAACACTAGAATTCAGATTCGTTTGCAAGACGGATCCACACTCACTGAAACGTTTAGTGTAAAGGAGCAGCTCTCTGCCGTGCGTGTATTCATTCAAATGAAACAAGGAGCTGAGCAACCGTTCGGTTTGATGACTACCTTCCCGAGAAAAGTCTTCTCTGACGATGACTTTGAGAAGCCCCTAGAAGTGCTCGGACTTGTGCCCTCTGCTGTGCTAATAGTGACCAAAGCCTTGGTGTAATTTTGTTTTCTTATTTCATACAACATACACATCCCTATACATTGTCGTTTTCGTTTCGTTTTTATTCATAAAAGCCAGTGACTGGTGGGCGCAGACAGATACATGGATATCAAGTGATTTTTTATGATTTCTTCTTTTATTTACAAATTTTGAAGGATTTGAGTAAGGAGGTGACGAATTGGAGAACTAGAGTTGTAGAGAACAAGCGGTGAAATGCTTTTGATTATTTTTATTTTGTGTTTTTTTTTCTTGGTTGTAGGAGCCTTCTTTTCCACACAAATCTCAAAATGAAAAACGCAAGCAAACAGAATAAATGTTAGTGTATCCTGGTATAACCGTTATTTAATACAAACAAATACACAGATCTTTTTTTCTTATAAAAAAAACATTTGGTTTTGTTAACGTAATGTGTGGGGTTTTACTGTTCTACTCGTATTTGCGAGCGCAGGAATATTGGATGTCGTTTGCTGGACCAGATAAACAAAAATGAAGTTAGCATCACACGGAGGAACCATAAATTAATTCCATATCTCAGTTTACATCGACTGGATCTATACAATTTGTGTTTCACTTGCTAGTTCTGTGCATAATTTCGAGGAAGTACACTGAACCACTGAGTCGTTTGAATGAAAAGGCAACTACGTAATGGAGAAAGGTAAGTGGCCGTACAAGGCATCAACAAAATGCTCTTTATGGACAATCTAAATTGATGATTAGTGTCTTTGGTTTCGTCTCAAAAATCAAAAAGGATTTCGAAAACTCCTGCAGTGGTATTTAAGTTCGCAAATTCTTCCAGACGACAATTTTGCCCTAATGTTGATAAATTGTGAATGATTTAACCAAAACTACGATTCCCACCGTAGCGATGGTCTAGAGGAAGATACAAATTTAGCCAAACCCACAAACGTCGGATTTTCGTACGGTCTTTGTTGGACATGACAAAACCATGTGATAGTTTACTTTTAATGGTATATTACATGACGCGGCCTCCAGTTACGCAAACCAAGTTGGTTGAGATCTTTTTCCGACTGCATGCGCTCCCTTAGAGAGCTTTCATCCACTCTTAAGTGTGTTCATGTCTCTGCGTCGTGCAGCAGGGGATCATTTTGTCTTCTTCGTTGTTTGAGATAGGGCTTTGCTGTTGTCTTCTAACTCCATAGGCAAGAGGTATTTTTTGTTTAATTTTCGTGCTTATGTCATTCCTGGAGCTTACTGCAAAGCCTAGATCGATAAATTCCTTACACACTTCAAAATTATAGTTACAATCGATAGTCACCTTTTGCCTAAGACGACGGTATTAATTGTAATTCACGAAAGCATATATACATTTTGTTATACTTTCATTAACCGTCCGATCCAAGTTTCAACATGAAAAGATTCGGTTATGTTCCTTCCGAATTTGACAGAGCAGCGGGAGATCTCCACCAGCATGCTGCATAGTCGAACGATTTTAGCAGGAATGCCCAGAACAAACATGACTCTGAATAGCTCTCCTTTCTAGAAGTTATTATCTCAATGTGGTTATGAGTATCGATTTTGTATTCTCAGGACTTCGCCTAGATCTGCCGCAAACTGAAGATTTGCTCGATGGTAGATTAAAAAGAATTTAAAACTGTTTTGATGATCGATTTCATACGGCAGGAAGGATCTTGCGCAGTTCAGGAGTCTCTTTTCCTCTGAAGATAAATGGTGTATCCTGCCTGACGGTAGTATTTTCGTCGTCTTTGCTGTTCAACAGTCCGCAGAAGTCGTTCTTTTATATTTTTGGCACGGATTGCCTCTAAACTATGATGTTCCCATGGTCGTCTTTACAGGTTTCGTTTGGGTTTTTTTGCCTAACACATCCTTTTTACCTTCTTACAAAATTTCCGACCCTCATTCCCTCACAGTAGCAACCCTCGAACTCTTCCACTTCGCTTTGTTCGAAATGTCTGTTTTTCCATTGGAGAAGTTTGTGTTTGATTTCCCTACTCTGCTAATACATATGTATTCGTACCGACAGCAGCTCTTAGTTCCACTTCCGTTCTCCCGTACGCAATAGCTAAATGTGCACGCCGGCATTCGTCATTGAACCTTAAGAAACTTGGCACATCAGAGGCGTACTTCTGCTTCTTGCCACTGATAGCACACTAAATGTTTTGGAAGCACTATTATTAGAGAGCTTCGGGGAAACACGATGGGGAAAGGCTTTGGCGATCTTTTGTGATTGTAGCCGGTTGATGTTAAAGATCCTCACGGTGTTTTCCTGGCGCTTTACTGCCTTTGATATCCGCGTTCAAACTTTGGGTTCTGCTATGTAGTTTTACGAGTCAATATTTACAACTCGTTATGTGTGCACGTCTGAATACTGGATACGTGTCGTCCGTTTTCCGCAAAGTGATCAAGTTAGCATATCGATCGGAAGACCACTATATGTCCTTGTGAGAAACGTCTGCTTGCTACGACGATGTTTCGTTCACTTGCAAAGTCCATCAGCCTAATTCCGTTTCCGCATGTGATGTCGTGGAAGTTATGCATGCCTACGGCGCTAACAAATATGGTCTAGATCAGATTATGTTCCATTCTATGGTACAATATTGATAGAAATATGATATAAACAAAATATGATAGTTTATTTTTTAACTTTAGTTTTGATAACCCTTAATTTATTATGTAATTACTTGTAATCTAGAGTTGTTACTACAAGTTTGGCCATAATGTGTGACCCTATCGGAAAGCGCCATAGTTTTTACAAATGGCGCCGAATGTCAATTTTGGCATTCGTGAAGCAAACAGAATAGAAATTTGTGTGAATTAGCAATGGAACGTTATACCCCTGATATGAAGAACGCGGAATGCGCGACATACATTTCGTGATCGTTTTCCTGACCACCCGGCTCTCACTACTCGTTCAATGTGGCATGTCGCCACATGACTCTTAGAGTCTGAAAGAACACGGAACCGAGCAAGCCCTGGAAGGCCTCGTACCTCTATTCTCTACGAGAATATCGCTGCCGTGGCTGAAGATGTCGTAGAGGCGCGTCGACATCGACCACACGACGTGTCACGCAATTGGCCATTTCGCATACGTCTCAGCCTCGCATTTTGGTGAAGACTTCAAAATGTTTCCTTACAAAGTTATTTCCTTACAATCAACTGACGGGTGTGGACCGTGAATCGCGTTTGAATCTCAACATTGAAGTGAACGATTTTGCGTCAAAAATAATCATGAGTGACGAGGCCCATTTCCACCTGGGTGGTTATGTGAAAAAATAAAAATTTAGTAAAGTCAGCCGTTTACGCTGGAGGAGGCATTAGACTATTTTTGTTTCTTAGAACGATGCGGGCTAAACGTTTGCTATGAATGATGAGCGCTACAGTGCCCCATGATCAATGACTTTTTCATTTTTCTGGACTGGAGGATATGTGTCATTCTAAAGCAGCGTCATACATTATGGCCCATCTTGTATGTAAATGTTTCATTATGAAATGGAGTGTAACACTTTGTGGTTAGAGGAACCAGTGACAAGTCTTAATAAACAAATCGATAAATTTTGAGCCGCGCATAAAGAAGAAACCTGTGTAGGGGCGAAGAAGTCGAGAGAAAAGGGACTAGGTCAAGGTTTATAATGAAGACAAGTTTTCACGGATCGAATTTACATTGTGTTCAGTCCTTGTTCTGAGAACTTCAATATTATAATATTAGAGGAGGGCAGTGAATACCTGCTCATGTTGATTTGACTAAAAGATAGTAAAGCAGCAATATTTTAGCTGATTGGAACAAGGGACACGAGTGCTCCCAACTTAGTTTAAAAAGCATCATCATGACACCCTTCTTTTGAACAGATACAAATTTTTAACAGATAATAAATGCACAACCTCAGCAAGAAATACCGTATTCTAGGCGAGAATTGACTAAGGTATAGTATTTATATTGAAATCAAAAGATTTGAAAAGACTATTTTCCGTAGATGGTCAATTTTACTTTTACTTAGATGTGACTTCCGGTTCAATCTACGATCTAATGTTACTCTAAGGCATTTCAATTCAGAAACATGTTTACAATCAAGATCATGTAGCGCAATTCCATGGAGAGGGAACAGAATTGAAAAAATAAAGTAACATTGCTTTTGATTTACTCGTACTGCTTAGAACCATTTGACGATAATATTTGAACTAGTTATTCAGCAAGGATAGATCTTCATTCGTCCTCTATACTAGGTCATTGGGCAGCATAAGAAAGGGCCATTTCATCGGCGAAGGCAACCATTTTACCATTTAGAGGTAGCTTAAATATGGAGTTTATATAAACTTTAAAAAGTAGAGGACCAAGTACTTAACCCTGTGCGACTCCACCTCCAATGCAAGGAGCCCCTCACCCAGAGCTGAATTAACTACAACATGTTGTCTTCTACTATTCCGATATGATGAAAACCAACGGAGAATAGTACTAGTAAGTACAGGAATACCTCGATTTACGTCGCCAATTGGTTCCATCACACCTGACGTAAATCGAAACAATATTAGTAAAACAAATATGTATATAGAGTATAAAATACTAACCTACGAGGGTTGTCTGAAAGTTTCCGACAACGAACAATGATACAAGACATTTTTTCTCAAAATATTTTTTTATTTTTCTACATAGTCTCCTTGTAACTCTACACACTTCTCCCAACGATGCTCTCATCTGTCTAACCTGTCCAAATAGTACTTGGCGTTTTTCTCTGCAAAATAATTGTTCACGAAGGTGATTGACGAAAATCTCTGTCCTCCGAGCCCAGTTTTTAGATGAGGGAACAAAAAGAAGGCGCTTGGATGGTCAAGCAGTTTAAACCGTAATTCATGGATTTTCGCCATGGCAACCGCTGAGGTAGGTGTAAGAGGGCGCGTTGTCTTGGTGAAATAGGATTTTCTTTTTTTGCAAATGTGGCCGTTTTTCCGCAATTTCTGCCTTCAGCTCGGCAAGTAATGATGCGTAGTATGCTCCTGTAATGGTTTTTCCTTTTTGCAGATAATCGATTAAGATAGCTCCTTTACTATCTCAAAAAACAGTCGCCATCACTTTCCCAGCCGAAAAAACAGTTTTTGCTTTTTTTGGAGCCGGCTCACCCTTTGCAGTCCACTGTTTCATCCAAGTGTATCCAAGTTTCATCTACAATAATTAATCGGCGCCAAAACTCGGATTTATTGCGCCTAAACTGCGCCAACAGAGCGTTGGAATTTCGAACACGTTTTTGGTGTAACGTATGCAAACTCGGCACCCAACGCGCGGACAGCTTTCTCATGCCTAAAACTTGATTTAATTGTAACAAACACGTCCTTTGGACATTCGGTGGTCGTCTAACACCATTTTTTTTAAAAATGTTTAAAGCCTCCTCTATATGTCGTGGAAAAAGGATGACATTTCTTTCGCACAGAATTTATCTTTCTCCGAGCTTTCTTCTGAGCTCTCTAAAATTCGAATGAGTTCTTCATCAGTAAGAGGTTCTTCTTGAATATTAATTAATCCACCAATCTACCTTGCTAAATTTAGAACTCCTGAAATAATCGAAGATTTCTTGTGTTGATCAAGTAACGCAGGTATACACTCGGACCAAACATTTCACCATACTTTGTTCATGTTTGAACATAACATCATTCCAAGCGTCTCTTATATTACTTATTGCTTTGTAGACATCGTATTTCTGTCAAATTTGTCTGATGGTGGTTTCCTTTTTCATGTTTCCGAAGTAGTAGGCTTTAAATGAAGCTATAGCTCCTTGGTCCAACGGTTGTATCAACGACGTCGTATTTGACAGTAAAAATACAATTTTCACATTTTCGTCGATACCATGGATAGTCGAAGGATGGCCATGCACATTATCGAGAAGCAATAGTATTTTGCACTGTAAATTATTTTCACTACAGTATTTCCTAACAACTGGGCAAAACTCTGCTTTAAACCCTTCAGTGAAAAGTGATGCTGTTACCCACGCTTTCTTATTTGATTTCCAAATAACCGGGAGGGTAGCTTTTGATATATTTTTCAAGGCTCTTGGATTTTCAGAATTGTAGATAAGTAGGGGTTTTAATTTGGAATCCGGGACCACATGGGAACTCGGTACACCGCGTGCTGTTGACTAGCGCCACATGGGCATAGTACCCCGGCGTGAAAATTCCGGACTTTACAAATTCATTTGTAAAGATCCCTCGAAATAATAATAATAATAATAATAATTTGGAATCCCCAAAATCATTTCCACCTAAAAGAAGTGTCAGCCTTGGGTGTTGTATCTATGGCTTTCGAAATAAAAGTTCGGCTTTTATATATCGCTTCCAATATATAAGCCAGTTTCATCTCCATTGAACACCTGCTGAGGACTGTAACCACCTGCTTCGACAATTTTATTGAATTTTTTTTTTTAATTTTCTGCTACTGCGCCGATAATGACGGTTGCAGCTTCTCCGCTCAACTTAACATCCTGAAGCATGTACCTCATCTTAAATTTTTCAGACCATTCCCGGCTTGCGTGAAAATCATGACCCTCTCCATGATCTTTAACAGTATTAAACAAGCTGTGCGCTTTAGCCTGAATTATAAGCGTTGTAACCGAAATTTTCTTCTGGTTTAAGTCCTGGTATACAAACGTTTTTCCATTACAACGTTTGGTTATAATTGGTTATAATTGCGTTTGGTTGTAATTGCGTTGGTTATAATTGCATCTCTCGTAGACACTCATGTTTCAGCACAAATGCGTAACTTTTCTTTGTTGGCTTTTACATAACGGACAGTCAATGGAGGAAGTTCGAAAGATCGAGCGATGTCAGCACACTTTTCCCCTTTCTCTAAACGTTCTAAAATTTGCAATTTTAATTTTGTTTCCAAAGCATTTCGAGGTTTTTTGTAGAACTTTTGGATTGCTCAGAAGACGGTCTTTTTGTGCTCATATTTCAATTGTTTATCCAGAAATTAATTTACCTTTAGCATTACTTACATTAAATATGCAATATTGACTTTATTCAGGCGTACATACGTACCAAAATGGCTTACCAAAATATATTTTTGATTATTCGCAAATTTGTTGTAAAGGGTCCGCCATCTAACGTTTTTTTTTCAACTAGTGCTTATTTCGTGAATGGTAACACTTAGCTCATGTCTGATTTGACAGATAATTAGTTTTATTCTCTGGACCAAAATCCGCACCAAACAGTGACTCGTTTTGGGTGTATCGGCTTTTCAATGTATGCGTGCGGGTTTTCTGTGCCCCAAATGCGACAATTTTGCTTGTTTACATAGCCGCCAAGATCAAAATGAGCTTCATCTGAAAATATGATTTTTTTGGCAAAATCGGCATCTTCTCTAAGTCGATCGCAGGCCCACTTAGCGAAGCGAAAACGCATTGGATGGTCAGTTGGCTTCAACTCCTGAACCAATTGGACTTTGTATGGCGTCATACCAAGGTCTTTATGCAAAATTCGTCTCAATGATGTCTCCGAAATGTTCAATTGTTGAGAACGACGGTGAATTGATGTTGATGGCGCTTCACGCACACTTTCTGCCACAGCAGCAATATTCTCGGGTGTACGCACTGTTTTTGGCTTTTCACGCTTTGGTTTATCGATGAGGATGCCAGTTTCTTTCACTTTTTTCACAAGATAACAAACATACGGAGCTGACGGTGCTTCTCTTCTTCCAAAATCCGTACGCAATTTTCGCACACATTCTGCAACATTACCATGATTTTCAAAGTAATGTCGCAATATTTTCCAGCGCTGTTCAAGCGTATACACAAACATATTCGTTCAGCGGAAGGATAAAACTAATTACCTGTCAAATCAGACATGAGCTAAGTGTTACCATTCACGAAATAAGCACTAGTTGAAAAAAAAAAACGTTAGATGGCGGACCCTTTAGTTCAAACCTTACACAATTTTTAAAATAAAACTTAGAAATCTTAATTATATGCGAAAGTACTCAGAACAAACCGCGATAAATAATAAAATATAACAAGTACTTAAATAAAAAAAAAAGTTACAAAATTAAATTCAAAATATGACGTAAATCGAGGTAATAGTGACGTAAATAAAGGTACTTTCCTTACTTTTTTTGGCGACGTAAGTTGAAACGTTGTAAATCGAGGTATTCCTGTACTGCACAATAGTAACTAATGTTCCATTGCGAATAACTATTAATTTGAACTTGTTGGTGGTTGAACATAATATCCCCAGGTAGCGACGCTGAGAGATCATCCAGGGAGAAAAGAAGTGGGATTAGGAGGCAATATTGCTTTATTCCCATCACCGACTCGAACCACGGTGATTTGTTCTTTCCATTCCACACCATGATCCAGTTTTTCTCATGGAGACTTCGGATGATATTCAGCATTTCTGATGACAGTCCTAGATTGCTTAGCTTGTGGAAAAGCGATTTCATATCAATCGAATCAAAGGCTGTCTTAAAATCGATGAACAATGCGTACAGTTTCCTCCTATTTTCCAGATACGACACGTTATCTACCATCGAGTACTCCTTTCTAAAGCCAGCCTAGAATTCACTGAGTAATTCATTCTGACGGATCCACGCCGCTACACGTTATAGTATTACCCATGCGAATAATTCCATCAGCGTGTTCATAAATGATATTCCCCTATAATTGTTTTGTACGCGTGCATCTCTTTTCCTTAATAATGGGAAAATAATATTTCTCCTAAAACTTATTGGGGCTTCTCCTGAGTTGAATTTAAAATTGTATACTTCTGTGAGTTTTTCAAGAAATTGCTCAGTCGCATATTTAAGAAATTCATACGGAACTCGGTCATTCCCAGGGGCCTGAAAATGCGTGGTTGTTGTAGCAAATTTTGAGAATGTTCCGCTGGCTCATCCGTTTAGGGTTCTGGCTAGCTTCCAGAAGGAACGACCATCTCGGACTCTATCTAGTTCTTGCATTTAGAACTGAGTGTATGTTTTTGGTTTCACCTTAAAAATGTTTTTATATGATTTGTTGGATTCAAGGTACATGTTTTTGGAGAGATTTTTCCCTGGTTGATGCACATTCAGAGTCATACTGTGGCTGTTTTCTCTTTCGGGCTCCCGTTGATGGAAAAGGCTTTGCAGCATCCACGATACATGATGAGTCTGTACCTCCAAGAGAATGAAGATCACCTGTATCCACATCGCTGACTAAAAGATCCAAGCTAGTTTTGTATCTTTGCAGATAACTCTCATTCCACTTTAATTTAGGAACCAACTGCCACTCTCTGGAGGCGTCTGGTCGTATCTCCAGTTCTATTTCCACGGAAAGTGGAAAGTGGTCTGAATGCGTCATTTCCTTAACCTCTAGATGCGTTACATGATTTTGGCATTCCCCAGGCACAACCAGACAGTAATCGATTGTGGAGCTGGATCACATTTGTCGCTCAAAGACACTCTGGGGAGAAGCTTCTATTAATTAGGTATGCCAATGATCTTATTGTTGCGGTACATACATATCTATTTTAAAATCGAGCTACTTAATCCATCAGATCTACAGGTCTGCTTTGATTTAAGACGCGATATCACATTTATTACTTCAACTAAAGAAATATTATGGCAACATTTGTGTTTCCAGAATATATTCTTGCTGGAATAAGCCAGCTGGAACTGGTTGGGCAATGTTGAATATATTTCTAAGAAGAGATATTTAAGCCGGTGCCCATCTCTAGATTATCGTATGTTCTATAACTATCAGTTAGATTAGAAATTTTCATTTTGGTTCGATTTGGTCCTTGACGCAATAAGTCTCTTTGCATCTAGTCTGCTTTCATAGAGTTGTCAGTTGTCACTGATAATAGGATTCTTTTAAGTTATTTGTTAGCTCAATGACGTTACACACTATTTTTTTTATATTGAATGAATATTGAAGCAATTTTTTTTTTCTAATTATTTTGCAAAGATAGTCAATGATCCAGGGCTTTGTTTTTGTCATTTTTGGATTTCGTGTAAAATATTTACACTTAGCTACACAATCAACAATAATGTTAAGAAGCTTACTAAAAGCAACTGAGGGACAATCGCAAGAATATATTTTAAGCCATCTTCGTACAGAAAGTAAATGATTAAGCCGATGAAAATGTTAATCCCGTCACTACGAGTATTATCGGAACCTTTTAGTCTGTCCTTCCTTTTCTATTTTGGTATTTATGTCACCGAGTATATTTTGTACGTCAACACGGCTCATAGGTTCTCTCTAGGAGCTTGTAAAAGTCGCTATCTTTTGTAGCGTTGTCTTTTTCCTCCGTTGGGGCATGCGCGCATACAAGGCTAATGTCAGTGAATTTCGCTCTGATACGGATTGTTACTAATTGCTAGCAGGTCTGAAGTCTGGCTGTCTTTTCGGCATATTTCTTGGGTGTCGGTTTAGGCTTCTAGTTGTTTACGGCCACCTGGTCTGTTAAGAGTCCTCATATACCTCATATACCCGAACGTCGTTGTCCTTATCACGTTTGCATGGCTCGTCAAAAATTATATCATTCTTATCTGAGGCTGTTTTTGTTTTCGTGACAATTATTTCTCCTTCGCATATGCTTGTGAGGCCTAAGGCTAAAGACATCAATTTATAGCAGCTTCCGCAAAAAACTTCCTGCGATTTTGCTAGTCACAAGCTAAGTATGACGGACACCTCTGTTACCTTGGTGATATGTTATAATGCGTTTTGAAACAAACTGATTTCCGATGGACTGTCCGGCGATGTTTCATTCTGGTGAAACGAAAATTGGTGCTTGCTTACAATTGTTGACGATGCTTCTGATGGTGGTAGCTAGAAGTCTTTCTCGGAGTTGTTCAATTATCAAATTGAATAGTTTTGTTACTTGTGGATTAATATGGTATCTGCATATTGATTATTCAATTGTCCGTTGACTTCTAAAGTTCCGTGCGGTATTGTGGTGTTGAAGTAAAAGTCAGCATCAATAACAACTTTTTTGAATCGTTTCTAGAGGAATCCTTCAATCCAACCGCAAATTGTTTAACGAATATTAGTTATTGCTTAAAGATCTTGCCATCGCATCCTTGGTGGAACAGAGGATGTAAAGCCTTTCAATTTACTTTTACCGGTCATACTGTTTGGTTCTTAGTCAGCTCCCCCATCTTTAGTATGGTTGAGGTTCCCCTCTACGAGGGCCGTTCAACATATTCTCGGTATCGGGGTGAAGCTGTGGTTATATATATAAATTGACTTATTTATCAAGTAATACTATTATTTTAGTGCATTCATGTAAAATTTCATATAAATGTGATTATTAATTCGCGTTTTATCTCTAGTTAAACAGAATCATAATGGCAACTGAGACGATGATGGTGAAAATTGAGCATCGCGCTGTAATTAAATTTCTCACTAAGCAAGGAAAAAGTAAAAAAACTATTCATGAAGAGATGGTGGCTGTTTACCAGGGTTCCGCACCTTCATTATCAGCTGTGCAAAAGTGGTCAAGTGAGTTCAAGAGAGGCAGAGAGAGCATTGAAGACGACCCCCGCTCCGGCTTCTGCTTGTACGGGAGAAAACATCAAAGAAGTCGAAAAACTTGTTCTTGAGGATGCCCGAATAAAGGTGAACATGATGGCAGAGATCACCAAGCTTTCAATTGGTACCATTCACACCATTCTTCATGACCATCTTAACCTTTCAAAGGTTAGTGCAAGGTGGGTGCCACGAATGCTCACAGCGCCTCAGAAAAAAGTGAGAATCGCATGCTGTAGAGAGCTTTTGGAGATGTGTAGTGAGAACTCGGACGGTGTTATGGATCGAATTGTTACTGGGGACGAAACATGGGTCCACCACTATGACCCTGAAAGCAAACAAGAGTCCATGTAGTGGCATAAAAAAGGAACAGACCCCTCGAAGAAGTTCAAAGTCACTCCGTCTGCCGGGAAGCTCATGGCCACAGTTTTTTGGGACTCAAAGGGAATCTTGCTCATTGAGTACAAAAAAAAAGGTGAAAACATCAACGCCACATCCTACGCTGCCACTTTGCATAATTTGCGGGAGGAAATTTAAAAGAAAAGACGGGGTAAACTCGCAGCGGGTGTGTTGCTTCTTCATGACAACGCTCCTGTTCACACGGCGCGAGTTTCCAAGGCTGCTGCGCGAGATTGTGGTTTCGAAGAAATCCAACACCCATCCTATAGTCCAGACCTTGCCCCTAGTGATTATTTCCTGTTTCCGGATTTGAAAAAATGTCTTCGTGGAAAAAGATTTTCGGATGATGAAGAACTCAAGTCGGCAATAAATGGGTATTTTGCAGAGAAAGAGGAAATTAATTTTTTTGAGGGTTTAAAAAAGCTTATCTCAAGATGTAACAAATGCATTGATGTTAGGGGAGATTATATTGAAAAATAAAAACAATTTCAATTGAATTCGCATCTTCCTTCATATCGATACCGAGAATATATTGAACGCCCCTCGTAACTGCGATATGTCACCTTAAATGTGGTCTACCTCTGCCGCCTAGCCCGTCTAAGTTGGATTAAACTTCGGGCAGGATCATCGGTATTCATGTAGTCCACAAGTCCTAGGCATTTCTGTCGCTGCATATGTATTTTATGTATTGTATTGACAAAGTTGACGCCGGTGCTCGAGACAAACTTTCAGCTTTGTAACCAAAAATAAAAAATACTGTTGTGAGCAAACACAGAATCTAACTGGCGGAGAGCTTTGACATGTCCAAATCTTCAGTCAATATTTCTCAATATCACCCCAATCGGAATGTCCACACCTTCAGCAAACGTTCTAGCTTCGATTCGGCGGTCATTCAAAACCATTTGGTGTACCCTCTCAATGTTTCCATCGATAGTTGGAGCGTTTGGCCGTCCCCAACGATCTTCATCAAGCTGGCATATGGCCACGTTTCAACCTACGCATTCATATATTCCTATGTTGAAATGTGATGGCGCCGTAAACTTCTTCTAACTAGGTTTTAATTGTAAACGGCGTAGTGTCCATATATTACATATCATCAGCAAATTCAATCAACCGATTTGGCTTCTGGTGCTCATTTGCTAATTTTATCCCATGAGCCCAACATTTTTTTGCAATCATTTAATGGTTTGGGCTGCCTTGCTGCTGATTTGGCATTGGGCAGTCTCGGTTGGCATAGATCGGCACAGCCCATCTCAATTTATATTGTCATCGGCATCCTTTTGCATACAAACTGGTGCTATTATTGTTTTCTCATAACGGTTTTACTATTTACGTGTGTAGTGCTGTAACTTATCAAACACCGCTACTTGTGTGGCTGTCTGACTCCATTCAAAGAATTGTATCTCTGCATAAACATTCTAACATAATGTGGATGCCGCTGTTGACATTCCAAAGAGAATAGTCATGTCCTTCATCGGATGAAGAGTATTAAACCAAAATAGAACACATGGTACGACTGACTTGAGCTGTACGGAGGCTATCAGGGTTAGAGAGTTGGTTTTTTCTTTTGGCGTTACAAAAGAAAAGAGTTCAAACGAGCCATGCACGACTCCATCGCCTTTCTGATGCGTGTGCAATTCCAATACGATCAAAACCTGGGACAAAAAATACTACAATGTCTTACAGGTATCATAGTACAACGTCATCCTTCATCCCAATGCTTATTTAAAATGACATTCCAACCAATTTGCTTGCTGTGCATTAGACAAATCCACTGGTCCAGCTGCTATATCTCCTATTCGTCCGAAGAGGTGTCCATTCACGCTGGCAAAACCAATGCGTAAGACTTTCCATCAGTTCTATGAGGACACTTTCCGAGCAGATGGAAAACAGTACATGAACACACTAGTGTCTGATTTTTAACGTAAACCACCTGTCATGGAGACTTACGTTTACAGGATGCCCATACATCCATGGGGGCAAGGATACACCTTGCCATCGCTCTGCCGCCTTCCTGAGATACCAATTTGAAACTCTACATTGGGTCAACCAAAGGAAGACCCTTCCCGCAACTTTGGGTTAAACCACAACCACCATGACGCTCCCACAAGGGGGCCTACCTCTTCAAGTCAGGCCCGGACCGAGATCCGGGGGCTCCTGACTCCCATGGTACCGTGATTTAAGTCCTGGTAGGGAGTACCGGTGGTCTAGCCGACAACAAGACCTATGACCTATGACTGATCAAATCGTAGCAACCTTCGGTAACGTAATTTGAAGATGTTTACGATAAGACTAGTACTTTGCTCTGCAACCGCTTTTTATTAGACAGTCATTGATGGGCTAAGCCTTAATAATTGGGCGGGGGCCAACAGTATATGAACAGCGCGTCCCTAAAGAAGTTGATTCTTTTCTCCCCTCCTACAGACCCACTTCACTTATGTCCCTTTTTTCCAAAGTCATGGATACGCTGATAAACCGTCAGCTCATGAAATATCTCAAAACACGAACACTTCTCAATGACCGGCAATACGGTTTTCGTAGCAACAGGTCCATTGGTGATTTGATGTCACGTCTCCTTGAAAACGGGAAATGTAGTCCACACCCGTCTGGCCAAAGCAAGGTAGTTGCATTGGATATTTTAGAAACATTTAACAGAGTTTGGCATCAGGCTCTTTTATTTGAAAATGTGTGCATTTGGGATCGATGGAAAATACCTATCTGAAGGTTAAATTCAAGTTGTTTTGGACGGCTCCAAGACTGATATCCACAAAATATTTCATGATAATATTAACAACATTACTAACTGAAGAGAACCACCACTTTTCACTCTCGGTATGTGTGCCAATTAAAACCTTTGTACGTTTGAATAACCATATATTCGATGTCACCATGGATGTCTGATCTAGTCCCAATATATAACTCATTTGTTCACTTTAATTTGAGGTACGACTTCCACATTGTCCACCTGCTCCTAAAACCACCTATCAACAGTCTTCAAGATCGAAGTAATGTATGTTGCCTTACCTTATCCTATCGCTATTTCTACCACCAGTCCTGCGACGAAAGCCTGTAACCGTAGCACCCGTTTCGCTATGAAAGCTCATTATAGTCACAATACCGTAATTTGTAATACCGTAATTTTTCTAAATATCAGGTTGGCAACTAAGTAATTACCAATTTTTTCATATAAATAAAACACATTCTGGCAACTTCATAATTCCACGTTCGTAGAACTTCTGATCTTTATCGGCAATAAACTGAACCAAGTGCGATTGCACTTTTGAAAGTATGATCGCTGTATTTAACCTGTCCAGTTGTTGACAGTACTTATCCGAATTGATCTTTGATTCCTTGGAAGCAGCTCAAAATACACCACACCTTTCCAATTCATCAAACCAAATTGAGAGCAAAATCTTCCTTTTGTGGATATCAGCTTTCGAAGTGGATTGTGCTGGCTCATCAAGCCTGGACCATGATCGTTTTTGATTGACGTCACTCTAAACAATCCATTTTTCATCGCCAGTGATGATTCGGTTCAAAAAGCCTCAGATTCATTGCGCCGAAGATGTAAATCGCAAGCGTTGATGGGCTTCGTTAAATTCTTTCAAACCATGTGGCTTTAATTTGATCATCATTAACCTCATCTGGTAGACCTGATCGTTGTTCATTTCATTTAAAAATCTCCGCAACAAAATTTGTCAAACCAATTCCGACACTGTCTTTCTTTTAAGGCATCTTCACCATACACATCATGTAACTTTTTAGCAGCTTGCGCTGCGTTCTTTCGTTTACGGAAATTAAAAAGTAAAATATGACGAAAATGTTCGTTTTGCACTCCATATTAAAACTGACACCAAACTAATACCTTTTCACAAAAATACGCGCGATTTGCTTCTAAAGCGAAGTAAGACTGACAGCTAACAAATGTCAAAAGTAAAAAAATATGTCATGGACAGAAACCATTAAAAAATATGGTCAAAGACATGTATGTGTGAAATCGGCAATTACCTAGTTGCCAACCCAATAGTACAACTCGCCTTGCCGAACTCTGTATTTCCTAGTTGTTATAACCTGTAAATATAGTATTCGGTATCTCTCTCTCTTTCCTACTTAATTTTTTTCTCCACCCGCGCTATGTGCGAGCATTTTAAGGGTACCCTAAATGCCGTGCTAATTAAAAAAAAGGATAGGGTCATTGACTGTGGTTCGTTTCTCGGTCTCACTTAAAACCGTTGGACTTCAGAAGGTTCAGACATCGGTTACTGGAGGTCTGGAGTGCGTTGATCCAATATGGTCTTGACAGGCTGATTATCTGTAGGTCATCATGTTCGTTTTCGGATTTTGCGGAGCCGGAAACTTACTCCTTTTCGTTTGCCAGAATTGTCAACAGTAAAACCAATTACGAGTACATACAAGGGCAGTTGCAGTTCCATAGCAAGATGCTTCTTTGTCGGCAGTTTATGTATGTCTTTCCTTGCTGATGATACCCCTTAAGTTGGTTTCGTGCTAATGGATACCTAAGAGGCGATTTATGCCATCAGGCTATAACATAAATCAGTCATTTACTATTTACCAAAACGATTCAGCTATACTAAGAGACACTCGTGGATTAGTAAAATTTTACGAAGCTTGCAATTACCTTGTTACGAACTATAAGTACGTGCACAAGGATATGCATAATACATTACCCTACGACTATGAACGTACATTTAGTTTCCGGTCATTTACAATTTATATCGACTTATGGCTTAACTTTCAGATACCAACGTCCAGTGGATTCCGCAGGCTATCTTCACAGTTGACATTAAAGAAAACTCGGTGTATTCGTTTGAGTATGAAAGCTAGCCTAAGCCAGAATAGACCTTGAGAGCGCTCCAGAACATGTTAATATAGAGTTCGATAAGGTTAGACGGTAATTCGAAATGAGTACAATTTAATTTCTTCTTTTTCATTTCAGAAGTCCAAGGTGCATCACGTGCATGCATACGTCATATCAATAAATAGCATTCAAGCTTATAAAGAGGGCTCACACAAAGGGAATTTTACAGAAAAATAAATCGTGTGACGATGTGTCACTTTCTTATCACAATTATTCATATTCTTCGAATGAACTTTAACTGATGTACATACTTCTGTGAATAATAGCACAGCCTGTCGGCTATGAAATATCGATGTATGCTATGCACATATACCTGCAATAGAACACAATTTTACTTGAATCGAACTGAGTCTATATCCTGCTGCGGACGTTTATGAAACACTTCATCCTCACCAAAACAAGACTATCACTACCACAAAAGCTATTGCAGTCACAGTCACTTTTCTTTGTTAAAAATGTAAACTTCCGATGAGAGCTCATGAATTTGGCACTTCCGCCAGATACGCCGCAGAATCATGAATTTTATTTAACTAAACAGCTATCAGTATGGAGCAGAATCTTTTGTTTACACTCTGTGCGATGACCCAATAATACAGAAGGCATTATACTGATTATGTGGTCGATTTTCGTTATCATGAGCTAAACTCATGACTGAAGGCTTAGAAAATGTTAATTTCGAATTGGCTCTGAAGATTATTGTGGATTTTTGTATCAAACAGCTGGCAAAACACGTGATTCAAGAGTTAATCTCAATCAGATAAAAATATATATGCTTTCACTTTATTTTTCTTACAATTATCGACACACAAGAATGTTTTCTTACCACTGTAGTACGATAAAAAATAAAATTAAACAATACTAATGCAAATAAGTCACTAGTTTGGCCCATATCTTGCCCAGTATTCGATCGTGAAGTTTTACTAAGTGGACCCCTTGAAATATTTGGCAAAATTCAACAAATTCCATTTGTTCTTATGGCTATCGTCCTGTTCTATAGGAGGCACATTGCTCGGATAAAATATCAGCTTTGATGGGTGACAATTGGAAAGTATCTGCCCATAACCAGCCAGATCATCCGCTCGTACACCATCACAATCGATAAGTTCGAAACTTTTATCAAAGCAAATGCGAATCTCCGACAGGTAACTAATGTCTGTCTTATGATCATAGAGACAATGAATTGATGGATTCTTACCAAGTGATTTTACCAAAGCAGCATTCAAATCAACCAACGAACTATTCGAGTCTGGAAGAATGCCAGATTTCTCCAGAACATCAGTCATTGCAAAACCGGAATGCCAATTCAGTCCTTGGTTGAAATATTTCAATTCATTTCCGAGTTGCTCAATTGCAGCAGCACATGTACCATGCTTAAGCCATTCGTGCTGCCATAGTGAATCGTATTCAGAACCACCTTGAATTTCAGGCCAGACGAGAAACAGTTGATCAAGAATTGGTGCCAGCTGATCCACATCGAATACGGAGCTTTTGTTACAGAAGTTCGGACCCAAAGTATCCAGTTTTGTTGGCCAAATGCCATGGATAGTCCAAATATCTTTCTTCTTTGGTAAGTTGCATTGATTGTTTTGTCCTTCCTTCTTCCAATGGAAACATTCGGTTACAGGCCATTGTTGGGTAAAAATTAAAACATCCCAATCCTTCGATGGGGGGTCGTTACTTAATTCGAACGTTTCTCTATCGTATAACTCGACATCCTCCTCTGTTAGTGTTCTAAAAGAAGCGAAAAGAAACAAAGCAGAGTTAAGGTTAAATCATTATCATACAAGTCATATGCTTACCTAATTAAAATAATCAAAGTGCTTACGATTAGCAGGCCGTAGAGGAATAACACAAAATTGTTACGACCCTTGGGCAGGGATGTCGTGGTGTCCATCGGAAGATAGGTCATGATTGCTGGTAATCTACGTGGACAAATTCACACAGAAATATGTAAATGGAATTTCTGCGAACCGCTGAGTTAGACGCACAAAAGAGTTTTGCAATTACTTTAGCTGGTCGAAGTGATAAGGCAGCGCTGAGTAAATGCCAATAACTACTTAGTACATATTGTAGTAGCGTTGTTTTTTGTTTTCTTTTACCTTGCTTTTATTTTTGTAGTGTGATACATCAACTGTTTGTGCGATTGCCTAAAAGAGATGCGGGTCTGCTATGGTAATTCTTTTTTTTCCTTTCCCTTTGCTTTATTTTTCTTCGACGCTTTGTTGGGAAATTTTCTTTTGGATTTCCTTTTGCCTGGGTAGAAGTTTGTTTTTGCTTTTTATTGATCGGAGCACCATCTATGGATGGATATGGAAAATGTGTTGAAATTCTGTAAACATGTTTGGCGGGCATTTGAAAACTAATTTAAATTTTGTAGAGGCCTATTTTGCGGAGTTCGATAAATCATATTTTTCAATGGCTTGAAAAAGTTCGAATATCGCTGGAAATATCGCGAAATATGTGTCGAGCTGAAAGGAGACTATATTGAGAAATAAATAAAAAAACAAATTTTAATGCGTTTTCTTGCCTAACACAGGTATTTATCATACAGCCCTCGTACCTCGTCTCTGTTTTTAGAGGTATTCGACTGTCCAATGCAATACAGATAGCAGAAGTTGATGAAATTTTGTCGATGGACTCCAGCTGTAATAATTGAAATAAATTCATGGTCACTCTCCAAATCGAAGAAAAACACGTTCCGATGGAGATCGATAGTGGTGCTGCGGTTTCTATAATGGGTAAGCCCCAATTCGATTCTTTGTTTCAAATGCCTCTTTATCCTGCCAATCTTAAGTTAGTATCATATTGCCAGACAAAACTCGAAGTTTTAGGATGTGCGAAAGTGTGTGTAAAACATAGACGGAAACAATTTCGTTTAGATCTTTATATAACAGATTCAGATAGACAAGCATTATTAGGTAGAGAATGGATTCGACCATTAGGTGTGAAACTCGTCCCTGAAATTCCAGTAGAGGTTCACAGCTTACATAAATCAAACGATTCGTTAGGCCATTTAGATACATCCCAATTACCTTCGGAAGTTATACCATTAATTACAAAGTATAGTGACATATTGTCAGCAAGCATTGGTAAAATTTCTGGTATACAAGCCAGGTTACATTTGAAACCAAACACAAAACCAGCCTTTTTCAAGGCTCGGACGGCACCGTTTGCTATTTTACCTAGACTCGAGAGAGAACTAGACGATCTAGAAAAGCAGGGGATTCTAGAAAAAATTTACCGGTCGGAATGGGCCACCCCAATTGTCCCTGTAGTCAAGGCTTCTGGTAAAATTCGAATTTGTGGTAGTTTCAACTTAACTGATAATCCAAATTTGGTTATTGACAGATATCCTTTACCAACCATAGAAGAATTGACTTCAACAATGGCAGGGGGTGAAAGATTCTCCAAAATTGATTTGAATCAAGCTTATTTACATTTAGAGGTCCGGCCGGAGGATAGAGAATGCCTTACGCTTAATACGCATAAGGCTCTATATAAATGTAATAGGTTGATGTTTGGACTGGCGTCTGGACCCGCTATATGGCAGCGAGCAATGGAGACATTACTTCAAGGTATTCCTGGCATAAGCGTTTTCCTTGACGATATCCGTATCACTGCGGCAGATACTCACACACATTTACAAAGATTAGAATCCGTTTTTAAAATTTTGAAGCAGTACAATTTACATATTAACTTGAGCAAGAGTATGTTCTTGGCCAACCAAATAGAGTATTGCGGTATCATAATTTCTAAACATGGTATTCAAAAATCTCAAAAGAAAATAGATGCCATACAGCGAGCCAGGGTACCAAGAGATAAAACTGAAGTACGTGCATTTATCGGTCTTGTAAATTACTACAGGAGATTTTTGAAAGACATAAGCACAATATTAAAGCCTTTGCATGAGTTGTTGAAAAAGGATGCAACGTTCCATTGGTCAAAGGATTGCCAATCTTCTTTCGATTTAGTTAAGTGGAAGATACAATCCGATCGTATTTTAGTTAATTTCGATCTTAAACTGCCGTTGGTTCTAGCAACGGATGCATCACCGTATGGTGTGGGTGCCGTGTTATCGCACATCTATTCCGATGGAACGGAGCGTCCTATACAATTTGCTTCACAGTCTTTATCGCCGACTCAGGAAAAATACTCGCAAATTGATAAGGAAGCGTATGCTATAATTTTTGGTATACGTCATTTTCACCAGTATCTCTGGGGCAACCGATTCACTCTGTTTGTCGATCATAAGCCACTTTTACAAATTTTTTCTCCTTCGAAGGCATTACCTACACTTTGTACAACAAGGATGCAACACTATGCAGTGTTTTTACAATCCTATCAATACAATATTAAGTACAAAAACACTGATTCGCATGCAAATGCCGATTTTTTTTCCCGACTCCCATTAGAATCTGAATCTTTTTACGTTTATGATGAACCGGAAGTTGTAGATTTGAAACTGATTGAAGCCCTTCCTATTACAGCAGACCGGATAGAACGAGAAACGAAAACAGACCAAGAATTGATTCAGCTTATTAAATATTTACGCATGGGAAAGGAAGCCCCTAGAATTCATCGTTTTAAGCTTGATCAAAATGAATTCAGCATTCAACGGAGATGCTTAATGAGAGCTCAAAGAGTGATTGTTCCACGTTCATTACGGCGTGAGATGTTAGCGGAATTACATTTCACGCATTTTGGAGTAGTTAAGATGAAGCAACTAGCTAGGAGTTTTTGTTCGTGGCCCAATATAGACCACGACATTGAAACATTAGCGAAAGAATGTGTTATATGTAATACATATAAAAGTAACCCGATTAAAGAGCCCGTTCATAATTGGGAAATACCTAAGGGCCCCTTTTCAAGAGTGCATGCGGATTTCTGTGGACCGTTACAAGGCGGGTACTATTTTATTTTGGTCGATGCGTACACCCGTTGGCCTGAAATTCATTTTCTTCCAAATATAACAGTTGATACCACTATTCGAATTTGTAGATCAATTTTTGCCTCATTTGGAATTCCAGAAATACTGGTCACGGATAATGGTACGAAATTTACCGCGTAGAAGTTTCAAGAATTTTTACACAAACGAACGGCCCCATATCACCCAGCAACAAATGGGCTCACTGAAAGGTACGTACGTACCTCGAAAAAGGCATTTCGTAGCTTACAGTGTGATAGGAGCAATAGAGAACTTAACCTCGCAAAATTGTTAATGCACGAGTTATAAGACCACGTTTAAGTTGTGTTGTTCCTCAATCACCTATGGAAAATCTTGTTAGTTATAGAGCTACGAAACCTAAGAGAACTTTCTGCATAGGGACGAGGGTTTCAGCTAGAGATTATTTTGACAAGAAAAACAAATGGAAATTTGGTAGAATAAAAGAACAAAAGGGCACATTACACCATTTAGTTGAGCTAGATGATGGTAGAGTTTGGCACAGGCATTTGGATCAAATAAGAGAGATTGGCAAGGATACTCCAATACAACCCAGTTTACTGGAAATCGTAAACCCACAATGCGAAACTCCACGGCATAAATCCACAAATATTTTTGATAAAACCGCGGATGATTTGACCAAACCTGCGGATGTTTTGGAGAGAACTGCATCAATAGAAATAGCAATGAGTCTTCTGCCAACTTTACTAAATTTAACAATTCAACCTACGAAGGACATAGAGATTGCAGATGTCCCAGTCGAGAAGGCCCCGGTTTAAAACGATCCTGTAGCTTTACGTAGGTCAAATAGAATAAGGAAACCTGTTAAAAAATTATGTTATAATTGAATTGTTAAAAGTATACACTGGGGAAGAGAGGAAATGTTACACTATTACAATGTTAGAAAAGTATTATTATACTTGGTCGCACTGTCACTTGTCAAAATTCCACTGAACTGTAATGACACCTGACATACGCCATAATTTTTCCCTCAAGGCTTCTCTCCCAGTCGTTTTTTTTTCCGTCCAATAGAAACCACGAGTTTTCCCAGCAGCAGCAGATAATATTTAACTTTTTAAATGAATTAAATAAAGTAGTTATAAAGAAAAACACACGTTCTTAATTTCCTACAAACACAACACATCTATCACAAAATACTAAACTGCTATTATATAAAACATTAATTAGACCAATCTTAACATATGGCTTTAGCTCTTGGTTTACCAAATCACCCACTGTAGCGAATGAACTTGAAGCGTTTGAAAGACAAATTCTAAGATATTGCAGTGATAAATTTCGAAGACCAAATAAAAAATGGTTTTCTAACAAGATTTTGTACAATTTGACTCGAGTAGCACCACTTATGGCTTACATGATCTTCAACTTACAGAAAAGACTGCAATGCGCGGCTTCTCACCCTAATCCGCTCATCAAAGCCTTATGGAATGCTAATGTAAATAAAAGTGTATACGATCACTATTCCCTATCCCCCTTCAATCTGATGGAAAGAAATTGGCGCTCCATGTTCGAATTAGAGCCTTACAAGGTTGGGATTACCTTTTTATGAGAAAGCTTCACTGCGCAACTTGAAAGGATAAAAACTAAAATAAATTGCATTTTGAAAGAGCTCGTGCTAGTTTTATTTGACTTGTTACACAAGTATAGATTTAAGTTAAATTAGTATTGTACTAGGTGGGCTGAAAAGTTTTCTTTTTAATGTTTTTTATTTTATTCAATATAGTCCCCTTTAGCTTGATACACTTATTCCAGCGATTTTCCAACTTCTTGATCCTTTCCGAAAAGTAATTTTCCGGAAGGTCTGCAAAATACTCCTCCGTGGCGTCGGTGATTTCCTCGCGTGAGCTGAATTTTTTATTGATGAGCCATCTTTTGAGGTTTGGGAAGCGAAAATAATCCGAGGGAGCCCAATCGGGCAAATACGGTGGATGTGACAGCAATTGGAGCCGTAAGTCATTGATTTTAGCAGTGGTTGCGATGCTCTTATGCGCCGGCACATTGTCTTGCAAAAACAAATTTGTTTTTCGCTTCATGTGAGGCCGTTTTGCAGCGATTTCGGCCTTCAATCGCTCCAATAATGCACAGTAATACTCGCTGTTGATGGGTTTTCATTTTTCGAGGTAGTCCACGACGAGTATGCCATGACAATCCCAGAAAACCGACGCCATAACCTTTCCGACCCATCGAGCCTCCCTCGGCCGCTTCGGAGCACTTGTGCCGGCTTCAGTTTATTGCCGGGCACTCATTCTGTTCTCTGGTGTGTAATAGTGGATCCAAGTTTCATCAACAGTTACCAATCGACGCCAAAAGTTCGCCCGATTCCGCATCAGCAAGTCCAAACACTCTTTCGAAATGCTCTCGCGTTCGTGTTTTTGGTCAGGAGTGAGCGTGCGCGGCACCAAGCAGCAGGGCAGGGCACCATAACCTTTTTTGCAGTGGCAGCGCATTCTGTGAATTTGAGTGAATTTGCTGCCCGTCCGGATTTTCATCGTTCAAAAAATCGCATGCTCAAAACTGTATAGTGTGAAATGAGCATTGGGTGTTCACATAATACGGCAGATAGGATTTTATATACGATGTTGAGGAGACTTACGAGTATCCCCCTGAAGTTGGTGCAGTTCAAAGGATCTCCCTTGTTTAAGTTCGTGCCAGTTGACCTGCCGTGAAAAGTTGACCTGTACCCAAAGATAAACACAAACTGAGAAGCTTCTTGTAACTTGCCACTTATTACATTACGTATTATTACTTGCTGGTGTTGCCCCCATCTTGGGTTACAACACGCAGACGCTAGCAATGTTGGCGTCGGAGCAGTGATTTCCCAAGTTCATGATGGTCAAGAGAAAGTTGCTGCATATTACAGGAAGGTACTCTGCAGACCTGAACGAAACTACTGCGTAACTCGGCGCGATTCTGACTACGAAGCAGTCCATAAGTACCCCTACGGACAAAAGTTTATTTTTCGGACATACCGCGCAGCTCTGAAATGGCTACTCCAATTTAAGAACTCTGAAGGCCAAGTTGCAAGATGGATCGAACAGTTGCGGTGATACGACTTTGAGGGAAAACTCCACTCAAACGCTGATGCTCTCTCTCGTCGACTGTGCAGAGGCAAATGTTCACTGCAACCGTAATGAAGCGAAAGACCAGGCCATTATCCAAATGATCAGGACTGAGCCAGTAGAGGGTTGGAGTGCAGACGAAATCCGTTCCTCCCAATAAGCAGATAATGATATCGAACCAATATTGGCCTGGAAGGAGCATGAGGAAAGGCCAAGCTGTCAGGAAATATCAGAACGGAGCTAAACTCTGAAGACATTTATTCACAGCGGGATTCGCTTTGTGTGCAAGATGGGAAAGAACAGATGGCACAACATTTCTTATGCAGCTAATTGTGCCATGGTCCGATACACCCTCGTCGTCATGGATTACCTCAGTAAGTGGTCGGAAGTGTTTGCAATACCAAATCAAAATCCTTGGACCGTAACAGAACAGACATTCAACAACTGGGTGAGCAGATTTGGGGTCCCAATGGAGCTACATTCTGATCAAGGGCGAAACTTTGTGAATCGAAAGTCTTTCAGGAATTGTGCCAATATCTGGGAATAAGGAAGACAAGGGCAACGCCACTACATCCTCAATGTGATGGTATAGTCGAGCGATTCAATAGGACCTTGAATAAGCATCTGTCTAAGGTCTTCGGCAACTGCCAGCGGGACTGGGATCGACACATACTTTTCTTCTTATGGTCTACCGAAACGAACGCGGTCCACAGTCAACAGGACATACTCGTACATCATCCGAAATCTTATTTGGTCAAACAGTTCAATCGCCAAGTGAAACGAAATTTTGATCCCCAGCTATGGAGCCCAAGGATGTAAACGACTACGTGAACGACTTGCGCAGCAGGATACGTAAATTGCATGAAAAACCAGAGAAAAAATGAAGCTGGCGAGCAACCGCATGAATACTGGGCACGACATCAAAGCGAGGTCTTCTGGCTTCAACGAAGGAGATCTGGTGTGGCTTTATAATCCTCTGCGTAAGAAAGGCAAATTACCAAAATTGCAACAGGATTCGGAAGGTCCATACAAGCTGATAAACCACATTAACGACGTTGTCTAGGTCTACCGCATGGTGGTTCATTTGGATAGAATATGTTATTTCAACGGACGATGAATGATGAAGTTGTTAGGGACGAACAACTTTAGGGAGGAAGCAGTGTGATATCCGTTTGAATGTAAACAGCGTCATCTATATTTGAAGACTCAACCATTAGGGGAGTTTACGAATTTTCTAACAAAATGGAAAGATGTATGGAACGCTGGATAGCACACAACGTTCTTGAAAGATGACAGGGGAGTATAAATTAGAGATGTGACGGATATCCGGCTTATCCGGCTTCATTTAAAATATCCGGCCAAAGCTGAATAATCTTTTTATATCCGGCCAAATACCGGATAGTCGTTTTTTCCAGTAAAACAAAACAACAACAAAATAATAAGTTTTATAATCTGATTGATTTTATTTAACATATAATAAATAG
This sequence comes from Volucella bombylans, assembly GCA_949129095.1. Classification (NCBI taxonomy): domain Eukaryota; kingdom Metazoa; phylum Arthropoda; class Insecta; order Diptera; family Syrphidae; genus Volucella; species Volucella bombylans. The sequence continues at coordinate 121,029,233 of OX422142.1, read as the reverse complement.
GTGGTTTATCTAGCAATTTAATATTGGATTACAGGGATAAGCGATTACCTTTGTCTTCGTATACGATGCCTGATTCAGAAAACAGTCTCTCACTATATACACTGCCACATGGCAAACTTTAAAAAAAATTGGTACTATCTTTCATTTACTGACCACCAATCCCAAGGGTCACTATTCCGTTCAAGCCTAACTGTTTTGAGATATAAGTCAAGCTCGTTGGCGGTATCACTTTTGGCAGAAAACTCCATCTGACTATTGCCTTCCGCAACCTCTTTAAAACAGTCCCAAAAAGTCTCATGAATATTATCTTCATCGTCAGCACGAGTTTTATTTTTTTTTGTTACAGGGTGAGTCTCCTGTTTCCTCACTACTTAATGATTCGTTGATTCGGCTCTCTCAGACTGAACCGGTCCAAGGAAACTTGTCTTAAACCTTGCGTCCAGGTAAGTTGCTAGCAAGTAATTTAAATCTTCATCAAGGCCATTAAATCGATTTTTAAGTTCAGTTTTCAATGAACCAATCATGTCCATTAAATTGTAAGTTTTTCGTACAGTTTCTTCTTTTTCAATGTATCTTATTAATGTGGCAACATGTGGTATTACTTTTGAGATGCAAGAAAGAGCAGAGCTAGTTATTTGTTTTATTTCTACAAAAGGTTTAAGAAGTCTTATACACTGTTCCAATAGATCCCACTGACACGCTGTCAAATTATATAATGTGTCCTGGTCAGCAATGTAAAGACAAATCGCTCGCTTCTGTTCCAATAACCGTTCTAGCAAATAATAAGTAGAGTTCCAGCTTGTACTAATATCTTGGATTAGTTGATGTTGTGGCAAATGTAGTTCCAGCTGAAGAGCTATCAATTTTCCTTGACCTAAGCTCGAATGATTAAAATGTGTAACAATTCGTCGTGCAGCTTGTGTCATCTCCCAAACTTCAGGCTGCGAATTCAAAGCTTAATTTATAGCTCGTTGTAGCGAATGAATAAAACATCTAGCAGAATGACATCCACCAACTCTTACACTTTTCACCATGTTAGCTCCACTGTCATGAACAAGGAGATGTATTTTCGATTCAGTTGTACTTCAACGAGTTGCGATTGCATTCAGCTCTTTCGCAATATTTTCGCCTATGTGAGAACCTTCAGTTCAGTTCAAACCGCGGCTGTATTCAGTCGCCCTCTTACTTTACTCCATAATTTGTGAATTTCCTATTTCGCTTATTCCAGTTAAATCAATCCAATAACCTACTTTCTTACCCAATAATTGTTATCGCTGACGTGCCTGTTTTTTATTATTGACCTATTAGTCTGTTCATTTCGCGACAGTGCGTTTAGTGCATTTTTAATTGTTTGGTCTTCGTCATGTCTTCTTGTGGATTAACCAACTGCTCCATTAACGACAATAATGCTGACTTTGTTGCCTGTAAGGGGATCTGCGGCAAAATATTCCATGCTATTTGTGTCGGCCTAAATAAAAGAAACACGGTCTACCTTAAAGAGTTCTCCGAAAATCTACTGTTCTGTTTTTTTTTTGATTTTTTTGCGGCCCGGGTCAATCCCGGACAGATTTATTAAGCTTATTGCAAGCAAACATATACTTAAAACTAACATTTTCACTTAAAAACTAAAGGGTGGGAGCGGTTAAAGAAAGTTAGGACGTGAGGCATAGGTGGAAATAAGTATGTTCTTGAGGGAGAGTTTGCTGAGATGGTAATCGAAGAGAGGCAGAACATCGTTAACTTCGCGAAGCATCCTAGACATTGGCTCCAGGTGTCCGTAATTCGTTCTGTGAAGATTGAGCCGGAAAAGTGGCACAGACCTAAGATTGCGGGGATTGGTGTTAAAAGATATAATTTGAAGTAAGGAAGAACAATCGATATTACCTACTAAAATTTGATGAATAAAGAGAATGTCGGCAACATTTTGGCGTATAGAAAGGTGTTGTAAATTTATAAGTTTCAGCCGGTCAGTGTAAGGTGGTAAGTTTTGGCTATCATCCCAGGGAAGACCGCGTAAAAACCTGCGTTGAACAGCTTCTATCCGGAGGATGTGAGTTCTGTAGTAGGGTGACCAAACTTGGCTGGCATATTCAAGAAGAGGCCTAACAAGGGTTATGTAAAGTGATTTGGTAACATAAGGATTGGAAAACTCCTTAGACCAGCGCTTGATAAAACCAAGGGCAGAGTTGGCTTTTTTTATTATACTATCAATGTGAGAACGGAAATTGAGTTCCTTGTCGCAGATAACACCTAAATCACGCAACTCATTCACTAAGGGAACAGGCAGATTAAAGATTAGATAGCAACGAGGTGAAGTACGGGTATACGAGTAAGTTATAGCCTGACACTTATTGACGTTAAGCTCAAGAAAATTCTTCTGACACCAAGTACAAAACCTGTCTAGATCTTGCTGCAGAAGTAGGCTGTCTGAGGAAGATGATATATATCTAAATATGTTCATATCATCTGCGTAAACAGATATGTTAAATTAAATTTTTATCATTAAATTAAATTTTTAATGATACAAGCAACATCATTAATAGTCAGAATAAATAATAAGGGGCCAAGGTGGCTGCCTTGGGGGACACCAGAGGAGGCTTTAATTGGGTCAGAAACCATGGACCTAAATAGAACAAAGTAAAGTCGTTCATTTAAATAGGATTGAACCCAAGTTATAAAGTTGATCTGGAAACCAAGAGCCTTTAATTTTAGAAGGATTATATCATGAGCAATTCTATCAAAGGCTTTGCTGAAATCGGTGGCAATCACATCAACTTCATTTCCAGATTCCAGTGCACATAAAGTGCTTGATACGAATTCCGTTAAGTTGGTGCTCGTAGATCTGCCTTTGAAAAATCCGTTCTGGTTTGGGGAAACAATAGATTTACAATGGAAAAGCATTATGTCATAGATAATGCTCTCAAAAAGCTTAGGTATGCAGGACAACTTAGCAATTCGTCGATAGTTGGAAATATCGTCTTTTCTACCTTTTTTATGTAGGAGAATAATAAACGACCTTTTCCAGGTTGATGGAAATAATCCCTGGGTGATAGAAAGCTGAAAGAGAGCTGTAAGAGGTTGGGCTAGATGCATTTGACATTTCTTTAAAAATATAGGGGGAAGATCATCAGGGCCAGCAGAATAATCATCTTTGAGTTTTAGTATTTTATCTCTAACTTGCTCTAAAGTTATAGACACCGATTCCAAAGTTGTTTGTGGGCAGCTGTTTGAGTAGGAAAAGTAAGAATGGTCTGGCTCTTGGGAATGGATGGCGAACGCTTGGTCAAAAAAGATTGCGAAGAGATTTGCAATAATTTGGGGATCGTCCAAGAAAATTTAGAGATGATGGATAGTATCCGTAGTTCAGTTTGGCGTAGTTAGCCATATGAAAATTAAAACTGTAAGAATATTCATAGGAAACGGGATTAAGACCATTGTCATATGTCAGCGTAACAGAAAGGGGAGGGTGGTAACTATCCAACTTAGAAAGCAGATATTTACTTTCTAAAACGACGCAGTTATCTGTATCAGTCGCCAAGACTAGGTCGAGTTGTCTGCCGATGTTATTGGTGATACCACTTAATTGATATAGACCAGAGTTAGTTAGGCAGTCGATGAAAAGATTTTCTTTATCAGAGGTAGGATTTGTAGCAGTATAGTAGGACTGATCAGTCTGAGTCCATAGAAGCTTAGGTAGATTAAAATCACCTAAAAAAATAACAACGTCATTGGGATCAGCAGCATGAAAAATGCAGTCGATTGCATCAACAGCTAGCTGGTAACCTTGAATTGGTTGAGAGGGGCGAATATAACAGCAACAAATATATAGATTGCGTTTGCAAATAGGAAGTCTAGCGCAAACAAATTCAAAGAATGCAGTGGACGATTTTTTAAAGGGCCGAGACTCGAGACGAAAGTGTATAGCTAGAAGTACACCACGGCTATATAAATTCTTCTCTTTATCTAGACCATCGTCACGGTGTAAATCGAAGTCTTGGGAAAATAATTCATTATTCATAATATCAGGAGTGAGATTGGTTTCTGTGAGGGCAAAGATGTCATTGGGCAGAATCTGCGAATTAATATATATAGCAGAAACCTTAGTTCGTAATCCTCTTAAGTTTTGATAATACAGGGACAGCTATTTGGGAGGCTTCGGTAAAGAATTGAGTGGTGGGTTAGAAGCGATGGCAGTTTTTGAAACTAGACCGTGTTTTCTGGAGGTGTAGTATCCGTTTGGAGCTAACATGAGACGCAAAAGAAGAGAGATCATTAGCTACGTCATCAGGAGTCATATCTAGTTGCTCATGAAAACGTATAAAAAGTTGCAGCAGATCATTATGATTAGTGGGGAGGCCTTCTTGCAGAATGATGAGTGTATCAGTATTTCTCTATCACATGTGCTCCTTGCAATCAAGTGCCTCAGTGACTCCAATGATAACGGACAAACTATCAATCTTTGAACAAAGTGTAAGATGTGCGGAAGACTTTGGTCATAACATTGAAAAACAAGTTGCGCATTTAATAGAGCTAGAAAGTGCAAGATCTAGAAATGAGGAAACAAACAAGCGCCACCTTGATACCGTCTTAAGTGAATTTATATCAATCGGATCCGCAATGATGAATTCAAACAAGAAAACATGTAATTCTATCAACTCTCTCCGGGAAGACATCAATATTCATCTCCAATCATCCACATCCAATCTCCATTTCGAACCTGCAACAAACAATCACCAACTCTCAAATCATTACGGGTTCATGCTTGATAAAATCAGTGAGCTTAATGATGAACTTACCACGAATAGAACAGTTTCGAATGGTTTAGAAAATCTCATTGGAACAGTATGCCACAAAATTGATGGTCTTCCAACAATTACAATACTTCAATTTTGGCCGAATTTTTACAAACTGAAGCCGAATCATTACCAGATCCAGAACCGACAAATCAATCTTCACAACCACTACGCACCAACCCTTTGATCCATAAATCGTATCGTGATATAATTGCTATAATGCCAAAGCCTCATGTCGCCGCCCCACGGAAACTTGTTACACAATTTAACACGACGTGGGCACCTTCAGAGTGGCAAGGCAGGCTAGACCGACTCCGCACAACGAATCAGATGGTCACCACCCTACTCATCAAATGTGCTCCAAATTATGCAGATATTTCTTGGATTTCCGAATTTTTCAAAAAGAGGTATTGCATCACCATCAGCCAATACACAATATTCCCAACATCTCACCACAAAAACAAACGGAATTTCAAAATTAATTTACCGGCTAAATACGGTTATTTGTTAACTCATCCAACACCAACCTCAAGCTAGGAAAGATGCGGGTCTCCAAATGGACGTATCAACCAACCAACAAAAACGTAGAAAAAAAACGAAGCAAGGTCTCATCAAAAGATAATTATAAATCGCCCAGATCCATTCCCTATTGACATGTTAAACCTGACCCCAACTGGAGCCTTAAAACAATATTTCCAAATTTTTCCCCGCCCGTTTATATCCCTAAGCAACCCCCTTCACGTATCTCCACAAAAGCACCAAGTGCCTCTCTTCCATCCAAGCCCCAACGCGTTTCATTTAATTTAACCCCTGCCCCTGATGCTGGCACTCTTCAACTACCCACACCCCCTCCCATGAATACTAACAACTGCTTTCCCAATTTCGATCCTACAACAGGAGCTAAATACCCAAACTTTATCAGCTCGCATATCTTAAATCCCGCTTCTAGCTCGCCTTCTCCCTCGGTTTAACGGGCCCCAGTCCCTATTTTTGATCCCCTTTCGTCGCCTAACGTTAAATTGACCAAAAAGAATATAGACACCACAGAATTCCGTTACGCGCTCTATAGGCTAAGGGATAAAAAGATATACGAAAATATACGTCTCTTTCTCGCATATCTTTACGACAAATCCGATTCTGCTTGCTTTGAGGGAAAAACCAAAACAAGTGTCATGGTCTCCATCCAAGGTCTTCCTACGGATATAACTAGTCTCAGAAAGCTTTACAATAGGTACCACGAAATCTTCGACACACCTCCTCACTGCTTTCCGCAGCTTTGTACACTCTAAAAGAGTTTCTCACCTTCAGCGCAGCCGAGGTGACCACGACAAATTTTTTCATTCCTAACTTGCCTTCTTTGCCTGCATCTCATCTACACTCCCCTATTCCTGCGCGCAACAAACTACCTCTTACATTTTACTACCAAAACGTAAAACTCGTGCTGTCTTGTCTAAATCACACGGTCTCTCTTTCGACGTCTATGCTCTTGCAGAAACCAATCTGATCCCGGACATAAAGAGCCAGAAGCTATTTCCATCTTCTTATAATGTTTTCCGAGATGACGATCACTCTCTCCCTATGTTTAATGATTCTGCTATCACTAAAGTTGATTCTCCATGTAGAGGTGTCCTACTTGCCATTCACAATAACCTCAACTTTTCTCTCATTGCTATCTGTTCTTCTGTTAAACTTGACTTTGTTTCAATTAAAATAACACTTCCCAACAGGTCCCTGTACGTTATGTGTTGCTGCGTTCTCCCAGCTCAACCTATCGAATCCTACATCCTTGCTATTAAAGCAATTGACCAACTAATTGACCTAAGTGATTCCATCGACGATATCCATATCTTTGGTGACTTTAATCTGCCCCTGCTAAAGTGGAATCCATCGGATGATCACTTATTTTTTACCGCGTCAAACGCCAGTTCATTTAAGGAATGTCTTTTCATTGATAGCATAACTGACTCAAGCCTGTGTCAAGTAAATGACGTCCCTAATTGTATCGGTAGGCAACTAGACCTTATTTTCACTAGTGATCCTATTATGTTAACTCCACAGTAACGTAGTATCCCTTTATCCTATCAATCGTCGACAGCTTTCACCTCCCTTTTCTTCTATCATTTTTCCATAACTCTCCATCCCAGCCCACTTCTTCAACTACCATCTCTTCTTACAACTTCCATAAAGCTTATTTTCGCAAAATCAATATCTACCTTAGCAAATGTTCTTTTGATTTTACCAACCTATCCTTATCTGATGCTCTCTCCATTTTCTACAGTGAAATATTTAATTCCATTTCTCTCTACGTCCCCTTTTCACGGCATAAAACATCATCTATTTCCCCTCCATGGTACAACAGAAGACTTCGCTCTTTACGAAATAGAAGAAATAAATTGTGGGCAGGTTTTCTTCGCACCAATTCTTATTATGACTACTCTAACTATCTTGGAACTTACCAGCAATTCACCCAGCTCTATAACTGCCTCTATCAGCGCTTTCTCGACATATCGCAGACCAACCTTATCAACGATCCTAAGACATTTTATCAATTCGTCAACTAGAAAAGAAAATCAGACGGTTATCCCCCTCTCTCTCGTTCGATAATATATTATCGAGCGACCCACATATTATTGCCAACTATTTTGCAAACTTTTTTAAACAGTCATTTGCAGACAACCTCTTTGTAACCGACTCCATCTATTTCAAGTACCTATCCCAATTTCTCCATTGGCCCCTGTCTCGCTCAACCTTTTGATCCCACCCTTATCGAGGAAAACTTATAAAATCTCAATGATGTATTTATATCCGGTCTAGATGGTCTCCCAGCAATATTTCTCAAAAAGTGTGCCTCCAATCTTTCGCACCCACTTTCCTCCCTCTTTCATCTGTACCTCACACAAGGGGAATTCCCCCAAGTTTGGAAGACCTCTTTCATAATCCCGGTTCAAAAAAAGGGATCAAAGAATTAAGTAACCAACTACCGTCCCATTGCTAAGCTTTCAGTGCAAGTCACTTATATCACCCAGTCAGCACGGATTTCTAAAAGGTAGATCAACTACTACAAACTTAGTTGAATTCGTATCCTTTGCGCCTTCAGCCCTAGAAAAGGCCATCGAAATCGACGTTATTGCTACAGATTTCGCTAAGGCCTTCGATAAAATATCACATCAACTGATCCTTTTCAAATTGTCTTCCCTCGGTTTTGTAGAACTCTTACTATAGCGTTCGCTTTAGGTCTGCCTTCTCAACCCTGTTTTCAGCTACTTCTGGTGTCCCACAAGGCAGCCATCTAGGTCCCCTCTTTTTTATTTTGAGAAGATTAACAAACACTGCTCGGTATCCATTTACGCCGATGACACTAAGTTCTCCAAAACTATTTCTTCACCCCAAGACTCTGTTCTCCTTCAAGAAGACCTCGATAGGTTTTCTACTTGGTGTCTAAAAAATTGCTTTGAACTTAATGTCTCCAAATGCCAATCTATGACTTTGTCTCGTAAGCCCAATCAATCTCCCTCTCGACTTCACTTTCTGCATGACCAACCTGTACCCCAGGTTCAATCCCTTCGCGACCTTGAAATTTTATACGATAGAGAGTTAAACTTCCGTTCGCCTATTGATGAGATAATCCTTAAAGCCAACTCATCGCTCGGTTTTATCAAACGTTGGTCTAAAGAATTTTGCAACCCTTATGTGACAAGGTCACTCTACATTACCCTTGTCCGGCCCCTCCTTGAATATGCCAGCCAAGTATGGTCCCCCTTTCAGCGAATTCATGTATCCCGAATCTAGAACATTCAACGGCGTTTTCTTCGGTTTGCTCTTCGTGGACTGCCCTGGAGTGACCCATTTATCTTACCTCCCTATCGCGACTGCCTCAAACTTCTTAACCTGAATATCAAAAACGCAGAGACGTAGCTGACATTCTCCTCATTCATCGACTGCTATCCGGTTCTGTGGACTGCGCTTCCCTTAACAATTCTATTTCCTTCAACACTAACCCTCGTAATTTACGCTGTCCTCGTCTCTTCTATATCCCAACCCACCGCACCTCTTATGACTTTAACGAACCAATCTCCTGCATGCTCCGTAAGGTCAACTCAAACCTCCCCCTTTTTGATTTTAACCTGAGCACTTCTCGTCTTAAATTTGGTCTTCTCCTCCATTCCCTTACTTCCTAACCCTTAAGTCTTGTTAGTTTTTAAGTCCTAGTTTTTAAGTTAGTTTAAGCCCCCACTAAATTAAAGGGATTTATTGCGAGCACAGCATGATCTAATTTGAATTCATAAGATATCCAGTGAGCTGTAAAGCTCAGGAAGCTTTTATTATTGTTTCGAGCGGTCCATATATCCGAGGTTACAGATATCACAAAAGCTTTGTCCTTCAATTTTAGAGTGTATTCTATTATATACTCGTACGTTAGGAATATTTTTCAGGTATACATATATTTCCGAGATGGAATTTTATAACGAGGCAACCTTCTTAAGCCAACATGCTCCACTATATACAGGGTGTCCCTTAATTCGTCAACGATAATTTGGGAAATGATTCCTGGGTATATTCTAAGAAAAATATCGTTCTACCCTAAGGGTCTATTTCCAATGCTGACATCACTTATCGAGAATTTAAGGAAAGGCTTACTTTGGTATACCTTGACTCATGTTAACGGAAACTGCTCAGCTAATACTAATGGCAGAAACTTTCTTGATGACTTTGTTTTTAGAAGAGATACTAACCTTTGTAACTGCATTTAAATAAAGTTGATATCTTGTTAGGGTCTTCAAATATCCAATTTCTAAGCTCTTTCCATTTTTCTTGCCCATGCTAATTTTTGACTTTGAGGTCACTTTTCTCCAGAAAATGCGTAATTAACATACCGTTTTACTATTTTTTCCATCAATAAGTTTGCAGAAAAACTCACAGATTTTATTATACTTGGAAAAACCGACAACAGGTAAAATTTATAAAAAAGGGTTTTTTTTTGCTTTAAGCTCTAAAGACTCTGAATGCTATGAATAAAAAATGATTTTGTGTGGTCTTAGGTGGTTTTTATTTTATGTGTATACTAAAACAGTTATAACAGATGCCCAAAGAAGTGTCCCCTTTGTTTTGTATGCATGCTGCCTCACTTTTGATGACGCTTCGAGTATACGCTCTTCCAATTCACTTAAAGTTGCTATTTCGGTTGAATAAACAAGTTCTTTCATTCTTCCCCATACAAAAAAATCCAATACGGTAAGGTCAGGAGATATTGCAGGCCAGGGATCTGGTCTGGTCCATTTCTTCCTACTCCTCATCTAGCCAATTTTTAACCTCAAGATCATAGTGGTCTGGAGCCCTGTCCTGTTGGAAAAAATTTTGTTTTTCTCCGTGGATAGGGAAAAACATTCATAGGCACTATAAGCACGCGCTCATAAGAGCACCACCATACCACCACAGCAGGCACCATAAGCACGAGCACCTACTGCCTACCACAGTGGCATAGCAGCGCCCACCATTAGCACGCGCTCATGGTAGTGTGAGATTCTTACTCACTAAAAAACCTCCCATTTTCTATAAGACTACGACAAAGTTTCCTTAACAAGAAGCTCAAGCTTCTGTAGTTTATCGCGTTTGGTAGGTAGCTTTCCAGCGAAGGCACCTACTATTACCGTTATTTCATACGGTTTCTCTTTAAGGCGCTAAGTCGAACGATCTTTGAAGTCGCCGCACAAGATTTGTCTCGTCCAATCTTCGGATTATTTCCTGGTTGCAATGATGCACACGACGAATGCGAATTTTACGAGCAAAGCTTGTTACTTCGTCTTTCACGGTTGCAATTCCCATATCGCGGTGAATATCGCTATTTCTTATATACCATGGAGCATTTACGATTGCTCTAAGCGCTTTTTCTGGAACGTCTGTAGGACAAACGTTCGGACCTTGGTTTGGTACAACCCCATAGTTGTATACCATAAGTCCACAAAGGTTTTAGCATTTGCTTATATATAAGCAACTTGTTATATGTGCTTAGTTTAGAGTATCTTCCGATAAGCCAATTCATTTCTCTTAGCCTGATTTCGAGCTCTTCACGTTTCTTTTTTACGTGTGATTTCCACTTCAGTTTTGCATCTAGGGTCATTCCCAAATATTTTGCCTCGTTTGCATACGGTATTTGTACCGAGTTGATGAGTAAGGTAAGTTGTTTATCTTTCTGTACGTGAAATTGACTTAGTCTCGTTTAGCACGATTCGCCAGCTCTTCGTCTACTCAAATATTTTGTTCAGAGCTCGTTGAAGATTTGTAGTCGAGGATTCAACTGTTTGTCCTGTCGCGAGGATCGCCGTGTCATCCGCGAAGGTGGCTACCATAGTCCCTTCATCTAGAGGTATGTCTCTATTGTACAGTGAGAATAGTTATGGCCCCAGAACGCTTCCTTGTGGAACGCCAGTTTGAATTTCCTTGAACTCTGAGTATTCAATCCCATATCTAACTCGAAACAGTCTATTTTCAAGATAAGATTCGAGTATTCTATTCATTTCTCTCGGTAAAATTAGTTGTCGCTTATAATTCAAGCCCACGTACCATACCTTATCGAAGGCTTGCGATACATCTAGAAAAACGCTTGAACATATCTTTTTTCGATCTCGCGCGTTTTCAATTACATTTGTTATCCGATAGACCTGATCGATTGTGGAATGTTTGACCCTAAAGCCGAACTGGTGATCCGGGATCAACCGTCTTTCTTCAGTTATCGGTTTTAAACGTTTAAGCAGAAGAATTTCGAAGACTTTTGAAATTATCGGCAGGAGCGAAATGGGTCTGTATGATTTTTTGTCGTTTGGAGTTTTCCCCGGTTTTGGAACCATTATGACTTCTGCGACTTTCCATTGGCTTGGAACGTGGAGGAGCTTAGCAAATTCCTTTAGAATTTCACTTGTAATCAAATCGTAGCCTTATTATTTTTTAGGTTTTTTATAGTTTGCTGTAGCTCAGACAGTGATACGGATTTTATATTGTAGTTGTCGGATCCTGTTCTGAGATTAAGTTCTTGGGCCAATTGACGTCCTTCGAACGGTTTGAATGTGTCTTCCAAATGGTCGGAAAACAAATTCGCTTTCTCTTTGTCTCCTTTTGCCCATTCGCCGTTGGCTGTTTTTATCGGTAGCAAGTGCATAACGGGTTTCTTAGTCGACTTCACGGCTTTCCAGAACGAATAATTGGAACTCTTGTCCGCAGTCAAGCCTTCGAGCTAATTAGAAGTCTCACGGTTCTTATATTCTTGTAGCATTTGGTTTAGCTTATTTCATAGGCGGTTCAAATAGGATTTATGCGAGGGCGCACGTGATTGTTGCCATCTCCTCCGTGCTTTCCTTTTTTCTTGTAGGAGGCCTTATATACCGGGCGCGTATATTTGCTTTCCGTGTTTTATTCCTCTTGTTCGAAAGGAAGTGTTGTTCCACGCAGATCTTTGGATGATTTCCACGAACTTGTCAACTTCGTCTTCTATTTTCAACGGCGTCGTAAGTGGAACTCTTAAAGCAATATTTTCCTTGCAATTTCTTCTGAAACCATCCCAGTTTATTTCCTTTACTGGCGAGTGATCTGAGCGGAGATCATAGGATCCTTCTAAAGTCGTGGAAATATGATGAAGCTAGTTGAATTAGTAAAACGTCCTCCAATAGTTCTGCTAAATCATTTAGCAAAAACTCCAGAAAGTTTGTAGAATTCAGCCTAGGTGGTAGTTTTAAGTGGCCGATTAACTTGTTTCCAAGTACACCTGCCAACATATTGACGCTGAATTTGTGTTGAAATGATTTATGTCTCCTTGTATGCAAATAGTCCGCAGCCCATGTATGAAGATTATGAAAATTTGTGATCCCATCTCTTGTAAATTGAGATTCCTCCGTCCAAAGAATTCTGCTAATAAACTCATTGTCATCGAAGCTCCGCTCCAGCAAAAAGTTAGAAAACTCAAAAAGCTCTTTTCCAAATCATCGGGAAGCAGTTCTTGTACACGTGTATGGTGGTATGGATAAAGTACATTCGAAATGAGCGTCTGATGCTAATTGACGGATCAGTTGTAATAGCTTCCAGGATTCTTCAATCAGCCGAAATTCTTTTTACTTGTGGAGCTCTCGCATTAGGTCGTATATTTGAAACTGATTCCGTTTCTCGAAGCCTTCGATACGTATTTTCAAATACTCCTTCACTAGGAAGTCGTCGGTTAGGATAAAGTTCATGGTATCTTCGTCGCGCTCTAGTTGAACTTCCTGTGCTCAGCCCATAAACGTCAAAAAAGTCTGAGTATTCTTGTTTCGTAAGTGCAGACATTTCAAATAGCGTTTCTAAGCAACTTTAACCTTGGCGTACAAAATTAAACTGATGAATTAATTTTTTTTTAATCTTTTACACCATTTTTGTTTGGTAAATTTTCCGAATAGGCCTTCACACACGAAACGTAACTCTTTCTGAGAACTTTCGAGGAACAGGGTAAGGAAATGAAGGTTTTGACATGTAGTCAAATAGACGAGCACGCTTTAAAACTTTTTAATAGATATGGGATTTTAAAAAAAATTATAGGAAAATTCTGCCATTAGTAATAATTGAGCAATTTCCGTTAACATGCGTCTGGGTACACCAAAGTAAGCCTTTCCTTAAATCCTCGATAAATGATGTCAGCATTGGAGATAGACCCTTACTGTAGAACGATTTTTTTCTGAGAATATACACAGAAATCACTTCCCAAATACTCGTTGATGAATTAGGGGACACCCTGTATATGGGTTGATTGTCAAAGCAATCATTTCCCCAATCAGGTAATGATATTCCGTCGATTTCGCATCATTAATTTCCCAAGTAAATTTGCTTTCCAAAGTTTCTGTTAAAGTTAACTGAGTTGATTTCTTATTTTTAAGCAAAATTGAAGCACTTGTAGTAGGCATAGGTTCCGTTGCAGTGCCGACGCTTGTAACTTCATAAAACTTCTCTGAATGTCTATTTTTAATGTGGTTTTTCATTGATGTCGTACCTGATTTTTTGCCTTCTCCTCCACGAGATATTTTAAGTTTACATAGTTTACAATTAATAAAATAGACTGGAAAAATATTTTATTTTGATGTTTGCGAGGAGGACAACAAATGCGCTTTATATTTGCTGTGGAAAAAATAAGAATATCTCGTGTAGGAGAAGGAAAAAAAGCATGTTTAAGTTGGTATTACTTGTACCACTCTGATTTGAGTATCAGACCACCAGACTAAATATTATACTTTTAATTTGGGCAGATATCCGGCCGCCAAATATTCGGCTATCTGGCCTATTTGCAGGCCGAATATTCGGTATCCGGTATCCGGCCAAAGTCAGTTTTAAAGTTGAATTTGAAACTTGAATTATGAATAGTGGTAAAGTAAAAGATAAAGTAAAGTAAAAGTGGTTGATACGAGTAAAAGTGAATGAATTGTAATTGTATTGAATAGAGCGATTGTATTGAAAGGAATAGATTGTATCTTTGTACCCACACAAACATTTTACAATATAATACTAGGGAAACTAGGTGCTACATTTTTATTGAGAATTTAGTGCCTCAACAAGTATTAAATCTTTATAAAAACATACCCCCATCGATTTCCCTACTATGTCTCATGAAAAGAAAAATATCTCACCCCATCTATTACATACCTATTCGTACTGCAAACCAATGTGATTTTAAATTCTCTCCTTGTGTACACATTTTAATGAATCCGTAACGTTTTTGCTACACACCCCAAACGGAAATTAAACTAAAATCACAGAAACAAGTGAAAATTCAACAAAAGCATTAAATACAGGACGAAAAGCGAAAAAACACTGTCCAAAATCCTCCATCGGATTCCATGTTTCCGCAAATTACCCCTGGCGTAGATGCTTGTTTCTTTTACAAACTCCCCCCCCCCCATGAATCTAACAACTCACATTCCTCTTCTTTTACACAAAATCGAGTTGGAAAAAATGGCGTATTTCACTCGAAAAACAGTCGAGGGGGGTAAAAAGAAAAACTCAAATTCTCTCGTCATGACTCGATTGTGTCATGTGTCTAGAGTCTCCTTCGAGGATTGTCTGTTAATTAGTCTCACTTAGAAAATAAACTGCAGTAATTAAGCGTATCATCTCGAAGACTACGAATATACTATCTACCATTCACTACCACTATTACAATCCGATTCAGGATGGTTGATGGGATCGGTTAAGAAGCGGATTTAGGGGGACGAGAATAAGGGCAATTTTGTGCTCACTTGGAATTCTAATTACGAAACAAATGGTACTCCCAGATACGACTAAGTACTCGTATCGTATGTCCTTCCTATGCGGATGGAACATACACACTCTCTGGCAAACTCTTACTATCGTTGTGTGTGAGAGAGAGAGAGAGTCCTTTTTTTCTTTTTTGTTGAGCGAAAATCATTGTCATTAGTATAGTTGTGCAGTCCTGAATGCACATACAGTTGCTCAGTACTTAACCGAAGAAAGAGTGAGATGCGAGAGTTTATATTTATAGATCCTTGCTTCGACCAGTATTACAAAATGACACAGATAATAGGAGAGTTGACTCTTTAGCTTTCACCCTCTACCCCTATCCACATCGTCTGAGACTCATTATATCGCTCGACAAGAGTGATGATCCTCCAATTTGCTATTATAATTGCTTCAATTATCATTTTCTTCCTCCTTCATCCTCCTGCGACGCCAAAGAATGAAACAGAAGCTAAGGATAACGGAGGATAACGAAGAAAAGCCACCACAAGGCGAACGTTTTTATTAGCTCCTCCTTTTAAATAATTTCTCGCATGGATTTCTGGTTTCTGTATGATGACTCTATGCGTGTGTGTAGGACGAGGGTGTTTCTTTCTTTGTTTTAAGGATAAGGCGCAGGTCTTCCTTTAGAGTGAGATGGAGCATTATAGAAGGTGTAAAAAAGGACATTTCCCCCTGTCGGATTTTGATAATGGTTGAAAGTTTTTCGTTACAATGGCGTTGCATTATAGTTCTTCCTTCACGTTTTCGTTTTTGTTTTTTGTATCCATACCGTTATATAGTGTTGTATCTGCTGAACTGAATCCGTTTCCATGTACCTACATACACACTGTTGGTGTCTGTTTGATCCTTTTTGTTGAACTTCCTGGCGTAAAATGGATGAAATGAAGCTAAATGGAGCCCTAGATGAGGATTAAATTGATTAGTAATGAAATTTCCCACTTTGGCAGATACTTCTGAAAGCGGGCGGACGGAGGATTTGGCCAGGACAACGCATGAGGCAGGACGAAGATGATAATGATGATGGCCTAGCCTGGCCATAGAATGAATGGTAAATGTATGTGTAGCATTTACACTCATTCACTTTGGAATCGTCGTCGTCGGTAGTCTCCTTTTTAGATTGCTAATAAATGTTGTAAGTTTGTTGGAATTTATGTGAATTATTTTTCTTTCTTGCCATCAGTGGAGTGGTGGATGGATTTTAGGGCTGGGGGGGTGGGTTTCGAAGAGGAATGGATTATATTGTGCATTAGTGTAATAAAAATCACTTGGCGGATCAAGTTTTATGGTTGTGAGCTTCTGATGATAGGACGACGATGGGGAACAACCAAGACAAGGACTTATGAAACTGATGCTTGGTAGGAAGGTATTTGCCACCCTTAAACGGGATACTTGTATGCCAGTGGCTTTTGTATGACTTTTGCATTGAATTACGAGTACGTATCTCCATTGGCTTTTGTGTGGATTTTATTAGCCGAGATTATGGTGTTTTATGTTGGATTAAATACTTTTGTGTGTATTTTATTATAATTGTTGGACTTTGTCTTTTCCTTTTTTGAGTAAGGTGTTGTCCTTTGGATTTCAGTGAACCATAAAAGCGACTAATTGCGATGATTTGAATTGATGTGGGTAGGTAGCACCCACCACAAATGACTGACAATGAATCGCGTGAATTGCACCATTCTTAACTGTTGCTAAGTAGTGTTTTTGATTCGTATTTCGAATGATCGGGAAACGCAGTAATCAAGTTCGTTTTCGCGGTTTAGGACTTTGTAGTATGAGTTAGTAGGTACCATGTGTTAGTGAGAGAATCTTGCTGTTAAAACTAACGCTATGCCTTCGTTAGGGAATAATCAAAGTTGACGAGTTTTGGCTATTTTGCTCGTATCTTGGTTTCTGGAATGTTGAACCTTCTACTACGTATATATGTATATCGATGTCAGTCACCGGCTTTATAGGTATCCACCTTGATGTCTGAAACACAAGAGGAGCAGATGTGACATAATATAGTAAGACATCACTATCTTCTGATAGCTGCTACTGTTCAACTATGCACTACTGCAGTTCCAAGACGTCACGCCAACACAAGAAAACCTATATTCAACATCGGCAGATAAAGGATCCCTTAACGCCTCAACAATTAAGAGTCTACCTTTTTCGATAAGTGGAAGCAAGCAGCAGCTCTGTATCCAATGAAAATTTCCCGATCGTTTTTGTAAAAGACATACTGCTTGGCTTTTTCCGAGGATACTTGGAAATGTATCGAGGAACTAGAACAGATGAAAGCTCGCATTACAGCTACGGTCGCAAGGAGGATCGTTTATGGCTACAGAAGCAGCAGAAGAAGATCGAGAGTAGAATCTTGTATAGAAGCATCAAAGAACTGTCAGGAAACCCCGCTTCATCCATCATTAAGGGAAAGCTTTATACGGTTGCTTGCTTATTTCAGATTAGTACCAGGTTGAGAGATGGACTTTGTACCAGTATCAGTATCACTCCATTGTTTTCACTAACGTTGTTGTCCGAAGGAACAAATGGCCGAATGCCCATAACGTCCGAAAAAGATGAGGTTAATGGTGCGCTCAAAGCAGTATAAAAAAAATGAAGGTGATGGTGGTAGGATTCGATGGCAAACCGGCGGTATTCTTACGAGCACGGCCAATAACATTAGACGAAGCATTACATTCACTTATGGAAAGAGCTTGGTGCCAACAAGCGGGTCTCCGCTCCTGATCCCCTTGAGTCAACCTCATTAACTCTTTGTAGAATACCACCCCCCAGTGCGTTGAATATCGATTGCCATTTTGCCTGTGTCAACAGATGTTTGTTTGATATTTTTTGCTAGCGAGGGGGATACCCGATAAAGTAATAGGTGATGGCAAAGCTACGTTCGATAGGTCACTTTGTACGTAAAAGAATGCGGTATGAGGAGCTCGGAATTTGAAGTGGCATAAGATAAGGTTGGATCTTATCACCAATATTGTTATAATTGGTGATCCGCGATATGCTTCGTGCTGCTTTGTCGGCAAGAAACGGGCGAATTGAATTAGCTGAATTCAAACATGCCTAATCTCTTATTTTGAATATCTTCTTCTTTCTTCATTAATGGTGCGACCGAGCTGCATGAAATCAGGCCAAAGTCGAAATTATGGCAAAGTTATGCAATCAGCCTTCATAGCAAACTACGATTTCTTCCTTCCGACGTCGAAGGTGCATTATTTACAGGTTGACACCTTACAAGAAAGCTGCAAATAGCCATCAACAAGTTCTCCCACAACATCGTAATGATCTTTGGCACGACTGTGAGAACTGTGAACTGCAGAGAACGAAATAAGAATTTAAGACTGGCAGTGAATTCGGCACACTTTTTAAAAATGTGTTACATCCATAGTCAACCAAATTATGCACTGGAATCCACTGACAGAGGATGGCAGAATACCTAGCTGACTCAGAGTAAACATGCCGCAAATTAATCGGAACGGGAGCCCAGTTACTAAACAGAGTTACAGAATCTTAGTGATTCGAATTCACACGTAGCGAGGTAATATTTACATAAATCAGTAGTAACTCAGATCGTTAGAAAGGTACCATTAGCTAATCCTATTCGCAAACGCGCGGTGGGAAAATCGACTTGCTCTAAGGTGCAGGGGTATGCGCGCTCATATCTCAAGGAAAGTGAATGAAGTAAAGTTTTTCAGTAGCTTTACTTTAAAGGTGAATTGTCTTGTGGTCATAGACCATTTCAACTCATTGGATGCTCAATTTAAAGGATGGGAGATATAAACTCCGATTACTTAAAGATGGAATTTGTAGAACTCTGGGGAATTTAAAGAACTTCAGATCAAAAGCTTTCGGCGCATTCTTCGAGCCTCGGCTGGAATTTGAGATTCTATAGTTTTTGTTCCGGATTTTCCGACGACCTTCGGTAAACGTGGCAAGACCAACTAAATTGTTTAGCCTGAAGTTTGTCCAGAATCGGTCACTTAACGTAAAAATTAGGGCGCAAGCGCTAAGATTTGTAATATTTTCTTTCCGCCTCAACACACAAGCCTGTCAAGTTAGTCCAGTTTTGGTTAATTGTCTCCAGATGCGCACCCCAAGTCGGTTGAGGTCCCTTTCTACTTGTGCGCGCCACCTAAGGTAAGATCTTCCTCTACTACGTTGTCCCTCCGGGTTAGATTCGAAGACTCTGCGGGCCGAAGCATTGATGTCGCTCTACATATCCTCGCCATCTCAGGCGACTGATGAGCAGTTTTCTGACTAGGTGGATGTCAATGTTCAACTCGTATAATTCCTCGTTGAATCTTCTCCTCAACCCAAACGGAACCGAATATCTTATGAAGAATTTTCGTCTCGAAACGGTCGAAGATATCATTATTCCATCTGGGATAATCAAGGTGTTGTATAGAGTCTCCTTAGTTGTCGGGATAGAGTCTTACTACTCAATTGCCTTCCAAGCCCAAACAGCGATTGGCAAAAGTGATTCTTCGTTTTATTTCTGCTGAGATCTTGTTGGCAGAACTGAACCAAGTTAGGCAAAGTTCATTACTTTTTGACAGCATGTACTTGGTTTTGCCATCAATTTCATCTACGAGTAAGACCATTTGGCAGCTTCCGTTTCAATACTGTGGAAGCCCGCTGAATTCCGGCAATTAGGCGTACCCTGGTAGTTGCACACAGTTTTGAAAGATTGTACCTCCGGTGTTTGCTTGTGAGCTCATCAAGAAGTCACATGACAGCTCGTCACCCTGTCCAAAGCCTTTTTTGACATCAAAGACCATGGGTAATTCGTTACCGACCTAGCGAACGTTCTTTATCGTCATTCTGCGCAGACCCACGAGTTTGGCAGACATGGGAATATAGCTCATTTCTACGATATAAGTGTTGTCATATCTGGCCTTAAAATCAACGAATAGATGGTGGGTATTGATTTGGACTTTTTGAATTTTTTCCAGGATCTGCCAGAGTATGAAGATTTGGTCGATTGTGGACTTTCCTAGCCTGAAACTACACTGATAGAATCAGGTTTTTGAAGAAGGGTTTCAGATGTCCACGCAATATGACAAATATGCCTCTATAGTTGATTCAGTTGAGGGGGTCTCCTTTTTTGTGGATCGGTAAAATGTTATTGGAATTCTATTTTCAGGCATACACTCTTCTGACCAGATTTGAGAAACGTGCTGGGGTATGCTCTCCACAAAGGCCTGTTAAGCCCTCAGGTCTTGATTTGTTATATTTTAGCTTAAATATTGCTATCCTTACTTCGTTATGGCCAGGTCTATTGAATGGTCTATTCTGCCTGACAGTGGGATGTTGCGAGTACCATTTTGTACTCTCCTTGTTTAGCTGCATGTGATGGTGGTTGGATAGAGCCCAGCACATTGGCTGCGGCGTCTCTGATGGCACGTCGGTAGCGTTGGTCTTCGTTACTTGATAACTAGTAGTTTTTTGGCAGATTTCGGGATACGCGTCCGGCAAATATTCTGGCGGTCTCTTATTATTGCATCTTTTCTACATTATATTCTCTCACAGTCGGTCTTCTTTGTTGTAGCTCTTGGAAGATCCCAATTTGTACCTTACCTGCAACAAGGTAGTGATCCAAGTCAATGTTGGCTGCACGGGAAGTTCGAACGTCCTGCAGGTATGACCTTCGTCGATCGCAAATGATCAATTTGGTTTAGCTTTCCATTATTTGGAATGCCCTCTTGTGGACATTGAGATTAGCAAACCGTGTGCTTACTATAGCGATATTTCGTCCCACTGCAAAGTCAATAAGCGGTGGTGTCTTGCTATGCTTATCAACTGTCCTAGCAACAAAGATGTCCTTCTTTCTTATTCTGGCGTTAGCATCCCTTAGTACGATTTTAACATCACACTTCTGACATTGCTCCTTTGTCTTGTTGATGAGCTCGTACAAAATTTCTTTGGTAGCGTCGTCCTTGTTTTCGGAGGGGCATGGGTGCATGTTAGGCTTATGTTAACATATTTAGCCTTGATGCAGATTGTCATACGACGCTGGCTTATATCTCGGAAGCTCAAGACTTCTTGCCATAGTGATTAACATAGTAGACATCACAGTTTTCCATCCATCCATCTTTTTACTCGGCTCATTCCATCGCAGTTCCTAGATGGGGGTGATAGCAGTCAAGTGTCTCTGCTAATTGTTCGGCTGCTCGTGTCTTGTTAAGGGTCCGAACATTCCACGTGCAGATCCGAAGGTCGTTCAATCACTTATTAGAGCCAGCAGTGGATCCGTTATTATCAGAGGCTATTACTTGGTTCATCAAATTTTTTTTATCTGTTCCGTATATGGTTGTGAGCCCTATAATGGCGTAAGCCAGTATTGTACTGCTGGTGTAGCATGCACTTGCCATTTTAGCATTTTAGTATACGGCGTACCATAGGAGACTGCTCTCCGTTATAAGAAGACCTAAAAAGATTTTCACTTGGCGCCGGAAAAATTTCAACGAGATTAACGTCAAAAAATTCCAATTTATAATATGCACTTGGAAACGTCTTAAAACTTTACCCAGAACCTACGTCATTGATAATGAACCTGCTTGTAAGAAAAATGGGAGATAATTTTTTGCAGCCTCGTTTCGAATACGCCAGTCAATCCTGGTCAGCCTATTACTTGTTTAACCATTTCCGCGTTATAGGGTCTTCCTTTGACTGACAGCTTCAATCTTTCACCCTAACGAGATTGGCGGAAACTGACAGATCTACAACCCCTCACAACATGTCGTGAAGTTGGTGCCATACTCTATGTTCGCCAGCTTTTAACTGGTAACATCCTGTTCTATTGCAAGTCATCTCATAAAATCTTAACCCGTTCATTTAAGGAAATCTTAGGTTTGTTCCTCTCTTCCGCATTAATCCTCACTGAATGTATACCATGAACTCATGTCCGGAATGCTACACAAAGTCAATTCATTTCAACCTATCTCTGACTTTCACTTAAGTAAAGTCTTCCCCACTTTACTATGTATTCCTCAGATTCACGACCAACCCCATAGCACTTAACAAAATTGTAAGTCCGGGGTTTACCCGGGCTTCATTTTTGTCACACCCGCTAACATTCGTAACATTTTCTTTTCGACGCTGTAATTTGTCCATCTTGTACATCGTTCGACATTGGGGAAGCTTTGGCTTTTTTTTTTTTACAAAATACTTCCAAGTTTAAGCCATCCCACGCTAACTCTACGTGTCATCCTTGGTGATTTACGACAGAGCCTAAACATTTTAATTAACGGAGTATTGTTTTGGCAATGCAGATGTTCGGGCTCAGTGCGACTGATTCGCAATCTTTTAGCGCCTTTATCAAATTATTAAAAATTGGCTGAAGGACTGTCGCGTCATTGCTTATAATGGTGCTATCATCGACGAAAGAGAAATCGTTTCAGACTAGTCAATTCGTAGAAAAGAGACTATCGTGCTGTATTCCGATTTTAATTAATAAATATTCTCATACATTTTTGTTTACCTCTCGTCACCTCGAAGTTCAAATTCATCAAGTCCAGTTCAGAATTTTCAACTTCAGGGGCCTTCGCAACTTCACTAGATTATAGGTATAGCTAGTACTAGAAAATGTTTTGGTACACGGTTTTTGGTTACTAAAATGAAAATTTTTCAAAACTTTTTTTCTATTTTTCTCAATGGCTACAAATCGTAGAACAACTTATTCGACATTTGCCATCGGTCTGGCCACTCATCAATTGCAGTACGTACCTCATGCATTGGAAAATTTTTCACAGGGGCGTTCTTCAAAGACCCAATACATGGATGTCGAGTAGTACAAACCACAGTCTCCAGAAGGGACCATAGTCTGTAGTCTAATGAATTGAGACCTGGGATACAAGATTACCATATTTGAGTATTTTCTGCCTTATGAGCTGGAGTGGAGTCTTGTTGTAAAGTCCACGGTTTTTTTCTTGCGAATAGTGTTTTCTTGAAAAGTTCCACAAGGTTCTCTTAAAGGTCTGTTTGATATACTTTCACCGAGGTTTTGACACCTTTCTCGCAGAAATTAAGCTGATCCCATCGTAGGCGATTCTCCACTAAACCACCACAGAAGCTGGTAGTGGCCGCGATGAACTATCGCACGAGTTTAGGCACATGTTGTGATGACAATCGATCTTTGAACGATTCTTTACCGGTGAAAGTTTTTTCTCGTCAGTAAAAAGAATTCGTCTGTGACCGTTCTCCGCGTACTGGTGAATCGAGACTTTCGATTTTGACTTACACTTATGTTTCAATGCTTCTGTGAGTATGTCTCTTGTATGCGCTGAGTCCCAAATTACGTTTTAAGATGCGCGACATGCTGTCCTTACTGATATCTATCTCGCGAGATATGATTTTCTGAGTGCAGAGCGGACATCGACGAATTCGATTCTCCACGGCTTTGATGCACGGCCGGATTTTGCACGGTCGACTATTCCACCAGTGTCGTTAAAACTTCACGGTATGATACACAAAGTTTCGTGTGGTTTTCAGTGGCCGCATCATCCAAAATATTTAGACTTTTTCGTACTCGCAAATGCTATTCCATTTCAACTGGAGTCAAAAATTGTTCACGCGGAAATTCGCATAAATGTCACTTGTCAAATAGCCGCCAAGTTGGAGTGGATGCGTTCATTTGTTCTTGAGAATGAATGTGATCATTTCGAATACTAAAAAATTTGCTAGTAGTAGGTACTATTTTGTCCACCACTCTCGACTCTTTACCACACGCCCAGGTTGATATTGTAGTTGTTGTAATTTTTCGTGTCGCCTCTGCCTTTATACAGTGACTCCAATGACAAGGCAATAGATCGCCTCTCATCATTTTACAAAGCAAAGTCTTGAGCCACATAAATTAAAGATTTCCGATTGTCGGTTATACTTCGAAGGGAAGTTTTGGCTGCATGTACCCGGTTTATTCTGCTTGCTTTGCAGATTTTTCGTCTCCTCCGCGACAGTAGAGTGAATGCTACTGCGGGCGAATTATTCATTAAGTGATGTTAAAGTGCTCTTTCCATCTATTACAAATTTTGTTGTCCCCTTTAGCAAGCGTTCCCTCCTCATCTTCAATACACACATATTTCAGTGATTGAATGTTTTCCGAGTTTTTCTTCGTAGTGTCGGAATCTGCCTCTGCTCCTATCGCACGTGCTCTAGCTTCCGATTTTTTTTGTTTTTTTTGTTTTCAACATTCATAGACTAACTCAAGACGCACTTTATCGGCTTCGCTATTTCCCCTGTAATTAGTCTACTCTTGAAAGCCATCACTTTTGGCTCATCGTTCCAACAGGCCGTTTCTTTATTTATATGGAAACCGACTTTTTGAAATCGTGCAGTGTTCTGGCAATACTCCTAGCTTTTCTTCAGAGTTGTTCCACTTATGTAACTTGTACAGTCAGTTCTTTTATCTGGTTTATGACATATTGCCTCTTTCTTGTGTAAATTGTGCCAGTTGTTTCCGCTACTGATGCCAGTTTTCGTTTGTTTTTCTTGGCAAAAGTCGGTTCAGAATCATTAACTAGCCGTTTCGCGGCGTTTCAGCCTATATGAAGGGTGACGGGAAACAACTATCGGAGTCCCATTTTCGTAATTTTGCACAAATCATTCATAAATTTTAAAGTTGTTTATTTTGGTTCAGGGAAATTAAGAAAAACACCTCCAATCGTCAGTTTATCAGAGCATCACCTTTTAATAAGAAAATCAGAGAAACAATGCAGCTGGAAGCTGATCTTTTTTTCGCGTGAAATGTCCTAGTCGATGGGTTGATTTTCCACGAACTCCACAACACTGCCTTTAACCAAGTTGATGTCAGAAATTAGTCTTTGAGTAGAAGAACTAAGCTTCAGGATTTATCAAGAACTGAGTGAGGTGAAGTAAATCTGGCAACTTAGCCACCTAGGATGGGTTGGTGGATTTAACTCCTCCAATGGCATGGAAATGCAAGTACAGGGTAAAGTTCTGAATGCGCTCAACAAAGGAAAGATGCCAGTTACGATCCCTGTCACTGTACAGTACAAACTGACATACTGCCTCCACGTGGCGCCCCTGGATAGCTATCTCAGCTGCCGCTGAATAATGAATTAATATATGCAGGCGTATTCTAGGCAAGATTTAAAACAATGATTTAAGAGTATCCTCCTGGAGATACCCAAAATCTGGAAAAAATCCTCACACAGTATAAGGCGGACATTACTGCGATCCAGGAACTGCGCTGAATAGTGGGAAAGCGGCTGAGATCGAAGGTTATCGATTTCAAACCAATTAGTGATCGCCTGGCTGTGATCCGCATCCAAGGGAAATTCTACAATATCAGCCTCATATGTGCACACGCCGCTTTCAATGAAGCTGAGGACCCTATCAAGAGGACCTCTTGAACGGAGCCTGTGCGGAGTACGATGTTAAAATCGTGCTTGGGGACTTCAATGTCAAAATTGGTAAGAAGAGCATCTTTGGCGGATTGATCGGAAAATACAGCCTCCACAAAACGACCAACAGATAATGGCTTCCGACTCAACGACTTTGCGGCCGCTAGTAATACGGTGATAAGTAGCACGAGATTCCTTCATAAGAGAATCCGCACAACAACCTGGCTAATTCCCGACGGTAGAACCACGAGTCAAATTGACCACGAGATGATTGCACGCAAGACACTCGTCAAACAACCTAACTGTGCAAATATTTAGAGGAGCAAATGTTGACTATGACCACTATTTAGTTGCAGGCCGAATTCGGAACTCGACTATTCAATGAAAGAAAGCTGCTTCAAACAATAAAAAGGAGTTACAACATTGGATCTCTGAGCACACCGGAGATAGCCAGAGACTACAGAGAGCAACTGCACGAAAGACACTGCAGTATTCCATTGCCAATCACAAACGCCAACAACATTTGGTTACAATGCTGCACTACTATTCATGAAGTAGCCGAAGGAAGTCTAGGCTACCAACCACCCCAGACAAGAAATCCATGTTAATATGAAGAATGCATACAGAAGAAGGCAACAGATGAAGCATATAAGAAGACGTCGCAAAGAACAACCCGGGCAACGTGGGATGAGTACAGAGTCAGAAGGAGGGAGGAGACAAAGTTACTGTGAAAAAAGAGAAGAGCCTTCGCAGTCTTCCGGCTCAAGGTTATCGAGGAGTAATAACAAAATGCGAAACTTTTATAAAAAAGCTAGAAGCCTAGCCTAACTCAGGCCTTTCGAAACACTGATAATCGGTAATCTTGTCACCGACCCGCTGGGAATTGTGAATGTATTTAAGCAGCATTTCCAACACCTCCTTGGTGGGCATGACCAGGACAGAGTGATAGGGTATGAAGAAAACTCAACTCCAATCTATGAAGTAGTTTTCTACTCAGCCTAGACGAAGTCGACACAGCCATTAAAAAGCTGAAGAACAATAAGATAGCGTGCTCTGACGGATTGGCGTCAGTGCTCTTCAAAGCTGGTGGCGATGTTTTGGTAAGGAATATACACCAGATTATCTGAAAAGTATGGGTGGACGAAAGCATGCCCGACGACTGGACTATCAGCTCTATCTACCCCATCTTCACAAGAAAGGCGATCCTATGGCTTGTAAGAACTACCGAGGCATATTCCTGCCTAACGTAGCTTACAAAATTCTATCCAGCGTACTGTATAAACGACTAAAGCCGTTTTGCACCACACTCATCGGCACCTATGCTGTCGGGTGTGACAAGTGTAAAAGAAACCGTATTCAAGGTCGCTGTCCAGCATTTGGAAAAGTTGTTTGAGATGTGGCAAGTACAACCATTTTGCATCAGCATGTAGATTTAAGGGTATAAATGATATTCACAGTAACGAAATGGATTATGAGGATAATGAGGATGAGTCATATATTGATTCGATAGAGGTGGTTGGTGTTACTATAGTTCGGGTGGTACTCGTAGCATTGGTTCGATTAATCAGGTTCGACAGAGTGGCTAGAGTTGGCATGAAAATATTACGATAGAAAATCGTTTGGTTAAATTTAAATTGGACAGTTGGGCCGATGTCAACTTTATGCCACTTAAAGATGTAAAAAATATGAACTGTAAACATAAAAATAAACCGGTGAGCACTAAATTAGAGGCATATGGTGGTTCTCATATTCCAACGAAGGGGAATAAGTTCGTCTTCGCGCTCAATATAAAAATAAAATAATTGAGACAGATTTTATGGTAGTCGGCAATGATTCAAAGCCTTTATTAGGGCTTAGTTCGTGTGTAGACTTAGGGTTAATTCAAAGGATGCATGAAGTGGGCAATAATAAAACCAAATAGTATTTCTGTAAGTAAGCCTCCGAGGCGAATACCAATTGGTATCAGACAAAAAGTTAAGGAAGCACTTGAAAATATGGATCGTCGCGGAATAATCAGCAAGCGTGATCAACTGCATGGTCACACCAGTTAGTAGTTGTAGAAAAGGCCAACGGGTCTTTGGGACTATGCCTTTAACGTGAATTTGAAAGATGAGCACTGTATAATTCCTACACTTGATGATTTTTGTAACGCAATGAGAGAACTTAAGTACTTTTCAGTTTTTGACTTAAAAGAATGATTTTGGCAGCTTGAATTATGCCAAAAATCAAAAGAATTGACAATTTTTAGCACGCCATTTGGGTCGTATCAATATAATGTTTTATCATGCGGCACCTGAAAAATTTCAAAAATTAAATTCAAAATATTTTGCCAGTTAACCTGGTATATTTTTTTACATTGATGATGTTATAGTTGGAGGAAAAACAAAGGAGGAGCACGATGAAAGTGTTGAGAGAGTAATAAAACTAGCTCGTGAAGTAAACGTTAAATTTAACAAAGATAAACTGCAGCAGTGCGTAAATAAAGTTAGATATTTAGGTCATGTTTTCACTGGTGATACAATTTGTCCGGTCCCAAGTCGAGTTGAAGCTATTATAAAACTAAAAGAACCAAAAGACAAAAAACAATTAGAAAGCATTATGGGTATGCTCAATTACCTTCGCGCTTTTATACGTAACTTTTCGAATTTAAATGCACCTCTTAGGGAATTGTTAAAAAAAATAATGAATTTCAGTGGTCTCCGAATCATAGCAAAGTTTTCAAAGTTATAAAAGATACTCTTGCCAAACATTCCATTCTTCACGTTTTTGATCCAAAGAAGCAAATCTTGGTTGAAACAGATGCTTCTCGAAATGGTTTAGGGTGTTGTCTCTTTCAGGATGGTAAGCCGGTGGCATACGCATCTAAAAGCTTAACTGACACTGCAACAAGGTACGTTGTTGCTTATGCTTGTGAGAAATTTAAGAATTACATTTATGGGTACCACTTTACCGTCAATTCTGATCATAAGACATTGGTAGCTATAGTAAAAAAAGATGTAGGTGAAATTCACTAGACTCGTTTACAACGCATGAAACTGAAACTTTCAAGATATGAATTCGAAATTAAGTTTGTTCCGGGCAAGTTCTTATATGTAGCTGACTTGTTATCACGTAATTTTATTCATGATCCTTTAATTGATATGGAATCACCATTAAAAGATCTCATACACAGTATCAATATGAGTGATCCAAAAAGAAAGATGTTTGAAGATGAGACTAGAAACGATGTTGTACTACAAACTCTTGTACGCCTGTACGAAGATGGATGGCCATCAAATAAACAACAAGTTCCAGAAAATGTTAGGTTCTTTTGGCAATTTAAAGACAAAATATTTGTAGAAGACGGCTTGGTTTTTTATGAGAAACGAGTTTTTGTAACAAAATGTTAGAGGTACTTCATAAGTCTTACATGAGTATAACAAAAACTTTGAATAACGCTAAGACCACTCTTTATTGGCCCTATATATCGAAAAGATGATTTTTAAATGTCGAAAATGTGAAATGTTTAGACCGGAAAATAAAAAGTACTCATTAATTCCACATCCTGTGCCTGAACGACCTTTCCAAAAACTTCGAATGGATTGTCTCGACTCCGGGGGAAATCGTATTCGGTGGGAATGGATTACTACTCCATGTGGATAGAACTCCACTCAATCGCAAGCAAAACTGCATCAAACATTATTAAAATTTTAAACAAAATATTTTCGATTCATGGCAGTTCAGTTTTCAGTTTCTATGCATTTTTATTTATATCACTTAAATTACTCTTACATGCTGGACCAAAAAACGCTTAAAAATTAGCTTAAATAACTTAAAAATATCTTATTATAATTTACTGGCCCCATGCGGGCACTCTAAGTTAAACCTTAACACTTAAACTAACACTTAAACTATGTCTTTCGAAGTATCTTACAGTCTAAGTGTGCTCCGCACTGCCATGTGCGACGTCTCTGTTGTAGTTGAGTCGCCTGTCCGCAGCTGTTCGAGCGACGTGGAAAATTAGCGGCACCGCAAATCTGTCCTAGATCAGACCTTTACTATCTAGATAGAGGAACGCTTCTGGAAGAATAAAGCCGTCAAAGCGAACTCTCTCGTGATACATATAATTGGGGTAGAAACCCCGGAGATCAGGTTGTTCGATGAGGTCATTGCTCTTGCAATGTGCCTTCGAGTCAACTTAATGATGAAATTGTCTACTCGTATTAGGTTCGCCGTATTGTACAAGACCTCATTGGGATAGAATTGTATGCACTCAGACTCTGGTGTTCTGTATAAGCGAAGATAAGTCATAAGACAAGCCCTCTCAAACACCCAAATCTTTTCCAATAAACTTGCTCTCACGTTGAACCACACGGGACATCCAAATATAAGCATGGGCCTGATAACGGCCATGTAGCAGATTACCTTCAGCTTCGCATCGAGTTTGCTGTTATAAAACAGTCACTTTGTAAGGGCAAAAGCACCTTTGGCTCTGGCCAGAGCAACATCTATATGTTTGTTAAAATACAGAAATTGATCTAGCCAGATCCCAAGGTATCTGACTACATTTCGACAAACAAGTGGTTGTCCGTGCTGCCCGATCGAGAACTTACGCCAATTCTTTCTGGTATCCCTAGACAAAGGCGTCCTATAGTTTCCGACTCCTGAAAGTTGATTTTCAACTTCCAGTCATCGCAATATCGCTTAATTTTGTCGAAGTCACGCTGCAAAAGTATATTAATGACCTCAATCTTTGGACCCGATCTGTACGCGATTATGTCGTCTGCGTACGCTATGGCATGGTAAAGTGAACCTATCAGATCACTCGTGTAAATGTTGAACAGGATCGGCGAATTCACCGCACAATGTTAAATGTTCCAGCAGAAGTCACATCGCCATTCTTCACGATGAACTGTCTACTGGCGAGCATATCGAAAAGAATATACAGCAGTGGTTTATTAATGTCCAACCTGTCCAGCTCGAAAAAGAGTCCCTCTATCCCTCGAAGGCCCTCTCCAAGTCAATCAGGCAGGCGCCAGTACACTGGTTCTTGCCTTTGTTCCATTGGATATCAGAAACCAGTTTAGACGCAGCATGAATGATATCATGCCCCGCTTTGAAACCGAATTGATTATCCGGAACTATATTTTTGTCCTCAACCCACTTAGTCAGGACTCTATTGATCACCTTCTCGAAAACCTTACTGATGTTTGGAAGGAGACTGATCGACCGGAGATTCGGCGGATTGGAAGTGTCTTTATCCCTTTTGGGGATGGGATGTACCACCGCAGTTTCCTAACGCGTTGGATAATGTGCATTATTCATTGCATTATTAAACAAGGTGGTATAAATGTTCACCGTTTTTAGAGGGAGATGTCGAAGCACAATGCTCGGTATTTCATCGGTTCCCACTGATTTCTTATTTCTAAGTGATTCGAAGATCGTTTGGAGCTCTTCCTTCGAAATGAACGGGGGTAGTACCCTATCGTTGGTGATGACATTATTTGTGATATTCTCGTCACTGAACTGGGTGAAACCCGAGCTCTCGAATCGCCAATTCACAATTTCATTTCGATGGTAGAAATTGTGCACAAGGACTCGACTTTCCAGGTCGTGGTTCGGGCCAATGATGTCATTTGCCTTATATACTTCCTGGAAAGTCGCTCCTACCTGCTCCTGCGGATCCTCGATCACAAAGAAGTTGTCATCATCAACAGCCTCATTTGGATCTATGCCTGCTGCTACCAGTATTTGTTCGTTGTTCGTCGTTCGGGTGATTTTATGACACGAAAGGTCGTTTTGATCTCTTCTCCGAAATATTTTATTTAGTTGCGGCAACATATTCGGGTTGCTGGTATTTACAGCCCGAATTTTATTGTTCCAATACAAACTTACAGATGCTCTGTAATTTTGCTTTATTAATGTTTGGAGGTTTTTAATCGACGACTTCAGTGTCACGATCTCCGGGTTATGTCTGTCAGTAAACTGTCTGTACAAGGTTTTTAGTCTTGCCAGCAGTCCACTTTTATGTCGGTGCAGTGCGTCAATAGTTGAGTTGCGTTGCGGTATAGGTCTTCTTCGTCAGTGTGTTGGTACCGAGGTATCGTTTTGTCCATTGTTCGTTTGATTGTCTCGTCCATTAGTCTTAGATACCTGTCAATCTTCTCGTTTGACAGATTTCTGTTGGACGGTGGGTAGGTATGGTAGGGACTTGGTCTTTGAGCAACCTAAATAGTGCGGCTCGTCGTTCGAACCTAATCAGTGAATTCACATTCACTGCAACGACCTTCAGGGTTTGCTCCTCCACGCACGTATCCATTACGGCAAAAGGTGCGTTAGGCCAGGCAGCAGCGCGTGTACTTGATCCACCCTCGCGGTCTGTTCAGTTAAATGACGTTGTAGCTGAGCCATCTGCCCCTGATAGAGAGCAAGATAGCTAGCATGTCAGGTACTGGTTCAGGTGCTCTGGGCGCTGGGGCCTGAGAAGCAACCTTCGCTTGCTGTACCGTATCCCCTACCTGCCGCCATTAGGGCGTAGGTAATATGGGGAGTAACGGCTGGAGTTTGCAAATGCACGGGTGGTCGTTTATCTTCCACTTTCTGGTGCCGTTCCAAATTTATTTTTTTGATGAACTAGAATTTGGGACAACCCCGATAATTTGCGGTGTGTCCCGTGTTCCTACATAAAGCACAAGTGGGTTGGCTTTTTTCTGACGCTCCGTCCTTACCCAGAGAGCATTCCTCGGACTTGTGGTTCTTTCCGCACTTCACGCATCGAGGCTGCATTTCGCAGTTCGACGCGACGTGCCCGAACCTTTGGCAGTGAACACATTGTAAAATGTTTTCGCTCCTCTTTAATTTCTCCCAATGTACAACCTGGTAGTTTAGGACTTTAATACTCCTTTGAGCATCCAGATTGCTGGTGGGACAGTTGCCGCTTCTCCCTTTTGGCTCTGGCTGTGGTGAATGGCTTGACCCCCACGAATTGGAGCCCTTCGCACTTCTTCTCTTTCAGCAGTGCAAGGAGCTCCTCCGGATCAGTCGACGGTTCTAGTCCCCTCAGCAGCATTGTTTGCAGCTTGTCCCCCTTCGGGGTGTAGGAGAAGAACTCCGTCGTCGAATCCTTCAGTAAATTTTTGATTTTATAGTAGCGCTCCACTGAATTGCAGTGGATCGCGTGTCTATCTGACGATAATCTTTTTACAAAAAACTTGTTGCCTATGGCCAACTTACATAATTCGATTGTTTCCTTGAGTTCCATCTTATAGGTATTTATGGGTGGCACTTTCTGCTTCGTGGATTTCTGCTCTTGTTGTTGTTGTTGTCTCTGCTGTTGTTGCTTTTGTTGATGTTGTTGCTGTTGTCGTTGCTGCTTATTCTGCTGTTGCTGTTTCTGCTGCTGTTGTTGATGCTTAATCGGTAGCGATTTTTGTTGTATATGTTTTTGTTGTTTGTGTGCATCTGTTTTTGCTCTTGTTCAGGTTTCTTGAAGTTTTGTTTTTTCACAGGTTTTTTCTGTTGTTGTTGTTGTGGTATCTTCACGTTTATGTTTAGTTGCTGCTGAAGTGTCTGGAGTTGATGCTGCTTCTCCATCTCCCTCTTTGCCACTTGCTTAGCTTTTATAGCCAGCACTCTTTGCTCTAGCTGCTTTATGCTACCGTACAGGGCTTTGACCTCTTCCTCTTCGTCCTCTGACTCCGATGCAGCTAGGGATGCGAAGCTATTGTCTGCTCCCATGTATTTACCTTCCCCTTCGTCGAATACATACGGACAGTCGTTATTATCCGACTCTTTCCTCCTTTGCTTAATTTGTGCTTGCCGATATCATAGCAGCCCTCTCCTTCACTTTACCATGCATCAATTCTTAGGAAGCTGAAAGGTAAGAGCGCTTAATGAGATTCGGAGTCGGCTTCAGCTTTCTCCTCCTCTTTATGGCTACATATGTCTCTTGTTTTTGTTGTTGTTGTTGCTTTTGATTTTGAGTAGTGAACTGGCTTAACGAATAGATCGTCAGACGACATCATGCCACCTGCAGACCCCGCCATTGCGATAGCGGACCGCTTACTTCCACTCACGGAACTTTGCTTTATCACT
The DNA here is from genome assembly GCA_949129095.1 of Volucella bombylans. Taxonomy (NCBI): domain Eukaryota; kingdom Metazoa; phylum Arthropoda; class Insecta; order Diptera; family Syrphidae; genus Volucella; species Volucella bombylans. The sequence continues at coordinate 120,995,737 of OX422142.1, read as the reverse complement.
TTTTTACACTAATTGTTTTTTTTTATTATATTTAAATTATATGAAAAGAGAAAAGTATTAAAAGCTTTAGCAGAGACTGGAAAGCGAACCCACAACCCCGAGATTTGTTGTCCGCTATTTACTACCACGACTACCGAACACTTACAAAGTTTACTGCCTAAACGTATACTTCTTATTTTTCCGCACTTCTAAAGCCGAAACAAAAACTAAGAACATGGTTACCGATAAAAGATGAAGATCTTGAGCCGAAAATTCCAAATGAATTGATAACAAGTATAATTATGAAACACAACAGAATGCTGCAGGTAAGAGAATCTTTGAATCCTGCCACCTGGTTCACGAAGAAAACCTTCGGTTTGAAGATCAGGTAATCGCGAACGCCAGAAGCCTTGGTCTAGTAAAATTTTGATAATTTTTTACAATCTTCAGAAGCCTGGTGGGCCTATTCGACACTGGGCATTTTGACACGTAGCAGTGGGACAAAAATTCAGTTCATGTGTGAAAATTAACTTCTTCTGCACAGTTTATTACCTTGAATAGTGATGGCTTGATACGACTGTTCCTCAGTAAATCTCTCCAGTCTTCAGGTATTTCAGTATAAGATTGCGCATTCACAAGGCACATGTCCTTTTCACATTCTAGGTAAGAATGTGCTACTTTTGCACTGTCCAATCGATTCAGTTTGTGCACCACTTAATGGCGAAAACGAACAATCTTTACAAGAGTTACACGTATCTTTACGTGAGTGGCCAAACGAGATATTGAAAAGAAATTACCCTTAAAGATCTTACGAAATGTAGTGTACCCTACTTTGTTACTACCGTTTGAATCATTATATATACATTCGATGGAGTTTGGCTACATCTAGTTACCCAACTAAATATAAAGCGTAATTGTTTTAGAGGTACTTTTTCCAGTGGGGATTTCATGAGAGATCACGCATGTGTCGTGCCACAGTGATATGGTATTATTGTGCAGTACTATTTGACTGAAAGACCATTGGCCCGGCACAGCGTCTACAAATTATACAGCTGTATTCAGAAAATCAGTGCTTTACGAGGAATGTGTTTCGTGCCTACCAAACGCACAATTCGTTATACCATCGAAAGGAATGCAACCTAATTTTAATTATTGGATAATACACGACCAAAAAGACTGTAATGAAGAAAATATAGCAGCGGTAGCAGAGAGAGTATGCGATGACCGTGATGAATCGACTCGACGGCGTTCTCAATACTTGGCGTATTTTACGTGAGGATCTTGGTTTAAAAGCATACAAAATTGAACTGCAAGAAAATGCTGCCTTCTAAATCGTCTCCGTTTCAGTCGTTGGGCTCTTGAAACACTGTTTTCGACTAAAATTTTGCTCAGTGACGAGGACCATTTCTGGCTTAATGGCTACGTCAATAAGCAAAATAGCAGTATTTGGGGTGTGGAGCAATCCGAAGTCCATATTTCTTCAAAACCAAGTCCGACCGGAACGCAACTGTGAATGGTGCCCGTTTTCGCGCCATGATAACGAAATGCTTGCTGTCTGAAATTGAATCCTGTGGTCTCGGCGACATTTGGTTCCAAAAAGACGGCAACACTTGCCACACATCCCGTGAAACCATGACTTTATTGCGAGAACGATTCGGTGAACAGTTAATTTCAGCATTTGGATCGGTGAATTGGCCACCTAGATCATGTGACATCACACCTCTAGACTTTTTCCTTTGGGGTTACGTAAAGTCCAAAGTCTACATGGATAAGCCGGCTACGATTGAGGAATTGGAAGCCAACATTACTTTAATCATCAGCTGTTCGCCTGAATGTCCCGACCATCTGGTCTGAATGAAACCAAACTGATTCCCGACATAAAGACCCAGGAATTGTTACCCCCTACATTTAATGTTTTTCGCGACGACCGACGATCCTACCTGCCCAAATGATGATTCCTCCTGTCGAGGCGTCCTACTACCGATCCACAACAGCCCTAACTCTTCTCCCATTACCAATTCTTCATCATCTAAAGTCGACTTTGTCGCAATAAAAATATCACTCGCCTTCAAGACCCTTTACGTTATATGTTGCTACATCTTACCAGCTCAACCTATCGGATTTTGCCAACTTGTTATAGATGACATCGACCATTTAATTGACCTGTCTGACTCTATTGACGATATCCTTATTTTCGGCGACTTCTTCAGCTACAGTAGACTCCATCAGATGATCAATCGTTTTTCATCGCTTCAAATTCCAACTCAGCTAAGGAATGCCTCTTCTTAGATCGCTCAAGTCTATGACAAGTCAGTGGTATATCCAACTATATGGGGAGGCAATTAGACCTATTAATATTCAATTAACCCCTCAGTCTCACTTTGTCCCCTATCTCTCTCAACAATCGATAACTACCCCCCGCCTCCCCACACCACTTTCGACAAACAGTTTGCTTTTTTTTCATAACTTTTCTGTGTCAAACCCACTCCCCCACAACTCTCTCATCCGACGACTTTCGTAAAGCAAACTTTCACAAAATCAGTGACTATGTCAGCAGATCCCCCTTTATCTTTGGTATCGCCTTATCTATTTTTTATAAAGAAATATTTAATTCTTTTTCCCTTTGCGTTCTGTTTTCCCCCTGGTATAATCGCAAGCTTCATTCCTTCAAGTTATGGGCTGTTTTCCTTCGTACCAGATCCTATTCTGACTATTTCAACTTGGTGTTTATCTTCATTTAGCCGAACTTTACGATTCCTTTTACCGGCGCTACCTTAACAGTGCGCAAGTTAATCTTATAAACGACCCTAAGTCCTTTTTCCAATTTGTTAACTACAAAAGAAAGTCCTATGGTTGCCCTCCTCCCCTCTCTTTCAACAACAGGTCATCAACCGATCCACTCACCATTGTCAACCTATTTGCCACTTTTTTTTTAAACAATCCTTCACCAACGACTCCTTTGTACCAGATCCATCCTATTTTAGTTTCCCACTGAACTTCTCCAATGGCCCACTTCTCTCTCATATTTTGGACCCGTCTTATATCGAATATAAATTACACCAACTCAATGACGAATTTACACTCGGCCCAGATGGCCTCCCTGCCATATTTCTTAAAAACTGTTCTTCTTCCCTTTCCCTTGCCCTTTTTAATCTCTTTCGTCTATCCCTTTCACAAGGAGAATATCCTCCAGCTTGGAAAATCTCCTTCACAACCCCGATCCACAAAAAAGGACCAAAGAACGAAATAACAAACTATCGTCGAATCACTAAACTCTCCCATATACTCAAACTCTTCGAAAGTATTTTGTATGAAGCTCTACGCTTCCAATGCAAATCACTTATTTCCCCTAGACAACATGACTTCCTAAAGGGTCAACCACCACAAATCTCGTTGAATTTGTATCCTGAATCCATTTGATCAATACTCTTCAAATTGTCTGCACCTTTACTGTTAAAATGGATATCCTCTTACCTCGAAAACCGTTTATTTTTTTACAGTATTCGTTGTAGGTCAGCCCACTCGGCTCCATTTTTGGCCACCTCTGGAGTTCCACAAGGCAGCCATCTAGGTCCCCTTCTTTTTATATTATCTATAAATAATCTCGATAGGATCATCAAACACTCGTCTGTCTCCGCTTACGCCGACGTTACCAAATTTTTCAAAACCATTTTCTCTCCCCATGACTCCTTCCTCCTTCAACAAGACCTTGATAGTTTCTCGACCTGTTGCCTCAAAAATTGTTTGGAACTTAATATCCCCAATATCCTCTAACTTCTCCACAACCAACCTATCTCCTCCGTTCAATCTCTTCGCGACCTCGGCATTTTGTGTGATAGGGAGCTCAACTTCCGTCAACTCTGCACTAGGTTTTGTAAAACGATGGTCCAAATAGTTCACCAACCCATACATGACCAGGTCCCTCTATATTACCTTTGATCGCCCCTCCTAGAGTACGCTAATCAAGTATGGTCCCCACATCATCGCGTTCATATCTCGAGAATCGAAAGCATCCAGCGCCGTTTTCTTCGATTTGCTCTTCGAGGTATGCCTTGGGACGATCCTTTTATTCTGTCCCCCTCTCAAAACCGTCTCAACCTGACTAACTTAAACACCCTTGAGGAACGCAGAGACGCAGCCGACTTTCTCTTCATTCATCGCCCCCTTTTAGGTCACGTTGAATGCGCGTCCTTTCACAACTCTATTTTCCTCAACACTAACCCTCGTAATCTACGTACCCCTCGACATTCGTCCCCACCAAATAAAAAATTAAATTATCATCGCCAAATTCATAGAGGTTTTTTTTATAGTTAAACATCGCGATTAGTGATGCTGTGTAAAGCAGACAACATCTTGTAACGAGCCATCTACATTTGCCCGAACTCTATAACTATAGGAAAACTGATTATAGGGTTCCGAGTCCGTCGTCGAACAACAGGATGATATGATCTGGTAAATATTTGGTCTGAGCATTTTTGTTCCACAACAGATTAAAATGCAAAATCATTCGTTGTCTTTTGTTGGAAGTGGTGGTTTGAAAATAGCTGTAGCGCACTTGAAATCTTCTCCGACTTTATGAGTAGTAGCACGTAATTTTTCATTACATCATTCATTTTTCCAGTTTTGATCTTCTTTTTCCTTCTACACGTCCGACCACTTCCTTGAGATGAATTAGTATCACATACAACTGAACAGTACAATATACGTCAATCTCGAAGGTTTTTGCACCCTGATCGTTTCTAACCTTCAGCGCGTGGACTCTGATCGTTCTTTGTCGCCACCGCATATTTTTTAACTTAATGGTATTTTCTTCCCTACGAAGATCACCCTTTCCCAAACCGATTCGTTCCGTAAAAGTCTAAAAGATGGCACCATTATCTTAATCCCGACCAAAAATGTACTCTGATCATTGTTTCCCGTCACCCTTCATATGAGAATCTATCTGGATGTGGTGCTCGCCGATGCGTGCGTATTTAGCACAGAAAGACTGTATGATTTGCTTGAGCTTGATATATCTTTTTTCGCTGAGTTTCTCGTTCTGAAACTGTTTCCTACATAGCAATCCTTCAAAATGACGTGTCCGTTAAAATCTGCACCGATAAACGAATTTCCTCCCTTGTTATTCCATTTAATTAGTGAAACGTCGCCTTAATGCATTTTAACTTCCTACGAGTAATCTCAGCGACACCGACTTAACCGTTGCCAGACTAGAGACTGCCAAAGGCTGGCATTGGCTTACCTTGGCCCGACCATGTGGACCCTCTCCCTGCTGATAACTTAGAAAGGGTGGTACTGGAAGCTGGAAGGCAAAAAACTGACCTCATCATCGGATTCGACGCTAACGCTTATCACACAGTATGGGGCAGTACCGACATCAATGATAGAGGTGAGTCACTTTTTTATATTTTATTATATTTTAAGTAATAACCTCTTTATTTGCAGCATCGGCAATGAGCCCACTTTTATAACTAGAAACCGACAGGAAGTGCTAGATACCACTCTTGTCTCAGACAGCATCACTCAAAGGCTAATGAACTGGATGGTATCGTCAGAAAACTCCTTTGCAGACCACAGATACATCCAATTCAGCCTGAGTGATACTCCACTCAGCCAACCAGCATTCCGGAACTATCAGAAAACTGATTGGCCAAAATACAGAGGAATACCATCAGAAACGCTATCCTCTGAACTGTCAAATCCCTCGCCTGACACCAATGAGCTTGACATGAAAGTCAAGGAATTTACTCTGGCTCTCAATCAGGCTATGGCCGCTTCCTGCCCTTTTATTCAACCAAGAGGCAAGAAAAAGCCCCACTGGTTTACATCAGCACTGGGACTGCTTAGAAACATTTGCAGAAAACATTTCAATGTAGCAAAAAGCACAATGTATGACTGGGACTCATACAAAGAATCGCTCAAATTATACAAAAAAGAACAAAATCACAGAAATCTCTGAGGCATCGCGGCTAAAAAAGTATTCTCTTCAAATCCTGTGATGCCTAGCTGGTTGAAAAAAGCCGATGGCTCTTGGACAACTTCAAGTGATGAATCACTCAACCTGCTACTGTACTGGACACCCACTTTCCAGGTAGCTCCCGACCAGTAGAAACCCAAACAGGTCTACTGCAACCCGAACCAAAATTCATGGTCTGATTACAAGAGACAAACTGCTCTGGGCGCTGCATAGCTTCAAGCCATACAAGTCTGCTGGTCCGGAGGGTATAATACTTGCCGAGCTACAGAGGTCCTCAGATATTATTCTGCCTGCGCTAGAAAGTATTATGAGGAGCTGTGTAGAACTTATCCACATTCCACTGTCATGGAGAAAAGTCAATGTAGTTTTCATTCCCAGAGCCGGAAAATGTTCTCATGTTGTCCCAAAGGACCTCAGACCTATAAGTCTATCATCTTTCCTTCTGAAAACTCTAGAACCACTGATTGATATCCATATACGAGCTAAATTTGATCCAAGACTTTTGTCCATAGATAAACTAAACTAGATGTCAAACTCTACTAATACTTTTGCAAACCCTTAACTTTCGCACAGACACACTGTAAGTGAATTGCAACACTTTTGCATTTCTATAACTTTGTCAAAATTTGCTAGAATGAGAGCAATTTACAAGTAAAATTGCTAGAATGAGAGCAATTTGCACGAGTGTGTGTAATGTGGATGACGTTTTTTGGTTCAAATGGGCGTGGTTTGTATAAAAAAGGAGATAAATTGCCATTGATCACAATTCACACGTATTCACAGACAGAGTCTCACGGATAGTGACGATCAGTAGAAAACCGGTTTTGATTTTCCAATATCTGGAAAGTTTGATATCTAGTTATAGTTAGGCTATGCTTTTGTCAACGGCTCAACATGCCTACTGTAAAGGAAAGTCGGTGGAAACGGCTCTGAATTCACTGACTAGCCACGTGGAAGCATCCCTAAAATATAAAGAGTACACAATAGTTACTTTGCTAGACATAGAGGGTGCCTTTAACAACGTCAACACTTCCGCGATCACGGCCGCGCTTTCAACTCTGAAGGCGGACGACTCACTTAGGGAGTTGATCAGCCTTATGCTAAAAAGCAGGATAATCAACTCCAAATTAGGTGAGACTTCTGCTAAAAAATATGTCAGCAGAGGTACACCGCAAGGCGGTGTCTCAGGTAAGCATCTTAATACCATTAAATAACTCTTTCAGCTAAATCTTAAGAGATTAACCCGTTGGGCAAATCGCTGTGGATTGGGAGTAAACCCCCATAAAACTGGTCTTGTACTCTTTTCCAGGCCCTCGCTCAATAAACGGTACCAGTTTAGTATTTTCCGATACAGCAAAATATTTGGGTCTCATTTTGGACAGGAAACTAAACTGGAAACCTAACATTCAAGAAAGGGTCAATAGAGCTACAGTAGCTTTATTTTCTTGCAAAAAAGCCATTGTGAATAAATGGGGCCTTCAACCTCGCTGCCACTGCAGCTATTCGCCTTAAAGCGACTACACAGTGGACAAATAATTCATTTGGCCACCCTAACATTCTTCATACTCGTACATTAGGAACCCTCACAGAGAACATCGATTACACCATACCTGAACTTTGGTTTGACAAAGACTTCCATGTAAGCTTCCCCTCTAGATCCTTCTGGGAGGAAAATGCTTTCATGGAGGACAAGTCAATCCATTTCTACACAGATGGATCTAGAACCGATACCGGGGTTGGTGGCGGTGTTTTCTTAGATAAGCTAAATCTAAACCTCTCTTTCCGTCTTCCAAATCACTGTAGCGTGTTCCAGGCGGAAATTTTGGCGATTAAAGAAGCTCTGTCCTGGCTGAAGAAAAACGTGATATCTGCAAAGGATATCCGCATATTTTCGGATAGTCAGGCTGCTGGACTCAGTCTCATTAAATTCTAAAACCGCCCTTGAATGCCGATCATCTCTTATAGAGATGGCAGAGCAGTTCAAACTTCACCTTTGCTTAGGTTTCCAGCCTAAGCCACCACTTGGTTAATTGAATGCATATTATATAGAATTTGCGTTATAACACGTTTTCTAGTCCGAAACTTTTTTTGGTCATTGTGTCATCATATAGCTCGCTCCCAGTAACCGTCAAACTCGGACACGAGTATTTTTATTGGCCTCGAGATCACTTCTTCCTACTATTTTTCTTTCATCCGTGTGGTCGTGGTATAGTATGTTTATATGGTGTGAATATATGTCCGACTTTTCTTTTGCCCCACCGGCCTGCAGTCTTCTTCTGGGAAAGCTAACACGAATACCGATTTCGGGGGGTACCTGATTTTATGTTAATGCGCCTCAAGCTCATCTTTGGTGTTAATGTGCTTGAATATAATTTTCCCCTATTTAGTTGGCTTTTATGGCAAGAAGTGGATCGAACTGCAATCATCATTTCACATAATTCGAACGTAAGGAGTTCTAGAATTGAAAATTGAAAAACAATCTCAAGAAATGCGTTTATTGCTGCAATATATGCTACAATTTGAGGACTTGACCAAGTCAACAGGGAATGAATCCACACCTGAATGTGAAGGCCTTGGATCGGTGCAGATTTATTTCGTAATGCGCCGATCAAGATCGTGACCGGCTGATGTGTCTGCTAATGATAGAGTGCTTATTCCCAGTTGTCATTTTGGAAAGCAAGGTACTTAGGAAAGGAATTCACTGTAGAAGGCACTTTACGATTTATTGCTAAAATCTTCCAAGCCTACAACAAAATAAACCAAGAAGCCCTGCAATTTAAGTAGTCGAACTGCATGGCTTAAAATGAGTCAATCAGTGTATAGATGTTAACTGAACTTCCGGATGTTTTATTCTAATAAAACAGAAATAGATTTCCCCAGTCGTTATATTATAAGCCCACACAAAATGTATATATCACCCCTCTTGCTAAAATTACTCCAACTCTTCAATACATGATTTATAGAGTGACAAATCAATTAGAAAGTCTCAACCCTAAATCATGATGTCAACATGGTAAAAATTTGTCACGACATCTGAGCAAACATTTAAACAGAAATCCACTTCTGTTCCTATCATCCACTTAATACCAATTAAACCACTATCTGCGTACTTAACACCTTCTGTTCAAAAACGAATCAATCCATATTTACGTTCCCATTTTGAATGTTGCATTAATGGTATATACGAGTATGACCAAAAAATCACCTCTCATTGCCACCAGAACCACATCATCAACAAGCTACCCACAAAGCAGCACCACCTACAAGCAAAAGCCATTTAATTTAGGTAAACAAACAGGTAATTACCGGTGTATGAGGACCTACTCAACCTGGCTCCCAGTACCGTCAGATTAAAGCCAACAAATATCTGTTATCGCTGGCTTATTTCAAGTGATCCTTCATACTTCAGAGTCAAAGTCGTAGTCGTAGTCGTAGTCGTATATCATGTTGAAGGTAATTCCGTGATGGCAGTTACACGCCACGGAACACGGAAAACTACGAGTACTTGCATTACACCGTTAGATTTCTCGTTATCGCAAAATAGCAAATGAGTTTAGTATTTTGAATAACCCTGTTCCCACTGTCGCCAGATGGGCCTTCTTAAAGCGGCCGGCGCACAACTCTTGACAGTTAATGACGCTTGAAAATGCCTAAAGATACAATTTGTTAAATTATCCATCAGTGAAAAACGGCGATGGCAAAGGGATTAAACCGAACCCTAAACATAGTAAGCTTCCCCCAAACCATCATCTCGATGGTATTGTAAATGTACTCGTAATCGTTTAGAGGGTTGCAGTTTCGTTTGCAATTCATTTGTGCTAAGTGGTTTACTTGGTTTACTAGGGTGCTGGCGTGGTAGTGGTGGTAGATTGAAATTTTCTTGCTAATCGATCGATTCAAATGGAATTCAATTAAAGCTCTGATTAGATAAGGGTTGCCTTGTTTAGATACGAGCGGGTTTATCCAATCCATTGTGTGTTGGGTGTACGAGCGAACACGAGTATCTACAACAAATTGTTTCTGTTCTGAATCAATTGACTCAGCTCATAGACAATAACAACAATAAGCACGTCATAGATACTTTCAATTAAAAGACAAGATGATTAAATTGTGGTGTAATTGGATTTACTGAATTAGTTAGGAGTAGATTAGGAGTTGCGTCACAAAAATTAGAAAATTGGCGAAAACAATAAGACCATTGTGGCGAGTATGAGGTAATTTCTTTTTATTGTTTCTTATGACGACAAAAGTTACCCTGAGCTTGTAATCAATTATCAGTTTTGAATTCAAGGTGTAACCAGTGACTGATCAGAGTGATTTTGGGAATCGATTACAGGAGGGAAGTAGTTGTTTTAAGAAAACAGTTGAGACACCAGGGTGGGCTTATGCTGTTGAGCTATTTTTGGAAGTACTCGTAGTCAATTGCTTTGTTTGTTATGAAATTTGTACGGCTTTCTAGCTTAGAATGCGGCTTTCTATGAGTGCTTTGGTATGGAAGATCGAACAATGTTCACTAATCTGTAAGAGCACAGTGTTTGCAGTGTCAAGAAGTTTGAGACTAAGTGAACTTGCTAACAACTGCCAAATATGTGGGTCAATTTCAGCGAGCGTGAATGAAAGATAGATCACATAGCCAGACAACAAAAGCATATAACTAAAAGTATTCAATTCCGATAAGGCTGATATGCAACAATAGGGAGTCAACAAGATCAGCTGCATCTTGTAGAAGTGTCTCTCTAGCAGAATTTGTTTGCAAAAAGCAAATCCGTAATAGAAGCTCATTGTACGAACGTGGGCGGTCTTGCCACGTTTCCTGCGATCCAACCAGCGAATCTTATATTATGGAACTAGCCTGGGGGTTATTAATGCGTGCGAGCGAGATTTTTAGCACAGCTAGACCGTTACTCGGTTGCGCAAATTTCCAATTACAGAAGTAGAAGACAATCAAAGTGACCAGAGGACAGAGGAAAAACCAGGCATCTTGTAGTTAAACACGCCCTTCGTAATTGTTTTGAAATAATATGCTAGTTTTTCCCATTAATACTGTCTGTAACCCTACATGCATTCACGATCCTTTTACATCAAAACAAAACACGACGACAACGTGAAATCAGATCTAACAGCTACACCCACCCACAAAAACGAAACCAGCGGTGGTTCGACCCTTAAATGATGTCCGGATAAGGCCTGTGCTATAACCAGCAATAGTCGTAGTAGTTTGATGCGGTGAAATCCGCGCTGAGAATCAACTCTGGTGGTGACTTTCACCGAGCACCAGGTTCGGCTGAAACCGGAGTTGCAGCCAGCAAAAGTACAGTTCGGGAGGACTCATTTACTTACTTACGCAGATGGCGCTACAGTTCGCGATGAATGTCAACTAACAATTATCTCCAGTTAGTCCGGCCTTTGGCTACCTGCCTGCAATTGCGCACCTCAAGTCGGTTGAGGTCGCTTTCTACTAGTGCGCCTCCTAAGGTGAGATCTTTCTCTACTGCAGCCCGGAGCATTGATGTCCATTCGCTCTACATGTCCTAGCCAACTTAGGTGACTGATGCACTGTTTTCTGACCAGGTCGATGTTACTGTATAGCTCGTATAGTTCCTCGTTGAAATGTCTTCATCAAAGCCCGTCAACGCAAACGGAACCGAATATTCTTCGAAGTGTTTTTCTTCATTCGCTTTCGATAAGGTCCGTGCTTCTGCGCCATAAAGTATTTACTGGGATGCTTGATAGATGCCTACTACTCAATTGCCTTCTTAACTTAAAGGAACAGCGATTGGCAAGAGTGATTCTTCGTTTTATATCTGCTGAGGTGTTGTTGGCAGAGTTAATAGCAGATCCAAGGTAGACAACGTCTCTTGCTACTTGGAAATTGTTGCTATCGATTGTGACGTTCTGCCGAATTCGTCGATGTTGTGTGTCCCTTCTTGTTGACAGCATATACTTGGTTTCACCCTCATTTACCGCTAAACCCAGTTTGGGAGCTTCCGTTTCAATACTAGCGAACGCATCGGTGACAGCCCGCTGAGTTTTGAAAGATTGAAAGATTGTGCCTCTAGTGTTCACTTGTGAATTCCGCTCAGTTCTTTCAAGTATAAGAAGTAACATGACAGCGCGTCACCTTGTCTAAAACCATTTTTGACATGTCTCAGGTTAAGCCGACCTTAACGGCGTTCTCAGTCGTCATTCTACACAACTAGACATGGCTCTATATAGTTTGTCTCTATAAGTGCTGTCATACGCGGCTTTAAAATCAATGAAATGATGGTGGGTACCGATTTAGACTTTTTGAGTTTTTTCCAGGACCTGCTGCAGTGTGAAAATTTGGTCGACTGTAGACTTTCCTGGTCTGAAACCGCACTGATAGGGACTAATCAGATTGTTGACGAATGGTCTTAGACATTCATACAATATGGCAGATAAGATCTTATTTCCGATGTTGAGGAAACTTATACCGCTATAATTGGCGCATTTAAGGGGCTCCTTTTTTGTAGATCAGACATACGGTGCTGAGATTCCATACATTAGGCATACACTCTTCTGACCAGATCTAAGAAATGAGTTGGTGGATGCTCTACAGAAAGTCATTTCTAGCAGCTTTGAATACTTTGGCCGATAAGTCGTCAGGTGATTTGTTGGACTTTAGCTTAGATATTGCTAACCTTACTTACCACGAAAGTTTTAGCTATCATCGTCTAAGTTGAATGTTCTATTCTGCCTGAAAGAGTTATTGAGAGACTTCGGGATACGCGTTCAGCGAAGATTCTGGTGGTCTCATGTGATAGCAGCTTTTATACGTTATATATTCTCGCAGTAGTTCTTCTTTGTTGTGGTGCTTGGGAAATCTGCATTCGCACCTTGGCTGCAATAAGGGAGTGATCCGAGTCCCTGAACGATCGGTGTACCTATAAGGATGAGACAGACACCTCCCTGAAGCTTCGAATTGGGAAGGCTGGCAATGACAACAGCTTCAACGATGCTAAATGCAAACACTGTTGTGTGTTGTGGGAGCTAGCAAAAGCAGAAAATTTTTGCATTCAAGCAGAGGAACTCTTAAAGTAAATTGCTACATGCAGCAAATTTTTCAATGTTTGAACAAGTCTGTGCCGGAAATCCCCCCTGGAAACTAAAACTTTTGAGGTTTTCAGGCTAACGAAACTGAACCGTCCCATCTTATTGGTTCCGGTGCATCTGCTTGATGCGCTGATGTGTTTTAATACTCAGAATCCTGGAATCGACACTGAAAAGTGGAAATCCTACTCTTACAAGGAGAGGAAGAATCGGGAAAACAATGACGGCGCTCTTCTTTTTTTGTAGGCATGGGCAAGCTTCTGTCGAGACCAATAAATGTACGCCTCACGTCAGTATCTGCAAATTGGAAGGGTTACTTTGTTTCCAAATGAGTGGAGACAAGAGATGACCACCCAGTACTTATCTATCTAGAATGTTATATCTCCCCAGATCAACCTTCAACATTCCAAATCTGCTACTGCATCCCTATGTTGGAAGCGTTCCGTATTGAGTTCAAAACCTCACATAATATCCATACAGGAATCATGGGTGTGGGAAGAGCGCATCTGTGGTTTCGGGTTTTGAGTGATTTTACACAATTATAGACCGGATATAGGATATAGGATAGACCGAGAACTCGTCTTTTTGTGCCGAACTCACTCTCACCATCTAAATTTTGCAACCAAGATTTGGTTGCTGCAGACGTGAAACAAACGGAGAATGGCACAAATTTGTGGTTGCGTCAGATTATTTTCCCTAATATTTTTTGAGGCAGTAGCTATTTATAAGTGAGACAATCATCTTCTGGATTTTACACTATCGCTTGACCTGGTTGTCAACAATGTTGGCTGTTATTATCGAAATCTTCCATACCAGACCGTACACCGAATTTAGAATCGGATGCGGGTTCTCGGCCTCGTTGAAGGGGGGGAATCCGCTGAAAATCAACCTTTTGAGAAGAAGCTTGAAAAGTCTGTTAATACTCCCAGCAGACTGTTAATAAATCAAAAGGTTAAGAAAGCTGTTCCGAAACTGAATGTTGCCCTGACCAAATATTTTGAGCTGACTTGTCCAGTCAGGAGAAAATCCTGTAGATCGTCAGGTGTATAGTGCACATTTGCATCGACTACCTAAGGGAACCAGAAAACTTCTAAACATGTCACTTAAGAGTAATTTGGAGAAAGACTGGAATATTTACAGATCGAAACAAAAAGATTATTAGAAGTTAATTCGGATTTCGAAGAGTGCCTCTTATGAAGGCTTGCGAAAATATCGAAACACTCAGTGAAACAAGTAGCCTGCAGGTTTTCAAAAGGGTGAAATCCAATTGATTGTACTTACACTGAGTCAAGAGCAGAGGCAATGTCTCTTGGTTAAGACTTGCTTTCAAGTAACCTAACCAGCTGAGTAACACAACACGTCATAGCTGGTATCTGTCATCGGTTGTGGTGTTGATTGAGCCCATCATCATCATATGCCCCGATAGAATATATCTAGTTATACTACAAAGGTATAGACTAGCTGCTGGCAACTCTGAAGGTAATCTTCCTTGTGAGGCCTGGCACTGACATACATACTGAACACTTGACTACACGCTTGCCAAGAGCTTCTGAACTACGAACTCGTATCAATATGATTTTCATTCATTTTAAAAACCATGGAGAGGGCCATCTCGTTTCATGTGCGCAAAACTGCTTTGCGTCCAAGATGCAATTGTTTACCAATGCGGAAGATGCTGCGGGAGCGCACTTCAAAATCTGGTGGGCAGAATTGAAGGCGCACTCCACAAGAAAGAGTACGAGTTTGACATTTTCATCGATAAGGCAACAAATCAATATTTTGGAAACAAAAATAAACATTTCTTGATGGCGGAGATAAACATTGGCGCAACTCATAAACAAATCTGTTATGCTGACTGCTGACGCCGCAGTTGATTCAGTCACGAGAATTCATCCACTGCACATCCTATCTTTGAGGTTGAGCTATTTCTTACAAGACACAGCAGTGTTGCTATTTTCTTTTGCTCAACGTTAAGTGTTGGCAAGCCAAAGCAGTGGATACCACGAGGATGTAAAATAAGCACAACTGATGTGCAGTCATAGTTACACTACTAGGTATTGCCAGTCTGGCGCCTCTAAGAGCGCACCTTATGGTATCACACCCAGCCACCGTGAAAAGTTAGGCCCTTTAATAGACTCGTCCATCAGAACAATAAGCGGAGGCACTAGACCGATGCGAAGCAGACACAACTGCCGTACCATCTAAGAAGTGCAACGACACGGGCTGGGCACAAAGAGCGTGAAAAACTGCGTCTAATTCAGAAACGAAAGGCTTCTTCAAAAGCAGTTTGAAGGCAGAACTTACTAAATCAACCAGATTGCGACATGATGGATAGTAATTTTGCCGAAACAGTGTCCTTTTACCTCTCAAGAGGTCTTATGCTACAAACACCAAGTACCGAAAATTAGTGGCAACTCTGCAAAAGCCATCAGATATGCCGAATTTGATGCGCTAGGTTTCGCTCGGCCACCACAACGAAACCAATGGTGTGTCGAAGAATAATGGCACAAGAAACGTACAGAGCAATCCTCAGAAAAAGGATGAGCAGCGGGTACAAGAAACGCTCAGAAGGAAAAAATGGAGCATGTAGATGGATGAACACTGGCTTCAAATAAGGAGATATACAGAGATGCTATTGAAATAATGAGGTTCGAAAAGACTACAAAACCTGAGCTGAAGTTAGCAAAAATTAACAAGGAAATATAACCACTCAATCTGGACTGTGATAATCTGTAATTTTGTCCACTTAACCCAATAAACTAAACGTAGTTCAGCTGTTGGAGCTGACGGGGCACTCGCCGAGTTATTTTAAGCAGTGAAATATAACTTGGCCTTTAGAGTGTCCGTAAGTCGCCTGATATTATAAATAGGAATTTAAATGCATTGTAGGAATTGCAGCTGAACACAAATGGGCTATGTCCTCTGAAAAGTACAAAATTTAACCACTTCTGACTATCCTCGGTCGCATATTATTCTTAGTCTTTGAAAAGTATCAGTATGGAACTGTCGGCTAATTCTACATTCATCAATTGGAACTGACGCCAGTTTGCTTGGGATTGACCGCTTGCCTAAGTCGGCTGAAAAGGGCTCTTTACTCAGCTATCCATTGCCATTGATTGTGTTTGCTTTTGGGGAAAACATCGGGTCAGACTTTAATCTCGCGCATCCTTTAGAATTAAAATGATAAACAAAATCGTAGCAGTAAGCTCTAAAATACTGGCTTATGAATTGTAATTTGCCTCGCTTTCATAACCCTCCTCATTTTTTGTTCACAACGCAAATTTCATTACTCCTCCAAGGATACGACAAAAAACTCCACTCCAAAACTCCAGTAAAACATTTATTGACCAATTACGTGGTGATGTTAGATGTCGAATGCTTCACTATGCGCCTAAGCTGACTAAACCACTCTGAGGTCACGTAAAATCCCTTCCAATACCTAATCCCAAAAAATAAAATCAAATTGAGCAATTTACAGTACATAGTGCAGTCCTGCTAGGCATCAATATCTACCCCTAAAATCAACCCCAACCCAACCTTTAGTGACAACAACAAGAAACATTTGCAAATCATAAAACCCCAGAGCTATAAAAATCAATCAGCCATAAAGTATGACCTCAAATTACATTACATACATCCTATCGAGGAACATTATCGACGCTATTGCCACTCTGCTCCTGCTGCCGGGACTGTACTCCATGTAGCCAGTATCCTGGATCTTCCTATGATCCATGCTCTGTGGTGCTGTTAATGGCAGGGGTGGATGATGATACCAATTCCAACCCCCCGAACCGTTGAACAACCCAAAATAAAAGCAATTTTCAAAATTGAATAATAGCACATAAATTGTTGTTGTTTTTGTTGATGTTGCTGGCAATGGAGTGGTGGTGGTTGCTTGGCTTTTTTATGGTGGAAATCTGTCCGCCATCATCATCATCATCATCAACATCGACATTGACATCAGTGGCAGTAGAAATAATTGTGGGTGGGGTGGGCGTTTCAACCCGGTCCAATCCTACCCGTACTACCCCCTCTAACTGAGCGTAATTTTGGTAAAAGTTCGTAAATGCCTTTGTTGTGTTTTGATGTTCTCTCCGATGAGCAACAAAACAAACATTCGTCGTTCAATTTAGCAAACGATTTCCCATTTTTTTCTGTTCCTTTTATCTTCCCCTTTGTCTCTCTTCTCTTCGTTTATTCTCTCTCTAATGCTTGTGCTTTTCGTTCTTGTCATCCCATCCATTCACTACGTGCTGTGTCGCTATGTGTTTTGGTTCTGCCTGAACGAATTTCAGAAAAAAAAAAAGAAGAAGAAGACCCGGCACGGAGATGATGATAGAGGTCTGCCCAATGGCCCCTAGTTTGTTTTGTTTCCCTCTTTCCTTTGTCCCCCGTGTTGGGCAGAAGGAACCTTTGGAAATCGAATAAAAAATGAGAAGAGGGACTCGTTTTTTTTTCTTTTTTTCTTGTTTTGCTTCAGATATACAGATATTCGGATCTCAACTGTGTGGAGGTGGTATACATATTGTCTATGGAAGCAGAGTGGCGAGCTCGTTAAATTAACTTTTACGAATATCTACGTACGAATATACTCGTACTATGCCAAAAAGTTGTTATTTATAGCCTCTCTGTATGGCTCCAGTTTTGAAGAGGCCGACACCAATGACAAATAAAATGGACGAACACAGTAACTGAAGCTGGAGCCATTAACACGGCTTTTGGAGGACATATCCACTACAGTTGATGGACAGGTGGAGGATTATCTGTGAGAAGAGATTTTTCTAGCTGGAGGGGACGGATGTACAATATGAATATACATAGTGTCTCTTAGTGTCCACTCAAAAGATTATCGATCTTTTTGATACTATATACATTTAATTACTGACGTTTGTACTGCTATTACTACTTTCTAGTTAACGTTTATGGTCACTGGCAATACAGCCAGTATAGTTATTCATTGTAACTTCTACACACTTCATCAATGCATATGGAGCCAAAGAATATTTCCAGAAAAGCAGCTGAAAGAGGTTATAATCGTTCTATAGATACGAATAGTCTATGCCTCTTTGTTGAATAACAAGACAGAGATAATGATGAAATTCTTGTAGGGTGTCTTTGCTTGTCGTTGCTTCTAGCCCATAGAAACAGGCAAGAGTTATCTTTTGATTTCCGTTTTGATATCATTATTGGAGTTTGTTGCAGAGCCTTTATAGATTGCTTCAATCTGACACTCTACCGAATGAGTTGGTATGAGTTGTTCGTTTTCGAAAAACTTTCACTGATCGCAAGACCCGTATTTGCTGCTTCTGCCTTTTTTTTGGTTTGTTCTGCCTCAATACTCATAAATGCTCAAATGACAGTCCTTTGATTTCTCCTGGTTACAGTCAACGTGGGGAAGTTATTCATATTTTTGAAATACTGTGCCTCTTTCATGTATTGTATGATCTTAAAGAGGTTACATAAAGGCGCATTGGTTTGTCTGAAATCTTTTCGAGGTGAAACTTTTTATTGCTCGTTGGGCAGTAATTCTGAACTTCAATGAAACGAAAAGGCGACAGGAAGTAATTTCGAACTACGATGAAAGTAAAAAGCGAAATGACGTTGCATTCCAATGAAACTAATCCGTAGTCCCTTCTGCACCCACTAGATGACATTCAAAATCGTGCAATAGTACTTGTAAATGACACTAATATCATCCAAAAAGGATGAAGTGTCCATTGCTTCACGATGTTGTATCACTATTTTCAACAGAAGTGCTCCTATGTAGCCCATAAAATTATTCCACTTCAAGTTCACCTTAACACCTATCTCATTGTCAATGCTAAGGATCCAATAAAACAAAAAAGCGTCAAGAAATGAGATGAGACATGGGAGAGCAACGAAATTGCGACAGATTCGGAGTAGGGAAAAAAAAGAGAGGGGGTAACGCGTATGGTAGAGCAATAACTCGGTCGGAATGACCCATGAGCGGTAAAGGTGGCATCGTGGGTGAGCGCACAATGCACGACTTACGTGATTGAATATTCTCGATTCGGGATGTATGAGGCCGCTGAAAGAGGGATCACACTTGGCTGGTATATTCGAGAAGGGGCCGGACAAAGGCAATGTGAAATGACAAATAAAGGTTTTTTTTTAAATACTTTTAGTCCTCATTTTAACTATTTATCGAACTTCATGAAGTTGCACTTCTATCGCCTTGCTTTCTAGGTTGACCAGTTTTTTTTAGCAAACTTGGGGATCTGTAGTTGGTGCACTTCGGAGAAATCATTTTTCACGAAAAATGATGCTTAGGTTATATTTATTCGTTCCTCCAACTAAATTTTACAGATGAGTTGGTGCTCAGGAAACTCGGTGGATAAGGTATCACCTCCTAGATTTAAGTTCGTTGTCTCCGCAATTTAACAGTCTGTTTACGTTCTTCTTTCATAATCTTAGCATCGATCCAGGTTTTTTTGGCTCGATACGTCCTTTTTATCTTCTGGTGAAATATCTTAAAAGTTTATTGTTCAATCAATTGCTATCGAATCGACCTGACATTTCTCGGATTTGTCGTTTTTCCTTCGGAGAAGTTTTGTTCTTGTTAACAGCAGCTCTCATCCTAGCCCTCATCTTTTCATGCTGTATTGCACGGTACAGAAACTGCTTAGCTGCAAGTGTCCACCGGCATTCATCATCAGACTCTGATGGGTTCTGGTTGGCATCGTTTCCTGCGCACGTGATTCTGGTGGTGACAGCAAGCCTCTATGAGCAAATTTGGGATTTGCAAAAAAGGTAGGTATCCATACATAAAACCTTGGATTAGACAGGGGCAAATGGAAAATCCATTCTCATAAGAAAAGGCAGATCTGAGTAAACAAAGATAACTGCTCTCTCATTTTTGGCTTCACTAAAGTTTCAGCTACTTTGGTCAAGAGGAAGAACATATTTAAGAAACTGAAAGTGAAGGAATCTGTTCGAAATCTTAGCAGCACCTTTCACAGCCTTCCGTTCTTAGGCTGTCTTGTCATGAAAATAAGGCTAAATCATTAAAGATCTGAAACGTTAAAGCTTCTGAACTCAATGCAAGTAAGTTGTTGGAGTAAGCATCGAAGACGTCCAGGCAAGACGTTCAATCCTTAAACACTTAGAGGTGACCCCAATGTATTTATGTACTCAGGTGGTGCTCACAATATGGACAATCCATGTGAAAACCAAAACCAAAAATACTCGCTCTTATGAAACCTTCGGCAGATCCAGGTGTTACTAGATATTTTCTCTCTGATGACTCCTGCAGCCCTTTCTACGACACATTCGGTAGATTAGGATGCAATGATGAAAAGAATCCAGGAGCGGCTCAGCTTTTTTTTTTAAAGAACTTAACACTCAAGTGGGTTTGAATACACTTAAAGTGCCTGAGCACGTGGTAAGTTTTTAGGAAAATGGAGAGAGAAAGGAAGATTTTTGGGCTCAGTGGTTATTTCGCTCCTATGGGTGCCATCCAATATTTAATGGGGAGACTAAATTGCTGGCGTAATTGGACTTGATGTTGTATTCTTGGCAACCACTCATCTTACAAGATTTTATTTGTCTGAAAAAAAAAAATGTCTTTCGGGCGCGGCTGGCATTGAACCTCGAACCGTCCGATTTGGAAGCCAATACACTACCAATTGCACCACGGCCACTTTGTTGCGGTTAAACTCCATCAGAAAAGACAAGTTAGAGTGCTATTTTTGATAGCTTGTCCTGAAAACCGGGACCGTTGAAGAGGAAAAGAAAACGTCAGGAGGTAATCAAGGTAACACTATTCAACAGCTGCGCTTAAAAAATTGCCGACTGGAAAGTACTGCAGCAGTCTTGCAATGCCAGATCACAGATGTTGAATATCGAATTGACTACGAGGGCCCAAACTTTGCTGAAGAAGAGGAATTCGAGCAAAACCAACTGGTCGTGCTTTTAGAAGGAGTTCGGTAAGTCCAAAAGCTAGAATAAGCTGTTCAGAAGCTGTACCAAATGTTTAATTTTAACGCCAGAAAATACTCCTGCAGACCGCCCGTTTCACTGTTGAACGCAGACTTGCAGCGGCTACATTAAACTTAAACCCGAAAACTTCTAAAACGAAGTCGCGTAACTTGAACCCTTCATAACTGGTATCGGCCATCGGTTGTAATGTATGATGTTGCTGGTTTAAATTTGCCTGGCACCGGTTCCATAAATTCACGGTATACGAGTAGACTGGCTGTTGGCAACTCTAAAGAGAATCTTTCCTGATAACCAGCATGCATACCAAAACCCTGGCGAACAGTGAGAATATCCTTTTTACCAGAAATCGGAAAAGATGACAACACATTCGCCAATAATCAGTCTGACTTCCTTCATGTTGAATAGAGTAGAGAGAATCCTTGAGCTTCATATAAGGACAAATGTTTTGCGAATGCATCCTCTTCAAAGTTCAACAAGTCTACCAACGTGGACGACCCTGCGACAGGGATACACGCTGGATCTCTTTATCCACATTCCGACATTTCACCTTTTGACGGCATATACTAGGTGGGGTGAAAAGTAACCTCCTTGGGAATGAAAAAAAAATTTTTTTTAATTGTTTTATTTTTTATTTTATTCAATATAGTTTGATACACTTATTCCAGAGATTTTCCAACTTCTTGATCCCGTCCGAAAAGTAATTTTCCGGAAGGTCTGCAAAATACTCCTCCGTGGCGCCGGTGATTTCCTCGCGTTTTGATTCCTCGTTTTTGAATTTTTTATTGATGAGCCATCTTTTGAGGTTTGGGAAGAGTTAATAGTCCGAGGGAGCCAAATCGGACGGATACGGTGGATGCGCCAGTAATTGGAGCCGTAAGTCATTGATTTTAGCCGTGGTTGCAATGCTCTTGTACGCCGGCGCATTGTCTTGCGAAAACAAAATTTTTTTCGCTTCATGTGAGGCCGTTTTGCAGTGATTTCGGCCTTCAATCGCTCCAATAATTCACAGTAATTCTCGCTGTTGATGGTTTTTTCTTTTTCGATCCATCGAGCCTCCCTCGGCCGCTTCGGAGCACTTGTGCCGGCTTCAGTTCATTGCCGGGCACTCATTCTGTTCTCTGGTGTGTAATAGTGGATCCAAGTTTCATCAACAGTTACCAATCGACGCCAAAAGTCAGCAAGTCCAAACACTCTTTCGAAGTGCTCTCGCGTTTGTGTTTGTGGTCAGGAGTGAGCATGCGCTGCACCCAGCGGCAGGATAACTTTTTCATATGCAGAATATTCCCCAAAATATGGCGTGTGCTCTCAGTACTAATCTTTGTGGTATCTGCTAGCTGGCGCACCTTCACTTTCCGGTCAGCCAACACCATTTCATGTACTTTTTTGACATTGTCTTCTGTAACCGCATGCCGCTGCGGACTTGATCGGTAGTGGAGTTGCGGCCACCACGAAACTCTCGAAACCAATATTTGACGGGGTAATCTGACGGAGCATTAGCCCCATAATATTTATCCAACTTTTCTTTTGTTTCCTTCGCCGTTTTGCCTCTCAAAAAATGATGTTTTATGAGAGAACGAAAATCGTTTTTGTCCATACTCAACATGATGCCAAACACGTCAACAACAATCAGCTGTCAAAACAAAACTAAAGACAGTATGGCACTGAAATTTGGTATATCATCCTAAATATGAACTTCAAGGCACCATAACCTTTTTTGCAGTAGCAGCGCATTCTGGCGGTCAAGGAGGTTACTTTTCACTCGACCTAGTAAAACCGTGTAAGACAGCACGGTGCAGACGAATTACTAGAGCAATGCTGGTGAATAGGATGCTGATTAAAGCTACTGACTGAGGTCAATATGTGATGATGAAATCGAAATTGAAGAGAGGTTACACGGAATGGGCTGTCCTGTTTTCACTACTATGGTGCATGCTGCTCGACTCACTGCTTAACGCTATCAATGGTTCTAGCGGGTATGGACAGTCTATTGTTCTAACTTATCAAGGGCTAAAGGACCATATAATCCATATTTCTATTGAAGCCCAGTATTTGTGTGTCATCCTGGATAGTAAACTTCTTTAGACTCATCATGTCAATTCAAAGCCCTATTCGTTTTGCCATAATGTAAAGGAGCTGTGGGCAAAATATGCACATAGGAGGACCATTAAGATCATTTCGACTCTAATCTTACAGACATGCTTTCCCTGTGCACAGAAATGGTGTGGACTGGAATCTGTAGGGTCCTGAAAAATGACTCCAAAACTGATCTAGGATGTGGTTTTAGGGTCCCTTTGAAGGACTATAACGTTAGACTTCCTTGCCTTCCTTGCTTCCTTTTGTGTGTTTTTGAAACGGAAATATACGCACTCGTGATGGCAATGAGCTATGCATATTGTGAAGAATCGGTGGAAAAAGAAAGCAGGCAAGGAAGTATCCGCATCTATAGCCTACAACCTAGCTGCCCTTAAAGCCTTGCTGAAACTTCGCACGATATCATCCAAGTTAGTTCAAGATTGCAGGACTTCACCAAACAACAGAGCTTAAATTTACTGCGTTTTATTTGGGTCCGAGGTCACAAGTTTCAAGTTCCTCACCGTCAAAAACGGAGTTTTACCGTGGTTATTGTGGTAATCCTGCTTGACCATCTTGTCGGATTTAATTTGTTCAGAGTTATTTCTGATTTGCCAGTAAATTTCGATAAGAGGTCCCAACGCTTAGTGCTGTTTCCAAAAACGTTGAAAAAGTCTTGCATTTTTGCGAATAATTTTCGAATTGCGACAGAACCTCGAACAGGATCGTTTATCACCAAATTTAAATTATGACCGGCGTAGTGTACGTATTTTTGAAATCAAGTCTTTTATTGGAGAACAACGTACAGTTACCTGATTGACCAAATCTGCTGCGCTGTGTTTGGTGACTGCATGGAAACCCAAAAAAAAACTTCTCTTACCTCAATATCGATTGGTTGTCCATTTTCCGATCTGGATATCACCTGCATATCTTACAACAATACTCATCTGATCCACTTTTGAAATGTCTTGCGTTATTATATGATCCAATAGATGATTTTCAAGTTTGGCGCCCAAACACTCGATCATCTCATTTCGGATTGTTGCACTCAGGTATCTGGTTGATCTTAAAAACATAAGGAATATTAAATAAATTAGATTATGGCAACATAAATTAATAAGAAGATCCAATCTCTCTCGATGTCCTCTCAAAGGCAAAGAACTTTTCGCAAGAGTAATTATGATATCAAATAAAATCTGAAGAACTTGTCTCCAAAATGATGCTTCTTTGTCGATGGTTGAGCTTTTTTGCCACGCATAATATACAGCACATGCCTCCGCAGAACTATGTTAATTGACTCTTTCTGATACTCATAAATGCCTCCAGCCCCGAAAGCCCGTGCACCATGCATTTATTTGCGAAGCAAACAACCAACAGGGTTGACAGTAGGCGGCATCGAGTATTTTTGAATAACATATCCAGAACCGATTAACTGGTCCGTATTTTGACGTAGAAAAATAATACTTTACTGAAAAGCTCCTGTTGTCTTATTGGGGATCCTTCGGGAAAGGTCCTGGAGGTTTCAATGGTTCCATATCAAGAATCAGCCGTTTTTCGTTGTCGTTGAATTTTTTGTTTATGAACAGTCAATTGAAATTTCAAGAGCGTCAAAAGATTTAGAAATCAATGGTTCATCTGCTGTAGATTGCGCGGAAGCGTCGACGTAGTTGTTCATGGTAGTAGCATTGATGACGGAAATAAGATATTGAGTGTCTCGAGTCGCTTTATTAATCGATACAGCCGTGAGCACGCTATAACTAGATAAACACTTCCCACACTTGTCACTTTTAACAAAAATTTCTGCCGCGGAAGGAACTGTAACTGCAAGAGATTTCATAAAAAACACTGTCCAGCTTTGGCCATTTTTTTCTACTTTCTACTCTTTCTTGCCGTTGTTTCCGCTTTGAAGCACCGCACTTTTTCTAGATTCTAAGGAAGTTTTTTAGCTTCGGGAGCTCACTCCACCTTTTTTCAAAGCTGAGGGGACCCTTTTGAGCTCCGGGGCCCTGGTGCACTGCACCGCCTTACCCAATGATAGCTACCCGACTGGCAGCAATTAAGAAACCAAAAAAGCACTGCTCAATATGCCACTCCATTAACATCATCCCTGACCACTATTTCTCCTCGTCCCATTAGGTTAAGCATGCCTTTGTTGGTTTTTAAGTCTAGCTTTAAGGTTTTGCTTGTTAATAAGACCGGGATAGACCTGGGCCAATAATAATAGAAATAATAATGGGATCTCCAACTTACTACCCAAGGCTCAGAGACCTATATAAGGATTATCAACGTCGTCGGTCAGAGTTTTGTTAGAGGGATTAAACGAATGCTTGGGGTTCCTCGGCAGGAAAGTTGGTAGACGTCCTTACATGGCACTACACCTTTACTCAAAACATAAATGAATTAGGTATAGATGACACCACCTCCTGCGGCGCTTGCTCTGAGGGTAACCACGGGATTGAAATCTTTGTCCGTAAATGTCCAATTTACGCTCTCAAGAAGCTTTCAGGAAGCAATTGTTGGCATTACATTCTTCTAGGAAAGATTGAGATTACTTCAAAAGAAACACATAAGGGCCACAGTGGACTAGTGTTAATAGCAGCATTCACATTTCTGTTAATAGCTGCTTTCGAGAATACTTAACTTTAAGCTAGTAAACCATCGCCTAATTTCAGAATAGCTTCCTCAGATTTGTCCGCGAGTGTTAGTTACAAGATACTATAATAGTCAACGGCTTCTGGTAGCTCATAGAATGTTGATAAATAGATTTCTGAGGCTATTGAATCCATAAAATGACCAGTGCGCTTGATCAAGCAAGGTCTTGATCTTTTCGCTGACGCAGGGTGTGCATCCAACATCCTGAATATGGTACATGCCTAATCAAATGGACAAACGTCGGTTCTGATCATTTGCAGAGTTCCGCTGCCAATAAATAGACGCTTTAAACTTCCCATAAAAGGAAAATATAGAATTGCGGAAGCTGATTTTAGGACGCTGAGGCTCGTCCGACAAATAATATGAAGAATTTTGGAAACGAGTTGCCTACTGTGCAAGCTTAGGTACCTACTAAATGGCTTAAGTCAAAATCGTTTATTCTTCCGGTTTACATCTTCTTCTGACATATTCTGACATATATGAACCAAAGTGCAAGACTTCAGACAGATTATGGAGCACTTTTAACTAAAAGAAAAACACTCACCAACCTTTTGAAAAAAATACTTTTCGAACCACTTTCCAGCTAAAATAATCGTCAACAACATTTGACTTTATTTTTTGCAAATAAATTAAGCCACAGATAGAAGTCCATCTTCTTCTTCAATCGAGTCAGTGTCCAGCATCCTTTTGCCAGTCTTAATTGACTTTTGAAACTCTTATCGTCTCATCATAGCCCTTGTGCAACCCAATGTAAGCTGTAACGAACTACATCTCTACTGCAAACAGAACTTGAGGCTTACCCCAACCGAAGAGCACATAACTGTTCGTCAGTTGAACATAGTTCAAATCAACAAGGACACTGGTCATACATGTAAATACATATGTCAGGTCAGTCCCACATCCAATTCAAACAGTAGGTACATCCTTCATACGACACTTTCTTCTCTTTTAGTGTGCACCTTACTCTCGCTCCCAATTCGGTAAATCTACAGGAAAAATCTGTTTATCCTTACGATGATGAAAACAACAATTTTGAGTAGCTTTTATGAATTACTTCAACCACCCACTATACCCTGATGTAGGTTAAAAGTATCCTTTCGATTTAATTAAACAAATTCATATGCGAGCTGTTCCATAATTCAATGCCCCCGAATCTCCGCACTCAGATTCGCTAACACTTAAGAAGATTTATGCCGAAGAATTACACCGAATATTGCTCACTGAAGAATGGAAATCGAGAATCCTTTTTGCGCAAAAAAAAACAAAGAAGAACAAAAGCAACAATAAAACACAGCCCCCTTCAACGAACACAAGGCATTAAAGGGGTGCTGAGTGTACGAGCTAAAGCAGAAGGAGCGTGTATCCTTAAAATAAAAGCAGCAATGGCAATTCATACATTTATGCATGAGAGCAAAATGTGTAATCTAATATTTGGGTGCTGCTCTCAAGGATTCAAAAGGATCTGAGAAGATTCTCAATTCCTGATTTTGCTAAGAGTGCGGTGAGGGGGGGTTGTTTTTTGTGCGTTTGTTTGTGTTTTTCATATTCAAAATCCCGAAATGTTGGAGTAAACTGATTTTATTTGCTTGCGCTAGGACAGGACTATGGAACATTACAAGGATATCATCGTCGTTTTGCGTAAGGATTCGCATATTTAGCAGTGAGCACATAACCCTTGTATCTATTGGTGGTTAAATCATCGACACTGTTCTCGTTCTCTTGGAAAATGGGGGCGTCGTCGTTATCGTTAGCGTTAGCTTTGTAGAACGTTGTGGTAGGGTGAATATCTATTCAAAATCATCGACGATGACTCCTTGCCTTGTCGTTGCTGTAAGGAAAGTGGTGGATCTTTCCATAGGGCACGTTTTGTTTTGATTTTTGTTTCTGTTTTTGTTTTTGTTTCAAAATGAACTTGCTTCTTTTTTGGAATGAGGAAGTTATGGATACGCTTTTTATGATATCGCAGATGATTTTGTTTGCTTTTTATCGGATGACAATTGGTGGGGAATTTGAGTATCTAAAGATATAAAATGTAATGGGGCACTGTGATATGATGGCAACGGCAAAGTCTGAGGCTAAAGGGGTAGCTTTATCGACTGGGTTATAACCGGATTTGGGTAACAACCAGTTTGCATAATGATTTTTGGTTTTATGACCTTTTATCATGATGTGAAGGCAGTAAGCCTACAAAAATAAGATACAATATAGAACGATGCTGTACTTGCAAACGAATAAGATTTGGCCACTTTAGAAAAAGAATTGTAGTTCGTATAGTGATGTCTATCGAGCATCAATACATAGAAAAGGCAGAAAAGGTTTTTTTGAGGCTAAAATACAACTAAAATAAGTCATTCATCAGCTCCGAAGCCTCAGCCATCTTTGAGCTGTATCAAAAAAAAAAAAATTTGTTTTTCTTGCTGTCATACTTGATCGCAAGACTGTATTTATTCGCTCTTTGAAATACCATATATACTGCCATCTGATCGTGTGATTTACCCGTAATATCTCCAAATCTGTAATATAAGCCGATGTACTCGTAATTACTGTGATTCGAATGTATGCGAAAACTATAAAAGCCCCGAGAATGTACAATTGGAAAAAATAATAAAATAGAGACAGTCAAGCAAAGTGTTGGTTGTTTCCTCTCATTTGGCTTCTTATAGAGCCATCTTTGGACAAATATTGGAACGTCAGGATTTAAGAGGAAAACCTATTTGGTGTATCTAGAAGACGTAATCGTAAAAAGACCATAATTTCAGGACTTACTGAGCGAATTTGGGACATCCGTTTTAAGTCCAACCCGGCACTATATTTTGTAAACAAATAAACTACCTGTTCACCCCAGGAATTTACTGTTATCAGGTATGTATATGCCAATTGAGTTCCGCAGCATTACATATCTTTATCGTGCATTTGACGTACTGTGCATCGTCGAGATAGAGTTCCAATTATGTGAAAGTGAATGTGATTGAAAATTTTGAGAAAAGATGAGGGTCTGCAAGCTGAGCAGAGCCGGTTATTTGGGATATATTGTGTTCCATAAATAATCTCCATATGGCTACTGTATAGAGCAATATCCCAACATTTTTTCGTTTTATTAAAAAAACACAAATCTTACACTTCTTGCTGAAATACCCTTTATTAACAGCGACGATTCAACTTACTAAGGATACATAGGTAAAATACCGTCAGGCTTCAAGATCTCTAAGTTAATCAACAGGTAAGTGACCACCTTACAACAAATGCAGAAATAATCAAGAGTTTCGTCCCTGAGAGCATCGTCAACCATTTGAATACTATATGGTCTTGGACAAACATCATTGTCGGTAGAAGGAGAACAAACCAGCACAACAACCTAGAGACGAATCATTGAACGTTTTGAATTTATACCACGGATTGCAACGGCCACAGCAGCAGAAGTGAAAAGATGTGCAACATAGTGCAAGATGAGGCAAGCGTCTCATCCCATCTCATCTCATCATCAATGCGCTAGCCATCAAGGCTGAAGAAGTGGGTTCAATTCCAAACTATATCTAGTAAACTGAATAGACGAATAATCTGTTGACTTGAAATGAAAGCAAGAAAAACAGTTAATGTATGAGGTATCCGGCGGCTGGACACTTCCCCGCTCCTAACGCTTCAGACACTAATTAGGAAAGTATGGGAAACCGAACCCTTTCTCGAAGGCTGAAAGAGGGGAATGATTGTGTAGTTGCTCAAGAATAGAAAGCCACTTGTAGCGAACTTAAGAGCTTCTTTAGGAATTGTAACTCGTCATTATGTTTCCTCGATAACGACGTGGATGTCATTGCTGATATGATGACACTCCTCTCTTTGGAATGACATGCTTAATCTCTTATCGGATGAAGACTATCAAACCAAAAGAAAACGCCTGGTACGGCTCGAGCTGTAAAGAGGCTCAACCAGAGAGGCTCAGACAGAGGAAAACCGAAAAAAGTTTAAACGAGTCAGGAATGACTGCAACGACTTTCTTAAACCTGAGGCAACAGATACTACAACGTCCCAAAGGCAGTAACAATTTTTGGTCATTTGTCGAAAACATCAGAAATTCTGCCTTATCCTCCATCGCAACGCTCATTTATAATGGCACTCCAGCTGTCAGCTCTTTGACATGGCCAATCCGTTACGCACTCTGCAGCCAGCCACAACACTTCCAGATTGTGTCTACCCTTGAATGCGTCGAATCTTCAATGGGATGAATCCACTTTCGCATTCGTGTAGTAGC
Source organism: Volucella bombylans (assembly GCA_949129095.1). Taxonomy (NCBI): domain Eukaryota; kingdom Metazoa; phylum Arthropoda; class Insecta; order Diptera; family Syrphidae; genus Volucella; species Volucella bombylans. Next base: position 120,965,786 of record OX422142.1, on the reverse strand, counting down.
AAGAGTACTTAAAGATTTTAATATCCACAAATCCGCTGGTCCAGATGGTATATCTCCCTTTCTTCTGAAGAGGTATTCTTCATTGCTGGCAAAACCATTGCGTAAGCTTTTCCATCAATTCTGCTCTTTAGGACTCTTTCCGAGCAGATGGAAAACAGTATTTGTGCAGCCCATCCCAATAAAAAGCCGAATCTTCTCTCTCATACTACAAATCCTTTGCACTTACGTCCGTTCTTTCCAAGGTCATGGAAACGCTGATAAACCGTCAGCTCATGAAATATCTCGAAACGTGAAAACTTCTCAATGACCGGCAGTATGGTTTTCGTAGCAACAAGTCCACTGCTTATTTGATGGCATGTCTCACCGAAAAGTGGAACCAATTCGTACATCAATCTGGTGAAACCAAGATAGTTGCACTTGATATTTCTGAGGCATTTGACAAAGTTTGGCATCAGGCTCTTTTGTCGAAAATGCGCGCATTTGGGATCGACGACTCTCTTCTTCAATGGATTAGGAATTACCTTTCGGAAAGTTAAATTCAAGTTGTCTTGGACGGTTTTAAGTCTGATGTTCGCAAAATAAATGCTTCTTCTTTCGCAGGCGCTGTGTAACACAAAGGTACCACAAATCCCTTGAGCGCACGCTAGTTATACAAAAAAAAAAGAAGTGACAAATGCGTTCTTCTTCTGCAGAGGCTAAGCTAATAGCTAGATCCTCAATGGACCAAAAGAACATCTTCAACCTTCAATATCGAACAGATTAGGCTTTTGAGATATATTTTCCTGTATTGACTACATCAACTCACGCTACATTTGTTGTTCATCGATTTCGAAAAGACATCCGAGAGCTTCAATCGAGAGCTAGTCGCTATTTTAACCTATGACGGCGGTTTCTCAAGGAAGCTGCAAGAATTCGTCAATAGAGGTCTTGGCAATGTTTGAATGCACTTTTTTATTTGTTTTTAATGGCTGCATCTGCTTTATGTTAAATGTTCTTGCTAAGTCTCATAAGGGGTTAAAGGTATGCTATTTAAATGCACGTAGTCTAAATGACGAAAAATTGGATTATCTAAAGTATTTGTTTTCTAGTTTCTGCATTGATGTTATTTGTGTAAGTGAAACCTGGTTCAAGCCAAAAATATCTGACTTGTCGTATAAAATACCAGGTTATGAGATCTTTAGAGATGACAGAGTAACTGATACCCACGGAGTGGGTGGATTGTAAATCCAACATTAATTGTGATGTGATCAATAAGTCTAGTGGTGATGGTATTGAATATATATACTTGTTGAATTACGTGATTGCAATACCAAATGTTTAGTTGCTTGTGGTTACAAGGAAAAGAGATGTTTCTCCTCAGTTCCTTAGTTCTCTGTTGTTTCTGAATACTGTGCACACTACGATCACACTATAATCTGTGGCGATTTTAACGCTAACTTATTAAAAACAGATTCAGTTTGTTTTCAAATGAAAGATTTAGTTTCGTCTGTAGGAATGAAAATTATCAACACTACATAGGCTACCCGTTTCGCTGAAAATAGGTTACCCAGCCTCCTCGATCTTTTTATTGTCGCTAATCCATCTCTTGTTCTGCAGTTTGGTCAATTATCGTTTGATATTTCTGATTATGATCTACTTTTCTGTACTTATGATGTGAACTTGGTGAAAAATGTTGTGCCTGATACATTTACTTATAAAGATTTTATCTCAATTGACCTATTTGCCCTCCAGACTGCTACATTTTCTGCAGCTTGGGAACAATGCCGTCTAAGCGCTGATCCAAATGAAAAAGTCTTTGTGCTGCAAACAATTCTGACTCAATTGTTTGATCAGTGTGTACCAACAAAAACGGTCAGAATTATAAATAAAGTTTGTCCATGGTATACTCCTGAAGTAGTTCGTTCTATAAAAATCCGAAACAAGTTGTATAGAAAATGGAAGCATAGACCATCTACTACTGTCTGGTCTGAGTACAAGGCGGCACATAACAACTCGACTTCTATAGTGAGAATTTCTAAAAAAAACTTTTACGCTTCCAAATTGAACACTTCCCTCCCGGCTAAGAAACTTTGGAGCAATATTCGTGAAATCAGTGTACTAAATTTGATTTGCGGCCCGGGTCAATCCGGGCAAGCAAATACATATGTTACTTAAAACTAACATTTTTACTTAAAAACTAAAGGGTGGCAGCGGTTAAAGAAAGTTAGGACGTGAGGCATAGGTAGAAATAAGTATGTTCTTGAGGGAGAGTTTGCTCAGATGGTAGCCGAAGAGAAGCAGAATATCGTTAACTTCGCGAAGCATCTTAGACATTGGCTCCAGGTGTCCGTAATTCGTTCTGTGAAGATTGAGCCGGAAAAGTGGCACAGACCTAAGATTGCGGAGATTGGTGTTAAAAGAAATAATTTGAAGTAAGGAAGGACAATCGATATTACCTACTAAAATTTGATGAATAAAGAGAATGTCGGCAACTTTTCGGCGTATAGGAAGGTGTTGTAAATTTATAAGTTTCAGCCGGTCAGTGTAAGGTGGTAAGTTTTGGTTATCATCCCAGGGAAGACCACGTAAAGCAAACCGTAAAAACCTGCGTTGAACATCTTCTATCCGGAGGATGTGAGTTCTGTAGTAGGGTGACCAAACTTGGCTCACATATTCAAGAAGAGGCCTAACAAAGGTTATGTAAAGTGATTTGGTAACATAAGGGTTGGAAAACTCCTTAGACCAGCGCTTGATTAATCCAAGGGCAGAGTTGGCTTTTTTTATTATACTATCAATGTGAGAACGGAAATTGAGTTCCTTATCGCTGATAACACCTAAATCACGCAACTCATTCACTAAGGGAACAGACAGATTAAAGATTAGATAGCAACGAGGTGAAGTAGGGAGGCGTTTACGGGTATTAGTTATAGCCTGACACTTATTGACGTTAAGCTCAAGAAAATTCTTCTGACACCATGTACAAAACCTGTCTAGATCTTGCTGCAGAAGTAGGCTGTCTGAGGAAGATGATATATATCTAAATATTTTCATATCATCTGCGTAAACAGATATGTATGAATTTTTAATGATACAAGCAACATCATTAATGGTCAGAATAAATAATAAGGGACCAAGGTGGCTGCCTTGGGGGACACCAGAGGAGGCTTTAATTGGGTCAGAAACCATGGACCTAAATAGAACATAGTAAAGTCGTTCACTTAAATAGGATTGAACCCAAGTTATAAAGTTTATCTGGAAACCAAGAGCCTTTAATTTTAGAAGGATTATATCATGAGAAATTCTATCAAAGGCTTTGCTGAAATCGGTGGCAATCACATCAACTTCATTTCCAGATTCCAGTGCACATAAAGTGCTTGATACGAATTCCGTTAAGTTGGTGGTCGTAGATCTGCCTTTGAAAAATCCGTGCTGGTTTAGGGAAACAATAGATTTACAATGGAAAAGTATTATGTCATAGATAATGCTCTCAAAAAGCTTAGGTATGCAGGACAACTTAGCAATTGGTCGATAGTTGGAAATATCGTCTTTTCTACCTTTTTTATGTAGGGGAATAATAAACGATCTTTTCCAGGTTGAGGGAAATAATCCCTAGGTAATAGAAAACTGAAAGAGAGCTGTAAGAGGTTGGGCTAGATGCATTTGACATTTCTTTAAAAATATAGGGGGAAGATCATCAGGGCCAGCAGAATAATCATCTTTAAGTTTTATTATTTTATCTCTAACTTGCTCTAAAGTTATAGACACCGATTCCAAAGTTGTTTGTGGGCAGCTGTTTAAGTAGGAAAAGTAAGAATGGTCTGGCTTTTGGGAATGGATGGCGAACGCTTGGCCAAAAAAGATTGCGAAGAGATTTGCAATAATTTGGGGATCGCCCAAGAAAATTTAGAGATGATGGATAGTTATCCGATTTTCGTTTAGTTTTGATGAACTGAAAGAATCTTTTGGGGTCGGAAATGAGTGTGTGGTCCATTCGGTTTAAATAGTTGTTATAGTGAGTTTGGCAAAGTACAGAGAAATTTATTTGGGCAGACTGGTAGTAGAAGAAATCGGTGTCGGAACGCGATTTTAAGTAAGAATACCAGAGCTTATTTCTCTTGTTACGAAGAGATCGCAGCTCTTTATTATACCAGGGTGATGACGATGAGGGATTCCTTTTGGGTAAAAAAGGCACAGATTGGGAGAGACATTTTAAAATGTCGGTATAAAAGGATGCAAGAGCATCGTTTACCGTAAGGTTAGGGTTATCGTAGAGAAAGTTAAAATTGACCATACTGAGGAGGTTGTTCAATTAGGCGTAGTTAGCCATATGAAAATTAAAACTGTAAGAATATTCATAGGAAACGGGATTAAAACCATTGTCATAATGTCAGCGTAAGAGAAAGGGGAGGGTGGTAACTATCCAACTTAGAAAGCAGATGTTTACTTTCTAAAACGACGCAGTTATCTGTATCAGTGGCGAAGACTAATATTGGTGACACCACTTAATTGATATAGACCAGAGTCAGTTAGGCAGTCGATGAAAAGATTTTCTTTATCAGAGGTAGGATTTGTTGCAGTATAGTAGGACTGATCAGTCTGGGTCCACAGAAGCTTAGGTAGATTAAAATCACCTAAAAAAATAACAACGTCATTGGGATCAGCAGCATTAAAAATGCAGTCGATTACATCAACAGCTAGCTGGTAACCTTGAATTGGTTGAGAGGGGCGAATATAGCAGCAACAAATATATAGGTTGCGTTTGCAAATAGCAATTCTATCGCAAACGAATTCGAAGAATGCAGTGGACGATTTTTTAAAGGGCCTAGACTCGAGACGAGAGTGTATAGCTAGAAGTACACCACGGCCATATAAATTCTCCTCTTTATCTAGACCATCGTCACGGTGTAAATCGAAGTCTTGGGAAAATAATTCATTATTCATAATATCAGGGTGGTTTCTGTGAGGGCAAAGATGTCGTAGGGCAGAATCTGCGAATTAATATATATAGCAGAAATCTTAGTTCGTAATCCTCTTACGTTTTGATAATACAGGGACAGATATTTGGGAGGCTTCGGCAAAGAATTGAGTGGTGGGTTAGGAGCGATGGTAGTTTTTGAAACTAGACCGTGTTCTCTGGAGGTGTAGTATCCGTTTGGAGCTAACATGAGACGCAAAAGAAGAGAGGTCATTAGCCACGTCATCAGGAGTCATATCTAATTGCTCATGAAAACGTAAAAAAAGTTGCCGCAGATCATTATGATTAATGGGGAGGCCTTCTTGCAGAATGGAAACCATTGCATTGGTTTTCGTTATACCGTCGATACAGACAGAGTCAGGCTAATCATGTAGGTAGGCGAGATACTCGTATAAGCGAACATTATCATATAATCTGCGGTCTCTTAAACGAGAGAGAACATATCGGCCATCTTCCCCAGAATCGATAAGGTGCTTGGTTAACTTTGCCTTTGGAGGAAGAATGGGGTCTAAGAAAGAAGGTGGTGTGGTATTAGGGTGGGAGTCTAGCTTAGAACATGGGGAGGGATTTAAAGTATGGGAGCGAATAAAGTTGGGGTATGCCGTTTTTGTATGAGTGGAATGAGGAGATGTTGGGTTTGGTAAATGACTGGGAGGAGGATCTAGATTGAAAGATACGCGCTTAGGAATTGAATTGATTAAAGCTACCAGTGACTCCAAATCCTCTCTTGATCCCGATGATTTAAACGATTTCTTTCTTGGTGAAGGGCCCAGTCATTGCAACTTTAACTTTAGTCAAAATGAAAACTTTACTGTTCCAAGGTTGGACGATTTTGTAGTAGCAACTGAAGACGAAATTTTTCAATGCGTGACAGCTGTCAAGTCTGACTCTAAGGGTGAGGATGGATTACCTATGCGCTTCATTAAACTTGTATTACCACAAATTGTCTCCCATCTCACGCATGTAATTAACTGGTGCATTACTACCTCAACCTTTCCACAATGCTGGAAAGTTGCAAGAGTCTTGCCAATAGCTAAGAAAACTAATTCATCATCCCCTGCCGATTTTAGACCTTTTAGTATCCTACCGTGCTTATGAAAGGTCTTTGAGATGATAATATCAGTGCAGATAACAAAGCATTTATCACTACACAAACTGCTGAGCCCCCGGCAAACCGGTTTTAGAGCTAACCACAGATGTTCCACAGCGATGGTGAACTTGCTGGAGGAAATAAGGCAGGATTTCGACAAGAGGTTTGTTTCGCTCCTCTGCCTGCTGTACTTTGATAAAGTTAATCATTCAATCCTATGTTGGAAACTGAGAAATAATTTTGGGTTTAGCGAAAGGGCGTGCAAGCTAGTTTGTAGTTTCCTTTCTGGTAGATCGCAAAGGGTTAGTTGCGATGAACATTGCTCATCTCTTAAAGAAATGGTGCAAGGCGTTCCTCAGGGCTCAATTTTGGGCCCTATATTATTTAGCATGTTTATAAATGACCCCCCCATCTGTGTGCAAATATGCTTCAGTACACCTCTATGCAGATGACGTACAAAAACTTTAAGGAGTTAGCAGAGCCTGTTTTTGTTTTTAAATGAAGAGCTCAAAAATATTTATAATTGGTCAGTATCAAATGGATTACTCTTGAATCCGATTAAAACTCAAATAATCCCTATTTCCAACAAAAGTTTTAACTTAAATATTTTACCAGATATTTATCTAAATAATAGCAAAATTGAAGTTGTTGAAACTGTAACCACTCCTGGCTATGTTATTAATCGCTCTCTCAGTGGTTATAACCACACTAACTTAGTGATTGGTCGTATATATGCGTGCCTTCGGAAACTGTGGCACAGTGCTTACTACACTCCCTTGGAACTACGAAAAAAGATAGTATTAACACTCGTATTACCAATTATTTCATATGCTGAAGTTGTTTACAGTAATCTTGACTCATTGTCACAACATAAGCTGTAAGTCGCTTTCAATGATGCTGTACGTTATATTCACCACATCCGTAGACATGACCATGTGTCAGTACATGCTAGGGATTTACTTGGTTGCACCTTACAAGAATACATCAACGCCAGGAGCTGCATATTCTTACATAAAATCATTCACAAGAAGTGCCCGTCTTACTTGTACAACAGGCTTACTTTCACTCGGTCCTCAAGAACCATTAGCCTTATTCCATTACGTTGCAATTACCTTCACTCCTCTCGTTTATTTTTCATATACACCCTTCGGGTTAGGGGTTAGAATATACCCGAGGTAAGGCATGCCTGTCGTAAGAGGCGACTAAAATCCACTGGGCCGGATTAAGGTGTTAAGCGACCCGTGCCAGAATCGACCAGGTTGGGGGCCCAGTATAAAAATAGCTCAATCTCCAACGGATCATCCGGATACTTGGCGACCTCCGGATCAGCCAGACTTATCTGTCTAATGCGGATCTCTGGACAGACGGACTACCCTTTCTCCGCTACTCGTGGGAACTAAAATGAGTTCAAATAATCTTCAAAACAATACAAATAGAAACCAGGACCCCTTTAAAAAATGCTCAAGGGTCACGAGATCTCAAGCACGCGGATCGTTAGGAAAATCATGCGAAAGCAAAGACCAAGCACAGTCGGTAGCTCAGGGTAATAGCATTACACCGAATAAGCTACAAAATGTCGAACGCGAAAATTCTGATCTCCGCCCCAGACTCCAAAATATGGAATTGCTCTGTGCCGAACTAAAAAAGCAACTAGATGCCATTGAGCCGCAATCTAAATCTGAGTCTGAGTCTGTTTCGCTACTTGACCGCCCCGAAAACTCGAGTTTTCACACGGACGAAGAAGAGCTAGTCCGCGAAATGGACTGGATACTTAAAAAAACGCCAGGTAAGACGCGCAAAGCTACTTCCTCGCCTGATATCGAACAAACAAAGAAGCAAGCCAACTTTAACACTGCTGAGGTCGATAAGGCAACAAAGCATCCTAAACAAAGACCGCCGCCGCCAATAAATGGTGTTGGAATCTCGGACTACAACAAGTTGCACATAATCCTGGGACTTGTTGTCAAAATTGAACCTCCGCGGAAAAACTCTAGGCTGATTTCCCAATGTACACGTTGCCAGGGATTCAGCCATACTCAGGCCTACTGCCAGAAGGAACGTCGCTGTGTAAAATGCGCTGGCAAACATCTGACTCGAGAGTGCAATGCCGTGAAAGAGTCCCCAGTGATATGCATTAACTGCAAGGGAAAACATCCACCTAGCTATCGAGCCTGCGAAGTCGCGAAGGAGTTGCAAAAGCTACGAGATCAATCAAAAACGAAACCTTTGAAAAACGCAGGGACAGCTAGCATGAGAAATAACTACAGCGGCCCTACTGCAAAGCCTTTAAAGAAGGTAATAGTGACAAACGCTAAAATCACCAATAACAACAACGTCAAAAATAACAATGCGCAAGTGGAAAGTGGAAAAACTTACGCGCAAATAGCGGCGCGAGTAAATATGATTAACTGTACATCACCGGATCCTGCCTCAAATGTATTCTCAGTAATTCTCGAGAGACTAGAAGAACAGACTAAAATAAATAAGATAATAGTCGAACGGCTTCTTAAGCTTGAAGCCAATTTCTGCAGCTAATTATGGCTCAATATACTTACGTGGAATGCCAACGGGCTACAGAAAAGGCTTGATGAACTAAATATTTTCATTCAGGAAAAAGTAATTGACATATGTTTAATTTCTGATACTCACCTGGCGATAGAATCGCGCGCGGAACTAAAAGGTTACTGCGACTACCACGCTCATCATCCATCGGGAAACACAAGAATCGGATCATCCCTATTCATAAAAGACTGCATTGAACATACTCTGGAAGCAATAATTGAACTTGACAAATTTCAAATGACCGTGGTGCGCTCTAAAAATAAACTAAAAATAACTCTTAGTATATCCTCAATCTATTGCCAATCTTCATTATTGGTGGCGACTTTAACGCGAAGCACACATTTTGGTTCTCAAGATGTATCTCTCAAAAAGGCAAAACTCTTTACAGGGCTGGTATGGAATGTTTTGCTATTTTTACTCAACAGGCACTCAACATACTGGCCCTCGGATGTCATACTTCGCCAAAACAGACTTCTTTATCGGAAAAGAAGTAAACGCTAGTTACGTCAAAGTTGAAGAAAGCTTCGATCTTTCCTCCGATCATTCTCCAGTTATCCTTTCACTGTGCGAATCCTTGGTTAAGAAACAAAGACCACCCAGATTAACTAACAGCAAAAGTCACTGGGAAGATTTCCGAACAGACGTTGTAGACAATACTGAGTTGAAAGTAGCACTTAGAACGCCCCATCAACTTGAAAAAGAAGTTGAACGTTTTGTTGAAGTCATACAGCAAGCGGCTTGGAAAAACACTCCCCGCGAATAGAACAAAGTTCCCAAAGTCGGCATAAGATACCCACCAGAAATCAGAGAAATGATAAAGAAGAAACGAAGAGCGCGGAAAAAGTGGCATGAAACCCGGGCACCACAAGCTAAAACGTCCTTCAATAGGCTACTCCATATGGAGAGCCGTTAAAAGTGTTCGAAAGCCCCAAATACACGTGGCGCCAATAAGAAGAAACCAAGATGACTGAGCGAAAGAAGATAAGGAAAAAGCTAATGTTTTCGCCGACCATCTTGCACAAACGTTTAAACCATTCGACGGGGAAGTGCTTCCAGAGAATGTCAATACGCTAGACGTGACTACAAACTTTCCAGTAGAAAAGGCTACACTTAGGGAACTTAGACAAGTTAAAGACACGCTTAAGCCCAATAAAGCCCCGGGATATGACTTAATAACGGGAGAGATACTTAAAGCGTTGCCGAAAAAAGGTTTGCTAAAGCTGCTGTGTCTTATAAATGCCAGCATTAGATTAGAGTATGTACCGCACCAGTGGAAAGTAGCCGAAGTCATTATGGTTCCGAAACCCGTTAAACCGCTGACTGAAGTCAAGTCATATAGACCAATATCGCTTCTCCCGATTACATCGAAGGTCTTCGAGCGAATCCTTCTTAATCGTCTTAAAACAAATTCCCTCTTGCCTGATCATCAATTTGGCTTTAGAAGCCAACACTCTACAATTGACCAAGTGCATCGAATAACCGATGTAATTCAACGAGCAATCGAGTGTAAGTTAGTCTGTTCAAGCGCATTCCTTGACGTTTCGCAAGCCTTTGATAAGGTATGGCACGAAGGCCTAAACTATAAACTTCTACAAGCCCTACCCCAGCAATTGTCTCGTATTTTAGGTTCATACCTGGAAGACCAACTCTTCCGTGTGAGACACGGAAACGAATATTCCGCTTTTAAGACAATAAAGGCGGGGGTGCCGCAAGGAAGTGTACTTGGCCCTCTGCTATATTTGATTTTTACCCGCGATATACCGCAAACGAACGACACTGTCCTAGCCACATTTGCTGATGACACTGCCATTTTGGCAACGGCTAAAACAGTCGAAGAAGCAACTGCCAAGTTGCAACGTGCCCTTACACGGATTAACAATTGGACAAAGACTTGGCGAATCGCGCTTAATGAAAATAAGTCTGTGCACGTGAACTTCACTCTCAAGAAAATTGAGAATCCACCGGTCTTTATCAACGCAGTACGAAGTTTTTACGCGAACGAGGCCAAATATCTCGGTATGACACTCGACGCTAAACTAAAATGGAGAGCACACGTTAAGAAAAAACGTGAAGAGCTTGAAATCAAATATAGAGATATTTACTGGCTTATTGGAAAGTATTCCAAGCTTAGCTTAGAGAACAAACTGCTCTTATACAAGCTGTTATAAAACCGAACTGGACATATGGTGTACAACTTTGGGGTTGTACTAAAAATAGTAACATTAATATATTACAGACATTCCAAAACAAAGTTCTTCGAGGTATTGTTAATGCGCCGTGGTACATAAGAAACGATGATATCCACAGAGACTTAGGAGTCGAAAACGTTCAGAACGTAATTAAAATGTTTGCGCGAAAACATAATAATCGATTACAAGGTCATACGAATATTTCTATTCAACAGATCCTCGACGAGACAAATTTATTGCGCCGTCTGAAAAGGACTAAGCCTCCCGATCTACCGCGGTGATTAGCAGCGCGTAATTTTCTAAAATACACAGGAATTTTCAATGAAAAATCGCCTGTAGGATAAAAAACAAAATAAAATGCGATAGAAGAACTGCTTGTTGAGTGTGAACTCAGTCGTGGTTTTTAGTGAGTAAGAATCTCACACTACTATAGGCTCCGGGCCTATAGTGTTGGACTTTGGAATTCATTGCGTACGCATATCAAAGCCATATCTAGTTGCTCGAATTTTAAAAGTGCAATCCTTCGACATTTTTCCTCCTCAACTCGCCCACAAGAGTCCTGACCAATCAAATATCAATCCAATCACTGGGAAACTGTGAAAATAACTTCGGAGGCTGATATTGAATAAGCTGCTGGCCCAAGTGCGCTCTTCCTAACACTGCCCAACTAGTTTTGATGGTTTTGGTGGATACTAGCTGCATGTATGCTAAATAATTATATTTTTAGAGAGTCTTGGCTATGGGCGTCTGTAATGCTGTTTAGTGCTCTTAGTACAGAGGAGGAGAGACTCATAGGTCTGAAACCTTCTCTGTAACTACAAGATGGCGCAAAATTAATCATCCAATTTTGTTTTTGAATTACTTTTTACAAAAAAAAACTGTTTTTGAGTGATGGAAGTCTTTATTTGGACCTTTGCAATTGTTTCTGTGGGTTCCGCCAGTGTTGATACACATTTGTGCCGGTTTTATCGCATTCTCCATAACTTTTCGCAAGATTTCCGTTGATAACTGTTTGTATTCCTGTCGAATATTCTTCTTAAGGGCTGCGATTGTCTGAGGCTTGTTGGCATAAGCCCAACTTCAAGTAGCCCCAACGAAAGAAGTCTGGGATGGTTAAATCGGGCGATCTTGCTGGCCATGCCAAATCGCCAAAACGGGAGATTACGCGACCAGGAAACGCCTCCTTCACAATGTGCGGTTGCACCGTCTTGTTGAAACCACATGTTCACTAAGCCCTGTTCATCCAATTCATGGCCCTGTACCGTTCGCCAGTAACAGTGTATTGCCGATGGCATCCTCGAGAAAATACGGCCCAATCACTCCTCCTGCGTGAACGCTGCACCACACATTGGCTTTGAGTGTATGTAATGGCTCTTGGTGCATCACACGCGGATTTTCAGTCCCCCGGAAATGAATATTTTGGTTATTGACGTAACCGCTTAAGTGAAAATGCGCCTCTTCGCTCATGATGATTTTCGACACAAAATCGTACGCTTCGCTGTTAAGGTTGATGATGGCTTTACAGCAATTCACACGCGACTGACGCACTGTTTACACTGATGCACTGTTTACACTTTGTACGGGAACATGTGTAACTCGTTCACTAAAATTCGCTGTAGGGTCCGTCTGGTGATGCCCAATTGTGTGGCCCGTCGTCTGGTTGATGTTTCTTCGTTCTCAGCGACATCGTCAGCCACAGCCGCGATGTTCTCGGTCGAACAACCAGTCGGATGGCGGCCACGCCCTGCATGGTCTCCTGTGGTTCCACTCTGTTTGAGTCGAGTAGCTAAGCGCCGGAATGTTTACTCAGTTGGGGCGACGTCGAAATTTACGCTGCGCTAACATCACCGACCGATTATTGGTCGTCGAAAACATCGACACAATTATTCCACGCTCTTGCGGAGTATTTTTGTTTGTATACTGCAGCTGTCTAGTTCACAAATGTCAAATATGATTGACGTACGACGCCATTTGCAAAAATTATACCATCTTCCGATAGAGTGATTATTAATCACTGATTAACTTTGCGCCAACTTGTACCTTTAGGATAAAAATCTCATGTGTATTACTCCAACACACACTCTCCAGGACTCTGGAATGTAATCGAAATATTACACTGAGCATGCGACATACTGTCTTCATGTGTAAAACCAATTCGGAGCCATCCGATTCGTACGGGTCGAGGGAAGTAGCAACCCAAGAAATCTTTTCCTCAAAGATAACTGTACAAATTTCATCCCAAAATCAAAGTTCATGTCGTAGCACGTTCATGTTTCGTGCAGCGATCTTTGCATCCAGGAATGTGAGTGTTCGTACATTTAGATGTTTGACAAATAAGGGACGTGACGCTCCTTGAGTGAAATATGTCCTAGTCTTGCAAACTTTTTGCTTTCTTAGATGCACTTAGATAGTCCCTGTAGTGTTCTCAGAATTTGTATCTGTGACAAATATTGCAGATTTCCTTAGTCAGTATTCTAAGAGAGTCTAGAAACTGTTTATGGTTTCCGTAATGCGGTGGAGCTTCAGTCTTCCACTTGGAATTAAGTGATTAATTTTGAGCCAAATGTCGAACATCTTTCTCCATCCGTTGTAATTACCCTACTTGGGAAAATCAAGATTGAAAATTGACTGTCTCACAGTCGTGTCGTAACTAATAAGCAAAAGGTTCTTCTCCGCTTGCCTCATTGACAGCAATAGACGGTCTTATTCCGAGGGTGATGGTTGCCCATGCGGCTTGTAGGCGAATGATGGAGAGTTTGCACCGTTTAGTTAAAAAAGATAAAAAAAACAGCGAATAACAAAAGATGTCTGATCGCTGTGATGATTAATTTTGTCGTGTAATATTCTGGTACAAACCTCAAAGCCGACGCACGTTTTCACTTCCAGTGAATCTATAGCTAGTGGTGTTCGTAAAGTCTCTGCGGCGTTGCCACAGATCCAGTTCCCCAGGAGTAACTAGGAATGAAATAAGTACTTCTGTGGAAAGCGAACCCGTGCGTCGCCCCTCTTTTCTGGCATTGAGGTCCCTTGATGGTGGGTAGTTGATTGGCTGTGATTCGTTGATTGACTTTTCGCTGCTCTGGTCATCAATGGCAAAGAAGGCTGTCTTTAGACGGTCAAGTGGAATATGCGCCGTTCTGTTTCTGATCTTAATTAAACAATACTTTGGGTAGCGCTTTAATATTTGATGCGGGTCCTCGTGTGCCCTGGTTAAAGATGGTTTTACCGAGTCATTTTAAATGACAACATATGTTGACGTCTCTAGAGACTTCCTTATGAATGTTGGACATTTTGTGTGATGAGCTGCCGTTGTTGGTCGAAGGTCTGCCATGGTTCTTGATACGTTATTCAAAAGTTTGCTTTGTGATATGATCCCCTCCGCTGTATTATCTTCATAAGACTCTCTCGGGATACGTAGTGCTGAAGGCACACATTAGCCCCAGAAGTATTAACGGCAAATGTTCGATCTATTTTTTTTTCGCTTTGGCACAATATCGCCGATTTTAGAGTGCCGTGGAGCCTTTTGACCAACCTGTTAGATTGCCGATTGTATGGTGTGGTTCGCAAGTGATTAATACCACTCTTACGGTCCAGTTCGAGTTGAGTTCCTCGTTGTTTTTCTGGTCATCCGCTTGCCTGGCATAGTCGATTGCACTGATTCTGGACAAGAGATCTGCGATTACGTGACGAATATTGATCGTGAACTGGTCATCGAATTCGAGGTTTCGAATTTGTCGCAGTGTTGACCTATTTCCTTTCTGCGCGCATATGTTATATCTGAAATGTTTTACGCCCAGCTCCCTATCATAGGTGCTCTATTTTCCCTGTGCTTTGCTCAGGATTCGGGAAAAAGATCCTAGCGGATACATGCTGCCATTGAACATTTGGTGCAGTACTGCAACCACTGCCACGTCTTCAACTGCTATTGATAGATCTGCGTTTTTCTTCGTGAATGGCAGGAGTGTTGTATTCGCTACGTCAGACTTGCGATTTTTAAATGCTTCTTCTGTCTCTGGGGTGACGGCTTTGGGTATGAATTTTTCGAATTTGTTCTTCGATTTCTGAAGGGATATCCATATATGCGAAGTCGAAATCTACGCCTCATATCACTTCGTTTATCAGCCTTTGGAACGTCTGGGCTGCATTGCAAAGCCTAAACGCCATGTACGCAAACTCGTAAAGACCAAACGGCGTAGTTTTGGGATATCTTCGGGATGTATAGGTAGTTGTGGAAGGCTTTTTGTATTGTAGGTTTATTTTCGAAAATATTAGCTGACATACCATGATAAGCTATGCCTGATGATAGTTACAGTATGGTAGCCAAGACTTGACCGATATTAAAGCCATGTGTAGTGGGCTTGTGTAGTTACTGCTTGATAGTCTGTATATTTCGGCTTTTATTAGGCACTCAAATTCGCCTCTTGCTGCTTTAGGTTTCTCTGGTGGAAGTCAAGGTGGGCGTGCGAAAACTGGCTGACCTGTTGTGTGGATTCGGTGTACGATAGATGACTCTGTTGTTTTTTCAGGTGGTTGCATTCTGGTTATGTAAAAGGTCGATGAATAGTTCTTAGGGTCGTATGAAGTTATCTCTAATATTATTGGTGCCGTAATCTCTGCCACGATGAATCACCAGATGAAGTCTGTCCTCAGACCAAGGTGCAAATTTATAATTTCTGTGCAACATACTTTGATGGGCGATCCATTTGCTTCGAATAACTGCAAATCAGCTGGTTGTTGACAATATGTCGACTCCTGTATTAATAAGAAAGTTATCTTTCGTCATCCGATCATTGACACAAAGGTGATGAATAGCTCACCGTTGGAGGTATTTTTCGGTGTCACTGGCTTCGGGTCAGTTCATTGGTCGCTTCTCCCGCCTGTTGTCGACTGGCGGGGTTAGCGGCAGGGGACGCGTCACAGAACTGCACTACTTGACTTACCTGTCGCGTACCTATGGCGTCCACCACGACGTCAGCTATTTTGACGAATTCAGCGACGGCGTTAGCTGTGGATGCATGTACAGGATTCTTACAGCTTTAACATGATCGGGTAACCGCACTATCCATAACCCATTCAACGCGTCATAAGACATAGTATTGCCATCCATCCGCCTCATTTCGTGAAATTGCTGACTAGGCTTTCGGTCACTGAGTGTCATCTCATTTAGTAGGCGGTTGAGGCCGAAATGTGCCATGAGTGATTATTTTCTTTGTTGTTTAACTATCCCTTCGATTTGATTCAGAAGTGTTGGGTTCAGAGATATGTGGCTGAAAACCTAAAATCCCGACATCGAAACTGTAGAGTAGGCATTGGAATTCTGACGGTTGCTATTGCTGAGTTTTGAGTAATCCCCCATGCAACGGTGGATTGTTTGTACGAGGATGTGTTCTAACTAAAATACTTGATAGTGGGTCACCTTCTGTTTCTTTGTACAAGAGGAAAATTTTTGACATCGAGTCTTCGGAGTTCCTAATGTCAGGGCCAAGGCTCATGTAAATGTTTTCCTCTCAGAGGAGCAGTAGTATGTTAGGGGAGGAACGCTTCCATTGCCACAAGTTTATCTGAATAATTTCTAGACTTCGGATTTGTTTACGAGGCCTTCCAACTGGGAAATCTTAAGTTTTATATAATGTATGTCAAACCTCAGTTCATCGCTTCAAGTGACTCTAGTCACTCCTCATTGATGGCGACCATAAAAGACATATACAGCCCAGTTGTTCATGGGGAGGTTAGGGCTGGAAGCCAGAGGTATTGAAGGAGATTTCCGTCATCAATCTTCATTTTGAGTAACCAGATGCCAACCCTGTGTCCCCAATGGAATTCTTTTGCTGGGATGGTCTTAAGCTTAAGACTTTCCCAGGTGCACGATAAGCAACTCCTTGGGGTATTGATCCACGCAATTGATTGTTCTATAACCACTGACTTTCTCAAAGTTGAAATCAGGCCTTGAGCCGTCAGGATTTCCTACGATATGGTTGACTACTATCTTGAATAGTTGAGTTCTCATCAATTAGGAGCAATTTGAAGATAGTCGTTCACTACTTTTGTGTAAGTTTACGCTCCAGGAGCGTGGAATCTTACTAAAAGGTCTGCAAAGTCTTAGGTTCTAATGGTCCTCTTATTTTATTCAGTGAATTAGTTTGTCAGTTATTTGATATTGAAATTTCAGATCTTGGATAGCCAACATATGGTATCCTCTATGGTGTTATTTGAACTGTTTTGAAGTATTTTCTCTCGGACCATCATTTCTGTCTTTTATTTCCTTTCTTTAGCACCTGAGGACTTGATAAAAAAAAAAAATTGATGATACCAGATTCATAAACGGAGTATTCCGTGTAGTATATCAAAGTGAAATCAAGTGGCCAGTTAGGGTGTATTAGGTATTCGAAAAACTCCAGTTTTCTTTGCTTAGGATGGGTCCCCGTATTAGCAAATATTTTGACAGTGTAGGCCTCCTTCCTTCGGATTTTAAAAGAACATGTTTGGTTATGTGCCTGTCAATTCCTTAAAAGATGGTCTAAGCGTTGTTTATCACATTCTCTCAATCACTACTTGACATGGTGATAACATGAAACATAAATCTCAAAGTCAAACTCTCAACTTAGAGTCATTCCAATACAAACCCCGCAAAAATAAAGAAGAAAAGTTTTGTCGAAAATATTTATGCGAAGCAATCAAAATATCAAACGATGTCAAACAAATATCATTACCACCTGACGACATACATAGTCGTAAAACCCCTAAACAATAATCCTGCAGCCATCCCAAAGGATTCTTCTGACAAATCGCGTCCCATAAACATACACAAGTGTCTGTATCTCTCTATTCCTGCCGTGAGGACTACCAGCAATCGAAGATCTCTAAATATGAATGAGAATGAGGAAATTTTTGGAAAATCCTGACAAATAGTAGCACATTCGTTGCCATAGTCCTTAAGAAAATCCTCTAAACAACTCCAAACAAGGAAATTTCGACAAAACACCACTCGAATTTCCCCAATGAAGAGGATGTTCTGTTTGCGTTGGCATCATCTTTGTCTTCTTATTCTATTCGTACTTCCTACTTCTTCTCATCTTGCGGTTTACGGTGACAAAGATGGTAAAATTCATGTTTACCATTTGTCGTTTGCTTGCGTCGTTTCCGTATGTTGTGTTTATGTCCTTTTTTCCAAGAGAAAGATTTTTATTTGGCCACGTCCCATGTCATACACAAGATTGATTGTCGGTTTGGTTTTGTTGCTCCCCTTCGATGTTCGACTCTTGGGATGATGTCCATCTGAGTGCTCATTATAGTGACATTGATTGTACGGCAAACAATCCGACGGCACACATGCATACGAGTATCTCCTCAGCTCAGTACCAGGACAAGGACAAGGACCAGGACCAAAACCAGACCCATGACCAAGATGGGGACATTTATGTTTATTCTCGTATTTGCGAAGGTTTCAGACAGAAATTTTCTTTCCAAAGAAGAAAAAAAAATCAAAATATGCTGCTGAATGGCTTGGAAATTGTTCAAGACCAGCAGAAAAAAAAGGAAAATAATAATCCTGCAGACCGCAGGAATTAGGTACCCTACACCACTCTGGGGAGTACGAGACTCAGGCTGAAAATCACTAAACAAAATACCCGGCCAAACTAAATGAACCGGACAAATCGAAGGTTCATCGTCAGCATCATTGAAGGCTGGTTTTTTGGTTTGTGGGTCGTCGAAGAGCCCTGGAGCAAACACAAAAAAAAAAAAATTCGACCACCCACATCCATGAAAAGCACGGTACACAACAGTGAGGACATTTTAAGGAGATTTTCTAAATCTCCAAATGGGGGAGATTTGGAAATTGAATCAACCGAAATGAAACACTGATTGGCTTATTTGCCCTCGGTTTTGACATTACAAATGTAATTTGGATCCTTAATTTCTTGGAAGGCAATACCTAGATTAACGGTTATTACGGGTGATTTCGTTCAATTTGGATGAAAGTTCTGCGCAGTGGTTGTCAAGAAAATAAACAAGTTTAGTGGTTTATCGCACCATACTAAGAAAAACTTATAGATAAATCTTGAGGCATTAAATCCATCATTTATCCTGGATTTAGTAGGGTCGAAGTAACAGGACATTACTAAAACACATCAAGGCTTCGAAAAATGGTTGAGAAATATGAGCGATTTTGTCGGTTTTGTAGCACCACTGATGTTAGACATCTAGATGTGGTTGTGAAGCTTTGGCAAACGAATTGAAGGAGGCTATCTCAAGTAAGGAGGAGAAATCGATCTGTAAAGAAATAGATACATTGTCATTCTTCTGTTAAATTATCCAAATAAACTGACCATTTACACAAACGAATGCCGATAAAAAGCAAATGAAGTGGAGACTTATACTCAACCGATGTTTTGCTCATGATGCAGGAGGATCCAGGTATTTACGTATGTCTTCTACAGAGCCATGTACAAACTTGATGTAAAAACACTATCCCTTTTAATAGCATTTGATGCTTTTTCCATTTCCATTTTGCTTTGCAATGCTGTATTTCTAATACGAATGACTGCAGTGTTAACATCACGCAGGGTTTCATCTAGTTGCTGAATACATCGCACAATTATACCCTCTTGGGCCTCAGTTAGTTACGTAATCTCTGAAAATGGCTTATTTCGTTCCCATTCGTAGACTACCTCTGCAAGACCGAAATTTAAACGATTTTCTGACTCCACGACAGCTTGATACCTGAGCTCTTCTGCCAGAATACCATCGCTGATTTCTTCAAACTCTTTTACGCACTTTTTCAACTTCTCTGGTATTACTGGTTCCACTTGCATCTTTGCTTGAAAGACTAAGGCACTCTTTAAACTTCCAATTTATTGCAATAGTCCGGATAGAGGGAGAGATTCTTTGTAGAATTTTTAAATTTCAAATCTTCAATGTGTCGTTCCAGGAACTTTTTATCGAAAACTTTTGCTCGAAACCAGCTATATTGGTGTGAGGTACTACTTTCATTAGTTGCGTTTGCAAGTTTTCCATGTAACGAATCTCTGCCATCACTAACATTGACTTCAGCTGTAAGATTTATGAATTTCATTGAGTGCGGTTGTTGAATGTACTATAGTTGCTGCTCAAATTTTGCAACTCAGAAACAACCTTAACAACTGGACTACTTGGTGGCGAGTCTCTTAATCTTTCAATTTGGCGCTGCTACCAATTACGGATTATAATATCTGGTTCGATTTTCATGTTTGATTTGGTTATTTCAATGACATCACCAGCTTTGATGTCTAAAATAGTGTGGCCACCTATACCTTCAGGCTGGAAGAACTTATTTTGTGGTGTAAGTGAGATTAGTTTATGGAATATTTCCCCTCGACTACCGGTGTCCTTGGATTCACTTATTTGATACTGGTGATTGAGTACAAGCACTTTGTATATGGTTTCTCTACAGCAAAACGTCTAATTTGTCGTAGTGACGGCCTTGAGTTACCAGCAAAACTCTTCCGATTCTCATTTCTTTCATTACCTTTGGCTGACTAAGTAGGGATTTCATTAATCGCTGTGTTTCACTGAAATATTCAGTGGAGATTGTATAAAATTTACACAGCGGTTTTAAGTCTTCACCCAGCTCGGGCATCAAATCAAATTTATCCTGTGCCTGCTTGAGCTGTTGAAAGCATGGTTCCCACTGCCAGCCAGTTACTAAGTATTAAGCATACTGACTTTGTGTCCTAATGGGGTTACATCAAAATCGATGAAAACAACGGAGGAGTTTCCTTTTCTTCAGCAAGCACACAAGATTCATGTTCGCGATCACGTTTCCCTACCGCCCTACTGAGTCCAGGGTGCTCTGCAATGTCGAAGATAGACCAGCCCCTTTATTATCGAAATAGACAAACCCCTCTAGGGTATACAGTTGCTGTTTGTCGAGATCAATACTCATTCAATGTGCCTTTGAGTCAACCTACAAATGAAATCTTTACTGTTGCTAGGTCTGCCCTGTTTTACAAGACCTCTTTAGGATAACATTTTATGTATTCTGAATACGATGTTCTGCACAGGCGAAAGCAAGCTCAGTCTTTCGTAGTTAAAGTGATAAAATACATCAGTACCAGCACCCAACAGCGATGGGTAACTTACGCGAGCAAAGTCCGGAAATTTAAAGAAAACGCGCTCCGGGGTGTCGTCATCACTCTTACGGGAATCGTCGCTGTTGTGTCACTTAGCAAAAGCGTAGTTCGCCTTTAGGATGCCAGTATGTCGTCTTTTTTCCTAGTGAAAGGCAGCAAGAAAGTCGGGAATCATTCGTTTGGTCTACCGGTAAACCCAACAGTCCTAACGCAAGTTCGGGTCTTGAGAAACACTTCTTTGAGCTATGCATATAAAGTTCATCGACGATTCCATTAACCAAATAAGATTCATTGAATTTCGCCTTCCGACTACGTTCAGAAAAGCCTTACAGTTTTGAAGTATCATAGCTTGCAAGCTCTGAAAGTGTTTATTAAAGCGTTAAGCGCAGCATAGCTATCGTTGCAGTACCAGATACTTCGGCCCATCCACCGATTTTAAACAATATAGTCCGTTGACTATTTCCGTCTGTTGGACGGCCTTAGAGAATGCAATAAACTGCAGTAAACTAAGCAGAGAACAGCATGTCTATGCATAAGCGGAGCCTTACGGTCTATTCCCTCTGCGGCATTACACATTCTGTTTCATTTAACTCCCCTCGATATCTTCAGCATGCAAGTAGCTGCGACTAAACAGTGTACAAGGAATTCATTTGGCCACGCCAACATTCTTAATACATTAGGAATCCTCACAGAGAACATCGATTACACCATATCTGAACTTTGGTTTGACAAAGACTTCCATGTAAGCTTCCCCTCTAGGAGGCAAGTCAATCCATCTCTACATAGATGGATCTAAAGTCGATAGCGAGGTTGGTGGCGGTGTTTTCTCAAATAAGCTAAATGTAAACCTCTCTTTCCGTCTTTCAAATCACTGTAGCGTGTTCCAGGCGGAAATTTTGGCGATTAAAGGAACTCTGTCCTGGCTGAAGAAAAACGTGGTATCTGCTAAGGATATCCGCATCTTTTCGGATAGTCAGGCCGCTATCAAGTCTTATTAAATTATAAAACCGCCCTTGAATGCCAATTATCTCTTATGGAGATGGTAGAGCAGTTCAACCTTCACCTTTGCTAGGTGCCGGGTCACAAAGACATTCCAGGGAACTGTTGGGTCGATGAACTCGCCAAAATTGGAACCACTCTTCGTATTCTACCGGAAAAGGGTAGCATAGGTATACCAATTGCTACGTGCAAATTAATATTAAAGCCAATAAAAGAACAGACCTTAGGTGCACTTTTGGACCAACATGTCTAACGACCAAACAAATCTTGCCAAAGCTAGATCTGAATCGCTCTAAGAGTCTGATCCTTCTAAATAGGAAACATGTCACCTATTATGGTGTTCTCACTGGACACTGCCCAATGAGCAACCACGCAAAAAGAGTTGGCGCTTTTACAAACGATTTCTATAGAAGCCGCATGGACGAGGAGGAAGAGGAGACAATCCTCCACCTACTCTGTACATGTCCAGCTATCTCCAAAAGAAGAAAACTCCACTTAGGAACCTTCTTTAACAGTGATTTGAGCGACCTAAACAGTATAGATGTTAACAGTTTTATACGCTTCATCTTAGGCTCAAACTGGTTCCATTAGCAAGAGGATCATAGATCCACGTAGCATTACAATGGTTAATAGGCCTAAGTAGGTTGGTGTTTCCAACAGCCACTCTCACCTACCTAGCTAATGGGGGCCAACGCCCCCATTTATTTGGCTTAATACAAGCTATAACTTAAAAATTAAACTTAAACTAA
Source organism: Volucella bombylans (assembly GCA_949129095.1). Taxonomy (NCBI): domain Eukaryota; kingdom Metazoa; phylum Arthropoda; class Insecta; order Diptera; family Syrphidae; genus Volucella; species Volucella bombylans. The sequence goes on along the minus strand of OX422142.1, from coordinate 120,943,134 downwards.
AACTTAAAACTAAGGTTGGTTGGAGTGGTGCAGGAGAACGGATTTGATGTAGGAAGTGGTGCGGTGGGAGTCAAAGACGGAAGGGTTTGAGTTGATTTTACGTAGCATACGGGAGATTGGTTCGTTCGCGCCATAAGAGGTGTGGTGGGTTGGTAGATAAAAGAGTCGAGGGGTACGTAGATTACGAGGGTTAGTGTTGAGGAAAATGGAGTTGTGAAGGGACGCGCATTTCAACGTGACCTAAAAGGGGTCGATGAATGAAGAGAAAGTCGGCTGCATCTCTGCGATCTTCAAGGGTGTTTAAGTTGATAAGGTTGAGACGGTTTTGATGACCTGCTGTTAAAAGAGAGGGAAGGAGGGTAATCATCGGACTTTCTTTTGTAGTTAACAAATTGAAAAAATGACTTAGGGTACCTACCTACCTAGCCCGTTGACATCAGGTTTGCCTATCTGTTCGCTTGGAACACATGGGCAAGTTTTTCCAATGAGGAGTGAATTCTTAAGTTTTTGTCTTCCAAAAAGACACCAGCACCATCCTGGATCAGTTTCGCATCCATCGTCGAGACCCGATTCTATTCCTTGCTTAGATTATAGTCGAAACCAGTTTTGAACCTAGTAGAAGTGGATTTTGTCCTTTCACAGCAACAGCAGTTCAAGTGTCATTGCATCAGTTGGCATATCCATAAGACCAGAATAAAAACAAAAAAACAAGTCGTCAAAACTGTAGTGCATATTGTACCAAAGACCATTTCTTTGTAAACAAAATATAGCTTTTGGAGTGAAGCCTATGACATGAATGTCTCGGTGAAGGAGATTCATCAGTGCATTTAGAGCAGATCCAGGCGCGCTGGGGAAAACTTCATGCAGACCGTTTTTTGAAGTCTGGTAAAAGCGGCAGTGACGTATTTTCGCGAATGCTTGTTCCATCAGACAACCAACGCAAAGAATATAATTGGTCCTATCTAGACATGCAGATGGCGGTCTTTGATAGCAAGTACAACATATTGCCGAAAGCTTCTTTACGCTGTCATGGGGTGTATAGTTTAAACAAGTTATTTTTTAATCAGGATCACACCCAAATGCTTAGCTTCGTTGGAGACACAGATGGTGCTGCCTATAAGCACTAGATGAGTCTGACCAGTCAGCATCTTCCTTCTTGTCAAGAAAACAACCTAAGTTTTGAGATGATTTAACTGGAATCCCATTTCTAGTCCATTTCCAGCTGACAGTCACGTGCACCGTTGCAGTGGAGATACGATGCCAATTTGCAGGCAACCCTTGCTTACCCTCGCCATAGCATATTGGTCGCAATCAGAGTCCTACTCATTAGCATAGCTTTATCCACAAAACTTTTCTGGCCGAGGTACACATGCCGTCAATAGTTGTGCTGTCGAAAGCACTCTTAATGTCGATGAAATTGCCCAGCGCGTATTCTTTTTTGTCGAGTGCGCCATCAGTTCTGGCTACCAGATTTTGAAGCATCAGAGGATGCATCTCCAACGGAATTTTGCGCACATGAAACTCGACCATTCTCTCCATGCCCTTCGACACGAAATAGTTTAGACTGATAGGCCTGTAGTTCTTGGTGGGTCTTACTATTCGCCATGGTTTCGGTATGTATGTCTGTGTCAGGCTAGCAGCGATGATTCTTTTCAGAGTTACCAACAGCTGGTCTATACCCTTTTGTAACATAACTGAGTATATGTCATCGGTGCCCCGCGTTCAAAGGAAGCAACAAAGTCGAGACCTCGAATCTGTTGTACAACGTTAAGTCCATTACTTGCTGTCTTACTTTTGTAGAAAAAGTTGGCTTAGAGCCAACATTGCTGACAACAGATCAGACGATAGTATGAAATCCTGGATATGATTGCATCTTAGTTGCATTTGCTACTACCCCAAAAAGTATTCATAGCATTATGATCGCTGCATATAATATGTCCCATGCCCATCTTCCTGGAATCACAGTATTCAATGAGTTCGGCTACCGCCTTCAATGATTGGCTTTAATAACGAATCATAGGGAGAATAAGCAGATACAGCTGCGAATTTGGGTCGTTCTCTGTTCGTTTCATAGCTTATTTCTGCAGCAACTAAATCTTGGTTGCAAAATTGCCCAAGTTTAGATGGTGAAAGTGAATTCGGCACGTAAAGACAAGTTCACGGTCTTTCCGATCGCTCGTCATGTAGAGGTGTGAAACCCCTGAAAATTCCACATCCATGGTTCCTGTATAGATATTATGTGAGATTTTCTATTCAACACGGAAAGCCTCGTGGATACAGATGCAGTGGCAGACTTGAAATGTTGAAGTACAGAAAATAGATGATTACTGGGGTGGTCGTCTCTTGTCTCCACTCGTTTGGGAACAAAGTCGAACTTAACTGTTCTAAGGTGCAGAACACGACGTGAGTCATATCTAGATTTAATGGTCTTGACAGAAGCTAAAGAAGAATCGTTCCTTCCTCCTTTCACTCCCTGTGATAGTAGATTTTCCACTATTCAGTGTTGAGTTCGTAGTTCTGGGTAGGAAAACGCATTAGAACATCCCCTGTTTCTCTGAGTTGCCACGGAACCCAGAAGATGGAGTGTTTCAATTTTGGCGGCCTGAAACCTTAAATGTCTTAGATTTGTAAGACTTGTTCAAGCATTGAAGAGTTTGCTGAATGTAGCATTTCACTCTAACAGTTCCGTTTTCAGTAATACCTCTCTCTGCTTGCATGCAAACATTCTGTGTTTTTGCTAATTACCACAGTTGATCGACACAGTGTTTGCACTCAGCATCGTCCAGAATGTTGCCATTGCCAGCCTTTCCGATTCGGAGCGCCAGAGAGGAGATAGTGGCATTCTTATAGGTGCGCCCGTCTCGTCCCCATTCGCTTTTCGGGGTTTTCTTGGAGGTGGATTTTCCAATGACATCCAAGTTTCGTCCACGCGAACTGCAATTTCTGGTGGTTGCAACACCGGTTTTAAATGCACGGGAAAGCCACCACCAGAATTGTTTTTATGTGCAGGTAACACGACCACTGGTTTTGTTTTTATCGATGAGTTTCGCCGCTTTATTCGAATTTGTTGGTTGCAGAACTGATTTCATCCGAACATCGTGCATGAGAAGATCCATCGAAAGAGGATGTGTCAGAAAATTTCTTCCTCTTAGCCCTGTTTCCTGTTTCTCTTCTCCGTCGCTGCTGGAGGAGTAAATAAATAAATACTTAGACGGTAATGTTTCAGAGTATGCCTTTTCAGGGACCCGTTAGACATTAAACTAGCCGCCAAAATAAGCCCTCTGACCAACCACTTGTCTATTCTAATGGAGTCTAATTCAGAGCCTCTTCGGTACTCTCTACATCGTTCCAGTTCAATCTACCAAATGTGTCGTACAAGGCGGGTTTCTTCAGTATGCTGGTTAGGTCCTCCAGAATCCGTGCCCCTGCCGCAGTCGAGAAGACCACGGCATAGAGAAACGCCAAGCCATCTCATTATCCCGGAAGCGTTTAACACTTCCTAATCAAACCTACTATATATGAGTACCAACCCAAGCTGTAGCTTCTGTCATCTCAGTGCGGGACTTGGGCGTTATTTGTGATACAGAACTAAATTTCCGCACCAATATTGATTCATTAATAAGCAAAGCCAACTCTGCGCTCGCTTTTATTAAACGGTAATCAAAAGAATTCTCTGACGGCACAAAATCCCTTTGTCTGCCCACTTCTCAAGTATGCCAGCCCGGCAATGTTTAATAAAATCGTCCGGGGTCGACCAAGTTAATAGTCTTTACCTCTTTTTTAAAAGCCTGACATCACAACCAGAAGGTGTTTTCTCGGTGACTGTTAATAGATTTTTCTACAGATGTCAACGTTCACCGAGGAAACATTTTCTTCGCTAAAATTTTATATATTGTACATGAATACTCGTATACTAAGTTTGGGTATCTTGAACGACTTAAATGTAGCGTTAGGCGTAGCTTAGAGAAGCCGCATAGATGCAGTCTTACTGACTGCGATTATAAGTATCGATGACTGAATTCTAATTAAAAATGCATACAGCGAAGTGAAACGAAATGAGCGCTTGATTAGCACTCGTGTATGCTTGCTTAGCACGGGAATCCATGCTCCAAATCTCCAAATTTTATTTTTCTATCTATTGTATGTATGTATATTTTTTTTTTATTTCAATTGAACACTGCACACATTTTTGCCTGGACGTATATGTGTGTGTCTTTCCGTAAGTATCAAAATGAATTCAACTTTCTCTGTTGTCCCATAGCTCTGGAATTTTGAAAGGAAATTGCTATTCAACTCACATGTCGGCTATCAATTGCCTGGAACTTGGAACGCGCATATATATAAACCGAAAAGTGTTCACACCATTCGATGCTCATCAACTGCTAGCCCGAACCCCTGGAGGCATGCGAATGCAAAATTTGTTTGTGCGTTCTCTCTATCCAGAGTTCATGATGTTTGCACGAAAGGCGATAATACTCGCAATTGGAGAGGATGATGGAGCAAGGTCTCCTGCTCCAGGACGATGAAGAACAATGGTATAGGATATATGTAGGTACATAGCATTCGTACATAGGATTTGGAACAACTTACTTACTGACTTAACCTAAGGGTTAGGAAACGTAGTTAGGTTAACGCTTCTCTAAGTTTTCCTTGGATTATTTGGGGGCTGCGAAAGGTGCAAGGACTAACTTTTCGATCTCAATTGGTGAATAACGGTTGAGTTGAGATACTGTAGATCTGAATAATAATGAAATTTGTTTATAGTACTACTCGTACTGTGTATTCAAGGTAAGTGAAGTGACTTTTTGATTTGTGGTACATTTCAATTGCATGAATCCGATGAATATGAATTGTTTTATCAACAGAGTTTCCGTATCAAGTGACCGCACGAAATGGATGTTTTCACCCGGTAAAAGAGAAGAAACTGAAACGTGGTTGCCACAATTTTTGATTTTCTTCGAATTGACCCATTTAAGGAGCATGCCGTTCAGTCTGCCATCGCAGAATTTTGTAGTCTTAGAACATTATTTGCTTACAGGATGTTTTTGTCTAACATTTGGGTGAGTTTTTAAGCGTTTCGCTTTTAATTCTCAAAAAAAAGCAGGAAAATTGCAAAAGTGTATAAAATTGTTGTTTGCTTGCCACTTTTTAAAGATTATTTCGTGTAAATGTTGACCACGACTACGGTCCATACGGAGAGTGTAATTTTGAATCACTTTTTCGAGCATAGTGGCTGGTATCTCGCTAATAACACGTGTTCACTGCTTACCTTTTTCGTTTACTTTTGATAAAATTGCCATGTCTTGCGGAATCACTAACTGCCCAATCTTTGATGACAATGCTGACTTTGTTGCTTGTAAGGGCATCTGTCGAAAATCATTCCATGCAATATGTGTCGGTTTGAATAAAAGAAATATGGTATTCATTAAAGAGTTCTCTGACAACTCCCTTTTGAAGATCATCTCGCTTTCGCACTTGCTGCTGGCTATAAAGTGCTTCTATGACTCCAATGATTCATTCCAAAAATGTCTCACCAAAATGTTTACGACAAATCAGTCCAATTTAGAAAGTAGTGTCAGTTATGTTGATGAATTTGGCAACTCAGTTATGTCCTCAACCAACCTAATTAAGTCCAAGCTCACCAACATCGATAGGCAATTTGCAAGTCTGGTCGAGATGAATACTGCGATGAGTGATCTCAAAGAAATTTTTTCCGCGGAAAACATCTCTAACTTTAAATTGTGCGAATCGATAAACAACCTGCGTTTTCAAACCTCATTTTCAATCCTCCTCAAAGAAGCAACCATCTCTAATGCAGATTGATCCTATGCTCGAAGTAATCTTTGATAGAATCAACGGTGTTGGCGACGATCTAGCTGCCGCACAATCAACCATTTTCGATATCGAGAATCATATTGACGTGGTAAGCAGCAACATTGACGATTTGCCAATCCAAACTCAACACCAACGGAATATTAGGAACCGAAGTGGACCATTTCCACCAACACCTCCTCGTCCACCACGGTTGATTAAATCTGCAAATTCTCCTGCTGCCCACTCAATCCAAGAGACCGAAACTGTTTCACACTCAACGCCTCCTGTCGCCGCTCCACGCAAGCCCATCAAACATTTTGGACACCTTCCGAATGGAGGCGTAGGCTGGATAAAATTGAACATTTTTCATCAAAGCACCCCCCAAAACGCTGATATTTCTTGAAACACGAAATTCTTCGCAAACAAATACGGCATCACCATCAGCCAGTGTAAAATGTTTGCCATCTCACCACAAAGGTACCTAATCGAAACTTTAAATCCGACCTCCCAGCTAGAACAGAATGTCGTTATGCACTTTTTAGGCTTGGAGCGTATCTGCATTACAAATCCGACTCAGTTTGTTATGAGAGTAAAACTAAAACAAGTGTCATGGTCTCCATACATTGACCTGAATACTCTTGAGGAAGGAATGGATGCAGCAGACATTCTTTTCATTCACCGACTCCTGTCAGGCTTCGTTGATTGTTCATCTCTTTACAACTCCGTTTTCTTTTACACTAACCCTCGAAATCTACGTTGCCCCCGTCTCTTTTATCTACAAATCCACCGCGCCACATATGGCTCTAACAAACCGATCTCTCGTATGTTGCGTTAGGTAAATCCAAACCTTTCCTTTTAAGCTTGTATTAAGCCAAATACCGGCGAAATCACCGGTCCAAAAAGAGGGATAAATTGGTCCATCGATTCGCGTTCTATGTTGTTGCGTGCAAATCACGCCCCAAAACTCCTGCACTCCCTTGTCCATCTGTTGTCCGTTGACTTCTTGTTTTCACTTCCCTCTTCCGGTGTTGTCCCTTCTTTTCTTTTTCCCGTCATGCTCTGGATGTCACGGCACAGGTGGGTTTCACTGGATCCAGTTCCCTCTCTTGGCCTACAGCTCCAGAGATGACCCTATAGGTACCCCAGATAGAGCCAGGCGGACGGACGGACACCCAACAATGGCCGCGAGCCCAACCTATATTCAAATTGTTTGAAAAAGGAAAAAGAAAACATCTTCGAACCAAAGCAATCACTTGGACGACAAAACAAACAGAACAAATAAACATGACCCACAAACATAGAACATCGCCTCGACTTGTGTGATTGCTGGGGATTCGGTGAGAAGCTGGATGTGATTCCATTTGCTCTAACAGCTGAATTAACGGAACCCCATGTGTGTGTGTGTGTGTATATATGAATGGCGTCGATGGCCAAAAAACGCGGTAAACTCATTCGATAGCTTATTGTCTTACTGACAAGTGCCAACAAAAACAAGAGGAGAACAAAAAAATAACGAAAACCAAACAAAAACGACGACAAAAAAAAACAAAAATTAAACAAAGAATAAAAATAACGAAGACAATAACAAGAACGAGAACACGAACAAAAAAATTAAGGGAGCTAAAAAGGAACATACCAACGGACAAACCAGGACGAAAATCGGTTATTGTGGGCTTACCCTCCTCCACCAGAAGAAACCCCAGCCTAGGCAGGAAAACCCCTAACAAGCTAAGTAAACCTTTTTGAAATTAGATTTGTGTATTTGAATATACATCTTAAGAATAAGAAGCGCGTCCGTAAGCCTTCTTTCGTTTTGTATCTTGAAACTGTGCGTAAGGCGGTTATATTTTTTAATTGCGCGGCTCGCTAACCTTAACGGTACGACAACACGCCGAACTGTGGGCCTTCCGTTAGCCGACCCATTAAAGTAAAATGAACTTAAAATTTTTAAGCAAACTTGTTTCTTAAGTCTTTCGGCATACCCTGCGATCCCCATCAAAAAAAAAAGGAGACAAATCAAATATACTCGTATATATGAGTGGCCTAAGTGGCCTACGTGCTGTGTGTTAGAAATTTTTTTTTGTTGTGACCGATCTTCTCTAAAGATCCCCCTGCTGAGCAGACGGTGTGTGCAGCTAACCCACAGCTACTTGCCGACCAGGTTCAGCACGTGCATTTTTGCAAAAAGAAGTTCGAAATCATTGAACGATAGCGGGCGCCATTGACAGTAATATTGTTCTCACGGTCATCTTTGAAAAAGTAAGGGCCAACGATTCCGCCGGACCATAAACCGCCCCAAACAGTGCATTGCTCCTGGTGAATTGGCAGCTCTTGTATTGCCTGAGGTTGCTTATCGGATCAAATAGGGCAGTTTTGTTTATTATCATACCCATTCAACCGGAAATGAGCTTCGTCGCTGAAGACAATTTTTTCGATCTTCCTGCAGTTTTTCTAAGGCCCACTCTCTGAAAATTAGACACTGTGGCAGGTCGTTCCGTTTCAGTTCTTGCATGAGCTGTATTTTGAAATGTTTTAGACCAACTTGTTCCGGATCTGAATCGCTCTAAAAGTTTGACATTTCACCACTATCATAGGTGTCATCACTGTCTTATAGGCAAGCATACAAGAAGGCTTCGCGTTTTTACAAACGACTTCTGCAGAAGCTGCATGGACGAGAAGAAGGAGAAAACAGTCGTCTTTCATGTCCAGCTCTCTCCCAAAGAAGAAAACTCCACTTCTTCAATAGTGATTTAAGCCATCTAAGTAGTATAGATGTTAATAGTCTCCTTCGTTTCGTCAGAAGCTCAAATTGATTCCATGAGTAGGAGGATCACAGACGCATGTGGTATCACAATGGGACGATAGGCCTAAATGGGTTGGTTTTCCTCCAAAAGCCACTCTAACATAATTTAACCTTATTCATCATCATATCACTGGATGATCGAGGTGGTGTCAACGTTTTATAATACTGCGTCGATAGTAATAAACGGTATTTCCTTGAGAGAGTGTAAGAGGGAGTGTAAGGCGGACTCAACCGATTTACTTATTTGGCAGTCATAATGCCAATTTAAAAGTTGTCTGTGATTAAGACCTCACTTGGGAAGGGTTCTCTTCTTTAGCAAGAAGGATGCCATACTGATGACTCTAAGATCCTTCGGGCGAATAAAGTACACTTTGTTTGCGTTAGATATAAAAACTATGGTTATTTCGGCCCCTCTATATGTACAATAATCAGATTGTACACGGAGCCAAATAGGCTTTCATAATGCATATCAAGATGTCCGTGAAGGATTTTGCACAAAATTTGTAGTAGTCTCGATGATTTACTTGTGGTGCCGATTTATTCGCAGAAACTTGTCAGAGTATACATTGGGCATTCCTTACTCAGGGATGCCTTGTACGTCTATCAGTCACATTCTGACCTAGATAGTTTGTCATAGTTAAAACTTTTCCTACTCCTGCAGCGCGGTTCTTGGGGATCCGTGGTTCGTGGTTGGGCAAGATGAGGTTAGTGCAAGACTTAGAGAGGAATTAAGTTCGTTGTTGAGCCCGTCAAGATCTATTCTGAATAAAGAAACCTTCCTATTGTATATTCATTGTATGGCATTGTCATGAGCGACCGTTGGGAGAAACGCATCCCAATTTGTCTTTTGACGATAGAGGTAGATGATTGCGGGTGGCTATTTCTTGCTGAATTTTAAGTATCAGTAGTTAAAATACGGTAGTTACTCAAACACATTTCAATTGTGTATTGAATTGAAGAGATTTATTGAAACAAGAAAAATGAAAGTGGGACAGACTACAAGATTAGAGCCTACTTAACAATTCAAGGTTGAACCACGTTTATAGTTAGTGTCTTGGAATTAGAACACGCTTTGCTCCTAGCTACCTGGGGATTCAAGTCTCTTTCACTTAATTAAAAGTCGGTGTCTAGTTCGGCAGAGACGAGAAAGAAGAGGAGACAATTTTGCGATTTCTGTGGTAGTGCCCAACTTCAGAGGCTACACATGGTCATTAATATCTCAGGTATACGTACACCTCTGACATTTCATAATACAAAGTCAGTTGACTTGCTGATTCGTTCCACTGGTTTTTCTGACTCTAAAAAGCTCCTCTATCAAGAGTATAGAATTTGTACCAGCCCTATTGGACCATAGGAAATCTATGAGAACATAAGTGCTCTAAGAAAACTCAGGAATTATTTCAACCTGCTGACTGTCTGCAACCGAATGTGTGCAACAGATTCGACATTTACCATTTACAATACCCCAACTGACGGTGGCCGAAATCATTATCAGCGACCAACACCACCTCGATTCGATATCAAATTTAATAAACAGAATTTCATTGAGCATTACATCAGCCCGATTAATGTTCAATTAATAAATGACTTCCCTACTCCAGTAGGTTAATAATTCTCATTTATCAGACTAACTCCCGGTCATATAAGCCCCCAACCGACCCAACAGCCCATAGAGCGTGTTTATTGCAACGCCTTTGTATCCATAGTTAATATGCTCATTTCAACCCTCTCCAAACAGCCCCCAAAAACACAAAGGTCAGTGCATATGAATTAATTTGTGATTATATTCTCGATTTGAATGCGACTCTCCTGCTGCTTGCGTGTGGTTATATGGCCCGTAAACCAATAAGCCCGCACCTGCGTTATAAATAATAACCTGGCGAGGAGGAAAATCCAATTTGCACGCAATTAGTGACACAAATTACCGCACCGCTAGAAAATAATTGAATCGCTCGCATAATTAGGAAAATTTATTAGCAGTGCCACTAGAACGCGGAGAACGCGATTAGAGTTAGAACCGGATTTGGAGTTGGATTGGAGCAGCCCTCAGTGGCCTTGTAGCCTTTTGGCATTGGTGGTATTAGTGGCATTGGCCACTGCCTCTGCTGCAGCCTTTCGAAGGGAAATAATTAATTTTCGAGAACGCTATCAGGACATCATTGGGAGATTGGATGTTTTTTTTTTTTTTTTGGCTAAACACAACGAGTATCTAATCTCTGCTAATAGCCCGAATGACAGTGTAATTCAATTTATCAAGCCCATCAATACCCACCATTTCCAGTTGGATAACAGTGGGAGTTTGGGTGTGAGATTTTAAGAAATCTCAACCCTTGCATCGGAATTTCATTGACTTTTTGTGTCGTAAGTAGTATCTGTAGTTCGATTCTTCGAATCGTTTACCATATTTCGGCAATAAAATAGGAAAGAATTCTCTTAAGGGTTGTCAAGGGATGTGTCACTGCCGCCCACCCACTTAAAATGCCATTCAAAGGGGTTTCTGGATTTTTCAAGCGATGCTAGTGTGAGTGGGTTGCCATTTTGATTCTTGTGTTTTCCTTTTTTCCATTTTTGCTACTGACTGCCTTTCACCCCCACGTTCAATTTAGAAAATCCCTTTTGTGTGAATACATAAGGACAAGTAGTAGAAGAGACTAAGGGTTGCAGCTTAGCTAAGCAATTGGATGGTGGCCGGGTCGAACAAGTTGAACAAGTCGAAAAGTAATCTGTAATGGAGACCAATTTGTAATGGAGGTGGATGGCTACGGAGTTTTTGACTCTTGTGTTGCTTGTGTCGTAAATCACTTAACAATTTCGAAAATTGCTGAGCATGAAAAGAGTCATTTTTGAGTTGCATTTAAGAAATGCTGTAGATTACATTATCGAGATGTATTTGCGGAAAGGATTTGACCTTGTGGTTTGCTTTCGTTTTGAGAGGCTTACATTTAGAGAAGGAGATTGCAAATCGAAGGGGAATGGAATTTTATACCGAAAGCTATTTCTAAAGTTTTTGGGTTTTGCAGAGAAGAGTTTGAGTGGGGTGTGGAAGAAACGTGGCAGTTTTAACCGATCATAAAGGAAGTCAATGGGATTTTAGGTTGGTTAGTTTGAAGTGGCTTGGAAAATGAGTCTCAATAAGCAGATTGGGTGATTCCCTTTTGGATTATATCCTTGATCTATCCGAATTTAGCATGGAAGTTGTTTTTAAGAGTAGGTACTTTGGGAGTCCTTGCAAATGGAGACGTGTTATCAATACTCTGTCGGAAGCTCCATGCTGGCCTTCCCAATCTCGAATCGTGATTGAGAAATTGAGGATGAAACACTATTTCTAAATCTCCCAGCCTAAAGGCCACCTTGTTGTCTTGACTCTATTTCTACTCTGCAGTGAAGATTACTGATTTCCGTACTTCATAATGACAAAAGTTTTTTAAACCTTACTCTTGTCGTCCTCTAGGATTTAGTGGATATTAAGTGAAAACCAGAGATGTGAAAATTGGATGTTGTCTGATTAAGGAAGGTACCGAGAGACGCCAACCTAGTGATGCCCCTTCCTGTAATAATCCATTGAGCTTAGTTTACATCTTAGTAGCTACCGGGTTTTGGTCTATTCCAATTAGAATTATTGATTGCTGGTCGGGTTTGCCTGCTTGTGTGATATCATGAAGAAGGCACAGAGGATGTTACTTCTTATTGTAATTTGTCGACAACACATCCACAGATTTCTTTACAGTCCGTGGAGACTTGGATAGAGAATATTGAAGGTCGTACAGCGTACAATTATTATTTACATGTACGTAACATTTAGTTAGAGTGAGAAGAGGTGAGGCCTAAGGATGGTTCCTTGCGGCACTCCATTATAAACCGGAATTTTCATTCATTTGTAGAAAATCTAGTTCGCACAACTTTTTTTTGTTGTCTCCCGGTCAGATATGAGAGGATTGGCTTACTTGACTCTAGTGAAAATACAATAGTATCGGGTCGTGGAGTCACATGAAATTCATGCTTTTCTTGAATTCAAGTGTAGTTGACACTCTTGAAATCACGAAAGTGAATTTTTATTCATAGCTGAATTCAAATGCTAAGAATATTATTTAGATGATATTTCGATATTGGCACACCTTAGCCCAGATACCTAGGACTGGCCTGTTCAAGGTGCGTATTTTTGGGTAGGTTAAACCATCAAAACTTAAGTCTGAAAGGGACTTCAGACGCTCAGGGTTTCTGAAGTAGAGATGGTGGCAAAAGCGCTCAAATCGAGTCATCGGCGGCGCTCATAACCTCGTACGGGACTACTGACACCGGTATAGGCGGCAGCTTATATCCTACGGTGCCACAAGAAGCCTGGTCCTACGTAATATATAGGATTACTAAACAATCGAAGACCTCGGATATATCTATGTATTACTACTGTTGATGACCCATGCTAAGCCAAACGATTTTCGGTACTGCACGTATAATGTTAGGCCCTTGAACAGATCGCGGGTAGCCGAACTACTCGCGGAGACCTTAGACTGATATGAAGGCCATCTATTCACTATTTAGAAAGTTGGACGGACTGACACCCAGGGCAAAGCTGTCGACAAGTCATCAGAAGTGCCACCTCTAATAAGGTGTCGCAGATCAGAATGACTAGAGCGGCTCGTGAGCTCTACAAGCAGAAAAGTACGAGATTTTCTTTCATCTGGGTAAAAGATGTCATAGCAGAAAACACATTCTGTACTTCTGCCATCACGTAAAAAGAACATGCTATGTCAGAAAAGCACAAACAGAAGCTCGCAGTTAGTAATAAGAATACGGAAAAACTCTTGATGGCGATCAACATTACAGTGTCAGACAGAACGAACCACTCATCCTGGACGACGACAGGCAAGAATTCCGCTCACACCTTTCTGACGAAATTAGTTAGGATAGCCGTATCCAAATTTAAGTCACTATTGATGGCATAGAGAGGACTTCTTGAAAAATACTTCCGAATTTCGACAGCATATATCAGGAAAATTTAGTCACAATGGACAGGTATAACTTTAACATATCCAAGGACTTTGTCTACAAGCAAAGACACTATCTTAAAGATCATTCAAAGAGTAACTCTTGCCAATATCTGTTTTTTTGTGGCTCAGAATAGGGCCCTTTCTAGGACAAGCGTTCCATAAATCAGCCCAGTACTCCTAGCATCGCCTTTTTCAACAAATAATGAGGGGACACTGTGTCGTTTCGAGAGAAAAGTACTTCTACTGATCTACAGCCCTGTATCCATCGACGGAGAGTGAAGGAGGAGATTTAAGCAAGAACTGTATGGGCTGTAGGCTATAAGGACTTAGCTAACGGAGTCAAAATTCATCGGCTTAGATGGGTAGGGCATGATAAGCGCATATCTCGAGGAGTCTTTAAATTGATCACGGAGGAAAACGACTCCATCTCAGGTGGCACGGGCAAGTGGAGAACGACCTTAACAGCTTAATGTGCGAAATTGGAAGCACATGACAAACAACAGGGATTTTTGGAAAGTTGGTTGAGGCACAGGCTTATTGCAGACTGTAACGCCACCTAATTCAGTAAGTACCTATATACAGAGGGTGTTCAAAATATTAGGAACACTGCAAAAATTTCATTAAAAATATGAAAAAAATGCCAGAAGAATTCGTGCCTTAAAAAAAGTGAGGCGTGACAAAATATTAAAAGAAAAAAAATTTTTCCTCTATAAATAATGAATAAATATGATAAATCTTAAAACTATAAAGTTGAATTTTTTATTTCATTTCATGCTCCAAAATCAAAATCCACAGCAATAAAAAACAATAGTCAAACTCAGAAATGTTTCCAAGGAAAACCATGAATATATTATACTAAGCTTCGTAACAGGTTGTGTTTTGAGTCCTGGTACAATGTCTATAACTGTAGTGAGGTATCGAATGCATATTCTAATTTCTTAACCACTCTCAATAGCCATATTGCCAGTTGCAGTTCCCTGACCACAAGAAAATCTATTTAAAAACTTAAGCCTTGGTTATCTAATTCTTTATTAATTAAAGTAACAACTAAAAATAAACTTAGAGTAAAGTGCAAAAAATGCCCTTGCAACGCATTTCTCAAAATGAAATATAAAAAATTATTTGCTGATTTGAAAAATAAAATCACAATTTGCCGTGACTCTTATTACCGTGTTCAATTTTATTCAGCTAGAGGTAATCTTGAGAAAGAGTGGAGAGTTGTAAACACCATTCTCAACAGAAAATCTCCCATTCAAAAAACTATTGTCCTACGTACTAGTAATAAGGAAATAACAAATATAAATGAAATCGCTGACGCTTTTAATAGACATTTTTCAAGTATCGGACTTAAATTAAATAGTGGACTAACGCAAAAGCTATGTTCTCAATGTTTTGCTATTAATGATGTAAACTCTGTGCACTGTAGAAGTTTTATTTTTGACCCTGTAACTCCTTTAGAGATTCTAAGTTCGATTGGCAGTTTGAATAACTCAAATTCATGTGGTGTCGATGGTATTTCTAATTTTGTCCTTAAAAATACTGCATGTTTCATTATGGATGTATTAGCTGATGTATTCAGTCGTAGTGTTTTTTCTGGTATTTTTCCTGACGATCTAAAGTGTGTAGATGTCATTCCTTTGTTTAAAAAAGGCTCTCCAACTGAAATGGGAAATTATAGGCCGATTTCCCTTCTGCTTATAAAAATTAGGTTAGTAAAATTCTTAGACAAGACGATGTTCTTACATCCTTCTCAATTTGGGTTTCAAAAGGGCAAATCAACGAAGGACGCACTTCTAGAGTTTTGCACTCAGATAATATGCAACCTTGACAAAAGAAAATGTACAGCTGCGTTATTCATTGATATAACCAAAGCCTTCGACATGGTTGACCATAAAATTCTGTTAAGTAAACTGGAAAATGCAGGTGTACGTGTCTGCATGCTTGAATGGTTTAACTCATATCTGAATAAAAGATCACAAAGAGTAAAGTTGAATGAGACATGAAGTGATGTGCAGTTTATCAGGCTTGGGGTACCACAAGGTTCAGTCGTGAGTCCCATTCTATTTTTAATTTATATCAACTCACTCTTCCAACTCAATCTAAAAAGGCTTACCTACAGCTTTTGCTGACGATGTTGGGTTATAGTATGGCGTCAACAGTCCCTTAGATCTAAATGCTAACATAAATTGCGATGTACATACTCTAAGACAATGGTTCGCTGAACACAAACTTGTAATAAGTCCTAAGACTAAATTAATGTTCTTTAATTTATCTCCGTCCATTCATCCAAAACCGGATGTACGAGTATATTTTCATGCACCGAATTGCAAACAATTTAAATTGTATCAGTGTAAATGTGCAACCAGTGTGTTTGGTCAATTATTTTGTGCTAGTGAAAATTGTAGTGATGATTGTTTTTTGATAGAGAATGTATAGACGAATTTATGTACCTAGGACTCTTACTTGACTCTAATATGAAATTTTCATCTCACGCTACTGCGTTGAAGAAGTACTCTATCTCTACACTTAGGCATTTTTATTACCTCCGTAATAAGTATAAGTATAAGTATAATTTATTTTTACTTTTTCAAAAAATACAATCATAACAAAATATAACAAATTAGAAACTAAATACAGTATCATATATAGTATATTTAAAAAAGTATCTGTATTCTATAGTTCATAGGAACTAGAAGTGAAACAGATTTGGAAACAAAAACAAAAGGATATAACAAAAAATAAATATATAAACATAAACATAAATATGAGTGAATGTTAATTACAAATGAAACTAAACCAAAACACAAAGAAAATTAAGAATATCTTTATAATTATAACCTAAAAGCCATGATTTTACATTTTTGAGAAAGCTGGATTTATTACGAATACATCTTATGTCATAAGGTAGTTTATTAAACAATCTTGGAGCAATTGATGAGAAAAATTTAAAAAATATTTGCAGATTATAGTCAGGAACTTTTACAAGATTTTTTTAGATCATTAATTCTAAGTTGGTAAATAGAAGAGCTTCTGTTTAATGAATAACCCGATCTTTCAAAAAATATTGTTAAAACTTTGTAACAAAATAGATGTTTCAGAGGTAGAATATTTAGATTTTTGAATAAGGATAAGCTATCATAACGACGATTTTTGCAACAAATAAGTCTAATGACATGTTTTTGGGACACAAGAACAAGGAACATTTTGTTGTAATGAGTGCCACCCCAAACAACTATGCCATATTCGAGCTTAGAATGAACTAAACCATAATAAATACACTTTAGAAGTTCCTGTGAGCAATACGATTTTAAAAAGTAGAACTGTCTAGTAGTTACCATAAGATATTTTTTGAGAGCATTTGTATGAGCTGAAAAATTCATCATCCAGTCCAGAGTAACACCAAGGTACTTGAATTCTCTTACCTTATCAATACAGAAACATTTGTTCGAACATGGATACTGCTCAAAAAAAGTCTGAGTGTTGTTTTCAGATCTGCAAACAGTAGCACTATGCTTAAATCTCAGGCATTTTCAGTGAAAAAGGAACGGTCCATAGTCTACTTGCTTGCCATTGGTACTGAAAAACATAAGTTTGGTTTTATCGCTTATGACCATTTTGGGCATTTTGAACCAATGACTAAGTATTTCAAGGTCATGATTGATATCTGAGGAGAGGTTCAAAACAGAATCACTAGAAAAAGCACATGCCATATCGTCTGCGAAACCAGTAACTTTACAATGAAAGTTTTGCGCAAAAAGAGAATTAATAAAGATTAAGAATAATAAAGGACCCAGCACAGAACCCTGTGGAACACCCATAGATACAGTTCTTATAGAGCTTAAAAAATCATTGATTTTCACTCCTTGAGATCTATTTGATAAATATGAATGAAACCAGGTATGAATTGTACCCCTAAAACCACATTTGTACAGTTTATCTAGGAGTATAATATGATCAGCAGTATCGAATGCTTTTGTTATGTCCACAAAAAGCGCAGCGGTATAATATCTATTATTAAAGCTGTTATAAATATCAGAACAAAAATTTAGTAATGCACTCTCGGTGGAGCGACCTGAACGAAAACCAAATTGACAAACACTAAAAAAATTATTTTTTTCTGAAAACTTGACCATTCTTATTTTTAACGCTTTTTCAAATACTTTTGAGAAAACTGGTAGTAGGGAAATAGGCCTGTAGTTATTTATTGAACTACTATCTCCTTTCTTGAACAAAGGAATTACTTCAGCAACCTTTAAACATTCCGGAAAAATACCACAAGTAATGCTTTTGTTATACAAAAAACATAAAATATCACAGATATTTAAAGCTATTTCTTTTATTAAATTATTTGAAAAACTCCCAGTTGTTTGTGAATATGAGTTTTTAAGAGACAAGATAATTTTATATAGTTCAAAGGACGATATGGGATCAAAGAAGAAACTTTGAGAACATGACACTTCATCGACAAAACAGTTACTATCACAGCAGAAAACTGAACTGTCAGAGACTACTTTTTCTCCTACAGAGGAAAAGAAAGTATTGAATTTTTCAGAAAGGGCCTTTTTGTTGGTTATAAAAATGTTCTCTTCATTCAAACTAATCATTCGATCTTTCTCAACAGACTTATTACATATGCCTCTTATTAGTTCCCATTCTTTTTTTGAGTCACCTTTGACCTCACGAAACTTGTTCACATAGTAATCGTTTTTACACGAAGAAACTTGTTTAGATATATCTTTGCATAGTTGTTTGTAAGCAGAAGTGTTAATAATAATAATGTTATTGGAATTTTTCTTCTTTTTTTTTATACAATTTGTTTTTTTCTTTAATTTTTTTAAGTAACTCAAAAGATATCCACGGTTTAAGTTTTTCCATTTACCAGTACTTTTCACTCTTTTCTCTGTACATTGCAAAACATAGTTTTCAAGTATTATATTAAACTTAGAGAGGGCTAAGGAAGGATCGTTTTCATTAAATACACTTTCTCAACATTCGAAACGAAGAAGATTATTTAGTGAGATAAAATCAGTTTTAACACACGAACGATTAAACAACAATGGCTTCTTGATAGAAAAACAAGAAAATTTTATGCTAAGACATGTCATACAATGATCGGTTACTTGCAAATCGACAACAGAGTTATAGATTTGAGTTGTCTGGGAGTTGAAAAAACGAACCATAATATGGTCTATACAAGTATTAACGGAAGATGAATAACGAGTAGGTCTATTTATACATAACTCAAATCCAAACGAGGATAACAAAAACAAATATTTATCTACAAAAGAAGAATTTTGTAAGATGTCTAAGTTAATATCACCCAAAAATATAGCATCATTCGCTTCGTCTGACAACAAATTTGCCAAGTCCTCAAAAAATGTGTCATTTGATAAAGTTTTTTCATTAAATCTATAAATACAAAAAAGAGTCAATTTAAAGTCATCAATTCTAATTTTTAACGCGTCCAAGCTATTCAAGTTAAATACGTAATGATCAACGTTAAATGATTTTTTAGCAAATGCAGCAACGCCACCAGCTGCATATTTATTATTACAGCAAAATATAGGCTGGTACCCTTCGATGACAAAAAATTATTTTTCCTCTTCGTAAATCCAGATTTCTGACAAAAAAATCAAATCAGGCTGATTTTCAAACGAATTTAAATGGGCAATGAAGTTATAAAAATTTTTTCTCATGCTTCTAATGTTTTGATGGACAATAAGTAAATTAGATAAGAATGCTTGGTTAAAAAAGAGATCGAGATTATCAACATCAATAGAATTTACAGAGGGGATATCGACGTCATTACTTTGAAAATCTTCCATATTACTCGTACTTGAGGACTAAAAATTCTTCACTAGAGTTAATTACAATTAAGTTGTCCTTATCCCCCTTTCGCATGTACACTCTCCCGTTTTTAACCCACGCATACTTGTACATCTTTTCCTTTATAATTTTTTGTGCAGCATTTAATAGAAATTTCGTTTTACCATTTAAACATTCATTGATATAAATTTTACTATCTTTATCACAGCCAAATATTTTAGAAGTTAAGTTATTTTTTTGTAGAATTTTGTTTTTCATAATTAAGTCATTCTTGATTTTAAACACAAATTTAACAATCAAAACAGGTTTAGCACTATTCACATTTGAATTTTTGGACATTTTAACATTTTTAACAAAACAATTATCAATTTCCATTTCGGACACATCAGTTGAGACACCCTTTGAAAACACTTGCAGTGCACAGGAGAGGGCATTGGTGTTGTTGACATTAGGAACACCCACAATTTCTATGCACTTTTCTCTTCTGCTTTGTTTCAAGAAATCAATTTCTCTCTGAAGATCATGCACAGTCTGTAAGAGAATATTTTTTTCTTCTTGTAGAGAGGTGATCACTGAAAGAGTTTGTGCATTTTCAGCACGCATAGCAACAACTTCATTGTATATTGATTCCAATGTTACAGCTTGTTGTTGTTGCCTCATAAACGAAGACGATGGAGTGACAGTTTGATGATCTTCCTGTACTTGCGGATGGAGAACTTCCTTGTATTGTTGTTGTTGAATTTTATTTTGCTCTACATTTAATGTAGTGAGTGGTGACACTGCTAGTGGTGATGACTGTTCTTCACTCATGGGTGGAGGAGAACGGAGAAAGCCCCTACGCGCAGCAGAGCAGCTCTTGCAGCGGAAATTTTTATTCGTTTTTGTAAAAAATCAATATCCGCTGGTTGAATGCTAACACATTTACAATGAAAATAGGTCTTGCAACCAACACAGAACACTTTCGGTTGATTACGCTGAACTTTATGTTTACAAATACACGGCATTTTGCACTTTTGATATTTATATTTATATTGATAACTGAAATTGAATTCACACTCCTTTCAACTTTACTTTGTCACTCAATACATGTTCAACGAATCTCCTAACCACAATTTATTATGGACTTCTTAATTCTAAGATGCAATACGGTATAAATTGCTGAGTAGGTGGCTATCAAAACAAAATTCAGTCTTTGCTAGTCTTGCAAAAGAATGTTGTCCGAAAGATTTGTCGTAAACCTGGTAGGCATCCTAGTTTTCCTTTGTTTTGTCAATTAGGGATTCTTCCTGTTCGTCACTTATACTGTTTTAAGGTTCTAAAAGCATTCTTTATGAAGTCTGGTAATCGAAACTATCGTATAATCTCAAACTATAATCTACGTAATAACTCGCTTAATACTCGTATGTTACAAGAGCCAAATTATCGAACCACCGCATATAGAAATTCTTATTCAGTTATATGTAATCGTTTATTTAATGTCCTCCCGGAAGAAATCAGATGTGTTCACATGTCCAAATGTTTTCTAAAAAATTGGCTGTTCTCTCAGGATTATTATAGTTTAAACTCTCTTACTTCTAATATTTAGTTCTAACTTTTATTCAAACTTTTGATATTAGTATATTGATTAATGTTAAATGAATTAAATTGCTAAAATTTGTTTTCTTTTATCTCTATTTTTGTTCAGCACCCCACACTATTCTACACTATTTGAACTCACTCAGTATAAAATATCGAATGCCACCAGATTTATTTATTTATTATTTTTTCTTTTTTCTTACTTTACTTTGTAATTCTTAACGTACTGAATTTTATATGGATTTGTTTTTATATTATATTTATACGTAATTTAAGTGAAATAAATAAATAAATAACAATAATAAAAAAATAAAAATATATGAAAAAAATGCAGTGTTCCTAATATTTTGAACACCCTCTGTATATTTTGGGTGTGGATTTGTTGTATATTTTAGATAGCCATATTAGGGTATATAGAGTTACAACATCCATTAAGGCTAAACTCGTCAGGATTTGCTTGATACGAGATCACGTCGATACAGAAAAACACACGATGCTACCTACGACCAATTTTTAAAGCTGTCTAAGTGAGTTTAACGGAAAAATATGAAAGAAAGACATATTTTGTGGAAGAGTTGGAAAACACGTTTGCAAACGGACTTATGCTATTTGATTTTGGGGCTCACCTCAATATCCCCAAATGAAGCTGGCATTCAATTGATTATAAAACAGTCAACCAAATTGATCATGTTGCGACCGAAGCAAGGCAGTCATTTGGAATAATTTGTTCACATAATCCTTTGAAAAGTTTGACAAAGGTGATTGGGACATGTAGAGCAGTTTGATATCGATTATACAGACCACAGACAACCTGTTGGGCTGTTGTTTAGAGCCCACATCCGCCCCTGACTATAGCACCATCTAAATACCTAAGTAAATGAGTCAAAATAATTGTCCAGAGGATAATGATGAATCAACGCGAAAAATCACCCGCGAGCAGCTTAAAATAAAATGATAGTGAAATAGGCGGCATTTAACACAACCTGTTACTCTTCGGAGGCTAGTGATGAAGTTGGTGGCAATTCAAACTAGTTGTAATATTTGTACTAGAGCTGCCATACACCACGAACTATTACATCCAGTACTAGTTGACAGATTAGCGCTTGGTCTGATTAGTGAACCAGAGCAGAGAGAGAGAGAGACTTTGGCCCTAAAACCAAGTGGAAACGTGTTAAAAAAACCTTTCAAAGCAACATAAATTCAGATAACTTATTGCTAAATGCCTAAAACTGGTGAAATAATCGATCGTCTTGTTTTTCTGTTTAATCGCAAGTTCTATCGATTATTTTACCGCCAATCACGTTATGAATAACTTTCAACTAATTACCGCTAACGATGACAGTTCTAATTGTCATTAATGAATCACTTCTTGAGAAAATCCAATATCACATCAATAATCGGCCACGAATGACCTGGCAACATGCGATGACGCTAGTCCTATACGGCAAATTGCCTACGTGCATAGTGATATTGATTGTATCCCTAATCCCTATACTTGTTACCACACCAACACGGCCCATCTAATCACTCATTTAATTCAACATTAATTAAATTGAAATCTTAAGTGATCAAAACTGCCGATTACATCCAACAAAATTAATAATTACGGTATAAACTGACAATTAGGACAGCAACTAAGCTTCTAGGTTTTTTATTCATTACGATTACCGTTGGCGAACCTTATCGATCAGCAACAGTGTTACGTGGCCGATTATATAGAGCGTTCCTTAGATTACAGATACGAATACTATACTCGTATATGTATTCGTAGTAAGTTTAAAAAAAATATATATGACTACAGTCTGCCAATTTTAGCGGGACCCTCGGTTTATCTGATTTTCGTTAATTGAAGACAATTTATTGTGACGTTTGGAGAGGCTAAATCAAAAATAATTTTATTGCTGTGCCTGATATTTATTATTAATTTCTTATTGATTGGATTTGGAATTGCCAGAGTTTTGTTTTTCGAGATTTTTCGGAGATAATCACTTGATATTGTACTCGTATATGATCGATTGAGTAAGCAAGTAATAAAAAGAACTTGTTAATCTTCGAACAATTTGGTTAGCGGTGTGGAAGTGGGGAATTTTCAAGATCTTGCGCGACCTATAAATTTTTAATATACGAGTAATATTATTGACTGGAATAAATCGTTGAGATAGTGGCCGTAATTGAATTATGTAACTCTGCTAAGTAGAAACGATATTCGAAATGTACAATCAAGAAAGCAGTAATTGACTGATCCATCTGGTCAAGACAAATCAATAGTAAATGAGCTGACGATTGCCCATACATTTATCTCCATTATGTTTCTTTCGACCGCGAAATGTTTGACGAAATCAGTGGGCGACGACATTGAATACCTAATTGTTGAAATTTCTACTGGGAATATAAGTACTGTTGCCTTCTGCTATCGAGGTTTTGTGTCTCCGCTCGAACTCTCCTTCCCAGGAAAATCATCTGCCTTTCAAACGTCGGTTTTTATTTTCTTCCCGTTTTGTTGTTAAAAGACCATAGATACATCCAATTCAGTCTGAGTGATGCTCCCCCACCCAACCAGCTTTCCGGAACTACCGGAAAACTGATTGGTCAAAATACAGAGGAATACTGTCAAAAACGTTATCCTCTGAACTATCAAGTCCCCCGCGTGACACCAATGAGCTTGACATGAAAGTCAGGGAATTTACTCTGGCTCTCAATAAGGCTATGGCCGCTTCCTGCCCTCTTATTCAACCAAGAGGCAAGAAAAAGCCACATTGGTGGACATCGGCACTGGGACTGCTCAGAAACGCCTGCAGAAAACTTTTCAACGCAGGAAAAAGCACAAGAAAAGTGACCGACTGGGACTCATATAAAGAATCCCTCAAATTATACAAAAAAGAACTGAGGAAGGCAAAGCGACAATCCTGGAGGTCATTCTGTGACAAAATTACAGAAACCTCTGAGGCATCGCGGCTTAGAAAAATCCTCTCCACAAATCCTATGATGCCCAGCTGTTTGAAAAAAACCGATGGCTCTTGGACAACCTCAAGTGATGAATCACTCAACCTGCTTCTGGACACCCACTTTCCAGGTAGCTCCCAACTCGCGGCCAGTAGCAGCCCAAACAAGCCTACTGCTGGTCCGGACGGTATTATACCTGCCGAGCTACAGAGATCCTCAGATATTATTCTACCAGTGTTGGAAAATATTATGAGGAGCTGTGTAGAACTTATCCACATTCCACTGTTATGGAGAGAAGTCAATGTAGTATTCATTCCCAAAGCTGGAAAATGTTCTCATGTAGTCCCAAAGGACCTCAGACCTATAAGTCTATCATCATTCCTTCTGAAAACTTTAGAACGACTGATTGATATCCATATTCTAGCTAAAGTTAATCCAAGACTTCTGTCTACGGCTCAACATGCCTACTGTAAAGGAAAGTCGGTGGAAACGGCTTTGCACTCTCTGACTAGCCACATCGAACGATCCCTACAATATAAGGAGTACACAATGGTTGCTTTCCTAGACATAGAGGGCGCCTTTAACAATGTCAACACATCCGCAATCACGATTGCGCTGTCCACTCTGCAGGTAGACGGCTCACTTGGGGAGCTGATCAGTCTAATGCTAAAAAGCAGGATAATCAACTCCAAACTGGGTGAGACTTCTGCTAAAAGATATGTCAGTAGAGGTACGCCGCAAGGCGTTGTCCTCTCTCCCGTTCTCTGGAACTTAGTAGTTAACGAACTACTGATATACCTGGAAGCGGGTGGTAGCAGAGTGATTGCCTATGCGGATGACGTTGCCATAGCCCTCTCAGGAAAACATCTCAATACCATTAAAGAACTCCTTCAAGTAAACCTCAATAGATTAACCCGCTGGGCAGATCGCTGTGGATTGGGAATAAACCCCCATAAAACTGATCTTGTCCTCTTTTCTAGGAAATATAAAATTCCAATCATAGACCCTCCTTCAATAAATGGTACCAGTTTAGTTTTCTCCGATACAGCAAAATATCTGGGTCTCATTTTTGACAGGAAACTAATCTGGAAACCTAACATTCAAGAAAGAAAGAAAGAAAGCCATTGGGAACAAATAGGGCCTTCAATCTTGCATAACCCACTGGCTATACATCTCGGTCATAAGACTGATACTTACTTACGGGGTGGTTGTCTGGTGGACGGCCTTGGAAAATGCAATCAACCGCATTAAACTAACCAGAGTCCAAAGAACAGCATGTCTATGCACTAGCGGAGCCTTGCGGTCTACCCCCTCTGCGGCATTAGATATTCTGCTTCACTTGACACCCCACGACATTTTTAGCAAGCAAGTAGCTGCGACTGCAGGTATTCGCCTTAAAGCGACTAAACAGTGGACAAACAATTCATTTGGCCACGCCAATATTCTTAATACATTAGGAATCCTTACAGAGAACATCGATTACACCATACCTGAACTTTGGTTTGACAAAAACTTCCATGTAAGCTTCCCCTCTAGATCATTCTGGGAGGAGGATGCTTTCATGGAGGACAAGTCAATCCATCTCTACACAGATGGATCTAAAACCGATAGCGGAGTTGGTGGCGGTGTTTTCTCAGATAAGCTAAATCTAAGCCTCTCTTTCCGCCTTCCAAATTACTGTAGCGTGTTCCAGGCGGAAATTTTGGCGATTAAAGAAGCTCTGTAATGTCTGAAGAAAAACGTGATATCTGCAAAGGATATCCGCATATTTTCGGATAGCCAGGCCGCCATCAAGTCCTTGGCCTCGGTCTCATTATATTCTAAAACCGCCCTTGAATGCCGATCATCTCTCATGGTAATGGCAGAGCAGTTCAACATTCACCTTTGTTGGGTGCCGGGCAACACAGACATTCCAGGGAACTGCAGAGCCGATGAACTCGCCATATTGGAACCACTCTACCTATCCTACCGGACAAAGGTAGTATAGGTATACCAATCGCTACGTGCAAACTAACACTAAAGCCAGATGCCAATAAAAGAACAGACCTTAGGTGGACTGCTGGACAAACATGTCTAGCGACCAAACAGATCTAACCCTTGTTGTTAAAAAATTCCCGTATCTTCGGCAGTTTTTCTTACTTGCGGCTCATGTCCGCTACCACTTACTTTCAATCATCCATCAGATGGGTCATCTTGCTGACTGGTATAAACCAACATGGCGTCTCGTTGAGTTATTTTTACGCTGATCGTTGTGATTTTCTTTGTCAGCATGGATCGTGGTGGACGGACTTCTGCTGGTATACAAGTTCATTATAAATTATTCATTACCTAACCATTTTCTCTTCTTGCCTTCTGAACTCCGCAACAGTCCATGTCTATAAAATAGACAAACTACTTAAATTAGCTGAAGGCGCGTCTCGGATATCAGATTGCATCACACCGTTTTTTTGTATTACATTTTACATTTTAAGTTGGAATGAAATAAATATTCTATTCTATTTTACAACCGAGAAATCAAGTGCCTTTATCTGTGCTTTAATCATTGGTCCTGCAGCTGGTGCACAACAAAAGGACCGCATTGGTTCTTCAAGAGAAATTAGAGTAAAACTAGCGGCCATATGTTATAGTGAAGAAATGAAGTGAGAAATAAAACTAAATCAAGCGGCGAAACATTGACTGATATGCAAAATATGAAAGTAAAGACAAGTGCTATAGTACTTCAAAATGCGCTTTATGTGAACGACAACATCATTCCTTGCTACATTTCCTAAAACATAGGAAAAAAATCGATCCTGGATCTCAAGCCACGTTTATAACAGAACGTACAGTGCAATTGCTAGGCTGCCCTAAATACAAGGCAGACGTAACGATTTCTGGCACGGCTAACTGCAAAGCTGGAAACTGCAAAAGCAAAGTAATGCTTGAATTAACTTCAAGATATCCTTCCAAGCACAAATTACATTGTGAGGCACTAGTTCTTACAACACTAACGGACACTAAGCCTGAAGAATTCTTAAAAATCGGTAATATAAACTATTTCTTATACAAAAACTACATTTTAGCGGACCCAACGTTTGATATACTAGGCCCAATTGATCTTTTAATTTGAGCTGACATATTTCCTCAAATAATTTTAGAAGGAGTAAATAAAACACACAATTTGGCTGGATTTCATCCGGAAAAGTAGAACTAAGAACTGAAACTTCAAACAAAAACATTTTGTCAATGATAACACTTAGTTATCATAGTGCCTGTTTATATTGGCGACAGGATGAAAGTCCTCACCATGAACGTCGTGTTCACATTGTCATGGGTTTGAAAGACTTTTTGCCAAGCGGAACACTTGAATCGGAGCATTTTTAATTTTTAAATTTGAGCAGTTGGCCTGAAACATCCCTTTTTTCCCATTCTTCACACCTCCTTTCTCATCAACGATCAAAACTAAAATAAATAAATATGTCAGAAATGGAACGATATGGAAAAAAAACGATGTGTTGCAGCCGAGAATCCACTTTAGAAATGGATTTTCCGTGGAAGTAACCCTTCTTCTTCCCACTTCAATAAAAAGCGTTCCCTCTCTTTCGGACAATCTTCCTGCCCGCGCCAATGTGAACAGGCACATAGACGAGGAACTAAAACGGTGTCGGGAGACAGAAGAATTGGCCCAAGATGTAGAAATGACAATTGAACATAAAAAATGTGAAGATATTTACGAATTGAATGCTGTTCGAAATAAAAATGGAACTTACCACGTTGATCAAAAAGTTCCTGGAATAACCACCGTGTGGCACTCCCATTATTCCGATTTGAGTTCTGTTTTTTTTTTGTTAAGTTGGTAAATCTGTTGTTGAGATTCCCTCTAAATCTTAGTGCCATAGCTTGACATTTGCAAAAGTTACGTAGCCAAGAGTACATCTAACTCTGTGTGAGTTGGCGATTTTTTACAATTTCAGAAATGGATTTAAATTTGCAACAACAAACTTGTATTAAATTTTGCGTAAAAAACGGATTTAATGATGAGCGAACGTTGGAAATGTTGTAAAATTGTTTCGGCAACGATAAGAAAACGGTCGTTTACCAGTGGCACGAGCGGTTCAAAAGTGGTCGTGAGTCAATCGAAGATGATGAACACAGTGGCAGACCATCGACATCGAAAACCGACGAAGACATTGATGGAGTAAAAGAAAAGTTGCTCAATAACCGCAAATTAACCATCAGAGAGATAGCGGAGGACTTGAACATTGCCTAAGGATCCGTGTAGCAGCAAAGTTTGTGCCAAAAGACCTCAACTTCATGCAAAAAAGAGACCGTTTTGACATCGCAAAAGAGATGTTTTGCGAGGCTGAATCCGATCCCACATTCATTAAAAGGATCATTACTGGAGACGAGACGAGGGTTTATGAGTACGATACGCAATCCAGGCACCAGGCAAGTGAGTGGCGTTCACCAAATGAGCCGAGACCAAAAAAACCACGTCGTTTTCAGTCAAAAAAGAAGTCAATGCTCACGGTTTTCATGGATTACATCGGTGTAGTGCATCATGAATTTTTGCCAGAAGGCCAGACATTAAACAAAGAGTATTATTTGGGCGTAATGAGACGTTTGCGTAAAGCAATTCGCCGAAAGAGACCAGAATTGTGGGTAGAAAACTCGTGGATTTTGCACCATGATAATGCACCGTCGCACAGTGCTATCATTATTCGTAATTTTTTGGAGAAAAACCATCCAACAGCCACCGAATTCATCTGATTTGGCTCCCTGTGACTTCTTTCTGTTCAATCGAGTTAAAAAACCACTACGGGGAACGCGTTTCAGCAGCCGAGAGGAAGTAATGGAAAAATCGCAGGGAGCACTGATGGACATACCGAAAACCGAATATAAAAAATGTTTCGAGGATTGGATCAAGCGCTGGCATAAGTGTGTTGCAGTCGTTGGGGATTACTTTGAAGGGGACAATATAGATTTAGATGAATCTTCTATTTTTAATTTTCTGAATAAATTCCGGGAACTTTTTGAGGTGGTATGTTGTGAAAATTCCATTTAACGATAGGGAGTTTAACTTAGGAGAATCTAAAATAAGAGCGATGGCGCGTTTCAAACTGAAAAGAAACTATGAAGGAATCATACTTTACGGCAAAACTATAATAACTTTATGCAAGAATATCTAGATCCTGGTCATATGAAGCCTCGAAACGGAGAGGAAACCAAGAATACTGACGAAAAACGTGTATATTACATGCTACACCAGGCAGTTACGAGGGTTGTCTGCAAAGCTTTCGACAAGATACAAGACATTTTTTCTCAAATTTTAATTTAATTTTTTTAATTTTTCTACATAGTCTCCTTGTAACTCTACACACTTCTCCCAGCTACGCTCGCATCTCTCTAACCTGTCCAAATAGTACTTGGCGTTTTTCTCTGCAAAATAAAAGGCGATTACCTCCTCATTTGACGAAAATCTCTGTTCTCCGAGCGCAGTTTTTAGATGAGGGAACAAAAAGAAGTCGCTTGGGGCTAGATCTGATGAATAAGGCGGATGGTCGAGCAGTTCAAACCGTAATTCATGGATTTGCGCCATGGCAACCGCTGAGGTGTGAGACGACGAGTTGTCTTGGTTAAACAGGATTTTCTTTTTCTGCAAATGTGGCCGTTTTTCCGCAATTTCTGCCTTCAGCTTGGCAAGTAATGATGCGCAGTATGCTCCCGTAATGGTTTTTCCTTTTTGAAGATAATCGATTAAGATAACTCCTTTACTATCCCAAAAAATAGTCGCCATCACTTTCCCAGCCGAAAAAACAGTTTTTGCTTTTTTTTTGCAACCCGAAAAACTCGTGGAAAGTGTCAACAAATTGGGATTAAGAGGATTGCTGGCAAGCTGGCTCAAAAGCTATCTGACTGATAGAGTAATCCAAGTCAAGGTATCTGACACATTAAGTCTAAAAAAATCTAGCAAATACGGTGTACCACAAGGTTCCAAATTGGGGCCCATTTTATTCATTCTCTTCACAAATGAACTGTTAAGGACATTTGAGAAATCGATTGCCTATGCCTATGCTGATGATATCGCAATCGTTGTAAGACACAAAGACTTGCATTTAGCCATGAAGATATTGCAAGACGAAATTGACGCTGAATGGTGTCATGATAGCGGTCTGGTGATAGATGCCCGCGCTGTGTACAATCACCTTAAGGGTACTCAAACCCCTTGAGCGCGCGCTCATTATAAAAAAAAAAAAAAAAAAAGATGCAGACAAAACCAAGGTGATGCACATTAGGACCCCTTCAAAGTCAACTGAAACTATAGAAATTTTTCATCGTAATGATCACTGTCCATTACTAAGAAGCAGCAACACAATTGAGGTAGTCAAAGCCATCAAATATCTTGGAGTTACCATCGACGAGCATTTTCCGTGGCGTTAGCTCATCAACATCCTGCGTCTTCAACTTAAGAGCACGATATTTGCAATGGTGTATCTTAAGCATTACTCTCATATGGAGGTACAAAAGCAATTATACTACTCGATGGCAGAGTCACGCATTAGATACGGAATTATGGCCTGGGGAAACGCAGCGAAATCCCATCTGGATAAGATATCTAAATTACAACATCGTCTTGTTAAAATAATTAAACCAATTAATTCAACTTTTAAAGTTTTAGATGTAAAGGCACTTTTCCGGATGACAACATTGCTTACCTATATGAACGACCAACGGTTTCTCCGAAACATAAGCCACCCACAAAACACCCGAAGACGAGCCCAAGGGATGCTAGAAGTTCCGGAAGCTTACAACACGCATGGTGATAGAGAACTGCAATGCACCGTCCCTAATTTAGTTAATTCGCTACCACAATTTCTAAAAGTAATTCCGAATTTAAAAAAAAAGAAGAAAAAAAGAGTTAAAAAAGCATTTAATTGAACTTTATTTTGTGAAGTAGACCGTTAAAGAAGATTTTAGCAACACTATATTGAATGTAACTTAATTGTAAACAAAACTTTTTTCAATTTAAATCATTTCAAAAGTTAATTTACTCAATTTATGTCCAACCACCTGCAGATAAGCACTCTGCTTTGCAGGTAATACATGTAAATGAAAATCTTCTTTTGTGCAAATAAAATCCATTGAATTGCAGTCCACTTTTTTGACTGAATTTTTGTTTCGGGCGTATAATGGTGTATCCAAGTTTCTTCTACAGTAATTAATCGGCGCCAAAACTAGGATTTATTGCGCCTAAACTGCGCCAACAGAGAGTTGGAAATGTTCATTCGAACACGTTTCTGGTCTAAGGTAAGCAAACGCGGCACCCAACGCGCGGACAGCTTTCTCATGCCTAAAACTTGATTTAATATGTAACAAGCACGTTCTTTGGATATTTTCATACCCTCTAGTGCCTCTCTAACTTTAATTCGGCGGTCGTCTAACACCATTTGGTGAATTTTAGCAATGTTATCGTCAGTGGTTGCAGTTTTTGGACGTCCCGAACGTTCATTATCTCCCAAGCTCTTACGGCCACGTTTAAATTCAGCTGCCCAAAATTTCACAGGGGTAAATGATGGTGCAGAGTCCCCATACACAGAGTCCCACTCATTTTTGCTTAGGCGTATTGCCTTTCTAAAACAAGAATTCGATAACATCTCGATACTCAATTTTTTCACAAAAAACACTCACATCGACTCACTCAAACGACTGTCAACTAAAAACTACGCGTCCAAAATGACTGAAACTTCGGTAAGTAACTGTCAAAAGATGCACAACTATTATTCACTAGCTTTTATTGACGAGTGCTACTATATTTACGTTGCGGTCGGAAACTTTTCAGACAACCCTCATACTTTCTTGGACCCTTTTTGCTGCATGATGGTATATCATCAGGATCATCACGGTTTTCTTCATCTTCTCCTTTATTCCCAAATGCAGACATTTCATTTGAGTCTTCGGATGACCAAATCTGGGGTGAATGCACACGAGAAGGTGATGGGAACGATGTTGTTTTAATATTTTGATGTACTCCAAATTCCGAAGGCCTTCTACAGCTACCTCAATTCCACTTGCCTCAACAATTTGTTCCTCAGCTTGGCTAAGGAATCTTTCTTCATAAGGTCCACCCCCAGTTTTACGTTTGGCAACTTTGTTAAACGATATTTTTTTTTTAACCTGATACTTTTGATCAGCTTAAACTTGAAAAAAAATTTATTTAGTTAAAAATCTTTTTATACATATTTATCCACATACCTTTCTCCACAATTTTGCATCTTTTACCGGTGGACTAACGGAATTAAGTTTTATTTCTAATTCCTTCCAAAGTCTTAGTGATTTTTCCTTGCTGTGTATTCGGTATTATGATTTTTCTAAGTCCGGATGCTCCTGCATAAAATCAGCCGGGGAGAGTACGATAACTTTGGCGCCAAGAATTGATAACGGTATTTTGTAGAGGGGTTAAAAACTAGCATTTTTTACTATTGGAGGAGGGGGGGTCTATCTCGCCCCATTTAGGGGTTATAGGCAATTTTAGAAAAAAATTACTTAAAATGGGAAACAAATTATTAAAAAAAATAACGGCAACACTTACAATAAAGTGCTATACAGGATTGAAAGCCTACAATTTGCTCTTTAATATAAAATTTACATGAAATTATTCGTGGGAATAGTTTTTGAATAATTCGCATTCAAACTTAAATTTTTGATAAAAAATGAAGATTTTTTTTTAAATCAATATTAATCAATATTATTCAAAATTGTGAGATGATGTGCCCAATTGGCATTTTGTATTAATGCGCATATCAATTCTGAATCGAACACAAAAAAAACGCATAGCTTTATATCTTCTAGTTTTTGAGAAAATTGAAAATTACTAAAACTATTTTTTATAAGACGTATTTTTTTTTTGGTATTTATGGTGATCTCAATTTGAGGATTAATATTGATGATAGGGTCATCTTTGTAAGCAAAGTACAGAAAATCATTTAGCGTGACCCAGAATGCACCACGAGGAGGTAGATTTGCATTGCATTTCGCGTCCCAGTCAGTCAGTTTGTGAGTAAGTTAGGTGTTAGTTAAGAGTAGTAGGTGTTAGTTAAGAGTGTTAGTTAAGAGTAGTCAATTAAATAGTATTCAAAATATAGAAGTCAATAACTCAATCGTATCTGATCCACACTTAATAGCAAATAAATTCAATGAGTATTTCGTCAATATTTCAGATACTTTAAAACCCCCTGAGCCACCTTTTAGTTGCAACTGCAATATTTCATCGAATTTAATTGAAGAAAGAATGCAGAGTAACAGTTTCTGCTTCCTACAGTTTTCTTCGTTTGAAATTTTTAATTTAATTATGAAACTGGAAAACAAGAAATCAAGCACCAGTGACGGTATTTCTGCCATTCTTCTAAAATCTATTGCCTGGGAAATTGTGGATGTCCTGTGTTATGTTTTCAATCTTAGTGTTAACAGTGGTAAGTTTCCCAATTCTTTAAAAAAGGCAGAAGTTATTCCGCTTAAGAAAGGAAATCACAAAAACATCAGTGATCATAGGCCTATTTCTCTACTCCCTACGTTCTCAAAAATTTTTGAGAAACTAATGAAAGCAAGAAAAAAAAAAACTTTTTTTCACACGACTTCGAGTAGTATGGCTTTATACCAGGCAGATCCACTGAAGATGCCATTTTAAAAGTCTGCTGTGATCTGTTTTGTGGCATTAACGAATGTAAGTCAACTATCGCTCTTTTTGTCGATATGACTAAAGCCTTCGACATGGTGGATCTTAAAATATTGCTATCCAAGTTATACAGAGCAGGTTTTAGAGGAATGGTATATGAGCGGTTTTATTCATATTTGTTGGAAAGAGAATAAAAGGTTCTAGTCAATGGTTTTTATAGCACTTCACTGAAGCTCAAAAATGGTGTCCCACAAGGTTCCGTGCTAGGTCCAATATTGTTTCTCATCTATATTAACTCTTTTTTCAATCAAAATTTTTATGGTAAGCGTAGGGCTTTTGCAGATGACATCGCTTTCACGTACACTGATCCTTCGCTTCACGAATGTGTTGCGAAAGTCAACCACGACCTCGAACTACTTAGGATCTGGTTCACGGTTCACAAGCTTGTTATCAGCGAAAAAAACAAAAATAATGAGCTTTAATCTAACACAATGTGTTTTGGATAAATTTGATTTCTCTTTTCACGCAGGTGCCTGCCAAAAATGTTGTTTACCTCTACATACCTGTGTTAGACTCAATATTAACGTAAATAGTCGTTGCTCAACTGGTTGTTTTAATGTCGAAACAGTAGAATATTTTAAATACCTTGGTGTTTACATTGACAATAAATTAAACTGGAAAGTTCACAGCCAGTACCTAAAGTCGTATATGATGTTAGTTACACGTAAAATATTTCTCTTAAAGCCATATTGCTCGCGAAAAGTTCTTTCAATGTTCTACTACGGATTAGTTCACTCAAAACTACAATATGGTATTATTAACTGGGGAGGTACCTACATGAATACCTTGAGGTCTCTAATAATTGCTCAAAAGCATATAATCCGAATCATGTGCGGTAAAAATCGCTACACAGAAAGTTGGCCCCTCTTCATCAACCTTCGCATCTTGCCATTCAGGAATATTTACATTTTTAAGGTACTAAAAGGGTTTTATAAGCAAAGCGGCAATGTGTCATCTAGGAATTCTTCAGTTTATAACTTACGGGTGAATAATTTGGCATTAGTTGATATTCCACGCGTGCACAAAACACATTTTATGAACTTTTATTTAGTTTCCTCTCGTAGAATCTTTAATAAGCTTCCCATATCCGCACGTTTAAATCACAACCGCACCTCTTTCTTAAAAGAAGTCAAAGACTGGCTATTTACAGTAGACCCATGTAACTCGGAGTTAATTTTAAAAGTAACAACTTAAGAATTAAATGCAAAATGATTCTTTCACTTTCTTTTGTTTACCTTTTTATTGCAATTAATCATTTACTACTTCTCTAAAAATGTCTATTGTATTCAACTTGTATAAACAATTGCTCTTATCCTTGTATATACGAGTATAACAAGTTCAACTGATGGTACCTCAGTTATTAATTAAGTATAATTTTTTGTGGTGATCATTCAACACTAACTTCAAAGTTTCCGAATGATCAATCATTTATTCTATTCACTGTTATACTTTTATAATTTGAATTATTGTTATAACCCTATTTATTAGCGATACTGAATAAAAATTAAAATGAAAAAAAAATGTTCAATGTACGAGTACATATTAAAAAGTTATGTAAGTTTCGTCTATGAAGCCATAGTCCGTACTGGTGTCAATGTCGAGTTCGTTGAGTTCGTCGATGATGGTGAAGAGCCGAGATTGTTTTGGTGGTAAAATACCTTCTAAATGCTCATTGCGAACGGTCGGAGGGTCGAAGTCCATCAGTTGCAAACCCACACTTTCTTTACCTTTGACAAAACCTGGGTACACTTTTTTTACGTCAATTAAAAATTCCGTGATTTGGGAGCCCATGTCGTCCTTATAATTTTTTTTAAGGCAGTATTTCCGGTAAAAGAAAAGTGCCATATATTGGTAAAGGTGCTGCGTTGTATTGCGGCATAAAATTGATTTTTTCAGAAGCTTGTTCTGATTCTCAAGATCATTTATAGTATTGGTTGCATCGGTCTTGTCAACATATTCGCCTTTGCTGTGGTTTGTAATTTCATGAGTCGTAGAAGTAGGGAACATTTTCTCAATACATATGTATTGGTGTGCGCTGTCCGTACAAATACGACTGCTGTTGGGGTTAACGTATTTGTGTATATAAGGCCACAAGTCTTCTTTACTTTTGGAGTTCACTTTAAAGAAGCGTCCAACCTTATCTTCTTTACAAAATAACCCCAACACTGTGATTTTCATTTGTTCGGTTACACGGCCTCTGTGTTATTTTCTTTTGTAACAAAGGTCTCGTCGATTTGTACAGTTTTTCCTTCGCCGCCAATGTTAACATCGACGTGAGATGCTATTATTTCGGCTATTTCACGACAATAGTTATAGTAATCTATTATAGTAGCTTTACTAAGCTCACTTTTATTGTCGTGATGGCGCCAAGCGATTATATGCTAATTTTAAAATAATAACATATTGTACATGTAATAATATTTTTAAAAAATTCTTAGGTTGTAGCTTAAGGTTTAATTAATTTACCTGAAAAACCGTGTTCACAGGCATTTTGATAACAAAAGCGATAGTTATTGCAAGCACCTCGCGAATCTCTAGCCGACATTGAGGTCCACAGTGGGGGAATGGATGTTTTAGTGGGAATTGAAACAGATTCTTCTAAAAATTCAATGCTTCTTTCGTTGGTCGACACCAAATCTCCGAACGAACAAAACACTGAGAAGTTATTTAGTTTAGGATAGATTAGCCGTCATTGCTTATTCACAAAAAATATCACTTGATTCGCACTACGGTTGACCACAGAGTGATCTTTGTGAATATCAATAACTACACGCCTTATCATAAAAAGAAATAACGGTATAAAAGCCAAACGTTTGTTCGGTTATATTTTTGCATCATTATTAAGTGCATTACATATTACATACGTACAAACATAGATATTTCGCAAAGTAAATAATTGACTGCAACATTGGAACATGTGAATTTTCTATAATGCGAATTAGTGAAACTTTGTTATTAATGGGAACTTTGTAATTTTGTGATGAGTACTGTGGATGAAGAGTATTGGTGACATAGGCGCCTGCCTGACGAAATGCACATACCCCGAGCGGAGCAACGAAGTTGCGTGAGCGGGACCTGCCGCCTGCGGAAAGAGGGTTGAAATCAATTAATCCCACGAAGCGTGTCACCCGTGTACTCTTAATTAAGAAAGCTATTGATATAGGCGTCTGCGAGATGTTTAAATAATACTCATTAACTTATTCAAAGGAAGACTACGTACATAAATGCCAAAAAACAAAACTAAAGTAGTAATTTCAATTTCAATTTGCTCAAAAGCTAGAGGACATAAAGGCATGCGGTTTTTTGTGTTCGATTCAGAATTAATATACATTGAATACAAAAAACCAATTTGGCACATTATTTCACCATTTTGAGTAATATTGTTAAAAAAAATTTTCTTTTTTAATTTTTTACCAAGAATTTGAGCTTGAATGTGAATTATTCAAAAACTCATCACACGAATAATTTGATGTACATTTTATATTAAAGAACAAGTTTCGGGCTTTCATATTCTGTATAGTACTTTATTGTAAGTGTTGCCGTTGGTTTTTAATCCGTGCAGCACCGGATAAAGAATAGTACTGCCCTGTTGTCGTAAAAGGCGACTAAAATGAGGAATCAGTCATATACAGGCAACTATAACACCAAAAATGTGCCTGTGACACTTTAACACCTTTAAAACTTTCCCACAAGTTCGTATGCAATCAGTGGGTTCCCACGTCTGGCGACTACCGGTGGGATAAAAACAAAGTCAACTAACTTCAATTGAGCATACGTGTGTCAAATCAATCTCGTACGAAAGTACAAAAAAAAAAAACTTCATGGAAATGATCGCAAGTTGTAGCACTACCCCACTGGGCACCACGCTTGCCACGCATTCGGGTGATCCCAGGGCAAGCAGAAATGCGTGTGTCAGAGCCCGACGGATTCCGGGGGCGGGCAAAATGAAGTTTCTAAATTTTACTAAACTTCGGTCTGCAAGTTGGAACGTCGGATCGATGACCTCGAAAAGCTTGGAGATGGAAGCAATAATGCGTCGCAGAAATCTACATGGCATGTGCGTTCAGGAAACGAAGTGGTGTAATACCGGAAATAAAGCGCGTTTTCTTGATTTAAAAACTAAGTCATTTAAGATGTTTTACCATGGAACGGTCAATGGACGAAACGGTGTCGGTGTTATTGTCGCGGCAAATCTTCTTAATAATATTGTTGGTATTTCAAAAATAAGCGACCGCTTGATGAGTGTAAAACTCATTATAAACAATGAAACAATGTTAGCGCGTACGCCCCACAAAACGGTTGCGATCAATCGGAAAACGATAAATTTTGGTCAGATTTCGGAAATTTACTCAGAAATATACCCATCGAGGAGATGCTTTTCGTAGGCGGAGATTTAAACGGCCACGTTAGAGAATCAAATGTAGATTATGAGGACTGCCACGGCGGTAAAGGCTTTGGAACCAGAAATTCTGCTGTTGAAGACATCCTTGCAGCATGTAAAGCCCACGGTCTCACTGTTTTAAATACGACGTTTATAAAACATCAATGACATCTTATCAGCTATAGCAGCGGAGGATACGAAACACAAATAGACTATTACATTTGCAAAAGATCGATGAGAAACAGTGTCAAGGACTGCAAGGTAATCCTTGGAGAATCGCTAGTTACCCAACACCGGCTGCTCATTACAGAATTCTTCACAGCGGAACCACCAAAAACACGAGAGCCTGTTAGAAAGCCTAAAGTCCGGTGGTATAACTTATCGAAAGAACGAGGCACAAGATTTATTGCACGCGCTAAAGAAGTATTTCTTAATATAAACGTTATCGTAGACTCACTTAGCTCTCAAGAAATGTGGAACAGCACACACGAGGCATGCATGACACACGCAAAGTCTCTTCTAGGAACGATATCAGGACATCATCACATCGAGAAAAAAACATGGTGGTGGAATGACGAAACCAAACGAGTTGTGACCGACAAGAAGCAAGCATTTCAGGCGTGGACAAAATGCGATGGAAATAATGTCGCCAAAATACATCAAAGACTCCTACGGGCACTTACTAATAAACGAAAAGGAGATCTGTGATAGGTGGCTTGAATACTGTAAGGAACTGCTTAACAAACAGTTTCCACGTGATCGCGTTCCTGCAGCTGATCCATTCGAAGAAGAAGTTGCTGACTTTTCAACAGAAGAAATAAGTATAGCTATCGGAAAAATGAAACGCGGGAAAGCGGCGGGACCAGACAACATCCCATCAGAGTTTTGGTCGAAGTTGGAATGTATCGGCAGTGAATGGCTGTCGAAACTCTTGAATAAAATAAAATGCGGACAAACTATGCCGAATCAATGGAGAAGTAGCTTTTTGGTTCCGTTGTACAAAGGCAAAGGCGACACGCGAGAATGCAACAACTACCGCTCAATCAATGTCACACACGATGAAAACCGTTGAAAGAGTTTTAAACGAACATCTTCGCAAAATCATAAAACTCGACGATAGCCAGTGTGGATTCGTGGAAGGAAGATCGACGGTGGACGCAATCCAAAGCTTGCGAATATTAATGGAAAAACATCGGGATTCGTCAAAAGATCTGCACATGGTATTTATTGATCTAGAAAAAGCATTCGATCGTGTGCCTAGAGATCTCATATGGACCGCGTTGAGGTCTCAAAAGGTACCGCAAACGTATATACGAATTATACAAGACATGTATGGAAACGTCAAGACTGCTGTTAAATGTATCGCCGGACGTTCGAGAGAATTTCCGGTAAATGTCGGAGTGCATCAAGGAAGCGTTCTTAGCCCTTTCCTCTTTAACGTGGTTCTAGACTATCTTTTGAAAGATTGCATGCACGAAGCAAATGTAACATCGATTCTCTTCTCCGACGAAGCAGTTATTCTAAGCGATAATGTCGTAGATTTACAAAACGTCCTAAGTAAATGGAAAGACGCGCTAGATAAAAACGGGTTTAAAATGCGACCTATTCCAGATATAATGTGGGACGGAATAGTTCTTCCGAAAGCCACTAGGTTCAAGTACTTAGGATCAATCGTTAACGTAGAAGCGAAATGTGACGACGACGTAAGGCATAGAGTAAGCGTGGGGTGGATGAAATGGCGAGAAAATTCGGGAATCTTCTGTGACCGAAAACTCCCACTTAAATTGAAGGGAAAACTTTACACCACGGTGGTTCGGCCAGCTCTGGACAATATACGAAGCGTTTAAAAATAAATAATGACGGCAGCAGAGATGAAAATGTTAAGGATGTCGACTGGAGTTAGGAAACGCGACTGCATTAGATCTACGCACATTAGAGGAAGTCTACACATAAAGAATTCGGTAATCAAACAACTTGAGTCGGACAGAATTAGCTGGTATTGCCACGTTCAAAGAAGATCTCCGGAAAATCCCGTTAAGAAGGCAATATCAACTACGGTCGCTCCTACTAAAAGAAAACTAGGTAGGAAAAAGAATTCCTGGATTGCTCAGATGGCAAATGCACAACAACGCCTGGGGCTAACTGCCGAAGCGATACAGGACCGAGCAGTATGCAGACACGTTCTGCGATCTGCGACATTAGCCAACCCCA
This sequence comes from Volucella bombylans, assembly GCA_949129095.1. Taxonomy (NCBI): domain Eukaryota; kingdom Metazoa; phylum Arthropoda; class Insecta; order Diptera; family Syrphidae; genus Volucella; species Volucella bombylans. The sequence goes on along the minus strand of OX422142.1, from coordinate 120,902,881 downwards.
TAAATAGCGATGCAGTAAAAATGGGAAACTCGTTATGCATAAGTTCGTGTAGCGAGGAAAGGGCTAGTAAAAGGAAAGAAGAAGAAAAGAAGAAGTTACCGTTGTTTTTTAATAAATTTGTTCCCATCTCAAGTCATTTGTTTTTAAATTGCCCATAACTCCTAAACGGGACGAGATGGACCCCCTCCCCCCCTTCCATAGTAAAAAATGTTAGTTTTTAACTCCTCTACAAAATACCGTTATCAATTCTTGGCGCCAAAATTATCGTACTCGTGCCAATCAGCCCCATCATATTTTTTTTGTACAGCATTATTTTATTAACATTTAATACATTTAATGACATTTAAATAATTCCGTCAGCAAATTGACTATCGAATGACATATCGAAATAATGAGTACGTTTACGTAAACAAAAGTGCTCGTTCACGTATGACATAATACCGAATGCGAGTTGTTACGCGACGAGTCATACGTTCACGGAAGAGACGATTTGCACTCACAACATCACGAATTACGAGGTTCCCTCCCACAAAACAACAAAGTCCACCAACATCGTAACATTCATTTGTTTTCAAAATAAAATTTAACCCGGGTATGACGTAACCATATTTTTCGAAATCATAAATCCAAATGTCAGACGCGAAAAAAAATATCCGGAACGTAAGCAAAAGAGTCAAGATGGGTGATAAGAGCTGGAAAATGTTTGCACAGCGCGGCCGAAGGACAATTAGGGAGAAAGAAAGAGAGATATCGATGAAATGTGTGCAGATTATAATGACTACGAAATAGAGAGTTTATAAATCAATGTTGCATCACCTATGAAATTTGCCGCAACATTTTGAATCCTATATTGAAAGTGCGAAGAGATTTTGGGACTACCTGAACAGATGTGGGCATTGAACCCCCTGTGTTGGAGTAGTATGAAATGAATGCCTTATTCATACTATTGAGACCACATCAGATGAAGTATTTCTTTCATCGTTTGAGGAAACCAACACATTTCGCAGCATTTGAAGATATCAAATACGTGATCATTCCAAAGTGGGAATGACACATACGAGTATACCGAGAGTGGAAAGTTTTTCGTTTCGACAATGCAAGCACCATTGTGCTTGGCTGGGTGTTTAAATTTCACTTTAACCAGCAGATAGCATCAAATTCTATGCGGTTTGTGGATCTCCAGTTCGTTATGCTGTATTATCGGAATTCAATGGCTCAGCATACGCCGCCGACAGTAATGTATTGGATTGGAACCGTCCAAGACAACTTAAATTGAAGGTTCCTAAAGGTATTTTCCAATCAACGATGCCAAAAGCACTCATTTTCGACAAAAGAGCCTGATACCAAACTCTGTCAAATTCCTTGGAAATAGTAAGTCCAACCATCTTGCTTTCGCCAGATAAGAACACCGTACTGCCGGTCGTTAAGAAGTTTTCGTGTCTTGGGGTAATTAATGAGCTGACCGTTTATCAGCGTTTCATGACCTTGGAAAGAGGGGACGTAAGTGCAATGGGTCTGTAGGAAGAGAAAGAGAGAAGAAGATTCGCCTTTTTTAGGGACGGGCTGCACAAATGCTGTTTTCCATCTGCTCGGAAGGAGTCCTAAAGAGTAGGATTGATGAAAAAGCCTACGCAGTGGTTTTGCCAGCGTCGAGGTGTTCTTCCACGTTCTTCAGAAGAACGTAAGATATACTATATGGACAAGTGGATTTTTGTATGCACCTGCAAAGTATGTGGAACGCATATTTGCCTTGTACAAAAATCTGACTGCTAAAGTGCCATTATACAATAAATGAGCGTTGGGATGGAGGATGAGGCAGGATTTCTTATGTTTTTGACGCACATCCCTTTAGAATATTGTATTATGTTGCGATATTACGAAAGTTACATGATAGCCTATCGACCTTGTCTTAAGACTTTCTGGACATTAAACGTAATTCATAATCGAACTAATTAGAGCAGCAAGAATTCTCCGTAGTCATCCTCCACAACCTGACGAGGTTGGCAGGAATGTACAACCTAGACACGGCCTTGTATAGCTCGTCCCTATGCACGTTTTCGTGTACGGCTTTGAAGTCGACCAATTGATGGTGATTGTCGATCTGAAATTCCCGGATCTGTGGTAGTGTGAATATTTAATCGACGGTTAACCGACCGAGCCTGAAAATGCACGGATATGAATGATTTGGACGTTCACCTACTATGACAGAAAAGATTTTATACTCGTATGTTGTTTAGGAGTCTTATTCCTCTATAGGAGCCAAAACTGAGATTCCATGGCTCGGATATGCTTTTTCCTAACCATATTTTACAGATGAGCATGTGCATGCTCCCAAGCAGTTTGTCTCCAGCTGCTTGAAACAGTGCAGTAGTGAGTCCATCAGCGCCAGCAACTTTATTAGACTCCGGCTTTGATATTGCTAAGGGGAACGGAATCCTCTTTCATTCTAGTTTAAGTTGATTCGTTCATTCATACTCTAGTCCTTCGATACAGCGCAGATATATGCTTCCTGTTTGGCTGCAAGTACCTGCCTACATTCATCGTCAAATTAGACGCTTCTTTGTGGCGGGGCTGGAAATTTATCACATCTGAAGCAGCTTCGCTGATGGCTCGTTGACAATATTCTAGTATTCCAGCGGTTCCTTGCGAACTTCGATTCCGCTCTGCTTTTGATATCCGCATGCGTACCCTGACTGCAACAAAGTAATGATCCGAGGAGATGTTGGCTCCTCGGAAAGTTCGCAATTCCAGAATGCAGAAGGAATGTTTGGCGTCAATTGCAATGTGATAAATTTGGTTAAAACTGGATGGGGAGGAGTGAGAACCGAGTGCTGGATACTAAGAGGTTACGCTTCATAACAAATTCTAGAAATCGAAACCCATTGACTTAAGTAGTGTTATGCAGGCTGTGTTTTCTGATGACGCGCCCAAAACTCGCTTCCTAACTTAGCCTTGCGTTAAGATATCCTAGCACAGTTTTGGTGTCATAGCTGGGGCACTGCATATTTTCGGTTCCGGAGGTCATTGAGTTAGTCCGTGATGCTTTGATTCTTGACATAAGCACAAGTCAAGTTTATACATAGGTATGTCCGTATTCGGCATTGATACGAATTGTTGCGAGGCGATCGCTTACATCATGATAGATTAAGACTTTTTGCCTGAGTCACCTCGAGTAGCCTATCCACATCCATACAAGCGTTGTTTTTCTCCTTTGCAGCAGTCGTCATATTAGATATCGTAGTTTCCTTTCCGCATTCTACCCCATTGCACTTTCTTGATTGCGGTTATATTTGTTTTATATCAGTTTAAGGACTCGCGTTCGGCTGCACCTGGTCTATTAAAATCTTAACATTCTATGCACAATGCCAAAATTCGTTGTCTTTAAAATATTTGCTGGTGTCGTCAACACTATATCCTTCCCAGTCCGACACTGTGGATTATCTCTAAACGGAATAAACACAGATACTTCGTTTACTCCATCGACTCAGGAAAAGTGTCTAATTTCGAGGTCGACACACAACCGGATGTCTGGGATTTATAGCCCCATATGTAGCCCCATATGAACGACGAGAGTATGGGCTTTAACTGGTTCGTTCCTCCTGATGCTGCACTATTTTCATAATAAAGATTTAGATAAATGTCTTTCGAATAGGTCCGGACGGGAGACTTAACTATCTTTGTAGTTTATACATGACATTACGTGTACATGGCATTACGTGTACATGGCATTACGCAGCGTCTCCGGTTCAACTCGTTAATGGAATGCTCTCTTGAGATCTTTACTTTCTACTCAAAACAACCTGCAAAGATCTAAAACCTACGTCCATTTGTATCCCTCTTGCTCCCTAATTTTCCTTCCATCTGAGCTGTGTGTGTTGTCCTTTATCGAAAGAAAGCAACAGACCCAAAGTAAGGGTCCTAAAGCGCCACCCTAAGCTAACAAATATGCAAGGCGGTTTGGTATGTTACCGATTCCGTAAACACTTGTCCCACAGAATAACCAAAAAGGAATAGTCACAATCGAGGAAGAGCTGATCGTATACGATATGTCTGCGCTAGTAGCACTATAAAATTATAACGACGTGGTTTTATCCCAGTTGACATCATCCTGTATATAGGTTAAAACGACTTCGTCGATTAGCTCTACATATTGTGATGTGTCAAAGAATATCCGGACTCCAATAGGCAACATGCATATTGCTAAATGCGAATCCAGACTGAGTTAACAAAAGTTTAGACAATCGTCTCCTATTTTTATAGAATTATTTAGACAGATCACATCATCATGATTGGTAGAACTCTGACAGCATTCTCCAATGAAGATACAATTTCCCAGAGATTAGAATTACAGAGGGTAACTATAACTGCAACAACAAATATCTATTCAGGATCAAGATTTCATTTAGTCGGATCCAACGATCATGACTTAAAAAAGTAACGAGGGCCCAAGCCGAAAGATCCTTTCTGAGAGGATCACTGCATACGATTAAGGCTGAGCCAGACTTGGTTGACAATGTTAGGATTGACCAAGATCCCCGCAGGGACATTATGGACTAGCAAATTGGCCTCCACGCTGATGGGATACCCTTCAATCTCAGAATCCTCTCCCACTCAAGCTCAGGTAAAGAAGGTATAATTGAATAAGGAGAATACGATACCAAGAGGTCTAAGTAAGCACCTACTCCTACCACATAAAATAACGCCCAACTGTCAATTTAAATGCGATAGACTAAATTTGTTTTTACTAGACGTACTCTGCCCTCATTTTCGCCAGTTTACCCATCCATTAAATTGTAAAACACTTCAATTCAACACCCTTGACAAATAATCGTAAAATTTACCCCGATTAGCATCGTTACAATGCGACATATCGTAGATACTGGTATTCTGCTGACTGCAATCAAACAGTTTAATTGAAAATCTAAACAAAAGTCATCGTCACGCTGTATCCGGTACAGTCGGCGTTCGTCATCATCAAGAGGCAGCCATCTACCACCTACTACCTACCACCCAGCACCTGTCGACCACCAATCATTCCATCTGCTCCATGATAGCTTCAGCACCAGGAGAGAGGCTTCCTTCTCTGTGACTCTGTTTGCGTTCATAATTCAAAATCAATACATAAAAGCTGGCAATGACGATGATATCCTTGTGCCAACAATTTGCGCAATTATTCAAATAAATTGATCTCACTGAAGCGCTGATGGTTGCAGATACTCATACATCTGCACCTCATGTGTTCAATCCTAGTATACGGCGATGATAGCGCTAATGGGCTTGGATGCAGTCATACAGGGCATTGGTGTAACAATTCGCGGAATTTCAATTGCCGTTTCAAATTGAAAACTAATCAGCGGAACTATTCGCAACGGATGCTGGACAATTTCAGAAATTCCCGCTTGCAATTGCACTTGTAGTTACAGTCACAGTCACAGCCACCTCGCAACCATAGTCACAGATATGAATTGAAGCCGAAAGCTTTGGTAGCTGGCCTGACCGCTAGTTAAGCTACAACTATCGGTTGACAGTTGGGCGGCCATGATTCTCACCGGAAGAGATCCACGAGGTGTTGGCCTCTCGGATGTTGCCTGTGCCTGGCGATGCACCATCGTTGGCTGGCGTCGCTGGATTTTATTTGGACAATTTGCGAGAGTGGCAATTTATTCGATTGACGATAGATTACGAGCGTGTATTTGCCAATTGCTACATGGTCATTGTGATGCTAGTGTTCGAGTAAAGCTAAGGAGTGCTTGAAATACATACATATACCGTATGTACATAGATGCCGGGCCGATTAGTGCAATCTGTATTTGCTTTAGCACTCGTTCTCTATACCTCTGTTTGTGTGTTTCAATGGATTTGTTACTACATACGAATAATCGCATTGCAAATGTATCAACACATCCAGATACAGAGCATCCCTGCTTGCTTTGAAAAGTATCCGGAGTGATTGGTGGACGACGACTCTGATAATTGATGATTATAGGTGTCAGACAATTTGACGGATTAGTATCTATCTGGTTTGTTCTGTTGCAAATTACCTAAAAGCCGACAGATAATACGATAGGTGATGTTTTCTGCTTATCCTCGCTGTATAATTCTGTGTTTGCATAGTACAAACCCGTATTTAAAGGTGACTTAAGATCGTCGGAAAATTACGGATAAGGCTATAAAGCAAAAGATACTATGTTATCTAGTTCTTATGTAAATGTTGACGGTCCCGTAAACTGATTGATATTAAATTTAGGCTTCAAGTTATAGGAATAGAAGGTAGGGATTCCTTTCAGTAACGAAAGCAGCGACGGTAACCACATCAGGAACAACGTCAGTGCTTCAGGCATACAACTCGCATCAGGAATTTATCCCTCAGCATAAGCCTGATATGCGCTCATACCCCACAAAGGAAAAGGACGACTTTCCCAAAGAATACACGCGTTTCTCACATTTCAACGTCTACTATGGGACTTGATAGCTCTCTGAGTTAACAAGATTGATCAACTACACAGCTTTAGTAATTTGGATTTCTTCACGTTCCGAGAAGTCAATGCGGATATTCCGAAATATGAAGCACTGAAGATATAAGTGATCAAATTCTACATCGAACGCTAGGGCCGTTTTTTGATAAAAACTCTGAAAATCATTCGGGAAATTTTAAGGCTGGTGTAGACGCTACGTATTGTCAACGGCTCAACTTGCCTACTTTAAAGGAAAGTCGGTGGTAACAGCTTTACACTCTCTGACTATCCACATCGAACGATCCCTACAATATAAAGAGTACACAATGGGTGCTTTCCTAGACATAGAGGGTGCCTTTAACAACGTCAACACATCCGCAATCACGACTGCGCTGTCCACTCTGCATGTAGACGACTCACTTGGGGAGTTGATCGGTCTAATGCTAAAAAGCAGGATAATCAACTCCAAACTGGGTGAGACTTCTGCTAAAAGATATGTCAGTAGAGGTACGCCGCAAGGCGGTGTCGCCTTAAAGCAACTAAACAGTGGACAAATAATTTATTTGGCCACGCCAACATTCTTAATATATTAGGAATCCTCATAGATAACATCGATTACACCATACCTGAACTTTGGTTTGACAAAACTTCCATTGAAGCTTCTCCTCTAGATCATTCTGGGAGGAAGATGCTTTCATGGAGGACAAGTCAATCCATCTCTACACAGATGGATCTAAAACCGATAGCGGAGTTGTTGGCGGTGTTTTCTCAGATAAACTAAATCCAAGCCTCTCTTTCCGTCTTCCAAATCACTGTAGCGTGTTCCAGGCGGAAATTTGGGCGAAAGCTGGCTGAAGAAAAACGTTATATCTGCAAAGGATATCCGCATCTTTTTGGATAGTCAGGCCGCCATCAAGTCCCTGGACTCGGTCTCATTAAATTCTAAAACTACCCTATGCCGATCATCTCTCATGCAGATGGCAGAGCCGGGTCCCATTGAGACATTCCAGGGAACTGCAGAGCCGATGAACTCGCCAAAATTGGAGCCACTCTACCTATTCTACCGGAAAAGGGTAGTATATGTATACCAATCGCTACGTGCAAACTAACACTGAAGCTGGATGCCAATAAAAGAACAGACCTTAGGTGGACTGCTGGGCAAACATGTCTAACGACCAAACAGATCTGGCCAAGGCTGGATCTGAGTCGCTCTAAGTTTCTGATCCTTTTAGATAGGAAACATCTCAGCGCCATAATAGATGTCGTCACTGGACACTGCCTCATAGGCAAGCACGCAAGAAGGCTTGGCGCTTTTTCAAATGATTCTGATTCTGTAGAAGCTGCATGGACGAGGAAGAGGAGGAGACAATCCTCCACCTACTCTGCACATGTCCAGCTCTTTCCCATAGAAGCTTCTAGGAGGTTTCTTCTACAACGACCTAAACGATCTAGAAAACATAGACGTTAATAAGTGGGTTGGTATTTCCAACAGCCACTCTTACCTAACCTAACCTATCCTTGGCAGAGCCCGATTTTGACCCGGATTTTGGAGAGTTTATTGAAGAGTCTTTGGGAGTCGAATTTGTTCGGATTATTAGGCAACTTGTAGACCGTAATTCTAATTCTGAGATAGAAGAAGAACCGACGCCGCACAGAAGAGTATCACAATAAAGAAACCTGGCCAAAAGTAAAAAAAAATTAAATTTTGTTAAAACCAAAAACAATTCGTACACACTTGTAGCTGAATACTCATTTCAATACATAACGGATATTTAAGTAGCGTTTCTATTTTTGCTGAGGAGCATAATCGATTGAAAGTCAGGAGTTGTGTTAATCACATGTTGTTGCTGAAGGCGACTAAGTGTAAAGCGTGAGATTTCATTCGCGTTTTATTGTGTGAACATTTATTTTATCTGCACATACTAGTATATTTGTAAGTAGAAGATTTGTACTTTCTATTACATACAGGGTGTCCCAGAAATCAAAGTCAAGCCGGAAACGGGTGATAGGTCAATTGGTGTCGGTTATCACAAAATTATAAAAAAAAATCAAAGTCATGTACTTTTAAAATTATTGGCACTCAAAACAAAAATCGAGAAATCTGACACACTGTGGTATTACACAATCACGGGATCAACGATCAACACTAGTCCAGAAGAAATCCAGGTTCGACAGAAACGGTCAGATAGCAAATCAAAGTCGCAATGCAGTGAAGTCCAATAAAGAAAGCCAAAATTGTAAACACGAAATCAACACGAATACAGAATAATGCGCTGTAAGGGAAGGTGCGTAACGTACAGCAGTATTGCACGATGTGCCTATATGTCAGTAATCAACAAGGGTAGCATCTCTATCTGTTTCACTCACACTAGTCGAAATGGCGTGTTTATCCGTCTCAATCACGACGTCACAGTCTATGTCGCTCACACTTTGTACTCATTTCAACTTACTAAAAAGAATTAACTATGAATCGGGTTTCTTTAACAAAATATTTTTTGTGATAAATGACACCACTTGACCTATTATCCGTTTCTGGCTTGACTTTGATTTTTGGGACACCCTATATAAATAAATATAAATTTCTATTACTTAGCATTGTAAAATATACGTGTTTTGCTAAAAATGCATTTATACATATTATAGGTGTTATTTATACGAGTTAAAATCAGTTCAGCTTAAATTCTTCTCAGCTTATTCGGATATTTCTTTAAAGGTTTCCGAAAAAAGTCCTATCAAATTAAATTGACTGCATTAGCACAATTATCTTGCAAAAAATCTTAAAATTACCTTCGGAAATGGAGATAAAGAGGTCAAGAAGGTCATTATACGAACTTATAAGGCAAAGTCCGAATAGGAATATGGTAGGAAAATTTGTATTTTTAGAGCAAGAACTCAAAAAAACCACAAAATGCCCAGAAGGAGCAGAAAGTTCACTTAGACGTGCACTCAAATCGTTTAAATTTCATTTGAAGCAGAAATGGACAGCTGTCAGTAATAAACGCCACAGCTGATATTTAAGTAGAAACGGGCTAGACTCAGCCATAAAGCTACCTACCTGAGGAGCAACAAAATCGGGTCGACCAATAAAAAACTTTGAGGAATCCAGTGAAAGGGGTAAGCGGCGCAAAACCTTGAGTTTAAGAGAACAGGTACTAACCAAAGGAATAATAAATGTTTTGTCTAGTAAACTGTCAATTTTACTGTTCAACAAATTGAAATCTCTAATGTACATAGGTACGAGGCGTGTTGTGAAAAATGTAAAATTGTTGGAAGCAAGATGTATCAATGTCATGTTCATATCTGTTAAATGTGTAATACTTAATAAGAAGCCTATATCTTATATAAATAGGATCAGGTTCCACCTGATCAGTTAACTTATGCAGCGCAAATGATCCAGCGTGCTGTAGGAAATATTGAAGTTTCAAAAACAATGAGAGCTGTAACACTTACACCAACCAGAGCTTAAAAATAAAGCGTTTTCCAATAGGGACTTGACAACTTTAAATTTAATTTGTGAACGCACTCTTTCACTAATCATCAAACTGTCACTGTCAATTTATTCAGTAAACTCAACGTTTTCATTATGGTAAGATATACGAACGAGCAACGTCTGTAAATTATAAAAATTTTCTACCGAAATTCGGAGTCGGTGACTGCAACTTTAAGAGCGTTAACTCCAATTTTCGGTCGTAATTCTCGCCCTAGTATACAGGCAATAACAAGTTTAGTGCAAAAATTTAGGTCTACATATTCGTTGTGTGATGTTGCCGTGTCAGTGAGACAACGGGTTGGTCGAAGTGTCGAAAATATCGCTGCCGTTCAGGCGTCCGTAGCAAACGATCTAAATCAGTCAATTCGTTCAATTCAGTCACGGCGTTCTCAAGAATTGGGCATCGCTCAGACCACATTATGGCGTATTTTGCGTAAGGATCTTGGTTTAAACCCATACAATATCAAGCTGACTCAAGAATTGAAGCCCATGGACCATTTGAAGCGACGTACGTTCTCCGATTGAATTCTGGAGAAGATGCGCCAAGATGATGAATTTCATCGCAAAATCATCTTCAGTGACGAAGCTCATTTTTGGCTCAGTAAGAAAAATATGCGTTATTGGTCGGGTGAAAATCCACATGTGCTTCATGAATCACCACTTCATCCACAAAAAATAACTATTTGGTGCGGTTTGCATTCCGGCGGCGTTATTGGGCCATAGCGATAACGATCGTCATGTTACTGTGAATGGTCAGCGTTATCGCGCCATGATCACCGATTATTTTTGGCCCGAATTGGAAGATATGGACTTGGACGACATGTGGTTTCAACAGGATGGTGCCACAAGCCACACTACGATCGATTTATTGAAGAGTAAGTATGTTGAGCGTGTTATCTCAAGACATGGGCCAGTTGATTGGCCGCCTCGTTCGTGTGATTTAACGCCGCTTGAATATTTTCTGTGGGACTACGTTAAGTCATTGGTTTATGCCAAAATGCCGACGACGTTGGAAGAGCTCAGAGCCAACATTGAACACGAAATAGCGGCCGTTTCGGCCGAAATGTGTGCCTGAGTCGTTGAAAATTATCAAAGGCCAATTACAATCGAAATGGCTTAAGCATGGAAAGCATCATGAGAGACTTTTATCAAATGAAAAGTTATGAAGGCTAGGCGAAAATTGTGAATTCACAACCACGCTATTAAGAAAGGCGGTAGGCCCTTCGAGCTCATTTGACGATAGCAGCGAAAACTCGAAACGAAGAAAAACTACAGATATTCGCTCCGAACTCAATGCCGATGTTTCGGCATATGCAGCGCAAATGAATTTAAGGACTGAAGTTAAAAAAGCCATGAAAGTTTCAACATATGCCAAGGACTGCATGGATTTAAGCTCTAGCTCTTCTGCAAAAAGTAGTGAAAATTTCACCCCGTGAAGCACTTTCAATTATAATTGCAGCTAAACAGAGTATAAATCAGTATAATATAATCAGGAATTACATCAAAGATATTTTTCGATCTTATAAATTGGTACAAGAAGAAAAACGGAACTCGTATCCTAAAGATCTTCACGCCACAGAATCTAAAGCCGAAATACCTCTGCAATCATTTTAGAAAAGTACAAACTTTCCTGTTCAGTGAGAAAAATTTCTGTCCGAATCTGTTCTGCTCTGTGTTCAATGAGGCTGTTCCAATCTGTTTGGAACAGAAAATCTTGCACCTACTTTCGAAGTAGAACACAAATCTGTGCTGTTCTGTTCTAGTTTTACCTCACTGAACAAAGCTAATGTTGCTTATGCGACGTTACATCCAAAGAATTCAATGATCTCAAAAGCATTTGTAGAGACCTATCAAAACCAATTATGTTTCATTTGGTATTTCTGTATTACATGCCTGGATGACTGTATGAGTAATTGCTGTACTTCAGCTAGAAATTACTAACACTTACTTGGCGCCTATCAAAAAAAAAAAATAAAGAAGAATATACGAGAACAATTGAAGAACCAACTTTCACTAATTTCACTAATCCTGTGGTTTCAACAGGATGATGCCACAAGCCACACAGCACACGCTACAATCGATTTATTGAAAAGTAAGTATGGTGAGCGTGTTATCTTAAGAAATAGGCCAGTCGATTGGCCGCCTCGTTTGTGCGATTTAACGCCGCTTGACTATTTTCTGTGGGGCTACGTTAAGTCATTGGTTTATGCCAACACGCCGACGACGTTGGAAAAGCTCAGTGCCAACATTGAACGCGAAATAGCGGTCGTCTCGGCCGAAAAGTGTGGCCGAGTCGTTGAAAATTGGGTCCAACGAATCGACCGCTGCAAACGTGCCCGCGGTGGCCGTATGAACGAAGTCGAGTTCCATTCATAAATGTTTTGATTGTACTTCAAGCCGATAATAAAGTTTTTGAAATATCTCAAATGGTTTGCGTTTTATTTAAAAATAAGTTGTCAAGTCTTTATTGGAAAACCCTATATTAAAAACACAAAGCTGGAAATTTACCGTTTATGAATGCGTTATAAATTGTTATGCCGATTTAAAGGTATTCGCAAGCAAGGGGACAATTCGGGTTAAAATCAACCCCAATAATGAAACTAGATGCAAGTGATTTAAGTATATTTTTGAAAACACACCTCTCTTCGAACGCGGATGTATTCCCTTTTCTTCTTCTCTACACTCACTTCCTACCGACCCATTGCACTTACGGCCCTTCTTTCTAAGGTCATTGAAACGCTGATAGACCCTCAGCTAATGAAATATCTCGAATCCCTTCTTCAATGGATTAGAAATTACCTTTCGGAACGTTCAATTCAAGTTGTCTTGGACGGTTTCAAGTCTGATATTCACAAAATAAATGCTGGTGTGCCCAGGGCTCTGTTCTGTCTCCGACACTCTTTTTAATTTTCATTTATGATATCTTGTCTGCTATATTGCTGATGACAGTACTTTCTGCTTTTCATATTCGTTCCCGGCCTGACGCCCTTGCTCTTCGGTTGTAGAACGGAAACGGTAGCGTATCTTAAGCTAACTAAATTCCGATATCAACAGCGTAACCAATTGGGGAACTATCAACAGAGTGGAATTTAATGCGTAGAAAACTCAATCCTCTCTGCTGTCATTAAAGCGAAATCTAAATACCTAGCCATGTATGTACGAGGGCCGTTCAATATATTCTCGTTATCGATATGAAGGAAAATGCGAATTCAATTTAAATTGTTTTTATTTTTCAATGTAATCTCCCCTAACATCAATGCATTTGTTACATCTTGAGATAAGCTTTTTTAAACCCTCAAAAAAATAAATTTCCTCTTTCTCTGCAAAATACCCATTTATTGCCGACTTGAGTTCTTCATCATCCGAAAATCTTTTTCCATGACGACATTTTTTCAAATCCGGAAACAGGAAATAATCACTAGGGGCAAGGTCTGGACTATAGGGTGGGTGTTGGATTTCTTCGAAACCACAATCTCGCGCAGCGGCCTTGGAAACTCGCGCCGTGTGAACAGGAGCGTTGTCATGAAGAAGCAACCACCCGCTGCGAGTTTACCCCATCTTTTCTTTTTAATTTCCTCCCGCAAATTATGCAAAGTGGAAGCGTAGGATGTGGCGTTGATGGTTTCACCTTTTTTTTTGTACTCAATGAGCAAGATTCCCTTTGAGTCCCAAAAAACTGTGGCCATGAGCTTCCAGGCAGACGGAGTGACTTTGAACTTCTTCGGGGGGTCTGTTCCTTTCTTATGACACTGCATGGACTCTTGTTTGCTTTCAGGGTTATAGTGGTGGACCCATGTTTCGTCCCCAGTAACAATTCGATCCATAACACCGTCCGCGTTCTCACTACACATCTCCAAAAGCTCTCTACAGCATGCGATTCTCACTTTTTCTGAGGCGCTGTGAGCATTCGTGGCACCCACCTTGCACTGACCTTTGAAAGGTTAAGATGGTCATAAAGAATGGTGTGAATGGTACCGATTGAAAGCTTGGTGATCTCTGCCATCATTTTCACCTTTATTCGGGCATCCTCAAGAACAAGTTTTTCGACTTTTTTGATGCTTTCTCCCGTACAAGCAGTAGCCGGGGCGCCGGAGCGGGGGTCGTCTTCAATGCTCTCTCTGCCTCTCTTGAACTCACTTGACCACTTTTGCACAGTTGATAATGAAGGTGCAGAACCCTGGTAAACAGCCACCATCTCTTCATGAATAGTTTTTTGACTTTTTCCTTGCTTAGTGAGAAATTTAATTACAGCGCGATGCTCAATTTTCACCATCATCGTCTCAGTTGCCATTATGATTCTGTTTAACTAGAGATAAAACGCGAATTAATAATCACATTTATATGAAATTTTACACGAATGCACTAAAATAATAGTATTACTTGATAAATAAGTCAATTTATATATACAACCACAGCTTCACCCCGATACCGAGAATATGTTGAACGCCATTCGTATATTGAATTATATACAAATTAAATTTTAATTTATTTATTTATTTAAAAAAAAATACTTTTATTTATTTTTATTTATTATTCTTTCTCAATTATAATTAATAAAATATGGACTCGCGAGTTGACTTCGGGCGATAGACTGCAGATTGGCATAACGAGCGCACCTGCTTAAATAGCATCCGTCTCCAGCAGCAGTGCACATCACGATGGCTTCGTGTGCATGGTTTCAAGTGACACTTGCATTCTTTCGATGAACGTTAGATGATCATACAGACGCAGCGTCGGCACGTACATTTGCATTTCTTCTTCTTGGTCGTGGGAGTATATTCCTTCACTTGCTGATGCAGTACGATTACCTTCTATTTGCCGATGTAATGTAATTAGCCTTAACTTACATCGTCGTAACCGAAAAACTTTCAATTCTCGGTATGTGTGTCAGTGACAACTTACGTTAGAATAACCACATATTCGATGTCGTCAAAAATGGTGGTAAATGTCGAGTTTTCCTCAAGCGATGTAAGAAATATTTTCCCCTCTCTGATCTAGCCTCAATATATAAGGCATTCATCTGCCCAAGATTGGAGTACAATGCCCACATCTGGTCAGGTGCTCCTAAAATTTCTCTGAACCTGCTAGATAGTATTCAAAATCGTACGATAAAACTCATTGGTGATGCTAAATTTCTAATATTACCCAGTCAATGGACACCCTCGAACACCGACGAGATGTCTCGTGTCTCACTTTGTTTTATCGCTATTTCTGTGCTCGCTATGAATGCTCATCAGTACACCCTCAAGCCCACTTTCGGCCGTACTCTGAAATATCATGATTCGTTCCTAAGCCGAACAACTCGCTTGTGGGATGCCCTGCCGAGCTCTCTATTTCCTCGTCATTATAACATTCAGACATTTACAACTAATGTACATCGGTACGTATTTTTGCTTCCTAATTTTCCTTCGCCCGCGTTGTGTGCAAACATTTTAAGGGTACACATACCCCTTGAGCGCGCGCTGATTATAAAAAAAATATATATATTCTCGGTAGGCCGTAAATGGCTGAAGTTGTAAGGAAATGATGTATATTTCTTACACATACCGTGATGTGTAAGTAGCACAGATTCGGGCTCTATTTTAAGATTTTCAGTGTAAAGCCTCTTATTTTTGCACACGATTCCCTTTTCAAATGGATTTCACAGATTAAGTGTGAATATATCTAGTTCGTCAAGTTTTTGCTAGTTTGCCCGGTAACCTCCGGCCATCTGAGGCTTAATGGTTTTTCTTCGATCACGTTTTCTTTTATATTTTTGTGACAGGAACCCGATGGATTTGTTTTAGCTGTTTTTAATTTACCGGGCTTTTCCCTTTTGAGCACTTTTAAGTGCTCATTTTGCGGCTTTAGAAATTTATTTAGCCTTTTTTGGAACTCTCCGGCTACTTCGCAACCTCGATAATTAGCTAGGTGTCTGCGCCTAAAGTGTTACTGGACAAAGCTACATAGTTCGACATGAGAAAGCTTCTCTAAACGCAGGCTGAAATCACTGAGTCTTGTCAGGGTTCTAAGCCACAGTGGGATCGCGATAAATAAGATTCCCGATAAACTTGCTAGGCAAGGATCAGAGGAAAATCTCTCTTGAACCCACGTCAGGTCTGCCTGCGTCCTCTTGTACGGCTTGGATTGGTAATTCTGTTTATGTGTGAGCACAACCGAAGGTGCCGTGATTCTTCAGGTTGCAGGCAGACCAAGCGAATGCTTCCTAATGCCTCTTGGAAAATTGGTATCACTTAGCAGAGAAGACTGTAAACTGCTGAATAGCATCTTATTGGAGGACAACTTTTCTGCTCCTACCTTCTTCCTGCACTACTCATCCGATCCATGTCATGAGAGTGATATTCAGGCTAGAAAACAATTAAACCTCCAAGCCAGTTGCCATCTGTGAAAAATAATCCTGGATATTTCTATATTACTGCTTCATTTCACAACTCTGTTCCGAGTGGGAAGTTAGACTTTACTAAAGACCAGTATGGATGTAACGTAGTCGAACCAGAGTCTTTCACAGATCATCCAGTCCCCAATTTCTGATAGTTTTTACTGCATAAGATGAAGCAATGTCGCTGATGTGTGACTGCAGGGACAGAAGATGCATAAAAACATGATGTGCCTCAGTTGCACATGTCCGCACTACGCCTGTAGGTCATATATACTTTGGCCGCTCTTTGAATTCTGTATAGTTAGGCCTTAGGCAGACCACCACATCTATGATCCATAAGTAAGTAATGACCGATATACAGCAGTTTACATCCATAGAACCATCAACTAATGAAATTTTAGCAAAAGTTTGGGTGTGCAGTTCAGTTGTAATAACGGTTTATGTACACTTTTCGAAGCTGTATCATATGAAGGTCCTTAACAGCTCCTATGCTGTATCGTTACGCGTGTTTTTTTCGTTTCTTCTCCCCCCTTGTTCTTACTATGTATCACCAATGCTCATTCCCTATTCTTATAGAAATACTCTACTTTTCTGCTAATTACTTAAAATCATAACGTATCCTTCCATCTACCATTTGGAGTCAGCAGTTATCCGTAACTTCCTTCATATTTACCCTCAGCTAATTGCACCATGAGCCACATAAATTGCGTCTCTCTCTCTCTCTCTGTTATATTTTTCCACCAGTGGCAGGATCCAACTAGAAATCCTCTTACACACATCGACATTACATACAGCAATAGCAACAACACAACGACTAAATAGTTACTACAAGTGAAAAGGACGAGGGCAAAAAACTCTGAAACATATTAAACACTCCTCAGTGCCTTAATTAAGAGCCATAAAGGACATACTTACACAGAATATCTGAACCAAAGTAGGAACTAAGTGCCTCTTTCATATAATTAGCACAGGAGATGATGATAATGATGATGATGACTATAAGAGACAAGAGACAAGGACGAGACAGATGTGTACATACATCCACCCACCCAACAAACGAAACGAATACACACAGATGAGAACAATTTTGGGGATGAAAGCGCACCATTAAACTCAAGTTGACAAAATGGATGTGATGTGCGTCCTAGAAATATCAAACAACCCTACAACGATTGTGACTGGGAGCACTACGACTACCACTACCACTACCACCACTCGCTCGTTCAGTTAACAATTCAACCCCTATTAGGACATAAGAAGAACAATTTTCCACACATCAACTCTGAAACCGTGAAACTGGAAACATCCACCTTGCGTCAATGTTTCTGTAGCAGCAGAGTGAAAGAGTGCTTTTCTCGTTTATTCATTTGGATCGCTCTTAAGAGAAGATAAAACGGGAAGAGCTGGGTAGTTGGGTAGTGGGTGGTGGTAATCAAGCACATTAAAAATGGCGCCCACATTCGGCGGTAAGAATTATTAATGTTGCTGTTGTTGTTCCTTCTGTTTTGTAGTGAGTGCCTAGGGATAAAACTCCAAGTACCTTGATGGGAGTTGGGTTTTACTTCCTTCAATTATCTTTCCCTCTCAACTCTGCAAAGAAGAGAAAAGTTCCATCCACTCTTACAAATGAGGGTTGGAGTAACGTAAGGCAATTAACTTTTTCTTAACTAAGGATTAAAGAGGAATTGTGGAATGAGATTGTTTTTTGTTCTCTTGACTATAAAATGTCCTTTTGGAGTTTAGTGGTAGATACGCTATGCGACATTTAGTATGGAAATGGAAAAATGCAGGAAAACGAAACGTTACCATAACAAATATTTATAAGGTTTAGTTGGCTCATCATTCATAGGGTCACATGGCTGCATCCAGACCTGGATTAATAGACCAAATTGGTTAACAATGCGGTCGATGAAATATTCAAAATGCTTATAAGCACTCAAAATTGACCCAGACGCACAAATGTATTATAGATTGACGAAATGACTTAGCAAAGGAGCACTGATTCATAGACATAATGCCGAGAAGATTAATAAGTTTGTTTTTTTGTTTTGCAGAGTCAGACTTTTCAGAAGGGATTAAATGTCAAATCAGTTGTCACATTGAGCTGCGAACCTTCATTTTTTTTCAATGCAGTTTGCCATTTTATCACGGAAAGATCTGGAGAATTCTGCGTAAAGAATCTTGGCATCAAGGCTTATAAGATCAAATTGGTGCAAGAGATAAAGCCGTGACCATTTATTGCGTCGGGTGTTCAGTGATAGGACTTTAAGTGTTGACTTTGTTTTATCGTAAGATTTTGTTTAGCGATGAGGCTCATTTCTGTTTAAACGGCTACGTAAACAAGCAGAATATACGTATTTGGAGCGAGGACAATTTTGAAGAACTTCACCAGATGCCATTGCATTCAGAAAAATTACCGTGTGTTGCGGATTATACACCGGTGGCATCATCAATCCTTATTTCTTCAAAAATGATGCTGGAGCACCTATTACTGTCAATAGACAGAATAGTTTATGGCGATAAACCAGCAACGATTGACGCTTTGGAGCAAAACATTTGTAACGTCAGCATTTTTGAGAAATATAAAAAATGCGCATATACGAGTATAATTGTGATGTTCTATTTGTGTACTTTCACTGTACAAAGTCTAATAAATTGACCCCTTTTCCTTAGCAGATCTTTTCCCCTTCCAATCTTTTAATTGGACCTACTAATCTCTCTTTCACAACTCACAACAAAATCTCAATCTATCAAACGTCCGTCTATTTTCGAATTCCATCATTCCACTTTCTTCGTAGGTTCCCTCTCTCCTTCACCCCTTGTTCATATGGTGAAGATGTCTCTTTTGCCCTAGAGAGAGTTGTGGTGATATTTTGAATTCTGGTGGAGAAGGTGGAAAGCCTTGCTAAGGTTGCAGATCATGTGGGAGTAGGTTAGGTATGAATGTTTATATGTACTCGTATGTTATGTGCTGTGATGGGGAACATAATTTAGGCAGGAACCTACAATATTTTTGCCAGAGAAAATCTTGAGTAGTAATCAAGTATAGGAAGCGAATGAGGTAAAACGCGAAGATTGGGATTTTAAGAGATAGCCTTTACAGAATTTGATCAGCTGGTTGAATCAACAGACGATTGTGGGATAGTTTGAGTCCCGTTGAGATAGTGGCAATGTCGTTTGACGAGCTTGCACTTGGACACATACGGGAGAAGTTATATACCTACTGGAGATAGTAGTGATGAGGCAAGGACCCGGTACCGAAAAGTTAGGTGGATTTTTGTTTTTGGTTCTATACAGACGGCGCGGAAATTCTTTCGCTTTTTAAAGTATAATTACCGATCATACATAATTCTAGTACATTATGCGCCCTAGAGCAAGGGACAGAAATTATTGCAATCGCAATGGAGTTCTGTAAGGCCTTTAATAAAATCTCGCACAAGTTAGTTCTTTTCTGACCTTTTGGATTAATTCCTACATTAAAAAAAAAACGCTAATATCTTGTCCTCTTTCGTTCCTTATTTTCTGACCTAATTCTCGCCACTTCGGGCATTCCACAAGGCAGTCTTCTCGGTCCAGTAATTTTTATTTTAACTATTAACGATGTTGTTAATGTCATAAAGCACACGTATCTATCTATGCCGATGATATGAAAATCTATGAATAGCTTTCAAGCCTCTCTGACTCTCAACCTTTACAAGATGATCTTAATAGGTTCTTGATATAGTGCCATAGAAACTTTCCCGAGCCCAACATAGAAAAATGCCAAGCCATTTCTTACTCCCGGAGGCACTTCCAACCCGCACATATTGTTTATTAAATCAAAGAGTAGCTGCATTTACTTCAATGCGGGACTTGGGTGTCATTTGTGATACACAGCTCAATTTTCGCACCCATATTGACTCCGCAGTTAACGAAGCTAGCTCCGCTCTCGGATTTGTCAAACGCTGGTCTATAGAATTATCCGACCCATATGCCACCAAATCCCTCTACATAACCTTTGTTTGTCCACTTCTCGAGTATGCCAGCAAGGTACTATGACTTACATATTCTGCACATTAAAGCTGTCCAATGGAGATTTCTACGATTCGCATTACGTGGGCTACCTTGGGCTGACCACAATATTCTACCCCACTGTGTTAATCGACCCGAACTACTCGGTCTCCTGTCTATGGAAAAACGTCGGGAGTCCGCCGATATTCTTTTTATCCACAAACTCTTAACCGGCATCATTGACTGTCCCACAATACTCTCCCAAATCCCATGCAATACCAACCCGTGTCATTTAAGATACGTTCACCTTTTTCGTCCGAATAATCATCATTAGACCTTAGTTTAAGTAAAAATAGTAGTTATAACTCATAGTCTTAAGTTTAATTTGTTAAGTTACGAGTATATGTTTGTATTAAAAATTTCAATAAACCGTCCGGAGTCGACCCGGGCCTCAAAACAAATGTACAGTGGCGGAAGAAAGTCTGAAAATACTCTCGTATTATCTATGGGTTCACAGTTTCATCTCTAACACCAGTCCTTGTACTTACATGCATGAAACTTCGCACTAAGATGCAATTTTGTGTTGTTTCTCAGCTCTTAAAAGGACAATCATATTTGATATTTGTGAACTAGACAGCAGCAGCATACAAACAGACAAGCAATGTATAGAGCTCCGCAAGAGCGTGTAATAATTGTGTTTGTGAATAATAATTGGTCGATTGTGTTAGCGCAGCGTGAATTTCGACGTCGATTTCCTAATCGTGTCGCACCAACTAGGCAAACATTCCGGCGCTTAGCTACTCGACTCGAACAGAGTGGAACCACAGGAGACCATGCAGGGTGTGGCCGCCACCGGACTGGTCGTTCGGCCGAGAATATCGCAGCTGTGGCTGACGATGTCGCAGAGAACGAAGAAACATCAACCAAACGACGGGCCACACAATTGGGCATCACCAGACGGACCCTACAGCGAATTTTAGTGAAAGACTTACACATGTTCCCGTACAAAGTGCAAACAGTGCATCAGTTAATGCCCCCTGACCGTCAGTCGCGTGTGAATTACTGTAAATCCATCCTCGATCTCAACAACGAAGAGGACGATTTTGTATCGAAAATCATCATGAGCGACGAGACGCATTTCCACTTAAGGGGTTAAGTAAATAAGCAATATCTTAATTTCTGGGGCAGTGAAAATCCGCGTGTGATGTACTAAGAGCCATTACATCCACTCAAAGCCACTGTGTGGTGCGGCGTTCATGCGGGAAAATAGATTGGGCCGTATTTTTTGTGGACGCCATCGGCAATACGGTCACTGTTACTTGCGAACACTACAGGGCCATGATAAACGACTTCTTACTGCCCAAACGGGGCTTGGTGAACATGTGGTTTTTATTTTTTAAAGAACTTAACACTCAAGTGGGTACACTTAACATGCCTGAGCACGTGTTAAGTTTTTAGGAAAATGGGACAGAGGGAGAAAGAAAGATTTTTGGGCTCAGTGGTTATTTCGCTCCATGGGTGGCATCCAACATTTAATGGGGAGACTAAATTATTAGTGTAATTGGACTTGTTTGTTGCATTAGAGGCAACCAGTCTTTCGGACGAGGCTGGGATTCGAACACCGAACCTTCCGATTTGGAAGCCAACACACTACCACTTGAGCCACGGGCACCCGTTTCAACAAGACGGTGCAACCGCACACACAGCACGAGATATAAAGGATATTGTAAAGGAAGCGTTTCCTGGTCGCGTAATCTCCCATTTTGGCGATATGGCATGTCCAGCAAGATCGTCCGATTTAACCATCTCAGACTTTTTTCGTTGGGGCTACTTGAAGGCGCGGTTTATGCCAACAAGCCTCAGACAATCGCAGCCCTTAATGAGATTATTCGACAGGAATGCGAACAGTTATCACCGGAAATCTTGCGGAAAGTCATGGAAAATGCTGTAAAACGGACACAAATGTGTATCAAAAACTGGCGGCAGCCACTTGGCGGATATCATCTTTTCCACTTAACAGAAACAATTAAATAAAGATTTCCATTACTCAAAATCATTTTTTTTATTTAGTAAAAAAGTAATTCAAAAACAAAATTGGTTGATTAATTTTGCGACACCTTGTACTCGTTGGTTGAGAGACTTCTTTTTACTATTTTTCCAATTTCTCGAACTGGTTTGCCCTCATTATATTGTATTGACATTTGAACGCAGAAAAAGCGCGAAAACATTTTAACTATCCCGTTAGAGAATTGAAAATAATTCAGTGTGGCTATGTGCACGACTTCTTTTTTGAGATGGAATTTGCTAGATTTTTAAAAAAAAAATATTTTTTTACTTCCTACTTCTTGTTTGACCAACTGTACGAGTATATGTATATTCAACCTAGGTTAAGATATGGATTTGCATTTTTTTTTTTAATTTTATTGTTTTTTGTTACAATGATGGCTTAAACGTCTTTCGATGGGGCCGACGCGACGCACAAACAGTGACGACATGAGGGGAGATGATATGACGGACTTCCGCTGATTCTTGTTTTTAAGGCTATCAACTGGTAGGAAATACGTTCTAGGCGCTACCATTCACAAATCTGGCATCTATGTGCAAAAAGGGTAGGTTGGCCAACTTCAGCCAACAACATCTGGCTTATTTCAGATCGTGACAAGCCTTCATCGCTAAATTAAGTATCAGTATGTAGGGATTAGGTTAGAGTAGATTTAGTTGGTTTTAACTGCTTACGTCCCGGTCTTGCACAGTGGTGATGGCACAGACGTGATCTTCTTTTTTTTTTAGCAGGGAACAAAAAAAAATTGGACCTCTAGAATGCGCTTTATATGATGCAGCCGTGGTGGACATATGCTCGAAGCTATTATCAAATACTAAATGACATGAAATAATCTTTCGAATGAATTTAATGAATCGTCTTTGTGTTTTGCTCAACTTTGTGGTTGTATACAGGAAAATTAATAAATCGAAATCAGGAAGGAACAGTTTCGGTGTCCTCGTCTACTACAATTGTATTTCGGATGTTTGCATGTAATAACACCCGACACCAGTCAGTAGTGACTTTCTTTCGAACTAAATCAATAAAAAAAGACATTTGTAGTCCTTAATGTTTCAGGCGTGTCACCACGACTATATGGCAAGAAATCTGAATGACCAAGAGCGAGTCTTCT
This sequence comes from Volucella bombylans, assembly GCA_949129095.1. Lineage (NCBI taxonomy): Eukaryota > Metazoa > Arthropoda > Insecta > Diptera > Syrphidae > Volucella > Volucella bombylans. Next base: position 120,879,394 of record OX422142.1, on the reverse strand, counting down.
AGAGCTAGTCACATCCAAACTTGAACACTGACATTTTGATAACATCAGCAGACTTGTCAAATCAGCCGGACTGGAAATATTCAATAAGTCAAATGTTGCCGACACTAAGTCCAAAGAAGAGACCCGCATTAAATATACTGTTGGTGTCTATAAGTCGTTGGAATCGTTGCATGTGTTCAGTTGTGAATAGCCAACCTGGTGCATTCAATACCTGGCAAACAATAAGAGTGTCGTTTGCACCGAAAATCGGTTAAAATAACTACTCTCTCGCCTATCAGTTCGACCTGCTTTCTGCTGAAGAACATGGATAGGATACTTGAGATTTGAGATTGAGATTTGTTTAAGATTTCGAAGACTTCTGCTTCAAAACCTCTTACGCACTACATATCTTTGTATGTGGGATACTTTCGACAAACAAAATTTTGGTGGCATGTGTAAATTGCGTAGACAACACGGCCGGTGTACACAAATTACTAGTTTTGTCGATTCTTGAGTACAGGATCTTGGTTGTGGATGTTGATTTTTCAAGTTTTACTAATAAAGGAACTGAATATTCCAAGCCATATAAAAATAAGCTGCGAATTTATCCAACTATCCAAGCCTCGAAGATTAATTATCAAAATGTTCCACCAATACGTCAACGGTGATTGTTGAAAACACCGATCTTTGAGCAAATGTTTAGTAAACTGCGGTCCGCTTGTCAGATCTTCAAGCAAGAAAAATCAGCGTAGTGCATACTTTGCAGCTAGCTCAACCATTCCAGATTTTGTCTTGTCTTCGTTAACACTTGAGAGCGTCGAGCCCTAAATGAGACGAATACTTTTTCGCACTCGTGTAGTAGCAAGAGAACTAAAAGATCGCAATATACACAGATCCGGTGTTACAGATGGTATATCTCCCCTTCTTCTGAAGAGGTGTTCTATGAGTACCACTTGCGTAAGCTTTTTCATCAATACCACTTCTAAGGACACTTTCCAAATTAAAAAAAGGACATATTTGTAGAGTCCATCCCGTTCTCTCTCATTCTATAGGTTTATTGCGCATACGTCACTTCTTTCCAAGGTCATGGAATTGGGAAGGTTCGATCGACAGTTTATGGCAGGTATCACCGAAAATTGGAACCAATGAGGACACCAATCTGGCGAAAGCAAGCCAGTTGCAGTTGATATATCAAAGGCATTTGACTTTGTTGAAAACGCCTGCCTTTGCAATGGCAAATGCTGGTATACCTTAGGGCTCCATCCTGTCTCCGCTACACTTCTTCACTGTATCACAACCACTCAGATTTCTTCTGTATTGGTTGGGCTACAAGCCAGATAAACTGTCGAACGTCTTCTTAAAATCAAAGAAATGGAGATGAAATGGTAACCGGAATTCAACGCACTGTTCAATAATGATCCGCAGGGTTTTGATGTGGTCGATACAAGAGGATGCAGAACGGAAAACTGTTTGTTTGGCATCTCTCAACAAGAGGATCTAGACCTACCGCTTGCTTTTATGGGAGTGGAGGTGCGAATTCGGGCAGCCTAGTTTGATTTGGGTGCATATCGCTTTCGAATACATGGTTAAGAGCCTCAGCAAAATGCCCCTTCCATCGCCTGTGCCTTTCACCGGATGTTCGCTAGAGCGATGACCACCTTTCGGCTCTTTGGTGATTCTGAAAACGGTTCTGCTATCACACTTGCTCGCTACTTCCTCTGCTACTGTGACCAGGGCGTTGATATTGTTACATTTGTCCCGTCTTACGGTACGCTGCACTTTTCACATTTTTCTCCAATACAGGAACTCTAACTCGTTCCTCCCTACTGTTGGGGTATCTAAAATACGAGCTTTAAGTAGCTTACGTTCTTCAATCCGCCTCCAGGTATCCTCAGTAAGCCACGTGCTATGTCTTGCGTGCCATCTACCAACAATACTTTCCGCTTCAGTTATGAAATCATTTTTCCAGCGTTCCAATGTTCTTGGATGGTTGTGGGCAGTGAACTACTGATTGCGTCCACTCCTAGCGAAAGGTGATACCTTAGTTGTTGGTGTACTGAGGGGATCTTTATCCGGTTGATGTTATAGTGACATTGCGAAGTTCTTGAACAGTTGCAGTACGCAACTGGATAGCAGTTACCATAAGGGGATGATCTCGTACCAATTCCATGTCGGCTCCTCATTTGTTTCAGTCATCTGATCGCTAAATGGTCGATTTGGTTGGACGATAATTGCTTCTCCACTGACACCACACTGAATTTGTGGCAGGTCTTATACTGAAACATGGTGCTTCCTATGCCTAGGCGATTGATGTTGCAGAAATCAACAAATCTTTCACCGTTGTCATTTCAGTCGCCAAGCCCGTGCTCCCGATCACATTTCAGGTCTCCCATCACGATGACGATATCTCCGTTCGGCGTGGCGGAGCGGGCTGACTCACGTTACCTAGACTAGAAACGCTAGACCTTTCGCACTTGCAATTTTTGCCTACATGTGTAAGGATTTTGAGCGGCCAATAGCTTTCTGATCAATCGCAATTCAGATCCCTATGCCGCATGCTTAGCGGTAAGATCTCCAGTCAGAAATTAATGATGTTCCTCCGATTTGAACTGAATGCAACGAGTAGTAGTTTGAGTTGGATGCTAGGCCTACTAAGATGCATGTGGCACTTCTGTCGCGATGGAAAGTTAAAAGGCAACTGTTTCCGTATTACATGGTCGTCCTGCTCTCGGTAGTAGTATTTGATAGCTAAAGCGTGAATTTAGTAGGATTATAGCGATCGACGGGTTTTACGACCCTTCCATAACGAGTAGTAACTACTCTTAAAGCTGATGTTGATTGCTTTTGTTCAGGATAGCTTTCTTTGTTGACTGTTACTGTAGATGATAGCAATGATGGAATTGTAACAACTTCTTTTTGAATTGGAATCGTAGCTGTTGTCGGATGAATGTGGATCAAGTTCCTTCGAAGGACCCTCCGTCGTCAGATCGTACGAGGAATGAGCGTGGTGAATGGGCTGCTCTAGTTATTTTACCCGAAACCCATTCTCTGCTATTAACCTGCATGCGCACTTTGTCACCTGCTGTCATTTCTGGTAACGATTTAGCTCGTTTGTCAGAGAACTTTTTGATGTTTTGTCTCACTTTTTGCAAGTTTTGACTCACATTAGGGACAACTTTCGGTTTGAGTAGATCTCTGTGAGTTGGCAAAAGTGTTCTTGTGGAATGGCTCATCAAGCGCTGGTTTGGGGACATGAGTTGACTGTTTCGGCTGTATTTCGGTGATTTAGAAGCGCGATGTAAATATCTGAGTCATCCTTGGCACATGAATACCTTTTGCTATTTGGACGTAACGTTCGGCAAGGCTTATTGATTGGGAATACCTTGGACTTGAAGTTTGATGTTTAATACTCCAACTATTTATGAATTTTCGAGACTCGATAGAAGAAAACTGCGGTCCATTGTCGCTCTCCAGGATGACAGGTATTCCATGTGTTGCAAAGATTTTCTTCAAATGTTGAATGATCTTAGTTGACGACGAATTGGATAAGGAGACAAAATCGAAAAACCCTGAGTAGCTATCTACAATAAGGATATATTCTTTATTATTGAAATAAAACAGATCTACAGCTACAATTTCCTAAGGAAGCGTAGGAATGTTTTTTTTTTTAATTTAAGGTTGCTTGGCTTTTGATACTTGATAGCTTTGGCAAATACCGCAAGACTTAATGAATTCTGTTATGTCGTTTGTCATACCGATCCAGAACATCAACTCTCTTGCTTGATGTAAACATCTGTGGATACCAAAAAGTCCGTCATGATTAATTTCGTGCAACTACTATGTTTTCGTATACATTTCGTTCACGAAATGTCCAATATTTGCGAAGTTCTGCTGGAACCTTATAAAGGGTCCGTCATCTAACGTTTTTTTTTTTCAACTAGTGCTTATTTCGTGAATGGTAACACTTAGCTCATGTCTGATTTGACAGATAATTAGTTTTATCCTTCCGCTGAACGAATATGGTTGTGTATACGCTTGAACAACGCTGGGAAATATTGCGACATTATTTTGAAAATCATGGTAATGTTGCAGAATGTGTGCGAAAATTGCGTACGGATTTTGGAAGAAGAGAAGCACCGTCAGCTCCGTATGTTCGTTATCTTATGAAAAAAGTGAAAGAAACTGGCATCCTCATCGATAAGCCAAAGCGTGAAAAGCCAAAAACAGTGATGCTGTGGCAGAAAGTGTGCGTGAAGCGCCATCAACATCAATTCACCGTCGTTCTCAACAATTGAACATTTCGGAGACATCATTGAGACGAATTTTGCATAAAGACCTTGGTATGACGCCATACAAAGTCCAATTGGTTCAGGAGTTGAAGCCAACTGACCATCCAATGCGTTTTCGCTTCGCTAAGTGGGCCTGCGATCGACTTAGAGAAGATGCCGATTTTGCCAAAAAAAATCATCTTTTCAGATGAGGCTCATTTTGATCTTGGCGGGTATGTAAACAAGCAAAATTGTCTCATTTGGGGCACAGAAAACTCGCGCGCATACATTGAAAAGCCGATACACCCAAAACGAGTCACTGTTTGGTGCGGATTTTGGTCCAGAGGCATAATTGGGCCATTTTTCTTCGAAAATGAGCAAGGAGTGGCGATCGTTATCGGGTCATTTTTGTTCACAAAAATTGAAGAGGAGAATATTGGCAACATTTGGTTTGTTTTTGAAGATCGCATTATCAGCCGCAGAGCTGATGTCGTTTGGCCACCTCGGAGTGACACCGTTGGACTATTATTTGTGGGGTGCCGTAAAAGATAAGTGTTACGCCGACAAGCCAGAGACAATTGACGCTTTAAAGGACAATATTCGTGAAGCCATTGGTGAAATACAGCTGCACACAATCGATAATGTGCTTAAAAATTGGACCGATCGTGTAGGCTACTGCATGGCCAGCCGAGGTAGCCATTTGAATGAAATTATTTTCCGTTATTAACCGGAAGGATAAAACTAATTATCCCTCAAATCAGACATGAGCTAAGTGTTACCATTCACGAAATAAGCACTAGTTGAAAAACGTTAGATGGCGGACAGTTTATATGGAATTCGGCCAACTTTGTTGAGTAAGTTTAATAAGTTGTTGAAGCTCGGAGTCAGCTGCTGTTTGCTCAGCAAAACGTTTCATTGTGTCATTCGACACATTTTGAATCGAGCATATTTCGGTTTGGTCATTTATTTCTGTTGCCGGTGCGTTTATACAGTCTCTGCTGAGTATATCGGCCAGAACGCTGTTTTTACCTTTTCTGTATATGACCTGTGGATTGTATTGGGTTAATTGAAATAATATTTTTTGCAATCTATTTGGGGCAGATTATATAGGCTTTTTAAAAATGCTCTCAAGTGGTTTGTGATCAGTTTCTACTGTTAAACGTTTTCCAACTATGTACTCGCAAAACTTCTCACAACCAAATTGTATACCAATGGCTTCTTTTTGTATTTGCGGATGCGCGATTTGAGATGACGACAATGTTTTTGATGCATATGCAACCGGTTGATCACCTTGAAGTAGAACCATATTTAGATTTGGATACTAGCATTTGGATTATAAAATTTTAATAGGGGAGTATTAGAAAAAATTGATTTTAAACGCTTAAAAGCATTGTTGTGGTTCTCTGTCCATTCCCAAGCAACGTCGTTTTTAAGTAAAGATCTAAGACTGTTAGTTACGTCAGAAAAGTTATAAATAAACTTAGTCTGAGTCTTTGTAATTCGACTTTATTTTGTGGTGCTTTTAAAGACATAATTGCACTCACCTTGTCTTGATCCGCTTGAACGCCTTTGTTTGTTAATACGAGGATTGTCTGACCGAACAATGATACAAGACATTTTTTCTCAATTTTTTTTTTTATTTTTCTACAGAGTCTCCGGGTAACTCTACACACTTCTCCCAGCGATGCGCCCATTACCCTTCCAAATAGTACTTGGCGTTTTTCTCTGCAAAATAATTATTCACGAAAGTGATTGCCTCCTCATTTGACGAAAATCTCTGTCCTCTAAGCGCAGTTTTTAGATGAGGGAACAAAAAGAAGTCGCTTGGGGCTAGATCTGGTGAATAAGGCCGATGGTCAAGCAGTTCAAACCGTAATTCATGGATTTTCGCCATGGCAACCGCTGAGGTGTTGGACGGCGCGTTGTCTTGGTGAAACAGGATTTTGTTTTTCTGCAAATGTGGCCGTTTTTCCGCAATTTCTGCCTTCAGCTTGTCAAGTAATGATGCGTAGTATGCTCCTGTAATGGTTTTACCTTTTTGAAAATAATCAATTAAAATAACTCTTATACTATCCCAAAAAATAGTCGCCATCACTTTCCCTGCCGAAAAAACAGTTTTTGCTTTTTGTAGAGCCGGCTCGCCTTTTGCAGTTCACTCTTGTATCCAAGTGTATCCAAGTTCCTTCTACAGTAATTAATCGGAGCCAAAACTCGGATTTATTGCGCCTAAACTGCGCCAACAGAGCGTTGGAAATGTTCATTCGAACACGTTTTTGGTCTAACGTAAGCAAACGCGGCACCCAACGCGCGGACAGTTTTCACATGCCTAAAACTTCATAACCTCTACTATCTCCCTTTGGTGAACTTTAGCAATGTTATCGTCAGTGGTTGCAGTTTTTGAACGTCCCGAACGTTCATCATCTCCCAAGCTCTTACGGCCACGTTTAAATTCAGCTGCCCAAAATTTCACTGTGGTAAATGATGGTGCAGAGTCCAACTCATTTTTGATTTGCGTAGGCGTATTGCCTTTCAAAAACAAGAATTTAATAACAGCTCGATACTCAAGTTTTTCCATTTTGACAAAAAACACTTACATCGACTCACTCAAATGACTGTCAACTGTCAACAACTGCGCGTCCAAAATGACTGAAACTTCGGTAAGTAACTGTCAAAAGATGCACAACTAGCATTCACTAGCTTTTATTGACGAGTGCCGCTATCTTTACGTTGCGGTCGGAAACTTTTCAGACAACCCTCGTATATGTCCAAGAAATTTCACGTTTGTTGTGTTGAATACGCATTTTTCTTTATTTAGTTTTAAGCCACTTTGTTGAATTTTGTTGTTTTTTCAAGCTGTTTTACAGTTTTACCGTGTATTAGACTGTCATCTATGGAGACCTCAGTGTTTTCTATTCCATCCAATAGATTTGACATGTAGCTCTGATACACTTCCGACGCTGACGCTATACCAAGAGGTAATCGCTTGTATGAAACACGGCCCCAAGGCGTTGCCATCGTTAAGATTTTCGATGTGCGCGGAGTCACTATCCTTTTTTGCAATCTAGCAGTGTAAAATATTGGGATCCCTTGATGTTTGCCACGGTCTCTTCAATAGTTTTAAGTGGATGATATCATCTTATAATGTTTTTGTTTACCTCCGAGGAGGGATCGATGCATATTCTTATTTGGTTGTTTTTATTTACCACAACCATTGGGGATACTGCATTTTGCCTATTTCGGCTTTAACTTTATCGCGAATGGAGTTAGGCACTTTGCGCGCAGTATAAATCTCAAAACGCGGATTTTCACCTAATTCAATGTCATATTCATAATCAGAGACACAATGAAGCCCCAAAAAAATGTTTTCGTCGACTTGCAGCTCTTCAACGCGACCAACTAAATTTAAAACTTCACACGCTTTTCTTCCCAAAATGGGCGCAACAGGGTAGTCAACGACTTTAAAATTGATGCATGCTTTATTATTGCGCACTAAACATCGAGTGTTAACCTCTCCACACACATCTATACAATTGTCACCAAATGCTATTAATTTCTTAGTTGAGGGGCTTTCTGTTTCTAGTGTTTTTGTTATTTTGTTGGCGATAGATTTTGGTAGCATGTTGCACTGCGCTCCAGTGTCTAACTTCAGTATAACTGTCTCATTATTTATTTGTACTTCTTCGTACCAGTTATCTTTTGTGTCTTTATTTGTCTTATTTTTCTCCACTGATAAAACAAGTAGATCATTCGACTCTGTTTCGCTTCGGCCGTTTTCGAAAACGTCATCTGCATCAAATTGCTTTTGTAAAATGTTCTTAAACGCAAGCTGCGAAAGTCATTTGTTCGAAAACAACATCATAAATCACACTACATTTGCAGCATGTTCGATAATGCAGTGTTTGCTGGGCAGACGTTCATAAACGTCAACTACGCTGCAAAAAAGCAGCCACAAATCTGTGCTGTGCATTAAAAAAATTGGGAAAGAAATGAGTGAATCCGAATATTCAGGAGAATCTCAGTCCCATGAACAGTAAGTACATAAAATCGGCTAATTTACTTGTTTTAACTAAATATTATGCTTATTAGATGCTCTGTTCGAAAACGTCAAATGCTCTTGCAAGAAAAAAATCATATAGATGACACAGATCAACGATACCAAATGACGTTTGCAGTTTGATGTTCGCAACCCTTAAGTATTGCAAATGACGATCAAATGACGTTTTCGAAAACGGCCATGTACTCTTTTCTTCTTAAAACACAACTCTGAGAAGTGCCCTTTTTTATGGCAGGTTGAGCATTGATGACGATAGGCAGGACAGTTATTTTTTGCCTGCCTCTTCCCGTAACGGTTGCAAGTGTCGGCTATTTTAACCTGTTGGCTGTTTGTGTTGTTATTAAGGTATTGTTTGTCTTTTTTAGAGTTTTTGTATTCTTTTTTGTTGTTTCTGATTGATTGAGATGAGTATGCATGTTGTTTGTATTTGGTTAGTGCATTTATTTCTTCGGCTTTGTGTAATTTTTTCAACTGTAGTGTTTCTGCCTCAGTTGCTCTACAAATTTTTATCGTTTTGTCCAGCTCTAGGTTTTCTTCTCCTAATAATTTTTCACGAAACTCATCACTGAGTATACCAACAACAATTTTGTCTCTTATAAAGTTGTCCTCTAATGTTCCAAAGTCACAGTTTTTGCCTTGATTGGTTATTTGTGTTAAAAATTCGTCAAAGGTGTCACCTTGGTTTTGTGCCATCATGTTGAATGCATATCGCTCAAATGTAATATTTGCTTTCGGAGCAAAATACTCTTCAAATTTTCTTTGAATTACTATTCATGTAGTTTCTTTCGGTCTGCGTCTGCATTATAAATGTTGGCAGCTGTTGTCGTGTGTAGGGTTTTAATTTTGCTAAAAACTTTTAACTATGTGTGGGGTTAAAGAAATGGGTAGAAAAAAATGAAGTTTTAAATAAAACACGTTTGTTCTTCTTCAAGGGTTGCAGCAAAGAGAGCCTTTTTATTAGTTTCCGGAAATTACTTCCATTTTTACTTTTTACAATAAGTGATATACACTACTAAAAATCATAGCCTTACGTTACGTTTACTAGTTTACATTAGATAAAATAAGAGTACAATTTCAATCAATTTAGCTCAGTTTAAACATGAATTACAATTTTAAAACAAAAATAAAATAATTATTTTTTACTAAAAATACATGTATATTATTAATACATTTTGTTCACGAACAGCAGCATCAGGTCCAATTGATGACACAAAAGTTGCCACTTGGACTTCTGGAGATCTGCTATCATTACCCGCAGCGACAGAAAACCACGTATGAATATTGCTGCATCCAATGCTTCTAGGTTAAAGCCATGTTGTTGTTTGCTATAACTACGGCTTTTGGTGGTTTTATAAATGATGAACCAATATTTGTATACTGAGCCCGTTATTCTGACACCATGTGATGACTTATTAAAAGGCATGATGCTTCTTGGATGAAGGAGAATGAAAGACTGACTCTTTATTATAATGTTATAAGTTGTACATGTTGGAAGTATGTGTGTGTATATGAATGTATACATGACACTCGGCTTCGTCAGTACAAACGTGGGTACGCATTAAGCTTGTTTGCAGAAAATGGAGTGGATTCAACCGATCATTGATTGTCTAAAAGAGCCGTATCCTGGTCATTCCTTATTGGCAAAATAGGTAAGTGCAAGGCAAGTATATTATAGATCAAAGTCAATAGACGGGATCTGTGAGATCTTATTCTTAAGGTTAAGCATTCAATGAACATACTTGCAGGTTTCCAGCTTTTGTCTGTACGAACACATACAACATGAAGATGCAACTTGAATCAATTTTCCAAAAACTTCCCTAATGTCGAATCCAATTTAATTTCATCGGCCGGCTGGTTTGAATTTGTTTACTTTGTCCATGTGCTTCGTATTTGTAGTCCCAAACAACAACACACGATTGACAATCGTCATAATTGTCATCTCATATCACAATTTTATATGAATTCATTCTCGCCTATCCGATGTCAATGCCAACGCTGCTGGTGCCATTATTCGTATGCCTTCTTCGAAATTTTTTGATTTCGATTTAATCGCTCGAACAGCTTTGGCTGGATTTGTGCCTTTTGTGCGTAATCACGTTCATGTGGCAGCATTTTCAAAGCACATTACTCGACACAAAGAATCCAACACCATATGTGTCAACACGCAATAATTCACCGAAAATAATCCAAACAATTGACCGATGGCTTACAGCTACAGTCTAACATATTCGTACACCGATACCGAATCAGTATGGTGCCATCCCCCTCGATTTGCAATGGTAAAATCATCCAGGCAGGGTTGAATTGAAACCAGCAATCAACCCTCCTTGTGGAATTGAATTGAAATTGCTACGCTGGAAGATGATCTACTAATTGTTTGGCTTCGCGGCGAGAAAAGTTATTCAACCGACTCCAGAGTCGTGGCCGGCGTCAGAGTCAGGAATTGGAGTCGCATAGTGAGTAACTTTCAACGCTTGCCTCAGGAGATTTTTCTAATTAAACGCGAGCCCAACTCTCCAGAGAGATCCCTTTCTGTCGGGTGTTAACCCAAATAGATACAAGGTTGCCAGTTGATGGTACTGCTAACGTTGCCTTTGCTTTTGCTTTTGCCATTGCTAAGTTGCCTTGAGGGGTTGATTAGTCCCATTATGAGGGGTGTGTTTGAATCAATTTAGCGCGCTACGCACTTGTTTGCCACAGGGTTGGGCGCCTAACACTTAGATGGGATAAGGATACGGATATACAATACATACGTGAGTGTTTTAAGGTTTCCTCTCGACAACTGAATTCTGGAGAGAACCGGCAAACCCAGGCCATTCGGGCGAAACCTTCATTTGATAAATGTGGGCAAATAATTGCCTAATTTATGCGCACTTAAATTATAAGAGGGGAGGGAGGGATACAACAGATACTCGTACAAATCGCACACCGGGAATCGTTGAAATTCGAAATCGGGAAGATGGATGAAATTAGAAGAGTAGATTCACAAATTGTTAAAGCCGGATTACAATTTAATGTTTCCGGTTTCCCTTTTGTTTGTTATGTTTGCACATTTATGTTGTCGAAATGGGATTTCTGGAAACAATGGAATGAGGGATCTTCAGTTTTACAATTTTCGGATTTTATGACTTGTGCAGATTAAAGGTGAGGATGAGTTGTTTGTTTTGAATGTAATTGGGTTTCCTTGTTATAATCGCGGATGTTATGCTGTAGAGGGTAATGAATTTTGTATCGATTCAAATAAAAGACGAGTGGCAATCAATATCGATATGCTCAACAATTCCAACCACTATCTGGTAAAAGTTTATGTCGTGAGTTGATAACCAAATTCCTAGTTTTGTTCTCAGTGCACATGCAACAAGACCTTCAAAGGTACAGTAACAGCAATACACCTATACAGATAACACTTGGATGCTGTCATCGAACAGTACCACAGTTATTGTTCGTTTGGTTCCAAATCTTATAAAGTCACATGACTCACAGCGCTTAGTATTACCTTATTCTATCGAACAATCGACAGGATAAAACTGATCTTACCCCTTTCACGTTGTTCCAAAGGATGCACCTCCCTCACAAGACCGAAACGTCTTTTAGCCTGCCAGAAAGTCAACACCATTTTAGGAGTTCTTGACATGATATCCGAGAAAGCTTGCAATACGTCTAGAGCTGCCTGTCTTTTAGAGCAAACGGCCACAAAATCCGACTGGGAGTACTGCTGAGTGTGGGTGTTAGAACCATTGAAAATGAGCCGACCATAGCAGTGGATTCAGGACACTGCTTTGCTGGCAACTCCTGTTTACCTCTGCCGTCACATAGAGCCCGCGTTAACATCCGAAGTCAGCGTTACTCTTATCCACAAACTAGTGATTCGTCTCAGCCGTGTTATATATGGCGTCAAAAGTTGCGTTGTTGAAAGCACATCGAAAATAACTATCGCGTACTCCTTGTTGTCGAGTGCGCCTTCAATTCCACCCATCAGACTTTAAAGCGTAGTCTCACCGGATCGCACTCTGCCAGAGAGAATATCTTCTTTCTATGTAGCGTGTAGTCATTGTTACAGAATTTTCGATATAAAGGCTATATGCCAGTGCTAGGTTAGCATAGAAGATTCTACTCAGAGTTGCTATATAGCAGCAAGTCTATACCTAACAAGATATCGTATATCGGTTTTTCAGCAAGAGGTGTAGGATTTGCGATATTTCTAAAACATTTATTGCTTTATAAAGTAGGCACATGGGGATTATTTATGGAACACACACAGTATCTTCCTCATAACCACGACGGCTCAGTTTTTCATATAATTGGGTCTCTATCTCGGTGATGGCGGCTTCATTGTTCACTTTCAGAGTTGGAATTGTTTGCAGATGGTTGGCGTGGACGCTGTTTTTAACATAACCTCAAAGAAAGACGTCCAAAGGTGTTAAGTCGGACGATTGTTTGGCAACTTGTATTGTACGTATCACCATCATACTGAAAGTAGAGGTCGAACGTATCTATATTCTCGATCTCCGGCCCTAAAAATAATGTTGATCATGGCTTGGTTGCGCGCTCCGTTGACGGTAATGGCTTTTGCTGCCTCGTTTTCGAAAAAGTACGGCCCTATGACACCTCCGGTCCATAAACTGCACTATTCTTGCTCTAAGTGCATTCGTAGCACTCGTAGATTTTCGGTGCCACAGATGCGGAAATGGATCTCATCCGAAAACGCGATCTTCTTGCAAAAATCAATATCAGCATGCATTTTTTCCAGAACCCAATCCGAAAACGAACGGCGCTCCTGGTGTCCGGCAGTCTTCAATTCTTGCGTTAATGGAGGTGGTTGGATCGTTTTCAACACTTTCCTTTACTGTTTCTATATTTTCCATTGAACGTCCGGGGCGAACACGTTTCGGCGTCTTCACATCTTGTACTGAACCCAACTATCTATTTGTAGGTTCGGGGGTTGATATTATTTGCGTTTCAGAAACACGGTTTTCTTCAGACTCTGACTTGAAGGATAAATTATATAGTCTGGAAGGCTATCAAATTTTCCGTGGTGACAGAGTCGGTCGTGTAGGTGGTGGAATCGCTGTTTACATTAGAAATGGTATATTTCGTGGGGTTAAAATAAATTGTGCGTTCAAAGGTAATAGTGAGATGGATTTCTTATTTCTGGATTTAACTAGCGATACCGATGCAGTTCTTCTCGGAGTGGCTTACAGACCAAATAAGAATGTTAATCTTTCTCACCTCATCTCCTTGTTAGTCAGTCGTTCATAGACCTCAGTGGTGAGCAGACGTATTATCGTATTATCGTGTTCGGCTTAAGTAGTGCAGTAAACTAATAAGTATAATTTTAGCCAGTGAATTTTCAAGTGTTCGGTAGGCGAGGTGGTAAACACCTGGAAGATATCATACCTGGTGTGACGATCCCGAGGCCTGGGTTCAATTCCCATCGGCAGACAAACTGTTTTTATTTCCAATTTTTATTGAAATAATAACAAGAGAAGTGTAAAAAAAACTATATAGAAAAAAACAAAAAAAAAAATCACGTGATGGATTGCGGAGAGCGGTCCGCTATGCCAATAGCCGGACCTGCTGAATTGTTATCAGGCGAGGCTTCAAGCAGTTCAAGCCAAACACCAACGGCTAAGAGAACTTCCACAGCAAAAACAGCAGCAGCAGCAACCACACCACGAACAACAACAACAACAACAACATCATCATCAATAACAACAACAACAACAACAGCAACAACAACAACTGCAGCAGCAGCAGCAACAGCAATAACAGCAGCAGAAGAAGGACAAGGTGCCTCCGATCAACACCTATAAACTAGAGGTAAATGCAACCAAGGACCTGTGTAAGTTGGTCATTGGTAATAATTTTAACATAAAGAGATTGGGGAACGATCGCCATGCCATCCACTATAATACAGTGGCGGGCTACGCGAAAGTGAAAGAGCTCCTAAAGGAAACGACGACGGAGAACTACTCATTCACACCAAAGTGTGAAAAGCGGCAATCTATGCTGCTGATGGGGTTGGAACCGTCTTCTGATCCTGAGGAGATCCTGCTCAAAGAGAAGAAGTGCAAAGGACTCAAGTTTGTGGGGGTAAAGCCATTTACCACAGGTAGAGCTAGGCGGGAGAAACGGAGTCTGCCGTTCTTCTTGGTGCAGCTCAGTCGTCTGGATAGTCTAAGGAGTATCAATGTCCTAGACTACCAAGTGATTCATTGGGAAAAACTGAAAAGGAGCGAAGGCGTTATACAATGCGTTCGCTGCCAGAGGTTCGGGCACGCCGCGTCGAACTGCCAAATGCAGCCTCGATGCGTGAAGTGCGCTAAGAACCACAGCTCCGAGGAGTATGCTCTGGGTAGGGACGGAGCATCCGATAGGACGCAGCTCTCGTGCGTATTATGTGGGAACGTGGGACACACCGCAAACTATCGGGGTTGTCCTAAGTTCGCTGACATTAAAAAAGCAAAACTGGCTCGCCAGCAGAAGGTGGAGGTCAAACGTTCACCTGTTAGATTCCAAACACAAGCCGTCACGTCCCAAATTTCCTACGCCCAAATGGCGTCTGGTAGAGGGGCTACGGTACAGCAAGCGACTGTTGCTTCTCCGGCGCCAATGCCGAGAACAACGGAAGCTGCACCTAACATGCTGGCCATCATGCTCGCAATCTAAGGGCAGATGGCTCAGCTGCAAAAGCAGGTGCAAGAACAGGCCAAGCGGGTGGACCAGATCCACACGCTGCTGCCGGGCCTAACGCAACACATGCCGTAATGGATACGCACATGGTGGAGCAAACTTTGAAGGTCCTTGCGGTGAATGTTAATTCACTGATTAGGATCGAACGAAGAGCCGCGATGTTTAAATTGCTACAAGATCAAACTCCTGATGTGCTTTTTGCTAGCGACACCAAGCTAACCGATAATCACAAACTGGAGTACAATAATTATATTGTTAGAAGAAGAAACCGACCCAGATCCAAACGTGGAGGTGGTGTCGCGATCGTCATTAAAGGAGGTATAAAATTTCACAGAGTGTACAAGGGCGTGTTGCGCAGGTTCCGGGTGTTGGAGGCAGTCGTCGTTTACATCCCGCTCCGCAGTCGAAAGCGGCTGTACTAGGCCTCTGTTTATGCACCTGATACTTCACAATCCACCCTATTCATTACAGAGCTCGACACGCTTTTTCGACTTCTGAGGCTGGAATCGGGAGAGAATTATTTTATAATCGGCGGGAATTTCAACGCTAGACACAGAAATTGGGGAAATAATTTGCCAAATACTAGAGGGAACCTACTACTCGATTGGTGGGGTCAGCACGATGTCATGTACAGACTCGGTCTTAAAGCGACGGATAACCCGTCGTTTCCCAGAGGCGGGTCTTATTTGGATCTACTGCTGTACGACGAACGTATACGACTGACAGGTACGAATTTACAAACATTAAACTGTCTGCGCACATTCGTGTATGACAGCGACCATTGCGGTCTTAGCATCGAAATTACAGTTCCCAACGAAATTGCGAAATTGGAGGAGTTTGTCCAAAGGTATTCTTATAACTACAGTAAGACTTGATGGACACGCTTCTCCTTGGAAAGAGCGCTCTCCTCGAACACTCTCCACCCACCGCCCAATAGGAATTTGTCAAACGAGGAGATCGACAATTACCTAAAACAAATGGACGAGACAATTAAACAAACTATGGACACTACAATACCGCGGTATCGACGTACGACTAACGAAGACCTGTTCCGCAATCCTACTATTGACGCACTGCACCGATAGAAAAGTAGACTTCTGACAAGACTCAAACACTTGTACAAACAGTTAACTGACCGACAAGACCCGGAGATTAGGACACTGAAGTCGTCGATTAAAAATATTCAAACGCTAATAAAAGAGAATTACAGAATTTCTGTAAGTTTGTATTGGAACAACAAGGTTCGGGCTGTAAACACCAGCAACCCGAATATGTTTCCGCAAATAAATAAACTATTTCGGAGAAGAAACCAAAACGACCTTCAGTGTCTTAAAATAGCCCGGACAACAGACAACGAACGGTTACTGACAATAGCAGGTATTGATCCAAATGAGGCCGCTGATGATGACGACTTCTTTGTGATCGAGGATCCACAGGAGAAAGTTGAGGCCATAGGGGCGACTTTCCAGGAAGTATACAAGGCCATTGATATCATTGGCCCTAATTATGACCTGGACAATCGCGTCTTGGTGCATGACTTCTGCATTCGAAATGAAATAGGGAACTGGCGATCCGAGGGCTCTGGTTTCGCCCGGTTTAGCGACGAAAATATGGCAAATAATGTCATTGCCAGAGAGGGTGACCTACCCCCGTTCATTTCGAAAGAAGGACTCCATGAGATCTTCGATACAATCAGAGTTAAGAAATCAGTGGGGACCGATGGTATTCCGAACATCGTGCTTCGACATCTTCCTCTAGAAGCGGTGAACATTTACACCACCCTGTTTAATAATGCAATGAATAATGCACATTATCCAGCGCATTGGAAAACGGCGGTGGTACAACCTATCCCCAAAAAGGGAAAGGATATATCCAATCCGGCGAATCTCCGGTCGATAAGTCTCCTTCCGAATATCAGTAAGATTTTTGAAAAGGTAATCAATAGAGCTCTGTCTAGGTGGGTTGAGGACTAACATATAGTTCCGGATAATGAATTCGGTTTTAAGGCGGGATATGATATCTCACATGCCGCGTCTAAACTGGTGTCCGATATCCAATGGAAAAGAGGCAAAAAACAATGCACTGCTGCCTGCCTTGTTGACTTGGAGAAGGCCTTCGACACCGTATGGTTAGAGGGTCTTTTCTATAAGCTGACTGGGCTGGGGATCAGTAAGCCACTCTTGTACATTCTTTATAATATGCTACACAACAGACAGTTCATCGTGAAGAATGGTGATGTGACTTCTGTTGGAATATTTCAAATTAAAAATGGTCTTCAGCAAGGTGCGGTCAATTCGCCGATCCTATTCAACATTTATACAAGCGACTTGATAAGTTCACTTCCCCATACTATTGCGTACGCAGACAATTTGATAGCGTACAGAACAGGTCCAAAAATCGAGCGTGACTTCGATAAGATAAGACGATTTTGCGATAACTGGAAGTTGAAAATCAATCAATCTTTTCCATCAATTATGGACCTGCCTCACTAATGAGGCAGGGCTGACCAATATATTTGCTTTGTAAATAGCGATGGCCAGCTTACATAGGTTTAGGTTAGCATTTAAGTAATATATACATGTGTTAATGTATATAAAGGTATATACTAACATATGTATATTATTGTGTATAATGTCTAAGTGTGTTTATGTGTATTTTGTGTATGTAGGTTAAGTAGACTAAGGTTTATTTTAAGTTAGATATTAAGTTTTTATAAAAAAGAAAAATTGTCCATACGCTAAGTTTTTGTAATCAAATTTTTTTCTTAGCCCTAAGTATATAAAATAAATATTTCCAAATAAAATGTAAATGAAGTCGAAAGACATAGATATAAGAATTTAGAGTAGCTTAGAGTGCCTGTGTGGGGCCAGTAAGTTAGCATAAGATTGTTAAGTAATTGTAAGCTAGCATTAAAGCATTTTTTGTTAGTGATTAAGAAAATAAAATGCATTGAAACTGAAAACTGACTGGAATTATTCACGCCTGGCACACCAACAATCTCGACGAAGTTCTCCAGCTGTTTCTGCTCTCTCCAATTCAGCTTACTTTCCAGGCTCACAACCTTCGATCACAGAGAGTTGTTCTCCTCTTTCAACTGCCTGACTAAGTCTAGAAGTTCACTATCAATTTTATACTTTAAGCAAATGAATTCATCATATAACAGCTGAAGGGTTATTGAACTGCTGGGCGTCTGGGACAGCGAGTTAGTATGTTGGTGTTGGTGTAACGGAGATGTTGTACGCTGATTCTTGCTAATGCACGGTTTTGCTTGCTGTTTTGTTGTTGTTTTGTTGTTGTTGTAGACTTTTGCTGCTTTTCGCCATACTGTTGATGTTTTGCTGCTGCAGCTGATGTCGATGGTTTAACTACATGTTGTTGTTGTAGAGACAAACGGCGCAAGGCACTTCACTTGTCACAACGATATTTAAAATTGTTTGTGAACATGTAGTCAATGTCGGCTAGTTGGATATTCACACAGGGACCGTGAAAAAAGAGTTTGCAGTCGCTACAATCGACTTTAATTGCGTCAGCGCGATCTATTTTGTCTTGGCAAACTGAACACTTTATTTTAGTGATTTAATAGTGAATTATATGATACTTGATATAAACTCTTAGATTGAGAAAACGATGAGCACCCCACGACACTCGATTCACTATTGAAGCTGATACGGTTTCTTAGTCATCAGAAGAAGATCTGCTCATTGGCAATGTGTAGTAAGCAGATCAAAAGATACCAAGACGTGGAATGTAAAAATACTAATCAACAAACATAAAGTAGATACACAAGTGGACACAGGTGCTGAAGGAAATATTATGTCTGTATACAAATTTAATATGTTAGAAGTAGACAAAACAGTAATTAAAAACACCTCCACAAACCTATTAACTTTTTCTGGTGAAAAACTGTCGGTTATAGGAAAATGTATATTAAATTGTGAGTTTGAAAATGAAAGCTTAATTTCACACGAAATACTGAAGTAATAAATAATTTAAATGATCTTATGGAACAATATAAAGAGGGTTTTTAATGGATTAGGGTGCCTTAATAACAAGTGTCGATTACTTCTCAAAGAGAATGTTCAACCTATAGTGGAACCACCGCGAAAAATACCTTTTCACCTACAAACCGAACTCAGGGCAGAGCTTAATCGCATGGAAGATTTACAAGTTATTGTACGGGAAACTGAACTAACACCGTGGGTGAATTCCATTGTTTTGGTGAGGAAATCGAATGGAAGTTTAAGGCTTTGTCTTGACCCCAGTCATTTCCAGATGTTGATGAAGTCAAATGTCGACTATCAGAAGCAAAATATTTCAGAAGCTTGGATGCTAATAGTGGGTTTTGGATGATACCTTTGGATGAACCTGTGTACATTCAATACGCCTTTTGGAAGATATCTGTTTTTACGCCTTCCTTTTGGTATTAACGCGGCACCCGAAATGTTCCAAACTTGATTATATAGGGTTTTCCAATAAGGACTTGACAACTTTTTTTTAAATAAAACGCAAACCATTTGAGATATTTGAAAAATTGTATTATCGGCTTGAAGTACAATCAAAACATTTATGAATGGAACTCGACTTCGTTCATATGGCCACCGCGGGCACGTTTACAGCGGTCGATTCGTTGGACAAAATTTTCAACGACTCGGCCACACATTTCGGCCGAAACGGCCGCTATTTCGCGTTCAATGTTGGCTCTGAGCACTTCCAACGTCGTCGTCGGCTTATTGGCATAAACCAATGACTTAACGTAGCCCCACAGAAAATAGTCAAGCGGCGTCAAATCGCACGAACGAGGCGGCCAATCGACTGGCCCATTTCTTGAGATAACACGCTCACCATACTTACTCTTCAATAAATCGATTGTATCGTGTGCTGTGGGGGTTGTGGCATCATCCTGTTGAAACCACATGTCGTCCAAGTCCATATTGTAAAATGTTTGTGTGGGTACAAATGATAGAACTTATTCTTTTCAATACAAATCCCTTTATTCAGTACAGTTACAATTCACTATTTAATTCTTTCTCTCAGTTCAATTCAATTTCTCAACCACTTATACTTTTCTTATTTTTTACTTAAACCACTTAATCACTTCTCCTAATTAACACTTCAAATTCCACTTTAGAACTGATTTGCATACCTTTGGGATGCTGGTATTTATACTCGAATGACATACTTCGAGAACAATCCTCGCCACCCAGCGTCCCATACAATTTCCAATTTGCTAGAAAATTCGATTCTACTCTCCAGTCGAGACTTTGCTAATCCAGTATCGAAACCTTCTAGTCTTCGAGTTTCGACATTTTCTGCTAGATGTCGCTGCTCACATTTGAGTGGTTATCACATTGCTCCCTCCCTACAGTTGTTCGTCCCGAACAACTTCGTCATTCAGCATCCCGTTGAAATGACACATTCTATCCAAATGGACCACTTTAAATTTTCCTCGATCCCCACGCTGGATCCGGTAGACAACGTCATTAATGCGGGTTATCACCTTGTATGGACCTTCCCAGTCCTGTTGTAATTTTGGTGATTTGCCTTTCTTACGCTGAGGATTATACAGCCAAACCAGATCTCCTTCGTTGAAACCGAAAGATTTCGCCTTGATATCGTACCTAGTTTTCATGCGGCTGCTTGCTAGCTTCATCTTTTCTCTGGTGTCTTCATGCAATTTACGAATCCTGCTGCGTAAGTCATTCACGTACTCGTTCACCTCTTTGGGCTCCGTCGGTGGGGATCCGAATTTTGCTTCACTTGGCAACCGAATTGTTTGACCAAATAAGATCTCGGATGGTGTGTGCCCTGTTAAGCTATGGACCGCGTTTCGGTAGGCCATTAAGAAGAGGGGTATGTGTCGATCCCAATCCCGCTGGCAGTTGCTGACAACCTTAGATAGATGCTCATTCAAGGTTCGATTGAATCGCTCGACCATTCCATCAGATTGAGGGTGTAGTGGCGTTGTCCTTGTCTTTCTTATTCCCAAATATTGGCATATTTCCTGGAAGACTTTTGATTCAAAGTTTCGCCCTTGATCAGAGTGCAGCTCCATTGGGACCCCAAATCTGCTCACCCAGTTGTTGACTATCTGTTCGGCTACGGTCTTAGCCTCTTGATTTGGGATGGCAAACACTTCCGGCCACTTACTGAAGTAATCCATGACTACGAGAGTATATCGGTTTCCATTAAAGGTTTCGGGAAACGGCCCAGCGATGTCGATGGCTATTCGTTCGAAAGGTGCTCCGACATTGTATTGTTGCATTTGTCCATGTGGCTTTACTTTTGGGCCCTTGGTAGCCGCACATCTTATGCACTTTTTGCACCAATTCTCGACATCTTGTTTAGCGCTTAGCCAATAGTAACGTTCCCTTACCTTTTCCAACGTCTTATTTATTCCCAAATGGCCTCCTGAGATTCCGTCATGTATTTCATGGAGCACTTGGTTGACTCTGAACCGTGGCACAATTAGCTGCATACGAGATGTTGTCCCATCTGCACTTTCCCATTTTCTCTTCAGCAATCCATCTTGCACAAAAAGTGAGTCCCACTGTGCCCAGTATGCCTTCAGAGTTTGGCTCCGATCTGATATCTGCTGCCAGCTTGGTCTTTCCTCGTGTTCCTTCCAGGCCAATATTGGTTCGATGTCATTGTCTGCCTGTTGGGAGGAACGGATTTCGTCTATACTCCAACCCTCTATTGGCTCAGTCCTGATCGTTTGGATAGTTGCCTGTTCTTTCGCTTCTTTACCACTGACTACTTCTGCTGGGAGGCTTTCGTTGCATTGTTTTACCTGTGAGACTGGGATAATTACCCTGGAGTCAACTTCTGCTACAGACTTCTGCCCCGCGAAGTAAACATTTCCTAACTGATGGCTTCTGGAAATTTGACCGGTTTCTTGGTAGCCGTTTCTGCCGGTTTTTCTTTCTATTTGCCTGTAACCCCAGTGCAGACAGCCTTCTCGTCGTACCGGTTCTTTACAATGCCCTTGCAAATGTCCTACTTTATCGCAGTTCCAGCAGCGCATTCTTCGGCTCTCCCGCGGGATATTTCGTTGCATAGTAGTTGGTCTTGAGCAGGAGTATTCACCAGATACTATTTCCCTTACGAAATGCATTCCTTTGGAAGCCTGATTGGATGCTTCCATCGCCAGAGCGAAGGCAAGTGATTCAGCAAGGGTTCTTTTCCCGGCCATCCTTACTGCTGATTGTAGCTTCAAATCTGCAATTCCCCTGATGAATGCGTCCTTTGCCATTTCGTCGATTATTTCTTGGCCTGCGGTGGGATATGACAAATGTGCCAGTCTACTCACGTCTGCTTGGAGCTGTTGCAGTGTTTCTCCTCGTTGCTGCATACGGCCTTGCAATTGAACCTTGTAAACTTCCCGCATGTGGCTATCCCCAAACCGTTTCTCGATAGCCTGCACTAAAACCATATAGTCTCTATTCTTTTCGATATCGATTGTTTGTAACAATTCTGCCGCAGGACCACGTAAGGCCATCGCTAGGGCAAAGCACTTCTCCTTATTGTCCCAGTCGTTTGCACAGGCAGCCATTTCAAACTGCTTCTTATAAGTAGACCATGAGGTCTGGCCATCGAATGAAGGAGGCTTCAAATCTTTTCTCCTTAGACCGCTTAAAGAACATTCTCGCAGTTTCTGTTTTCGCACTGTGTCGAGCTCTTTTGCCAGTTGCTGAACTTTGCTGTCCATTTCCTCGAATTTTTCGCCAACATTCTTCTCTATTCTATCAAATTTGTCATCAACGTTTTTCTCTATTCTTTCAAATTTGTCATCGATTTCTTCGAATTTTTGCTGGAGAATGTTCTTTTGTTCTTCCAGATTATTCTTTTGTTCATCCATTTTCTGTTGAAGACCGTGCAGATTGTTGGTTTGTTCGTTGAATTTTTGTTCAATGCTGCTCTTCTGCTCGTCCAATTTTTGTTCCAGACTGTTCTGGAGAATGTTCTTCTGTTCTTCCATATTTTTCTTTTGTTCGTCCATTTTTAATAAGAGGAGTTGCATCATTGCAGCCATGTCATTGCCGGTACTTGTCTGTTCATCCTCGTCAACATCAAAGGAATATGCATCAGGATCATGTCCCTCGTTGTTCAAAGCCTCCTGAAGTCGGAGCACCAGGTCACTTTTTCCTCCACTGGCGCTGAGGCTTCTCTTGTTCAACTCGGATTTGAGTTGGACGAGGGTCAACTGCAATAGTTATCGACCCATTCTAGCCTTTTCAAATAGTCAGAAAACACTTTTTTTTTTTTTTTTTTTTTTACACACACAATAAGTCCTATCCCACTTCTGACACCAATGTAAAATGTTTGTGTGGGTACAAATGATAGAACTTATTCTTTTCAATACAAATCCCTTTATTCAGTACAGTTACAATTCACTATTTAATTCTTTCTCTCAGTTCAATTCAATTTCTCAACCACTTATACTTTTCTTATCTTTTACTTAAACCACTTAATCACTTCTCCTAATTAACACTTCAAATTCCACTTTAGAACTGATTTGCATACCTTTGGGATGCTGGTATTTATACTCGAATGACATACTTCGAGAACAATCCTCGCCACCCAGCGTCCCATACAATTTCCAATTTGCTAGAAAATTCGATTCTACTCTCCAGTCGAGACTTTGCTAATCCAGTATCGAAACCTTCTAGTCTTCGAGTTTCGACATTTTCTGCTAGATGTCGCTGCTCACATTTGAGTGGTTATCACAATATCTTCCAATTCGGGCCAAAAATTATCGGTGATCATGGCGTGAAGGCAGCGATATTTTCTCACTGACACGGCAACATCACACAACGAATATGTAGACTCAAATTTTTGCACTAAACTTGTTATTGGTTGTCCCTATTGGAAAACCCTTTATCTATAAACGATTTTTTGATATATGCTAGTTCTAAAGAAGAACCCGATAAATATTTAAAAATGCTTTTAAAAAAAGCACAAGAAATCGGTTTAAAATTTAACAAAACTAAATCGCGCATGTCCGTTAATGTAGGGATTCCCAAAGTGTGCGCATCGGCGCCCTGGTGCGCCGTAGAAAGTAAAGAGGGGCGCCGCGCCGTGAGTTAGGTAGATTAAAATAAAGATAAAATAATACGTATTTCTTGTATATTATATCTTATATCTTTATATTTTATTTTAAATTCACAAAAATACAAATACAAAAGCAGCTTCACGCTGCTTGTAAACTGAATTTTTAAGCATACCTCACTTTGCACATGCTAAATTCATTTGGCCCGTTGTAACATTTAACTGCAATTTCAGTAACTTTTTTGCCAAAATACGAGTAAGTCGACTGGCATTGTTTTTTTTTTTTTAAGTGCCTCTCTTTTGACACATCAGTACGAGGTAAATAAAAAAATTACCAGCCTGACATGCGCAATGTGTATTTTTCAAATCTCAATTCTCAAAACACTTGCTTTCTCAGCCCAGTGAGTGAATGATACATCCATATAAATTCTCCACATAAGTCGAAGACAAGCGGGTTATTTCTGTGCTTAAGAAAGCGTTATTTGAACAAAGAGGTATAAACCGCAGCGAAAAGTAAAAGCAAAAACGGTAAATATGTTCAGTAGTTCAAAAACGATTATTGAAGGGTTGCACGTGTCGTCGTGTTTTGTTTTAATTGTGTCGCTTTGTTTTTCGTCAAAAATCTCACGCGAAATGGACAGATTTTTATTGAATAAACAAGACGGTAGTTCAAGTGGTACAGATAAAGCATCTACTAGTGGCAGCGGGGAAGCAAAGAAGCGAAAATATCATAAATACGATGATAGCTATTTGGACTTTGCTTTTACTTCAATAGAAGTAAACAATGAAGAAAAACCACAGTGTGTGCTTTGTTTGAAAATACTATCATCTGAAAGTATGCTTCCGAGTAAGTTAAAGCGACATCTCGAGACGATTCATCCAACTATGGCTGACAAATCGCGTGATTTTTTTCACCGGAAAATACAAAATTTAATAAAAACAAAAAACTTGTTCACTCAGCAAGCCGCAATACCCAACAACGCACTGTTAGCATCATTCAAGGTGGCATACTGGTGAATATTATGGTGGGAGAATCAGCAGGAAAATTAATTTCCAGGGTACCTTTATCTAACAATACTATCAGTCGAAGAATCCATGACATAGCTGAGGATCTCAACTACCAATTAATAGAAAAAATGAAAGGCAAGGATTTTGGTTTGCAACTTGATGAGGCTACTGACAGTAATAATGATGCACATCTTATTTGTTACGTACGCTTTCTGGCTCATAATATTATTGTCGAAGAACTTTTACTCTGCAAAAGCATTACCGAAAGTGCGAAGGTCCAAGACTTGTTTAACAATCTTGACGAGTTTATTGCAGAAAATGGTTTGGATTGGGAAAAGTATATTGGTGCATGTACAGATGGTGCTCGATCCATGTCTGGCAGGTATGGAGGAATACAAGCGCTTATTCGTAAGAAAGCTCCGAATGCATAGTGGACCCATTGAATCATCCATAGGGAAGTTCTTGCATCAAAGTCAATGAGCTCTGAATTGAACCAAGTACTAGAATGTGTCATTGGTGCAGTAAACTACATAAAAACTAGGCCGCTAAAGGCCAGACTTTTCAAAAAACTATGCACAAATATGGGAGCTGAACATACGGCCCTGCTGTATTACTGCAATTCACGATGGCTTTCACTTGGAAATGTCTTATTTCGTGGGTTCGGATTACATGAAGAAATTCGCACTTTTTTACAACAAGAACGTCATGAAAACGCCATATACTTTGCTGAACCAGATTTTTTTGCTAAAACTAGCATATTTGTGCGATATATTTGAGAAACTTCATAAATTGAATATATCTTTGCAAGGCAACAACACGCACATTCTGAAACTATTGGAGAAGATAGCGGCATTTAGAAAGAAATCGCAGTTGTGGATAAAAAAGATGAATGAAGGTGGCGGTCAAGATTGCTTCCCGCAATTGTATAAATATGCGGCATCTAATGAATTGGTCGTCTCACAAGACCTAATGGCCCTTTTCACGGAACACCTTTCGAAACTCATCGAATGGTTTTCAAAATACTTTGCAGTTGATGATGTCGAAAAGTTAGCATAGATCCAAGATCTATTTCATGCACAACATCCACCTGAATTCACATCACAAGAGGAAGAGAGTCTCATTGAACTCTCTGGCAACAGCAGCCTTAAAACTAGATTCACCAGTTCCGGTTTGGTGGAGTTTTGGTTATCGATTCAAAATGAATATCCAAATTTAACTTCCATTTGCAACATCATATTTGTGTGAAGCTGGATTTTCAGCTGTAGCTGTAATCAAGAGCAAATATCGCTCAAGGATCAATGTGGAGCAAGAAATGAGAGTAGCAGTGTCAAGTTATATTCCTCGCTTTGAAAAACTGTGTGGAGATCACCAGGCTCACCCGTACTTATGTTAAAATTACAGACTTACAATTTAAAGGTTATTCACAAGCCAGGAAAAGAAATGTTAATTGCCGATACATTATCTAGAGCACCATTAACTACAGAATCATTGGCAGAGTTTGACAATGAAATTCAATTACATTGTAGCCTCATAACTTCATGTTTGGCAGTCAGTGATACAAAACTTGATCGCATACGTAAAGAATCTCTTAATGGCAAAGTTTTGCTTAAGCTAAGGCATTATTACATATTATAGAAGGTTGGCCAGAAAATAACAAAAATATTGATCCTTTTGTTGTGCCCTATCTAAAAATTAAAAACGAATTACATATTGTCAATGATATTGTCCTTATGAATAATAGGATGGTCATACCAAAAACAATGCGTTCTGAAATATTAAGTCTTGTACATGAGGGACATATGGGTTTTGAGAAATGCTCACAACTTGCAAGGTCATTAGTTTGCTGGCCGAATATTAATACGGATATTAAGAACGTAGTAGCCAACTGTGAAATATGTTTGAAGTATAAGGCGTCAAATGCAAAAGAACCACCGATGCCGCACGAAAATTTTCCTTTACCTTGGCAAAAATTAGGAATAGACCTTTTTGAATTTGAAAAGAAGTTCAAAGTTTGTTGAAATTGCTGCGTTAAGCAGTGGATATTCCAGTAAAAGAACTTATTACAGAGTTAAAGTCTATATTCGTGCGACATTGTATACCAAAAATGTTGGTAAGCGATAACGGTCCACCTTTTTCGTCGTCCGAATTCAATCAATTTTGCGATGTTTGGAATATTGAACATATTCTAACTAGTCCATACACACCTAGGTCAAACGGCCTTGCTGAAAGGTCAATACAAACAATAGTAATTCCGATCCGTATATTGCACTTTTAAATTATAGGGCAACTCCAAATTTTACCTCATACTCACCAGCAGAACTTTTGATCAATCGAAAACTAAGGACAACAATTTCAAAAAAACTTCGAAAACTCTAAACCTGCTTTGGTAGATGAATCAGCTGTCAATTATGCTTTCAAAAATAATTCAGAAAAAATGAAAAGAAATTTCGATTGTTCAACAAAACCCCTGAAAGTATTTGCAACTGGTGAACAAATTTATTATCAAAAATTTCCAAAATCAGTTTGGTATACGGGTACTGTCCTTGAAAAGTGTTTTGAGCCTTGGTCATATTTAATTCAAGGAGAAAACGAACAGATATATCGCCGCAATAGACAACATGTTATAAAAATACCTTCAAAACCACAACAAAAAGCATACCCCGATCTTAATGAGCAACATCTATCCTGCGTTATAGATTCTGCTTTGAGTTCTGGAAATACGAGGGGCGTTCAACATATTCTCGGTATCGGGGTGAAGCTGTGGTTGTATATATAAATTGACTTATTTATCAAGTAACACAATTTTAGTGCATTCATGTAAAATTTCATATAAATGTGATTATTAATTCGCGTTTTATCTCTAGTTAAATAGAATCATAATGGCAACTGAGACGATGATGGTGAAAATTGAGCATCGCGCTGTAATTAAATTTCTCACTAAGCAAAGAAAAAGTCAAAAAACTATTCATGAAGAGATGGTGGCTGTTTACCAGGGTTCCGCACCTTCATTATCAACTGTGCAAAAGTGGTCAAGTGAGTTCAAGAGAGGCAGAGAGAGCATTGAAGACGACCCCCGCTCCGGCGCCCCGGCTACTGCTTGTACAGGAGAAAGCATCAAAGAAGTCGAAAAACTTGTTCTTGAGGATGCCCGAATAAAGGTGAAAATGATGGCAGAGATCACCAAGCTTTCAATTGGTACCATTCACACCATTCTTCATGACTATCTTAACCTTTCAAAGGTCAGTGCAAGGTGGGTGCCACGAATGCTCACAGCGCCTCAGAAAAAAGTGAGAATCGCATGCTGTAGAGAGCTTTTGGAGATGTGTAGTGAGAACGCGGACGGTGTTATGGATCGAATTGTTACTGGGGACGAAACATGGGTCCACCACTATGACCCTGAAAGCAAACAAGAGTCCATGCAGTGGCATAAAACAGGAACAGACCCCCCGAAGAAGTTCAAAGTCACTCCGTCTGCCGGGAAGCTCATGGCCACAGTTTTTTGGGACTCAAAGAGAATCTTGCTCATTGAGTACAAAAAAAAAGGTGAAACCATCAACGCCACATCCTACGCTTCCACTTTGCATAATTTGCGGGAGGAAATTAAAAAGAAAAGACGGGGTAAACTCGCAGCGGGTGTGTTGCTTCTTCATGACAACGCTCCTGTTCACACGGCGCGAGTTTGCAAGGCTGCTGCGCGAGATTGTGGTTTCGAAGAAATCCAACACCCAGCCTATAGTCCAGACCTTGCCCCTAGTGATTATTTCCAGTTTCCGGATTTGAAAAAATGTCTTCGTGGAAAAAGATTTTCGGATGATGAAGAACTCAAGTCGGCAATAAACGGGTATTTTGAAGAGAAAGAGGAAATTAATTTTTTTGAGGGTTTAAAAAAGCTTATCTCAAGATGTAACAAATGCATTGATGTTAGGGGAGATTATATTGGAAAATAAAAACAATTTAAATTGAATTCACATTTTCCTTCATATCGATACCGAGAATATATTGAACGCCCCTCGTAATGAGGTCCTTTACAACAGGGCGAACCTAATACGAGTGGACAACTTCGTAATTAAGCTGACTCGAAGGCACATTGCAAGAGCAATGACCTCGACGAATAACCTGATATCTGGGACTTACTATCCCAATTACCTTTACCACTAGAGTGTGTGCTCTGACGGCTTCGTTCCACCGGAAGCATTCCTCTACCTAGATCAGATAGGGTTGATCCAGGATAGATCAGCGGTGCCGTTAATCTTCCATGTCGCTCGGACAGCTGGGGACAGGCGACTCAACTACAACAGAGACGTCGCACACGGCAGTGTGGATCGCCTCAGGTTCAGTAGGGCGGTGGGGAATCGCGATAAGAGGGATGTCGTTCGGCAGCACCAGCATTTCTGGTGGTTGAATGATGGAGAAGATGTTTCGTCATCGTTTCTGTCAATTACGGAACAGCCTCACTAATGAGGCAGAGCTGACCAATCTATTTGCTCAGTAAATAGCGATGGCCAGCTTACATAGGTTTAGGTTAGCATTTAAGTAATATATACATGCGTTTGTGTATATAAAGGTATATACTAACATATGTATATTATTGTGTATAATGTCTAAGTGTGTTTATGGGTATTTTGTGTATGTAGGTTAAGTAGACTAAGGTTTATTTTAAGTTAGATATTAAGTTTTTATAAAAAAGAAAAATTGTCCATATGCTAAGTTTTTGTAATCAAATTTTTTTCTTAGCCCTAAGTATATAAAATAAATATTTCCAAATAAAATGTAAATGAAGTCGAAAGACATAGATATAAGAATTTAGAGTAGCTTAGAGTGCCTGTGTGGGGTCAGTAAGTTAGTATAAGGTTGTTAAGTAATTTTAAGCTAGCATTTAAGCATTTTTTGTTAGTATGTAAGAGTTATTGATTAGAAAATAAAATGCGTTTAAAACTAAAACTAACTGTTCTAGGGTCGCGATATGTATGAACGATATATGTGAACGGGATAGTAATTGAATTAATACCGAGAAGCAAAAAAATGGTATTTGGGTAAATTTGCTGTAAAAAAAAAAACTATATTCTTTTTGATTTTGACATAGCGTACATAGCTGGTCACTTTGAATTTTTTTCGTTCAACTTTTTTTTTGCCGTCATGTCTGCTGAGAATACTGAATTGAAAATTGAAAAAACTGATCAATGGGGATCAATGGAATATCTGGAAATTTCAAATAAAAATTATTTTGAGTGCATCTGATTTGTTTAAATATGTGATAGGGGGTGAAGTCATGCCGACTGATGTTGAAAAATTACTACTGTGTAGCCGTTTCGACAGCAAGGCACAGAAGGTTATCGCCACTTCGATAGGTTCACAACCCCTTTTGCACATAATAAACTGCAAGTCCTCGAAAGAAATGTGGGACAAACTCCATGGGGTTTATGAGGTGAAATCAAAGGCGAGTATCCACATGCTTCAACAGAAATTTTACAGTTTTAGTAAGGATCCGCAAGATGATATAGCCTTACATATTTCAAAGCTACAGACAATTGTGCAGCAGCTATCCGATGTTGGGGAAAAGGTTTCCGATTTAATGGTCATAACCAAAATCTTAATGACTGGTCCCGCATCTTTTAGTCATTTCCGTAGTGCTTGGGAGTCAATGGCAGTTGAAAAGCAGACATTAGACAATCTTACTGGCAGGCTAGTTCTAGAAGAGGGGCGTATTAATTCACAGAAAAAATTTTTTGAACCTGTAGGGACTAGTGCTTTAGTTGCAAATAAGCCATATATACCTAATGAATCGCATAATAAAACCAGACAGTTTTCAAAGCCAGGAAGATGTTTCTTTTGCAAAGGAACAGGGCATTGGAAGAACGAGTGTCCAAAGAAGAAAGATAAGCTGTTGGAAAGGCCGAACTCAAGTGGGAAGAGAAGAGAGTGGTTTATAAACTATAAAGCTTTTGCAAAACCGATAGTCGTCAGGTTAATGGGAACACCATTAATGCATATGGCAGAGGAGACATTAATGTGTTGACATTTAACAACATCAACTGGGAGGAGAACCATTTAGCTAATGTGCTTTACGTTCCAGACATTCGTCTAAATTTGTTTTCTTTGAACTGTGCGTTGGACAAAGGTCTACAATTATCATCGGACAACTTAAAATGTGAACTTTCCAAAGGAGAATCTGTTTTGGTAGTGGGAGTACGTAAATCCAGATTGTTCAAAATGCTTTTGAAGGTCACAAGCAATTCGATGGATTCTAGTGTTTGTGCAAATTTAGCTGAAGAGAAGAAAGCAACACTACGCAAGTGGCATGAGAAGTTTGGACATCAAAATATTGTCCAAGTGAAGAACGAATTGAAGGCCAGGGGTATTTCTTTTGAAGATGAAGATAATTTTTTTTTGTGAGGCTTGCCTTTATGGAAAACAACATCGTACAGTCTTTCATTCCAGTGAAAATAAAGCGAGTTGCGTGGGGGAACATTCATGCATTCTGATGTATGTGGGCCGATGCAATGTTCTTCAGTTGGAGGGTGCAAGTATTTCTTGCTTTTTAAAGACGATTTCTCGCATTTTCGGACGGTTTTCTTTATGAAGGAGAAAACAGAGGTGCATGGTTTAATTGCAATGTACCTTAAATTGATTGGAACTGAAACTGGTTCAAGGGTGAAGGTTTTCCGATCTGATAACGGCTTAGAATACATCAACCAAGGGGTTCAGAAACTTTTAATGGAAAATTACGTCGTTCATCAAAGGACAGTTCCTTACACGCCGGAACAAAATGAATGTGCAGAGCGTGAAATGCGAACAATTGTAGAAGCAGCTCGGACAATGATTCACGGAAGAAATTTGGACATGAAACTTTGGGCTGAGGCAGTGAATACCGCAGTTTATGTTCTTAATCGCACTGGTCCAAGCCCAATAAAAGGAAAAACACCACATGAGCTGTGGTATGGAAAACAAGCTGACATAACTAATTTTCAAGTTTTTGGAACTGAAGCATTTGTTTATATACCGCAGCAAAAGAGACGAAAATGGGATAAAAAATCAAAAAAGGGTATTTTCGTAGGCTATGGTGATGGTGTCAAAGGATATAGGATATTTTTTTTTGGAGAACAATAAAGTTGAAGTCTGTCGTGCTGTTCGATTTCATGATTCAAAGGTGATAGTAAGTGAGCATGATAAGCTGCTCCGTGTATTGGATGATGAAGATCTTCAAAGTGAAAAGCCCATGGAGAAAAAGGATTCAGATGAGCTGTCCATTTTGAAAGACAACGATAATGTTGGGGATGCTGTTGGTGATACTGTTGGTGATGCTGTTAGTGTTGGTGATGATGCTGAAGGTAATGGTGATAATGATGATGATGATGCTTATAAAGATGCTGTAGGAGACGAGTTGAACGTTGTGAGCAGGAAAGCTCAAAGTGATATCAACTGTTGCATTCGGGAGAGTTTTGTTTTTCTGGCAGAGTCTTATACACCAGATTGCTTTGAAAAGGCTATGCAATGTAAAGATGCAGACGAATGGAAAAAGGCAATTGATGAAGAAATTTCTTCGCTGATGAAATTGCCTGGCAATCGGAAGATGGTCGATACTAAGTGGGTATACCAAATCAAGAACTCAACGGCGAATGAAGGTAAAAGGTATAAAGCTAAATTAGTAGCTCGAGGTTTTAGCCAGCAGTTCGGAGTGGATTATTTCCAAACGTTCAGTCCAGTGGCAAAATTCAGTTCGATTCGTACAATTTTGAGTATAGCAGTATCTTTGAAACTAAATATCAAGCAATTTGATGTTAAAACGGCATTTTTAAATGGTGAAATAGAAGAAGAAATTTATGTTCAGCAGCCAAGGGGCTATGAGGACTAGAGCAGTCGAGTATGCTTAACTCGACTTTCTTAGACTTAAGAAAAGTTTGTATGGGCTCAAGCAAGCGTCAAGGTGCTGGAACCAAACCTTTACCAAACTTTTGAAGGCGTTCAACTTTCGGCCATGCGCAGCTGATCCATGTGTTTGTATTAGTAATAAAAATGGGAAAAAGGTGATATAGATGATGGTCTAATAGCATTAACGGATAGCTTTGAGATTTCGAAATTTTGTAAGCATCTTAAACTAAATTTTGAAATTAAGGTGTTTCCAGCCAGACATTTCCTGGGTTTGGAGATAAAAAGATTCAAGGACGGGTCGATTCACATTAACCAATCGCAATATGTGAAAAGATTGATTGAAAAATTTAATATGTCGAATGCTGTACCTGTTTCAACCCCAGCATAAACTTCAGCAAAAGTGAGCTGTTCAGAAGACTTATATAAGGAAGTAAATTTTCCATTCCGACAAGCAGTGGGCAGTCTTATGTATCTAATGGTGGCAACACATCCGGATATAGCTTTTGCAGTTGGATGTGTGAGTCGCTACCTAGATAATCCAAGCCCATCTCATGTTATCATGGTCAAGAGGACAATTCGTTATCTAAAGGGGACAGCTGATTACGGTATATTTTTCCAAAATACTAAATTTAATCTTTCTTCTTTCAGTGATGCAGACTATGCTGGTGACGTAGTAACAAGGAGTTCAATCAGTGGATATGTTTTCTTGTTGGGATCAAGCTGCATCACTTGTGCCTCGCAACGTCAAAAATGCGTTGCCCTTTCTACAACTGAGGCCGAGTTTGTGGCTTCTTGTCAGGCAGTCAAAGAGCTAATGTGGATTCAACAACTTTTAAAAGATTTGCTGGGGCAAAAGATAAAACCAATTCTATACGTCGACAATCAAGGAGCCATCAGATTGATTAAGAATCCTGAGTTCAATAAAAGAACTAAACATATAGATGTCCGTTTTAACTTCATTCGGGAAAAGTTCGAAGATGAGTTTTTTGAGTTAGAGTATGTGCCAACACAAAACCAAGTTGGTGATATCTTCACGAAAGCGTTACCCAAGGACAAATTTCAACGATTTCGTTCAATGATGGGGGTTCACATCAATTCACATCAATTTCAATTCAATTCAATTTCAATTTCAATTTATTGGATAATACAAACTGTACAGATAGGACTCTGTCTTTTATAGTACTAAAATATGGCAATAATATATAATCTAACAAAATGCTAATAAATTAATATTTTAATAATATAATAAAAAAACCAAATGTTAAGCATATATATAGTTACAATAAAAAAATAAAAAATAATAATAATAATAATAAAATAAGAAATTGGAAGGTAAGAGAGGAGGAAGAGAAACATGAGGAAAAGGGAGTGAGAATAGAATGAAAGAAAATAGGAAGAACGAGTTTAGAAGTCAGGAGAGGTGTTCTAATACGGAAGCTTTAAATTGTCTGGCTCCAATTATTTGTTTTGTCGATATTGGTAGTGAGTTCCAGAGCCTAGTGACATGAACAAAGAAAAGACGCGATGTGTTCAAATAATTATGGAATGGGGGAATGAGGTTACATGTCCTAGAACATTGCACGAATTGAAGTTTTGCGAACAAGTACGGAGGCGATTTGGTGTGGATGATTTTATGTAGGAAGATACAACATCTGGTGTCAAGGAATTGTTGAAACGAACAACCGAGTACATTTTTGTGGTAGTGAGAGATGTGTTCGTCGAGAACATCGGCGAAGGCCGTATACATACCTTATCATGTCGTTGAAGGCAACAAGCAACTTATGGTGGGATTGAGAATCAAGTTTACTGTACACAACTATGGCGTAGTCAGCATAGATGCGTCCAATGGAATAGTTAATGTGATCGATCGCGGTGAGTGAACGATTTACCTTGAAACCAAGATTGGTTACGACATTTGCGTATTGAAGTCTTACATTATTAAGGAAGACAGGTGCTAAATCATCAGTGTTATACTGTTGCTTGGAAATCAATATTAACTGCGATTTTGCCGGATTAATAGTTAGCCCATTGCCTTGAGTCCAGCTATATATACTAGAGAGGTCTTCATTTATGCTATAGATAAGGTCCTCAGTTAGTCCGATTGGGCGGGATAAGTAGATCTGTGCATCATCGGCGTAAAAGTGAACACTGGTACTGGTGCAAGTTTTTGGTAGGTCATTGATGAAAATGCAGAATAAAATTGGACCTAAAATTGAGCATTGGGGTACCCCAGTTAACAAGGTTTTAGAATTTGAGGCAGTATCACCAAATATCACTCTCTGGCTACGATCACACAAATAACTGGATATAAGACATACTGATCTTTCACTAAATCCAAAGTACAATCTGAGATTTTTGCAAAGTATTTCATGATTTACTTTGTCAAAAGCTTTATGGAAGTCGAGCAAACAAAGTAAGGAAACATTGTCTAAGTCATATTCAATTCTAATATCATCAAGTATTTTAACCATTGCTGTGAAGCAGCTGTGTTTTTGCCGAAAACCAGACTGAGCGTGTGACAATAAGTTGTGACGATCAAGATGACTGGAAATTTGTTTCACAAGTATTTTTTCCAAAACTTTTGACAAACATGGTAAAATACTAATTGGGCGAAAGTCATTAGTAGACGTTGGCTGCTTTTTTTTTTGGTACAGGTAACACCTTAGCCAATTTCCAACTATCAGGGAAAGAAGAACTGAGAATGCAAAAATTGAATACATGCGTTACACTCAAAATGTGGGGAAGTATCATTTTAATGAATCTAATGGGAACGCCGTCTTCCCCAACTGCATCGGATTTGACAGAACGAATGCTTTCAATGACTTCAATTTCTGTTACAACTTCGAAATCAAAATCACTTTCAAAAAAGAGCTCGGTGTTTGGGACAAAAACACAGTTGTTGGGCATACTAGAAACAAAACTTTCGTTGAGATCATTTATATCAGGTATTCTGCTTAAGATATTTTTTTTTCCGACCCCAATGGAGCGTAAATTATTCCAGAGTCTTTTGGTCAATTGGTTGATGCCTAGTTTAGACAGAAAATACCTTTTCTTCGCATTTCGTGTCATGTAAGTCTAATGATTGCGAGCATGACGGAAATTACTCCAATTTAAGGTATTACTCCAATTTGGGGTTGTTGCTTTAAGTTGTATAAATAAATTTTGAATTTATAAGATGATTTAATACTGATGTAATTTTTTTTTTTACCTTCATAAAAGTGGGAGTGTTAAAGTAATTAGTTTATTTTGTTAAAAAAAGAAAGAAAAATAACCTGTGAAACACCCTGTGTGATTAAATTGCTATTTTGTCATTCCACTATTGCTCTCTTATATTATTACCACTATGAATTCTTATGTAAATGATTACAGTTTTCTAATGATCTGTACAGTATACTTATTCTAATAGAAGTACAGTTCCTCTTCTCAACTTGCAAATGTAAGACGTGTTTTCTCTTAGTGGAACATGCTCTAAAGTAAGAAGAAAAAGGGAACCTTTCTCAAGGGAAGCGTTAGAATTTCTTTTGCCAATGGAAATCGAAAATGTACAGGAAAACTGACCAACAGAAGGAAAGAAAATAGAGAAATCATCAGATTCAGAAACTGATTAATTTTTTTATGCCATTTTATCTATCATCCTATCTAATTTACAGTATTTCAACCTAAAACAAACTTACGTATTGTGATAACCACTTAAATGTGAGCAGCGACATCTAGATTTACAGAGCAGAAGATGTCGATACTCGAAGACCAGAAGATTTCGATACTTGAATAACAAAGTCTCGACTATTGATGACTGGAGAGTGGAATCGAATGGACGCTGGATGGCGAGGATTGTTCTCGAAGTATGTCATTCGAGTATAAATACCAGCATCCCGAAGGTATGCAGATGAGTTGTTGCAAATAAGAGGGATAGTTAAAGGTGGAACTTAACTATTACGATTATGCAGCAGTCGGCATGCTTGCGGTTGCTCAGACCTAGCTCGTCGGGGGGGGTGGGATCTTGCTGCTATTCCTTATTCACTACAAATAAATCATGCCGAATAACAATAATAACAAAAAAAAAATTAATTAATTAATCCTGCCACACGCAATTACATATGTCTATTCTGTATCCATACTAAGACACAATAGGGAGTTGTGGAAATAAAAAAAAGGAAAAAAAAATGGTTGCATGTGTCTTAAGATGATGTTGTGGGTGGTTGCAACACTTGAGGAATCCCTCCCACTGCAAGTATAACTTGCTCCATGTCTATTCCTCTCCTCTTGCTATAATTATTGGGAATAGACCCTATTTAAGATACCTACACTGCTCTAAACAAACATCTCACCGATTCTTACCGCTTCTTACTAATACATGGTAAACCGAGTATAACCGAGTAATAATAACTTTAATTGGAATTCATTTGAATTCATCTTGATGAACAATGTTAGTTTTTATTGATTTGTATTATATAATTATACAGATATATATGTGTAAATACTCGTACATCTTTTATAAAGTAAAAGGAGCGCAAAACAAATATAAATTCATACAAAATTTCAGCTCTTAGATTTTAAACTTATTTGAATATAAATTCTTATTTTGTGAGGCTATAATTAAGTAAATATGCATGTATTTTATATGTAACGTTCTACTTAAGTTAATTTATAAGATATTTATTTAAGATATATTTGTATAAGTGTATGTAAGATTACAGTAGATAGATATCTAATAGTTATATAGGTATATATAGGTATAATTAAATTAATTGTAATGTAAAATCTCTTTTTTTTTTTTTTTTACTAAGTCATGGATTATATTCATATGATTTTTTCCAAATTGTACATTTTGAATTCACTTTTATAAATTAAAATCATATTCCAAAGAAAGTAAAGAAAACTGTGTGGGTACTCACGTTTATGTCGTATGTTGTAGTTGAAGGTTATAGCTGAAGGTTATAGCTGAAGATCGTGCACGATATTCCGCTGTTACGGGACTGTGGGTTCATTAAATTCCCTTTTCTAACCCCTTTCCTTTTTGTTTTTTTTTTGTTTTTTTTTTGTATTGTCGATTTAGGTAAGATTAGTATTTAAGTTTCGTCAACACTTTGATTGGCATAGATATAACATTCATATTTCCACAAAGCATAATTAGATATATATATATATGAATATATCTATGTACATACATTTCATCTATAAGTTTTTACTTAAATACATTTTTTTTTTCTTTTTTTTTTTATGTTACATATTTTAATTGAAGAGATAACAGATAACAATAGCCAAAACAAAAAACAACAAAAGACGTTCAAATTATGAGAAAAAAAAATGTAAGAGGATTTGAATTTTGATTTATGATGATTTTTACACTACTATTAAAGTACGGTTATCTGGATGCAAAAGATGACAAAGCTTTGATGGATTTTATGAGGTACTGTTACTGGCTAGGCTGATGTGTACGAGGGGCGTTCAACATATTCTCGGTATCGGGGTGAAACTGTGGTTGTATATATAAATTGACTTATTTATCAAGTAATACTATTATTTTAGTGCATTCATGTAAAATTTCATATAAATGTGATTATTAATTCGCGTTTTATCTCTAGTTAAATAGAATCATAATGGCAACTGAGACGATGATGGTGAAAATTGAGCATCGCGTTGTAATTAAATTTCTCACTAAGCAAGGAAAAAGTCAAAAAACTATTCATGAAGAGATGGTGGCTGTTTACCAGGGTTCCGCACCTTCATTATCAACTGTGCAAAAGTGGTCAAGTGAGTTCAAGAGAGGCAGAGAGAGCATTGAAGACGACCCCTGCTCCCGCGCCCCGGCTACTGCTTGTACGGGAGAAAGCATCAAAGAAGTCGAAAAACTTGTTCTTGAGGATGCCCGAATAAAGGTGAAAATGATGGCAGAGATCACCAAGCTTTCAATCGGTACCATTCACACCATTCTTTATGACCATCTTAACCTTTCAAAGGTCAGTGCAAAGTGGGTGCCACGAAAGTGAGAATCGCATGCTGTAGAGAGCTTTTGAAGATGTGTAGTGAGAACGCGGACGGTGTTATGGATCGAATTGTTACTGGGGACGTAACATGGGTCCACCACTATGACCCTGAAAGCAAACAAGAGTCCATGCAGTGGCATAAAAAAGGAACAGACCCCCCGAAGAAGTTCAAAGTCACTCCGTCTGCCGGGAAGCTCATGACCACAGTCTTTTGGCACTCAAAGGGAATCTTGCTCATTGAGTACAAAAAAAAGGTGAAACCATCAACGCCACATCCTACGCTTCCACTTTTCATAATTTGCGGGAGGAAATTAAAAAGAAAAGACGGGGTAAACTCGCGGGTGTGTTGCTTCTTCATGACAACGCTCCTGTTCACATGGCGCGAGTTTCCAAGGCTGCTGCGCGAGATTGTGTTTTCGAAGAAATCCAACACCCACCCTATAGTCCAGACCTTGCCCCTAGTGATTATTTCCTGTTTCCGGATTTGAAAAAATGTCTTCGTGGAAAAAGATTTTCGGATGATGAAGAACTCAAGTCGGCAATAAACGGGTATTTTGAAGAGAAAGAGGACATTTTTTTTTTTAGGGTTTAAAAAGCTTATCTCAAGATGTAACAAATGCATTGACGTTAGGGGAGATTATATTGAAAAATAAAAACAATTTAAATTGAATTCGCATTTTCCTTCATATCGATACCGAGAATATATTGAATGCCCCTCGTATATGATGATTCCTCGACTAGTCATACTCGGGAACCACATTTCATCCAATCGGAGCGCCAGCGTTTATGGCTTTTCACCTGGATCAATGAGCTATCCTGCAGACAGGAATCTGGAGTGTCACCAGCTTGGCACTTGCACCGACGCAGCAATTTACACAGCAATTTACACAGTGAAAATTCCAGTATGTATTTAATTATGTAGTTTAATTTTACGTTTTTGTATTGTATATACGTACTACACGTACGACTAGGGAACCAACCAGCGCGAAGAAAGACATGTACCAAAAGAAAAGAAAGAT
This sequence comes from Volucella bombylans, assembly GCA_949129095.1. Taxonomy (NCBI): domain Eukaryota; kingdom Metazoa; phylum Arthropoda; class Insecta; order Diptera; family Syrphidae; genus Volucella; species Volucella bombylans. The sequence continues at coordinate 120,839,469 of OX422142.1, read as the reverse complement.
GGCCGAAATTTCCGCAAGCTTTTATAATCGTACGATTCATTTACGATCTTAGACGTCAAAGATCGTATAGTTTTTCGTTTTTTCTTATTTTCGAAATTCGATATTCGAGAGCTAAATGGTCGGCTACAATTTAGGTATGTTCAAAGTTGTGAATTTTTATAAAAAGAAATGGTAAGGAGCAAGATAATATGCGATTGGATTCGGACAGCTTTGAATGATGACGCCACAGAGTTCTAAAGTGAAATTTGAAGTGTTAATTAGGAGAAGTGATTAAGTGGTTTAAGTAAAAGATAAGAAAAGTATAAGCGGTTGAGAAATTGGATTGTACTGAGAGAAACAATTAAATAGTGAATTGTAACTGTACTGAATAAAGCGATTTCTATAGAAAAGAATAAGTTCTATCATTTGTACCCACACAAACATTTTACAGTATGTAAGTTAACGAACAATACGTTGAGCTCACGAGAGGGCAGCGTGAACACATTCTTTTCACACAATTCTGTTTGACACATGCCGGACATATGTCACTAGACGCCAACGATCAACGGAAATGCTGACAGCAAATGCTGGAGAAACCGTAAGACACTGGGATACATTAGAAACATAGGTGTCAATAGCAGTATAAAATTATTGTTAGTTCAGTCTTTAAGTTGAAGTCAATGTGAGTAGTTAAATGAAATATTTTTTTTTTAGAACAATAAATTAATAATTGTTTAATTTGTATAATGATTATATCAGATAAAATAAAAATATATCAAAATATAATTTTGGCCAGCTTCTTGTATCAAATACAAATAAATATGTGCGTACCTGCGATTATAATTCTTATGACGATATTTTCATGTGTCTTTCTAAGAGTAGACTTTGTCTCTCATCTAGTTTACTAATTTCTCGATTGAATTCTGCAATGTTCTTCTACCTTGCGGTCCTTTAATTTAAACAAACCATAAAGAAATGTTTCTGAATGCCTAACTATCCATTGTATGATGGTTACTCGTATTTGCACCCAAAGGAGAATTTTTCTACCTCCACTATTCGTATGGAAAAAATGTCAGAATTTTTCTAAATAAAATCCAATCGAGTGTGTTAATCCAATTGAATATTGTTTTGAATAAATAATACCGTTAACTAATGCTCTCTATCGAATAACAATATATGAAACCAAAATAAATAGGCAGCCTCATCAAAAATTTCTACCCCTAGAGACCGACCGATTGTCATACACGACGAGGGTGGTACTAACACATCACACTCAGACGTTCTTTGTTCTTTCCTCTATAACGTGGAAGAATCCTTTTTTTTTTGTCACTTTGTGATGCGTATGTGTAGGTCTGTGAATATTATAAATCATCATACAAATCAGATTACGGCATCAGATACAGATATAAATTTTAAACAATCAACAATTCACGTATTTATCTGAGGGATGGGGTGAAAATTCAATTTAATTCAATTTCTATTTTTTAGGTCGTCTTGCGGTTGGAAAATTATTCGACTAGAAAATCGCAACACCCCAAAGAGGACGAGGTTTGATACGAAAACAAATAAAATAGATACGACTATAATGTATATACATATGCATGTATGTACGAATAGATGTACTATTGTAGATTGTTCATGTGAATAATTTTTGAGGAATGAAATTTGAATACGAAATGAGGAGACGAGCAGTGTCACTCATGTACACATGAAGCACCTATGTGTCAGTAAAGTATTGTATAATTCGGGTGTAAACTAGGTACCTTAAGGCAGTTTATTGAATTTTATAGTTGTGTAGTATAAAAACGAAATTGTTTCTTAGATATAGGCTCAGAATCTGAACTACTTGATACCAAGGAGGAGTCTTTCTCATGAAAGGAATTTATCAGTATTACATGGCTTCATGCCCCCATAGAAAGCAAGGCTATGTACTTTGCAAAAGATGTTTCTTAGGAGCTTCTTAACGAAACGTTTATTATGAAGCAAAGATTTATGATGATCGTCGGCTATCATATTGTAAAGTAGAGAAAGATTGGCAACTTTGACAAAGTACTATTGGTAAAACTAGACCGGGGGACATTATCAGGGCCGGACCTTGCATTGGAGCAAGTGGAACAGCCGCACCGGGCGCAAGATTATATAGATTCCTTAAATAGTGGTTTGCAAACATGGTTTTTAAATACATTTCAAAATTAACAGAAAATATTTTTCCCACTAACCTAATCGCAACACGACAACACTTCATAGTTTACATCCTCATAATAATAATACACACAGCAAATGTACACTGATACCTAACATCAGCTTACAGCCTTTTCCAGTGCCTGTTTTTGTACTTTGTACGCAACTTCAACAGCATAGTAACGTAGTTGCAGTTCATCCAAAAAAATACCCTCTTTCATCGAACCTATAACTTAATATCCACGGCTTTTTTATTGTATGAGTATATGCTTCTGGAGCAGTCGTATTATGCTGCTCCATACGTCACAGTTTCTGCGCCATACGTCATAGTTTTTCCAGCTGAAATCACAGAAAACACTAACAAATTAAACTTCCTACAGGGCAGCGTGGATCTGCGCCAAATGCAAGTTATTTACAACAAATAAAATTGGTTCCAACAAACTAAGAAACTAAGGCAGACGTGTTCGATGTAGAAGTTGAAAGAGAACGCTTCAATCGCATTGAGTTGTATATTATACGAGTATGTGTGTATATTTCACAGTAGGTACGCGCTTTGTTCGTTAAGATTGTATTATGTATGTTATGTCAAAGTACGTTTTTTTTGCACAGATTTGTTTTTGGATGATTTTAGAATTATTGTGCTTTAATTTTGAGAATTTAGAAAACCCAGTCACTGCTAAAATAATATGTTAATAGATTGTCTCTTTTTTGTAATTGTTTATTTCTAAAGTGTAAAAAAAAGTTCCTGTATACAACTGAGTCAAGTTGGTTAAAAAATATTTTCAAAAAAAGTGTTGCCTTGCGGTCGGAAACGGAAGGTGATTGAGACAATATAAAACAGGCACTGCAGTTCAGGAAATACGAGTACTTTGCTGTGTGTCCTTCAACATCGGTAAGTCTAAGTTGCAATAATTTATTGCCTACAGAAAATATTGCACAGCCAGTTCAGACAGAATCAGCCTTACATGTGTTAGATGACGTTGAAGAAAATAGTGCAATTAATGTTTTACCAGCATTTGAAGAGCCTAAATTATGGCCAAATTTAAGTGATCATGTTATTCAATTATTAGTGGAGCAGGGTACTGTTCAAGTAGAAAATTTGTATGTCCCTGTAACTAAAAGCAGGAGGTTTAGTACCCGTTTTTACCAAAGAGATTTAAAAAATGGGGAGAAAACCTCAAGGGCATGGTTAGTTTACTCGAAATCTTCTGACTCTGTCTTTTGGTTCTGCTGTCTCTAATTTTCGCGAGCGAAAAGGAGTGCTAAGGTGACTAGAGTCACTTGACAAGGGCTATTCAAGAGCATGAAATAAGTTCCTTACATATGACAGATTTTCGGGCTTGGAGAGATTTAGATTTAAGTTTGCAAAAAGGCAAAACAATAGACTTTGTAATGCAAACCAGATGGCCAAGGAAACTGAGCATTGGAGAAATGTCCTGAAACGGCTTATAATTCTCGTGCAATTCCTTGCCACACAGTCTTTAGCATTTAGAGGAAGCTGCGATGTTTTATTCGAGCAAGACAACGACAATTTCTGCAACTCGTGCAAGCTGTAAGTCAATTCGACATGGTTCTAGCAGAACACCTACGCAGAATCCATCATCAAGAGACGAAGCACACACACCTAAGTAAGGGCTTTCAAAATGAGCTCGTAGAACTTTTGGTAGGCGAAGTTAGAAAATCTATTTTAGACAAAATAAAGCGAGCTAAATATTTTTCGATAATTATAGATTGTACGCCTTATATTACTAGGAAGGACAGCTATCTTTGGTAGTTAGAATAGTTGACCATAACAAAAAAAAAACTATGAAGTGAAGGAATACTTCATAGGATTTTTAGTTGCAGAAGAGACAACCGGATATGGATTAACTGAGCTAGTATTAGGTGAGTTTTCAGGAGCCAAGGATATGACAATGGCGCAAACATTGTATGCAAGCTCTGGAACCAAGAGCTTTGTTCGTCCTATGCTCCTCGCATTCGCTGAATCTAGTCATCCTATGCTATTGGTAGCAAGTTCGCTCAACAACGGAATATGTGCCTTAAGCTGGCAGTTGAGATTTTGTGTTCAACAAAACAATTTCTCATGGAATTGAGAAATGATGGAAAATTCTCCTTATTTTTAAAGGAAGCTAGGATCATAGCTGTTGATCTAGAAGTTCCCTGCAATTTTCCAGCTATCGCAGTCTTGCGGTTCCAAATCAGGTTCAGTGTCAAACATTCGAGCGACTTTTTGGTCGTATTCCAAGCGACGTGAGTGGAAACAAATGCAAACCATCCATTAAAATGCGCCGCAAAGTAGTTCCACTGCCGCCAAAATGCTGAGCGCGGTGACAATACGGCACATGTGAGTTCTCAGCACCACTCTCTCTTACCGCTTAAACCAGTTCACTGGAACGTCTTGAATGTGAAGCGATTCATGGTTAAAATAGTACTGAATTGGCGTTTCAAAAATATGCCTACTCAAGGCAATCGGTTGATAAATGTCAAAGCTATTCAATATTTACATACCGACATAAAAGATGGCACACCTTGTATGCAGGAAGTTGTTGCTATTACCTAAATGTTTTCAATACATTTGACACCCACATTCCGTTTGTGCTTGTTCTTGCAACTCTGTTTTGTTCACTCTGTTGTTTACTTTTTCAGCTAAACAAGTAGCACATCTGTCCTGCCTTTTTGGTTGTGTTGGAAAAAATCTTGGCCGCTTGACAGGTGGATTGGAATCTTCACTTTCGATGCCGGTCATAATCGAAGTGCATGCGTAAGATAACGTTGATTTAAGCGAATGTTGCGGCGAATCGGCCGCAACCGGAGAATTTTATGTGAACTACTCTGGCAAGTGAAAGAAACTGCCTTTTTTGCCAAGTTGTTACAAAACCTTTATTCAATAGATATGTATATTAAATTACAAAGTTAAATTCACTTTAGACAGTAACTTATTTAGTCTCTTTTCCAGTTCAACTTAATTAAATTCACGATTATCTTAAATTGGGTCCAAACAGAATCTAATCTCACCAGCAGGAATCAGCGAGTAAATCAATCTGTCAGTTAGTAACTCCTCCTATCAGTCATTAGGTGAAGCTACTACTTTATGGTGCGTTAGCACTTTCGCTAACACCCCCCTGCGGTAATTTCACCGGAGGACTGATGGGCCCTGGACGCCAAGAACCGCTAGCTTAACTACAGGCCGTTCGTAGATTCCGCTCTGCGTCTGTACATAGGCGCTGCGAACTTGCCCGTCTTGTGATCGCTTGACCTCTACTATTCGGCCTTTGGGCCAGCAGTTTCTGGGATTATTTGGGTCTACGATTAGTACAATGTCGCCAACTTCCAAGGGTTTCACTGGTGTAAACCATTTTGCGCGCCTGGTAAGGGTGGGTAAGTATTCTGCAACCCAACGTTTCCAGAAGCGGCCCACAAACTGCTGTGAGACAAGCCAATTGTTTCGGAGCACTCTAATGTCGTCGTTGAATTCGACCAGAGGTTTAAGTCCACTAGCCGAACCCAACAAAAAATGGTTGGGCGTGAGGGCCTCTGGGTTTTTCGCGTCTATGGGCAATGGGCATGTACGGCAAGGGTCGTGCGTTCAGGATTCCTTCTGCTTCAATAAGCATACTTCGCAGTAGCTTGTCGTTTGGATTCCGAGTCGGTGTGGTCGCATAAAGGATAGTTTTTATTGAACGCACTAAGCGCTCCCAACTGCCGCCCATATGTGGAGAGTCGGGTGTTATGAACTTCCACTTAGTGATTGTTGTGGTTACCGCTTCCACCAATTTGTCTTTCTTGATCATTTTGGTTGCTACTCGTAGCTCCCTCTCTGCACCGTGAATGTTGGGGTTCCATTGTCGCTATGGAACTCGATGGGGGTGCTTCGTCTTGCCATAAAATTACGAAGACAAGGTATGAGCAACTTCTATGGGGACGGCTCTCGTGGTAAAACATGTAAAGAGAACCCTCCGGCGATTTTCCGTTCTTCGACCTACAATGACGGTCATCGGGCCGAAATAGTCGACTCCAACGTATGAGAATGGTCGGCTGAACGAGGCAAGTCGCGCAGGTGGAAGTTGAGCCATGATTGGTGAACGAGGTTGAGCACGGGCATTCTTACATCTTTGACAGGATCTTTTGACCACTTTGAAGGCGGACCGCATTTGGGCAATGTAGAATTCTTGGCGTATAGCGTTCACCACTGTTTCATCGTTTTCGTGCTTGTAACGGTGATGGAAGTCTTTGATGATGTGCGATTCAATTGTATGTGACTTGGGAAGAATGATAAGTATTGAGTTTACCTTCGGTAATAGGTATTGAGTTTATCTTCGGTAACTCCTTTTGCGAAAGGACTCTAATTAGTCCGTTTTCATCCAGGAAGGGACACAGACTAGAAAGTGTACTGGTCTTCTCTACCTGCCGATTCGCTTCTAGATCCGCCAGCTCTTCTGCATATATACTTTTTTGTGCCTCTCTTACTAGGGCATTTTCCGCCACCAGAAGTTCCTCGCGTGCCAATGGGCCACTTAGTTTGAGTTCCTTTGTCCTTTTAGTGCTCATATTACGCACGAACCGGAAGACGTTCGCTGTGCTTCTAAGCAACTTTGTCCAGCTGGAGATCTCGTTGAACCGGAACGTTTGCTCGTGACAAAATCTGTAGCTGCGAAGTCTGTACTGTAGGCTGTCGATTAGTTGAAGTATTGTGTGACGGCAACTGGAAGTTTACTTGTGCTTGGCCGAGGTTCTGCGACGGAAGAAACAATGGCTGATGTGGATCGATCGAGGGGCACGCGCCCGTGATCCTTTCTTTATCGTGTTGAAACGGAGGGGAACGTGGTCCGAAGCCTGATTGAGATGGCTGTGGGAGGGTGCCCAATGGTGGTTCCATAACTGCACTACCCCAGGGTCGGGAGGTGTGTTGATAGGACGGCAACGCAAAGGCTGGTGGGTGTAAACCAACACTTGTTGTATAGTGCAGGCAATTCCATTCTGGTATTCCGTCAACCCAATTGTCTACGTTCGTTTGTGTAGTGGTTGCAGTCTCCGCCTCTGGGACGCTTTCATCCTCGTCGCCCGATGAATCTATAGCCTGACTAAGAATAAGATACTTTTTATTTAAATATTCAGCATCCCTCTCTTTTCGGAACTGTAGTTCTTCCTCGACCCTTTGCAACTCGATTTGCATACGTTTGGTAGACAACTTGGGTGATCTTGAACTAGTTGAGCTCCTAGACCTCGGTGGTTGAATCACACGAACTGGAACAGTACGAGTAATCTTCTCCTTTACACGGGGCAAACTATTGTTGGTAAACTGACCGCGTGTTTTAATTCCGCCGGTGGAAGTTACGATTCTAGGTATGGTAATCGCATTGACTGTTGTGGAACCTTGCCCGGTACTTACTGCAGATGCTAATTGTCCATTAGGTCCATAAATTGTGGGTACGTTTGGTTGCAAATGTGTATAGTTTGCACTGGAGTCATTGTATAGGAGTACGGGGTTAAGCTAGCAATCGATGTAGTGGCTGGAACAAGGTTTCTACACATAGCTGCAACTTCGGCTGCAATCGGCGCAGGAGTCGGAACAGCACTTAGTGTAAACTCAGCAGTATTTGTTGTTGATGGTGTTCGTGATTTAGCGTAATTAGTTGGGGTCGTCTTTGCGGGAACAGTATTTGTTGCTGATGGTGCCCTTGATGATTTGCTATGCATATCGGCGTTAATATCAACGAATCTCACAGCAGATGCAGTATAAGCTTCTGAAATGTTAGATAGACACATACTCTTACCTGTACATTTCTTGCATAAATATGAAGCATCTTGGATAAAGCTGTCTACACCGGCGCAGCTGAAGTGGTCCTAAGCACTACATTGATCGCATTGGACCATATTCCCGCTGAATCTGGTGCATAACAACTGCCGCAATTGTATACTTCGTTTTGCGGTTTGGGATTCCTTGCCGGAGTTTTCTTCGATACACTGAAGGGTTGTTGGATCGTTGGCTTATGATAGTTAAGCTGACACCGGGTTGGCCAATGGAATGATTGTGGAATAATCCGCTTCCAGTACAAGCGGGATAAGTTTTGTAAAATGTTGCGGCGAGCTGGCCGCAACCGGGGACTTTTCTGTGAACTACTCTGGCAAATGAAAGAAACTGCCTTTTTTGCCAAGTTGCTACAAAACCTTTATTCAATAGATATGTATGTATATTAAATTACAAAATTAAATTCACTTTAGACAGTAACTTACTTATTCTCTTAGTCTTACAGAAATGTTGATGATATTGGCAAACACGCATATTGGCCAACGACTGGTTTTTCGTTTTGAACTAAATCCGGAAAGGATTTTATCGGCATTTTCGACACCACCTTTAGTTTTGTTGCAGTATTGTATGATATCTGGCATCTTCTTCGGATCAGGTCCAGCATCAGGTGTATTATGCATTGTGCTTTGGATGATAGTACATTTATATTTCTTCCTGATGTACGATACCAATGTTGTGGTATCAGTAAATGTAAAAGTTGATTGAAACAGTGGTTGTTGTTTTCTCTCCAATAAAAGTTTCGAAAGTGTACTTCTTTTATTTTTTCTAAGCGTCCCAACCATAGTCAAATTTTTATGGAGTCATTTTTGACCCAATTCGTATGACGAAAAAAAGGTGCCAATAGTGATGTTGTGAGCTTTTCAAACTTTTAACTAAATCTAAATCACCTTGATTTCGTTCAGATGCAGCTCCAGTTTATTTTCCTAGAATGTTTCATATGTACGAAGTCTCGGCATAAGTACAAATCTAAAATTTCAAGCCTGAATGAGCAACGACCATGGAAACAGTTGCTTGGCAACTGTGACGCATTAGGATGGGTTATAGAACAGAGGAACCAATTCAACCCATTTTTCCCATGACCTACGAATCGGAGCAAATTTATCCGTGTCCAGTGGCTGTTAGTCGATTTTGCCGTCCGTTGGTTGGGTCATCGAAACGCAGAACTTTTGTTATACATATACGAGTAAGTACATACCATCTTGATCAAAAAGTTCCCGGGATAACCGTGTGGTGCTATCATTGTTCCGATGCGAGTTATGTTTTTTTTTTGTTAAGTTGGTACATCTGTTGTTGACACTCCCTCTAAATCTAAGCGTCATAGCTTGACATTTGCAAAAGTTACGTAGCCAAGAGTACATCTATCTCTGTGTGTGTTGGCGATTTTTTACAATTTTAGAAATGCATTTAGATTTGCAACAACGAACTTGTATTAAATTTTGCGTAAAAACGGATTTAATGGTGAGCGAACGTTGGGAATGTTGGAAAAGTGTTTCGGCAACGATTCTTTAAAGAAAACGGTCGTTTACCAGTGGCACGAGCGGTTCAAAAGTGGTCGTGAGTCAATCGAAGATGATGAACGCAGTGGCAGACCATCGACATCGAAAACCGACAAAAACATTGATGGAGTAAAAGAAATGTTGGTCAATAACCGCAAATTAACCATCAGAGAAATAGCGGAGGACTTGAACATTGCCTATGGATCAGTCCAAGACATTTTGGTTAACGTTTTGGGTATCCGTCGTGTAGCAGCAAAGTTGGTGACAAAAGACCTCAATTTCATGCAAAAAAGAGACCGTGTCAACGTCGCAAAGGATATGATTTGCTACACTGAATCCGATCCCACATTCATCAAAAGGATCATTACTGGAGACGAGACGTGGATTTATGAGTACGACGCGCAATCCAGACATCAGGCAAGTGAATGGCGTTCACCAAATGGCCCGAGACCAAAAAGCCCATGAATTTTCATGAATTACAACGGTGTAGTCCATCATGAATTTTTGTCAGAAGGCTAGACAGTAAACAAAGAGTATTATTTGGGCGTTATGAGACGTTTGCGTGAAGCAATTCGCCGAAAGAGACCAGAATTATGGGCAGAAAACTCGTGGATTTTGCACCATGATAACGCACCGTCGCACAGTGCCATCATTATTCGTAATGACGAAAAATGCAAAAAAATACCATCCAACAGCCACTGAATTCACCTGATTTGGCTCCCTGTGACTTTTTTCTATTCAATCGAGTTAAAAAACCACTACGGGGAACGCGTTTCAGCAGCCGAGAGGAAGTAATGGAAAAATCGCTGGAAGCACTGATGGACATACCGAAAACGGAATATAAAATATGTTTCGAGGATTGGATCAAGCGCTGGCATAAGTGTGTTACAGTCGATGGGGATTACTTTGAAGGGGACAATATAGATTTAGATGAATAAACTTGTATTTTTAATTTTCTGAATAAATTCCGGGAATTTTTTGATCAAGGTGGTATTGAACAGAGAATTTACGAAGTTGTTGGGTCTGTGTCCCATAGGACACATTCCAACCACCAAGCGGTCGACGATGCAGTCGATGCTTTTACCGGCAGGAATTTCCCACCATTGTGTAATACAAGAATCGGAAAGCTTTCCGTAGTTCAAAAACATAGTCCAACTTTGTTCAGCTTATTCCTTGTGCTGAATATCGCGGAGACAGTGATCGATCTCCGACGTATAATATTCCCAATAAAAATGATTTCGCATTCCTCTTAGAAATTCTGATACATTTCCAGTTGAAGGACTGTCTTTTGTTATCAGTTTTTTAAAACAAATCCGCACAGTATCTATAACAGGCGCTTTGGCCACCCAACCGCTGCAAGTCTTAACAGACTGCCTAGAATTGCGTCTGTAGTTTCTTGATCTCTCTACCATACTACTCGTAGCTTGTCAAGTGCCGTATCTGCTAATTTGTATCTCATGTACGATATTTGTCATCAATGGCATATCTTACTTACACGTCTATGCTTTAGGGATTAAAGAAGAGCGAAGTTTTCATCAAGATTTGAGAACATACTCGTACCCCAGCTCAGGGCATCTACTCGTAGACTATTCCTGGTGCTTTGAAAGGAGCAAAGGATATTTTAGCCACAATGGCTTGTACTCGATTAATTTGTCTACCATATCATGTCCATGCTAGTAATAGTTGGTCTACCTTTGGGGACGGATTGTACGTAAGAATGTCTAGTGTCACCTAGTGTGAAAGCCATATCGACTCTTCTGATAGTGAATGCAGATGCCCTGATTAAATTTTCTTTGGCGGAGACTTGAATGCTGAGTTGGAGAGGAAGGGATTTGCACGACACCATTTGCGATACCTCGTTTTGATCGAAGTTCCACTAAGCATGATTAGTAGGAGAATTGAGGACAGCCCATCTCGCTCGGTCATTACAACAAGAGGTCGTCCATACTCTGTAATAAAATTTGTGGTGAGAATGCGGGAGTCGTACCTGGTGTCGTCACAGGGCACCAGCTTCGGCATATATATATGCTGTTCGCCTGGGTATACACAATAATGAGATCTCTAGAAGAAGCTACTTCTTCACAGAACTGGAGGATAGAGGACTTACTCGTACTTACATATAAAAAATTGCTCGGCTTCCGTCGTAGGAACAAAATTGGTCTAAGTGAGCAGTGATTCTTCATCATAAACTACCTGTTGACATACAAGCCTAACTTTTGTACGTACCTCCGTAAAAGTCGTCCTGTGTTTTCATTCATTTTAAAGCACTTTGATCATCGAGCAAGGATATTCTCGTACGCTCTCAATACATTTCATAGTTCAGCATCATACGTCAGGACTATAATTCGGGTATTTTCCATCGCCGTTTTCTTTTTTACGGATGTGAGTACAAAGTCGTCTTCGAAGCCGTCTTCCTTTTCCTTTATGTGAACTCATCTCAGGTAAGACTGATATTGTAGAATTTGGTTTTGATGAGATTCGCTCCCTTGTCCGAAAATAATGAGTATTCGATTTTATCCCGACGGTAAATCTGCATCCACCTAGGCCCTGAATCTTCTCTCAATAGCGATCAGCATAGACGATCCGTTACGATATTTTGAGTTTAACTTTTACTTTTCAATGGTCTAGGTTTGCTGCTAATTGTTCAGCTGCTTGCAACATATTACATAGATGAATCTTGGCTGCTGATCAGCGATGATTAGATGTTTTAAGTCATCGTACGACTTTTCTTGTTGTTTCGAGGCTAGGACTGGAATTCCAATATCTACTTTGTTGCAGACCATCGTGTTTGTGATTTTTGGATTTTCTCGCCAAATTTGGTATAGCGCAGCGCATATAGCGAGCTTGTGGTTCCTAGCAAACAAAAACACTTTGTTTCTCAAAAGAGTGAGCAAGAATCAGCTTTGCTTACTTGCTTTTTGTCCAGTGCTTGGAATCGTGCAGTAGAACTAGAAGGATTATAATCTAATAGACTATCAAGTTTATCTTTTGCGATAGATGTTTTGAGCTTTTATTTACCAAATCGAAGTAGCTACGGTTTCCTGGAGTCAGGGTGTAAGCTGTCCTTCGAACTGAATAACTACTTAAAGTTGTAATCATTAATAGTGATATGTTGTCTCATAAGTTTTTCATTTGACCTCTGCAAGATCAACTCGTAGAATTCTTTTTTGATTGCTAAGGGCTCAAAAGGATCAATCGCTTGTGTTGATGTCGTTTGCGTACCCAAACACCTAGTAGAACTCTTGGAATAAAGAATCGTCAATCTCCATCCTCTTTTCCAATCTCTAGACTGAAGGAGTCACGCCGAAAAAAATTGAACAAGTTCACACCTTCAGTTTCCAAACTGTGCGAAATTCTAATTCAGATCGTGTAAGGCTCCTGACGATGAATGATGTGATATGGGGCTTTCAAATCATAAATAGATGGTCGTTTTCGACTTGAAAATCGTTGGTCTTTTCTAGGATTTATCTGAGTGTGAAAATTTGGAATGTCAATCTGCTTTGCTGGAAGCCACACTGGTACGTGCCGGTATGCTACAGGAGGTTTTAAAATTCTTACACAATATAGTGGAACTGATTTTGTTAACAACATATAGTAGGAGTATGCCTTTCTAGTTTTTGCACATTTTTCTATCGCTACTTGATGATTGATCCTTTCTCGGTGTGAAACTGAAGTGTGCTCCTTGTCAAGATGTCCCTTCGGCAGCTGCTGGAAATGCTCGTCGAGTACATTTATGATTCTCGACGTCTCGGTGACTAGGTTTCCTTCGCTGTTTCGTAGACTCTGCTTTCCAAGATTGTAGCCATAAGTTTGTTGTTTGGTCTTTTAGTAGAAATGCTAGATGTTTTGAGCTCGCGAAACTTTTCGACTTAAGCCGAAAAAAGGAGAATGAATAGCCGGAATAAAACAAATGAGACCTCATCCGGCCTACTCCCACATATTTGAAGCTCAGGCCGGTAAGGACTCAGGGTATTGGAAAAGAGATGGTGGCGGATGAGACCTTAATGGACTACATCCCGAACGGGTTACTGGCTCCGGTCTAACCGACCCCATGTCCTAGGGGTCGCTATAATGGAACTGGCCCACCAGGTTGCAGGTTGTGCCGCCGGGATAACTGCCGGCCGCGGAAAAGATAAACGAAGTTGCGAAGCAACAGCCACCATCTATTACGGACTGTTCTACGCTTGACCCCTGCAAATAAAGCAAGGATAACGAACTTCGGATCTGTACGTGGAATATTAGTTCCCTTAATACGACACGAGCAGTCGAAAAACTAGCGGAGGCCCTGGACTACTGCAAATCAGATATTACCGCCTCCCAAGAAATGCGATGGGATGGGCCGGACAAAAAGAGGATGAATCCTCAGCGCCTATTTGGATGCAGATTGGTTGTTAGAGGCAGGCTTAGGGAAGAGGTCTTAAGTTTTCGGCATGTGGACGAATTTGCCAACATTAGCCTTATATGCGTTCACGTCCACAGAGGAGAAAGATTACCACACCAAAGATGGTTTTGGTGGCACTTACGAGAAGTGACCTAGCTGTAATATTAAAATTGACCTCAGGGATTTTAAAGCAAAAGCAAGAGAGGCCGTCTTTGGTAGTACTAATAAATCTGGACCAGATGGTATATCTTCCTTCTTCTGAAGAGGTTACCACTGCGTAAGCTTTTTCCTCAATCCTACTCTTTAGGACTCTTCCCGAGCAGATGGAAAACAGCATTTGTCCAGCCCGTCCCTAAAAAAGGCGAATCATCTTCTCTCTCCTCCTACAGACCCATTGCACTTACGTCCCTTCTTTCCAAGGTCATGGAAACACTGACAAACCGTCAGCTCATGAAATATCTCGAAACACGAAAACTTCTCAATGACCGGCAGTACGGTTTTCGTAGCAACAGGTCCACTGGTGATTTGATGGCATGTCTCACCGAAAAGTGGAACCAAAGCGTACATCAATCTGGCGAAAGCAAGATAGTTGCACTTGATATTTCTAAGGCATTTGACAGAGTTTGGCATCAGGCTCTTTTGTCGAAAATGCGTGCATTTGGGATCGACGACTCTCTTCTTCAATGGATTAGAAATTACCTTTCGGAACGTTCAATTCAAGTTGTTTTGGACGGTTTCAAGTCTGATATTCACAAAATAAATGCTGGTGTGCCCCAGGGCTCTGTTCTGTCTCCGCACCTCTCTTTAATTTTCATTAATGATCTCTTGTCTGCTACTTCTAATTCAATATATTCCTTTGCTGATGACAGTACTCTCTGTTTTTCATATTCGTTTCCGGACTCACGGCCCTGCTCTTCGGATGTAGAACGAGAACGGCAGCCTCTGATGTTTTGCGTTTCACTTGGCCACCAAAACGAAACCCCTGGCTTGACGACGAGTAGCGGCGAGCACATGTAGCTAAGAAAGATGCATACAAAGCGGCGCTGAATGGAAGGACTAGAGCTGCGCACGATCTCTGCGAGCGGAAAAGGAGAGGCGAACACCAGCTTCTCAGGAGGAAAAAGAAGAAGCATGAGAAGCGTCGGAAGATTTGGAAGTTTTACCAAAAAGTAAAAAAAAAAACATGCACAGGTGCAAACCCCAAATCGAAGCCTATAGAGACAAACGAGGGAACAGGTCGCAGTCGACACTGAGGTTTTGGAAAGAGCATTTCGGTAGTCTGTATAACGGCGATGATGAACCCAATATCGCTGTCAGTCAGAATGAACCTTCCAACTTGGAAGATATAGACCAACAATTCCCTTCACCCGACCCGGATGATGAAGATGATGAAGATGATGAAAACGGCCTGACTGACTCTCAAAGCAGCAGGCGGTGTATGGCAAGGAGCATACACCAATTCATCTGTAAAATGTGGTCGGACGAAAGTATGCCCGATACCTCAGCATCGTTTCTCCGATCCTTAAGAAAGGAGACCCTTTGAACTGCACTAACTACATAGGCACCGGTCTTCTTAACATCGCCTACAAGATCCTTTCTGTGAACCTGAAACCATTCGTCAACAACCTAATTGGTCCATATCAGTGAGGCTTTAGGCCACAAAAGTCCACCATTGACCAAATATTCACACTAGAGCAGATCTTGGAAAAAAACCCATGAGTTCCAAATCGATACACACCACCTATTCATCGATTTCAAGACCGCTCATGACAGTATCTATAGAGATGAGCTATACAGAGAAATGTCTAGTTTTGGCAGCGCCGCCAAACTCGACCGTTTGTGCAGAATAACGATTGAGAATGACGAAAGAACTCACCGAGACTTTTGATGTCAAAAAAGGACTTAGACAAGGCAATGCGTTATCATGCGATTTCTTTAACATCACTCTTGAAAGAATAGTGCAAAATTCACATGCCAACACAAGAGTCACAACCTTCCAAAAGTCGAATTACTCGCATACGCCGATGATATTGACATAATCGGAAGAAAGCAGCGTGATGAAGCCGCGGAGACGGGTTCAACGGTCAATGAGGGGAAGATCAAGTACATATATGCTGTCAACCAGAAAGGACACCCAACGCCGACATCTCGGACAGAATGTCACACTTGACAGATATTACTTTGAAGACAACGACACCAGCGCTAAGATCAAACAAAGAATAACTCTTGGCAATCGCTGCTTCTTCGGGCTAAAAAGGGACTTGATCAGCAAAGCCCTCTATCGAACAACAAAACTGACCCTATACAAGACCTTAATAATCCCAACACTGCTTTATGGTACAGAGGCATGGACTTCATCAAAAATGGCTGAGTGTGCTCTTGGCTGCTTTGAGGGTAAAATTCTTCGGGTCATATTCGGTACCGTCTGCTAACTGGCTGGAGACGCTTGTTGGTTGACTCCCAGGTCAACCCCGGACTGCAGCGCTACCTTAAGTAAGTAAGTAATCAAGTCAGGTGGATGAAGATATTCTTGGCCATTTTAAACGCAAGATTTTCGAGTGATTTTTAGTACACGGGCTTTAGAAGTGAAGATGTAACGCCGGTGCTAACAGTGTGCCTACGTTGTGAACACGTTGATTTATGATTTAAGAATCGTTCATCCATCATCGTGCTTTTCTGACCTGTACTCGGATTATGTCAAAGTAGACTTCAACTAGGTCATTCTTTCGCTGTCATTTTAGAGCACTGAGAGTGTCATAATGAGGCGATGCTCCTGTCCCCTTTTCTTTGCTCCTAATAACCATCACCAGAGATTTAAAATCTGTACAATAGTTGTCCTTTTTTCATTTTGCCTAGTCATATACGTTGGATACTGGTTCTTCAGAGGCGAAGAACTGTAGGGGCCATATAACTACAACGATCTAATCCATAGTTTGATCAAATGTCTACGGTGACTGGCGCATGTAGGGTTTTTTTTATAATTAGCACGCGCTCAAGGGATTTGAGTACTCTTAAAATGTTTTTACACAGCGCGGGCGAAGGAAAATTAGATGAGAAGAAAAGAGAGGTACCGATATACATTGGTCTTAAATGTTTGTAAGTTGTAACGACAAGCAAATAGAGAGCTCGGTTGAAGGTTTGAAGGGGCGAAATGGTACTGGCGGTTTCTATGGAGCAGTGATGGTAGAAATAACGATAAAACAAAGTGTGTCAATTGACTGACTGATAGCAGAGAGGAATGCCATATATTGGATTAGAAGTGGCAGGCAACAGATTTATTGAAGAAAATTTGAAAAGAGTGCCGGAGACAGAACGGAACCCTGGAGCACACCAGCATTTATTTTGTGAACTTGAAACTATCAAAGACAACTTGAATGGAACATCCCGAAAGAGAATCGTCGATCCCAAATGCACGACAAAAGAGCCTGATGCCAAACTCTGTCAAATGCCTTAGAAATATCAAGTGCAACTATCTTTTGCTTTCACCAGATTGGTGTACGCTTTGGTTCCACTATTCGGTGAGACATGCCATCAAATCACCAGTAGACCTATTGATATGAAAACCGTATTGTCGGGAGAAGTTTTCGTGTTTCGAAATATTTCATGAGCTGACGGTTTATCAGGTTTATCATCAGAGAGAGAAGAAGATTCGCCTTTTTTTAGGGACGGGCTGGACAAATGCTCTTTTCCATCTGCTCGGAAAGAGTCCTAAAGAGTGGGATTGATGAAAAAGCTTACGCAGTGGTTTTGCCAGCGTGGAAGAACACCCCCTCAGAAGAAGGGGCGATATACCACCTGGACCAGCGGATTTGTGAATGTTAAGACCTTTAAGAATTCTTGCTACCACACGAGTGCGAAAGTGTATTCGACCCATTGAAGATTCGACGCGCTCAGGTGTAGGCGGAAACAAAGCACAATCTAGGAGTATGGAGCTGGCCGCAAAGTGTGCAGCAAGGAGATTGGCCTTGTCTAAAGTACTGACAGCTGAAATGTCATAGTAAGTGAGCGTTGGGATGGAGGATTAAGCAGAATTTCTGATGTTTTTAACGAAAGATCAAACACTTTTACTACCTTTGGGACATTGTAGTATTTTTTGCCTTAGTTGTTGGTCTTATTGGAATGTCACACGTTTGAGAAAGACGTTGCAGTCAGTCCTGCTTCGTTTGAACTTTTTTCGGTTTTCCTCTGTAACCTCTCTAACCCTGATAGCCTCTTTACAGTAGATTTCAGTCAGAGAATCCTCGATTTCACCCCGGAAGGATAGGGAAGAAGATAGAGACTTGCAATCAGGTGGACTGCGCAAGCTACGCAAAACATCTCGGCTTGCGGCACTGCGGGCAAGCTAGCTAAATAAGTAACATAAAGCAATATAAGTTACTCTTACTTTCCTACATGATATATTTTTGTGCCGTCATCGGCTAAATACTGGAATCCTTTGTGAAAATATTCCCTTATGGGGAAAGTTCCACTTCTATTCTACTCCATCTGTCGACTATGCTTAAACACAACCTGAAGATGATCCAGGAACCACAAATATTCTTGAACTAAATAAAATATATGTATGTGCATGCTCGTACGTGAAAGAAATAATCTCATTGTCCACCCGTTGAAACTGCGAAAAAAGCACTCCTAATCCATTAAATGTAAATTATTGAATTAATTTTCATTACAACTTCCTGCGAACACGGTTTAATCTATTGTAATCCATCTAGAACGTGCCGAGGGGTGAGTCTTCAAATTATCCTTTCAAAATTAAGCAATGAATGGTAAATAAGTGCCATTCCACGCACCACCATTCATCAGCACCCAGTCAGTTGGATAGAGCCTTGAAAAATGTAAACAGTGTCGAATTATAATTCTCGGGTAAAATTTGATCATCTGTGTTGACACAGAGATCATCTTTTGTCATTGTGTTGCGACGGGTGATAGTCGATAGGTGGCGGTGACTCGGCGGTGGTAGACGGGAACCCTCCTCTCATTTAGAGCCGGTTGTTGGTTAATCGTCGTCGTCATCATCGTCATGGTTGTTGTTAGTGTTCCCTTTCTACGTGAGAGTACAATGTTTCGGATAAACAACCCGTAACCGTGCAACAATGAATACAAATCACCATTATTCTCGTCGTCGTAGTCGTCATCCCTGAGTCCGTTTAGTCAGTTGTGTACGTAGTGGGCCCCTTGTCGCAAAGCGTTTCCTAAAAGGATCAACAATAAATCCAATCCCTTTGGTGTTTGGAGTCGTCACTATAATCATTTTGCTAGAGCAGAGGGTTAAGCGGTGCTACGACGACGACAGCGATGACAAATAATATAATTTGCACCCTTAATTGCAGAGACAGAATTCAGAGGGGTAAGTTACACTTACACGCTCTACTTCCATACCACAAAATACTGACATCCGACAAGGACGAACGAAGAGAGTGATGATGATGCTGCAGGACTACGATGAGGAATACATTTAAGCAATCATCTGTTCGGAATTACCGACTGTGAGATCCGAAATATACAGAGTTAGTGAACAGATAGAGCTACATAAGTGGACTGAAGACCTAAAGATGAACAGATGGGCTAAACGACAACGTACGACGCGACGACACAATCAACTGGAATTTGTGTGTTTGGAAGCACTATTAGCACTATCGTTCGCATCAGGGGAAGGAGTACCATGGCACGGGCACAGGGTAAACAATTCATAGCTAGTGCATCGTTGTCGTTTTGGATAAGGTGCATCTTCAGAGGGGTGGCAACTTATCACTGAATGATGCACTCTTACATGAATTGAGCGTATCCACTTCAACACAAATTACATTAAAGTACAGTGCAACGTACGGATAGTATGTACGAGTATACCTCAGCATCTACTGTCGTGTGAATTACAGACATGGACACACCAGTTGGTCGGTTTTGGAATATATTGTTTAAATAAATGTTTTCCTTTGGACGCCTTTACGCACAATAACGCACTCGAAGTGGTTTGTAAGTGGCAAGAGAGAAGTTACGTGATGAAGTGGCAGATACTCGATGAAGTGTACTGAACGAGTGAATTAGTAAGTGTGCGGAGGGGTCTCGAGAGTTTGATTATAATGATTAGAAGGAGTTAATTGTGGACTCCCTTGGTTTTGCCAGTGTTGTTCCAATTTGTTTTTTGAAGATAGGAAGTGACGATAATTTCAAGGTTCTCAGCCCAGTGTTACTTCTTGCACTCTAGAGGGTATAATTTCTTGTTTGCCGGCAACTACCTAAAATTATCTCTTTTTGCAGGGGTCGGCGAAGTCTCATAGCAGTAGGGTCATGAGGACGGCATATGAAGGCGCTCAGTATTCAGTATCATCTGAACTCTCCTACACGCGTGCTGGTGCATTCGTCAGATCTGAATACTGAACAAACTATTGGTAAAAGTGGTCCGTTGTACAAGTATTGCTGATGTTGTACAACTTAAGCCGCAGCAGGATTCACACTTTGATTATTGTCACTTCGTTTAAATATCGTCGTCGTCTAGTATGCATCGGCTTGTAACTTCTACGGCATTTAATGCCTGTTATGTCTGATATTATGATAAACTGTTTTTTTCTTGGGCTTCTAGTTTGGTTTTCCTTGCTGTCAAGGCCTCAATGATCATCGTTGATGTACCTACAATACGCTTATGCCCACGTGCAAGGCTAAACTTCCTTCAACCGACGTTAATATCTACATAGGTAGATTCGGAGTACATATTCGCTGCACTACCTTCCAGTGCAACCTGAATTCTTTGCAGAATTAGAGATCTATTGTAGAACTTCGGCGTACTTAATTATTCCGGGCAGATTGATGTCGTACTGCTATTTATATTGCAGCATTTCACTTATGCCCTCCTGCCCTCACTTAAATGGCGCTACGTTCTAGAGTGAGCCTGGTACTCAACCAATCAGCCTCTGAAGTTATCGCGGCCGGCGGTCAGCTGCGTGCATCATAGTTGGTTGCGATTCCCTTCTTCCTACTTCTGCATCCCACATAAGGGAGCGTCTTGCTCGTTGTACCATTGTCCTAACAATCTTAGGCGACTGATGTGAATTTTTCGGCTAAGTCGTGCATTACATGCATTACATTATGCAATCGGTATACGAAGCTGAGACTTCATTCACTGGGCATACCATCGTTTGTTTGGGGTGAACCTACTAATAAGCTTCTCCTATTAGTCCGGCTTTTAACTAACTACCTCCAGTTGCGCACACCAAGTCAGTTGAGGTCCCCTTCTACTTGTGCGCGTAATCTAAGATAAGGTCCTTCTCTACTACGTTATCCCTCCGAGTTAGATTCGAAAATTTGGGCGTCGGAGCATTGATGTCCATCTGCTCTACAAGTCGTAACCATCTCAGGGGGCTGACAGGTAGATGTCGCTGTACAGAACGTATAGTTCGTCGTTGAATCTTCTTCTTCGAGACCGAATATTTTTCAAAGGATTTTGCTCTCGAAACGACTGAGGATATCTTCATCCGCTTTTGATAGGGTCCATGCTTTAGCGCCATAGAGTAACATAACAGTGCTCATGGTCTTATTTAGAGCCTCCGAGATAGGGTCTTGCTACTCAATTGCCTTCTAAGCCCAAAGAAACAGCGATTGCCAATAGTGATGCTTCGTTTTGTTTCTGCTGAGTTTTTGTTGGCAGAATCTATAGCGAAGAGCCTAGGTACGTCAAAGTTATATCTGTCGCTTGTGACGTTCTGTCTAATTCGTCGATGTTATGTGGTCGTTCTTGTTGACAGCATATGGTATACTTGGTTTTGCCCTCATTTACCGCTAAACCCATTTTAGTAGCTTCAGTTTCAATACAAGCGAACGTACTGGTGAACGCCCGCCCGCCCACTGCCTCCAGTGTTCTTGTGAGTTTCTCACAATTCTTTCAAGTATGATGCTAAACAAGTCACATGACAGCCTACCACCTTGACTAAAGCCTTTTTTGACATCAAAGGTCTCGGTTAAATATTACCGACCTTGACGGAGCAGTGAGCGTTCTCCACCGTCATTTGGCAGGGATGCCTAAATAGGGCATGTCTCTATATGTATACCTCGTTTCTATATGTTAATTGTCGAAAAGGTATCGATTCTTGAGTTTTTTCCCAGGATCCGCAGGAGTGTGAAGATTTCCTAGTCTAAAACCGCACTGATCAGGTTGTTGACGAAGGGTTTCAAACGTTCATACAATAGATGGCAGATAAGATCTTGTTTCCGATGTTGAGGAGACTTATACCTCTATAGAGGGGTCTCCGTTTTTGTGGAAATGAGTTGGTGGTGCATGCTCTCCACAAAGTCATTTCCAGCAGCTTTGAATGCCTGGGCCGGTAAGCCGGTAAGCCGTCAGCTGATTTGTTCGATTTTAGCTTAGATATTGTTATCCTTACTTCGTTCTGGTTAGGTGAACGGAAGCTTTGGCTATCATCATCTAAGTTGAATGGTCTATTCTGCCTGACAGAGGGATGTTGGACTTCTCTGCCGTTATACAGGCTCTGACTCCACTACAATGTTTCCTTCCTCGTCTCTACAGGCTTCTGTACGGGTTTTCTTTTTACCTATTGGTAATATTTCCATATGTTATTCCTGGAGTACAACCTCTCAATATCTCCGATCACTCGTCTCGTGGTCTTTTTTCTTCTTCTGAAGAAGAAAATGGTCTTCACGTTTCTTCTGTTCGTAGAACTCATGAACAGCTTTCGTCATTCGTAGCAGCGCCGCTTTGTAGGCTTCTTGTTTAGTTGCATGTCTCTTCTCACAGTAATTCTTCTTTTTTGTGGCACTTGGGAAGTCCGCATTCGCACCTTGGCTGCAACAAGGTGGTGATCCGAGTCAATATTGACTGCCCAGAACATTCGGACCTACAGAATACTGGAGGCGTACCTTACGTCTATCGCAAAATGATTAATTTGTCATGTCACCTCGTGTATATTGAGATGAGGAAACTCTGTGCTTGCTATAGTGGTTTTTCGTTCAGCTGCAAAGTCAATAACCATAAGGCCATTGCTAGACGTAGTGTCGTGAAGGCTATGTCCTCCTTTCCTATTCTGGCATTGAAATCGTATCTTAAAATCGTACTAGCGCTTCGACACGAACTTGATTGTTGCACTGCTGGACTAATTCAAGTTATGTGGACACTCAGCAGTTATTTGATCAATCGCCACGCAGGCCCTCGGGCATACCCTCATCCGAACATATTTTTCAAATGAGTTTTTTTATTTTTTTTTTTTTGTAGGAACAGCACTCAGACAAAGAATTAAAAGAATTAGTCCATTCTACTGTCGTATGTTCCTTTTCCTGGAATTTCTCAGTCTTTCAAAGCAAAATGAGTCCGCACTTCAGTTATAAGTAGGGCGGACACCCACGAAGGTAGTGTTCTGCGGTGTTCTCATTACTTCCATAGCAAACGTCACAGAATGTTGTATCACTTAAGCGATTAGCAAAACCGTAGTGCCCTCAAGTAAGCACCCTACGATAGTCTTTCCTACTGAGGGACAGCAGGAAAGATTCTGACATCTTAAGGACGTTGGGAAGGATTCGTTGGATCTGCTGGCAAAATGGATAGTCATATCATATGCAATCATGCTCATATGCAGCCTAACTGTCAATGAGGCATGCAGGCAGTACTAACACAGGTTTGAATCCTGAAAAATTTCCTGATTGCCTTGCCTAGCAAATGGCATTATGACGTGGGATCCAACAAGATCCAGTGTTCGACTTCTTTGATCAGTTTGCAAGTAGTGAGAGGCTGCAATAAGCCCAGTTTGGTTGTCACTACAGATGCAAATGCTTCACCCTCTGATCGATTCCTCACAACATAGTTCATTGCCTCCAGGATTGCTTGTATCTCCGCTTGGAAGACATATGCAAGTTTACTTTAAGAAAAGTGAAATCGTACATTGTTGCCCACCAGAAAGACACAAGCCTCGCATCCTAGATCGGTTTTGAAGCCGTCCATGAAGACCTGACTACATTGCTTTCCTCGCATTGGACAGCATGTCCTTGAGACCGGAGTGAATAGACAATCGGCCTGCAATGTCATCAAAACTCCACTACTTCTTTTTAAATGGAAGATGGTTTTGAAAGTGTAGACCATGATATGACTATCAAGGGTAGGGAGACTCATAAGTGCGTCTAGAACATAGTCAGGCTAGGGAGAGTCCCCATGCAGCTGAGACAGACTGATCTTTATGGTCTGGTTAAAGCAACAGTGATGTATTTTCGTGAAAGCTTGTTCCACCAGACAGCCGAGGCATAGCATATAATTGGCTAAAAAAGCCGTGTAAATCTTTCTTCTGTGAACGCTTCATTTTTAGTCATTAAATATTTAGCTTTGTTGGAGAAAGGGATGGTGATACTTTTAAATATTAGATGGGTAAGACCAGTCAGCTTACTCCTTCGCGTAAAGAGAACAACCTCAGTTTTGAGGAGGTGCGTTCACAGATGTGGAAGCTGCGTTCTATGGTGGATTCTTATTTTTATGTTATCCTTTTTTTTCTATTATATTTTATTATCAATTTTTTATACGTACATCTGCCAAATGTCTATATCTCCCCGTCTCCTTTGCTTTGTCTTGTTGTCTAATTGCCATTAGGGTATATTCTCGCATAATAATCTTTCAAAATGCACAACAATAACATATAATATGTAGCCGATGACGTCAACAACAATTTGCGTGTCTTGCTTAATATTCTTTGTAAACAATGTATCGGCCTTAGAGTATGCCATATTAATGCACAGAGTCTTTATCCTAAGAATGATGAATTCAGAAATATGTTTCAAGGGTCAGGTATCGATGTAATATGCGTTTCGGAGACTAGGTTTCGGCCCAATATTGTGGATGCTCTGTGTTGACGCTTAAGGCCAACTTGTGGCTTCACCCTAAGGTATAATAGTTTGACATTTTGCATGGTTTGGCTTCTTTCTGTACTACTCCTTTTCCGGTATTAATAAACCATTCCTTTTTCATGTCTTGTAAGGCAAGCACGCGTGTTTTATTTAAATATTGCTTTTTTTCTCTGGCATCTTTCAGTTTTATTACTAAAAACGGTGATCGCGAAAAAATTTGGTCCTATCGAGCACGGATATTAATTTATTAGTGAATTAATCATTGCAGTCGCTTGTTAATTAGTGAAATCCCATGTCGTACATACATATATGCTACCGCGTTGCATATCTCCCTGATCGGGAATCTTTGCTCACCACTTAACAAAGCGAAATTCTATAAGCTGTCAGAGAATTAATTGATACAAACAATTTCGAGAAGCCGCTATTTAATCGCGCTGTAATCAGTCTCTCGTGACAAAGTGGTCATCAACAATCCACAAAAATGCATTTCTAAATTGAGACATAGTCAGTAATCGTCGGTTCATTGGTTGTGTCGAATTCGTGAAAACTATGGAAGTGGTAAAGCGACAACGAGCGGCTTTGAAAGGCCAAGTTACGAGAATCGGTACCTTCTGTGAATCACAGAATCCTCCTCTTGCCCAGACCAAGCTGCGGCAAACGAGACTAGAACAGCATATGCGAGACTTCGAACGGGTTCAAGGTGAGATCGAAGCGTTATCTGAGGATATCGGTGAAATATCCGAAGATGCGCAATATCGGGTTGAATTTGAAAACGCATTTTACACCACGCATGCGAAATTATCAGAGATGATTGCCAATTGCAGCGATGCGCGCACGGACGGTGAAAGTGATATAAATAAGTCATTGAAAGCATTAGTGGATAATCAGTGTTTATTGAATGATCACGTGAAATCGATGATCGATACGCCGCGACGTAGTATTATGATTTCGAAGCAAGAGTCCTTTTCAAGACTACCGGAAGTAAAATTACCTGAGTTCTCCGGTAAATTTGATGAGTGGGTACGGTTTCGGGACCTTTTTAATGCAATAGTCGGTTCGAAAGATAACTTGTCGGGCGTCGAAAAGCTGGAATACCTCCAAACTCGGCTCAGAGGTGATGCTGCATCTATTGTTAAACACGTACAGCTCAGCAATGAAAATTTTACCGTAGCGTAGGATTTATTGAAATTCCACTACGACAAGCGTAGTTTACAATGATCGCGCATCTGGATAATATTTTTGATCAACCAGTGATAAAGCAAGGTTCTCTCGCGGAGCTCAAACACCTATTCAGTGCAACGACTGAAAATATAAATGCGCTTAGCTCTTTGAACTTACCTGTCGATTCGTGGGGTACTTTGCTCATTTACGTGTTGGTAAAAAAGTTAGATAGTGACAACAAAGTGTTATGGGTGCGTAAAATTAAAGATATCGAAAGTCCAAAATTTTCCGACTTTAGCGAATTTCTAAAAGAGCGCGTAAATGAGCTCGAAAGTTTACAAGTGTCTCGTGCCGGGCGCGCTAATTTAGCCACTCGATCTACACCTAGGGAATCTGAAAAGCGTGTGCTCAGTGCTACCATACCGTCGTGCTTTAAATGTAAACAAAAGCATTTTCTTTACCAATGCTCACAGTTCCGCGATCTGGCAGTTCATACTCGGTGCGAATTCGTCAAAAATCATAACATCTGCCTGAATTGTCTCCGGTCAAAGCATAATATAGCCGAGTATAAGTTTTCGAATTGCAAGGAGTGGGGTTTAAAACACAATACTATGCTTCATTCGGACAACAAAGTATCCCTCTACCTCAAATGCATCGCGCGTCACGTCAAAATTCCAATAGTCGGTGTAGGACAAAGTGGAAGCAATCAGGGTACACGCGGTCAAGTGAAGCTTGAAATAAAGTCATCTATCAATACAACCCTTATTACTCCGGTTGAAGCTTTCGTTCTTGTTGGTTGGTTGGGTCATCGCCGGGAATATCTTTTCGCGTGCTAACGGCAGCTTAAGTGTGTTCCACTCAGCCATGGATCTCGACACACTGTTAAGGCAATTCTTCGAGCCCGAAAGCTTTGAAGATGGATCTACAATTAGCAACGAGGTGAGTAATATTATTGAAGACCATTTTCGGTCAACGCATACAATTAACTCCGACGGAAGGTTCGTAGTTCGCTTGCCGTTTAACAAAACGCCAATTGAGTTCGGTGACTCGCGCGGCGCCGCATTGAAATTTCTCCACGCCATGGAGCGACGATTCGCTAAAAACCCTGGACTCAAGAATGAATACGTGGATTTTATGCGGGAATATGAGCGTTTAGGCCACATGGCACCGGTGTCGCGACTCGATCATCATCGGCAGTCATTTTATTTGCCCCACCATGCGGTAATTAAGCCCAGCAGTGTGACTACAAAGCTGAGGGTGGTTTTCAACGCATCATGCAAGTCCACTAATGGGTTTTCATTAAACGATTGCTTGCTTGTGGGTCCAACCATACAAAATGACTTGTTTACATGCACGATTAAGTTTCGCAAGCATAGGATCGCGGTCAAGGCCGATATCGCCAAAATGTATCGGCAGGTTCTCGTTAACTCGGTCGATGCCCATTTTCAAAGGATCCTATGGCGGGAGGAGGTAACCGAGAGTCCGCGTGATTATGTATTGCAAACCGTAACTTACGGAACAGCGTCGGCTTCATTTCTTGCTACGAGGGTACTGAAACAAATTGGCATTAACAATGGGCCGAAGTTCCCAAATGCTTCGGAGATTCTTATCAACGATTTTTATGTCGATGACCTTACCTCTTCATTTGAAAGCGTAGAAGAAGCATTACTTATTAAAAACGATCTTAACCTCATTCTTCAGAACGCCGGAATGGACCTCCGTAAATGGTCTTCTAATTCAGCAGACTTCGTCAATACTATCGATGCCGAGTATCGGGAAATAGCCAGCGAGTTGTCCATAAACGCTGGAGGAGTGAAAACTCTGGGACTTCTGTGGGATACTAAAAGCGACATTTTCAAATTCTCCGTCTCCATAAGCACTATCGGCCCGCAGGTGACTACGAGGGAGGTGCTATCGGAAATAGCTCGGATTTTCGATCCGTTAGGTTGGTTATCACCCGTCTTAGTAAAAATGAAGGTCTTTATAAAGCGGCTTTGGGTCAAGGGTGTTGCCTGGGATGAATATATTCCCTCGGAATTTTATAAAGAGTGGTCGGATTTCCTAACGGACTTAAGGGCCTTACAAACTTTGAGCATACCACGCTGGTTCCAGTCAAACTATACGGAGTTAGTCGAGTTACACGGTTTCGCCGACGCATCGGAATCGGCATACGCGGCGCAGTGTATTTTCGAGTTGTAGATGGTAAAAAGGTTCGTATAAGCCTCGTTTGTGCAAAATCTCGTAATGCTCCAGCGAAACCAACCCTATCGATCCCGCGCTTAGAACTATGTGGCTGTTTATTGCTAACAAAGCTATTAACTAGGGTCAAGGAAGCTCTTGGGATTCATGATGTTGCTTGCTTCGCGTATACAGACTCAACTACAGTGCTGTACTGGATTCAAGGATACCCGCGAAAGAGAAATGTTTTCGTAGACAACCGTATATCACAAATTGCTTCTCAGCTTCCGACATCTATATGGCATTACGTGTGTTTCGCTGAAAATCCCGCGGACTGTGCAACTCGTGGTCTGATGCCGAGATATTTACAAGGTTTAGAGCTCTGGTGGAACGGTCCGTCCTTTTTGAGAAATGAGTCAATTCGATTTTGCAAAATTCCTGGCTACAACATATCCCCTAACGATTGCGAATCGGTAGTCTGTTTAACTAACCCTGTGCGCGCTATTGAACCCGACATCTGTTCAAGATTTTCGAATTTTTATAGACTTTATCGCGTTATTGCTCGGTGCATTTGTTTATTTAAAAGGCATAGAAATCGTAGTATAACTCTTCGTGCTTATTATTTATCGCCTCTTGATATACACGACGCCAAGATAGCAATAGTAAGGCTTATGCAAAGCCACTATTTTGAGAACGAAATCAAGTGCTTATCCTCTGGCAAAGCGGTCTCAAGTAAGAGTAAGTACGCGCGTATGAACCCCTTTATCGACCAAGCGGGCGCGCTTCGCGTAGGAGGTCGACTTGAAAACGCTAACATTCCTTTTGAGCAGAAGCATCCGCTCATACTCCAAATAGATCATCATTTAACGTGGCTAATTGTTCGCGACTGCCATTTAAGCAGTCTTCATGCAGGAATGCGGCAAATGACGTATCTTCTTTCCCTTAGTTATTTTATCATTGGCATTCATCATGTGATCAAGCGATGTATTTTTCAATGTACGACTTGTATTCGACTACGCGCTGTACCTTACCAGAAGCAAATGGCGAACCTCCCAAGGCAACGGTTGGAAATTGGAATTGTTTTCCGCAAAACTGGTGTTGACTACGCCGGCAAATTTCTCGCGCGGTCATGGAAGGGACGAGGAGCCAAGCAGTACAAGGTCTACATCGCTCTATTTCTATGCATGGCTACTAAGGCCATGCATCTCGAGTTAGTCTCGGAGCTTTCTTCGTCAGCGTTTATTGCAGCATTGCGTCGTTTCGTTGCCCGCCGCGGCAAGTGCCACACCATCTTTAGCGATAATGGTACAAATTTTGTTGGGGCCAATCACCAGCTTCGTGAGTGGGCTAATCTTCTTAAATCGGATAAATTTCAAGATGATGTGAGCTGACTGCGCGTGGAATCGCTTGGAGCTTCATACCACCACATGGTCCGCACTTTGGCGGCCTGTGGGAGGCCGGTGTAAAGACCGTTAAATTTCATTTGAGAAGAGTTCTGGGGCAAACTTGCCTGACGTTCGAGGAGTTTTCAACTATACTTTGCCAAATTGAAGCCTGTGCCAACTCTAGACCACTCTGTTCCCAATTTGAAGGATGCAGGGATCCGTTGACGCCTGCACATTTTCTTATCGCTCGACCGTATGCGAGTGTGGCTGAACCCGAGCTATTATTGACCCGAGTTTCATTGCTGGACCGATGGCAGTATATTCAGCGTCTTCATCAGGACTTCTGGCGTAAATGGTCTCAGGAATACCTAACCCAACTTCAAAAGCGCCCTAAATGGTTGAAGAAGTGCAAGGATATTCAGCCCGACGACATCGTCGTCCTCATAGAGGACAATCAACCGCTGTGCCGATGGCTCACCGGAAAAATAACAAGGACGTATCCCGGACGAGATGGTCTAACTCGAGTTGCAACTGTTCTCACCGCTAACGGAGAAGTGAAACGCCCGATATCTAAGCTGTGCCCTTTATTGACGAATGGTAGTTGAAAGCATCTTTCAACGGCGGGAGTAAGTTGACGCTTAAGGCCAACTTGTGGCTTCACCCTAAGGTATAATAGTTTGACATTTTGCATGGTTTGGCTTCTTTCTGTACTACTCCTTTTCCGGTATTAATAAACCATTCCTTTTTCATGTCTTGTAAGGCAAGCACGCGTGTTTTATTTAAATATTGTTTTTTTTCTCTGGCATCTTTCAGTTTTATTACTAAAAACGGTGATCGCGTAACTACAAATTGCTCCGTGGCGATAGGTATAATCGAGTGGGTGGTGCAACTGCTATATATGTACATCAGCAGGTGTCTTAAATACAAATTTGTTACCAAGTCTTGCCCCGATTCTCCTATTGACTACTGTTTCGCGGAAATTACTGTTTCTAGTGGAAACAAATGTCTGCTTGATGTTGTCTATAGGCCAAATAATAACGTCGACTTTTCACATTTTTTTAGTGTACTTGAAGAATTTTCACCGCTTTATTCTGAAATAATTATTTGTGGCGGCTATAATTGTGATATCCTCTGTAAGGCGGGCTCAAAAGTATTCCTAGAAAAATAAATATAGGTACATTTGGCCTAGTGACAATGAACTCTGATAATCCAACTCATTTCACAGCTTCAACATTATTAGACCTGTTTCTTGTCAATGATCCTAATAATACTCTTCTATAGTCTTAGCTTTCAGCCCCGGTTTACTCTAAGAACGATTTAATTTTTGCAACTTTCAGCATGATGCCAAAAAACTTACTCTGCTTCGTATGAATACCGAGATTTTAAGAATCTAAACCTTAGTCAACTATAACATGATATATATCAGGTGAATTGGCAGCAGATTTATTTCATTATCGCAGCTGATGACCAAGTTAGGTTTTTGCAAATTGCAGTAGATAACCTTTTTAAAAACACGTACCACTTTCCAGGACTGTTCTCGAATTAGATGACCAATTCGTCATTTCGAAACCACCTTCACAATGAATACGCCTCACTGTACCAGCTAGTTCTATCATCTCATTCTCATTTTCCACACTTTGCAGCCAATCATCGACGTAAGTATTTTGGATTATAGCACTAACTGCCTTCGGATGGACCTCTGCCCATCTATTCGCATTTCTATTCTTGATGTAGTTTGCCAACGTGGGAGAACACGATGCTCCAAAGGTCATAACCCCCATCAGTAAAACATCTGGCTCCTTGAAAGAATCATCGTTATGCCACAAAAACTTCTGAGCAGCTTGATCTTCTTGGCAGACACGAATTTGGTGAAACATCTCTCGTATGTTACCACAGATTTCCATAGGTCTCTCTCTGAAGCGAAGAAGTATGCCCACTAAAGATGCTAGAAGATCCGGTGCTTTCATCAAAACTGTATTTAGGGAAATGTCGTTTACTTTGGCGGCAGCATCCCAAACAATCCTCTTTTTGTTCTTATTTGCATTTGTCACGGTGAATATAGGGATATACCACGAATTTCCACCAGCTGTTATTTCCTTTTTTTCATTTTTCTTATGTAGCCCTTGTTTTCGTAGCTCCTTCTCCAATTCTGGATCGCGTTTCATTTTAGTTTCAAGGCACTCAACTCTACGTTTCGCCATTGCAAAAGAATTGGGTAAGTCAACAGAATTATATTTCCATAACAAACCTGTCTCCCACCTCTTCTCGCCGGGCAAGTATTTTGATTTAGTTTCCATTATACGCAGCGCTCTCTCATCATCTTCGGATTGCTTAGCAGACCACGTTTCTTGGACACCAACAGATTCTAAGCAAAAATACGACTTTAACATCTCATCCATGTTACTTACAGAACTGCAAGGACATATGTGCAGCAGACGCTGTGGTACCGCACTTGAGTCGTTACTTTTGCCGTAGACAGCCCATCCTAATCTGCTCCTGCTAGCAATCAGATCATAACCATCTGCTTCTCGTGTCTCCAAAGGCAAACCAATTTTCGCGTTATCCAGGCCAATTATGATTCGGGGTTGAACATCCTTGTATGGGCGAATAAGGAGTTCCTGCAAATGACGTTGTTTCTGTAGCACTGTTGCATCAAGTGATTGCAGTGGTAAATCCAAATTTGATATGGTGCGCACGTTTCGTAGATTAAATCGTGGTGCATTGGCTTCACGTGATGAAATGTCTAAGCTTACCACCTTAGAATCTGGCTCATTGTGAGTAATTTTGCCAGTCCATTTTAAGCATAATTCCATCCACGGACCAGTGAGACCCAACTCTGAAGTGATGCGTTTTTCCATAAGGGTACATGCAGATCCTTCATCGACGAGTGCGTACGTATTCAATGTCTTGCCAAATCCGTACATAGCAAGACAATGGAAGTATAAATGGATTCGGTGCTGCGTTTTTGGCTTGATTATCTTTCGCCTGGCTACTTCTGACTTGGCTAATCTGACGGCGATGTTGTTCCTGGGTATTACTATGTAATAAAAAACTATGAGGCATTTTACAGTTGTCTACTCCACACTGTCGTCTTGCGTTGGAGCGCTTCAGCGAGTGTTTTTTGAAGTAACAGAGGCAGAGATTTTTGTCATGTACAAACTGCCATCGTTCCTGGGTAGAAAGATCGCGAAACTCGTTGCAGTTCGATAGACGATGAGCTTGATGGCATTTTGCACAGACTACTTGCTGTGATAAGAGTTCTGATTTTTCTCTATTACTTCATGGACCAGAATTCTGTGCTTTGGTTGTCTGCTGGGACTATTCATTTCGTTGTTGGTAGTAGTAGCCAATGGTCGGAAGATAGTCACCTGATTGGCACAGGTTGCAAGAGCAATGAGCCACCTTCAAATGTTACCATATCAACACGAGGTAAATTCAGCTGGTGACGACCCCAATCGAGTTTAAGCTCAAAGTTTGCCCACCAATTCGGCTAGCAACACCGGGTCGTTGAGATAGTCCACAAAACCTACATTTGAAATGGTAGCACAATAATTTTGCACAGACAATGCAAAATGGATAAGAAATTCCAACTTATCTGGTTTTACAGCTGGCTCCTGTCTTAGCTTGCGCTGCATTGACTAGTAGAATACATCAGGACGACCAAAAGCATTCTTAATGTTCCTATTGTAGAGGAGACAGTGCTTAGCATCATGAGTTTACCTCGTACTGCTTCTAAGGCCGCTCCTTTCTGACATTTTTGAAGACGTAGCAAATTTTCCTGGTCGGTGAATCCGCATCGTTCGGTTGATTGCAAGTAGTTCGTAATGAAAAGAGGCCATTCCTCAGGTTTGCCGGAAAAACTGGGGAATTCTTTAGTTATCACTTGACTTGCAAAAATTTGTGATTGTGACAAAGAAATACCAGGTGCAGCGGTATTGATGTATGGGAAAGCTGGGTTAGTATACGATGGACCTCCGGAAACATATAATTGCGTGGATGAAACAGTTATTGGGGATCGTATTCCAAAATTAACGTGTTCGTTACAGAATGTAGCATACGGATAGCCGCAATATCCAGCTGTTGCTGTGGCCATATACACTCTTCCCGCAAGTGCTGTTCCAACTCTGTTTCCGTAGACATTAGCTCCTCTGGACAAAAACAAATTCGATACCTATTGACTGGTATTTGTTATTGGTCTACAAACGGGAACTGTGGTGGGAACAGCATGCTTGCATGTATTATAGTAGCATTTAATCCGGGTGCATGTGCGACATTCAAATGCCCCGATGTGATTTGTTGCTGAGCAGACTCAAATGCTATCCGATTCACGTCGATGGCATTGTTCAGTATGGTGGAGTGTAAAATGTTTCTCGCTGTGCCCTCTTGGAGTTGATTCTGCGTAGATGGGATAGCAAAAGGTGGAAGGGTAACACGTTGTGAGGCGTAAATATCCTCAAATCTTGCGAAGGGATTTGGCAATGACCTGGTGACGGAAGGTGTGAACGAAGGAAGATCTGGCACTTTTTCGATGGATTGAAGAATTGACGTCTGCACTTCGAGTGGCGTATTTTCAGCTGTTGTTGTTGCGGTAGTGGCGACAGTAGCTAAGCCGGTTGTAGTGCTTATGTCATTTGACTCCAACGAGCTCCATGCGCATGTACTGGATGTAGTTTCGCTTTCACATAGAGACATGTCGTTGCGCGAATCCATGTGCAAATAAATGTGAGGTTACGTAGAAAAAAATTTAAAATGTGTAATATTGGACGTATTTAAAGATAAAACCTTTGTCTTTTTGCTATCCACACAGTTGCAGGTGTAACGACTCCTGATATTTCGTTGGATTGAGAAATATGCTCGGAAAAGTCGACGAATCCACACCTGCAGTGTACAACGATTAAAGGAAGCGACTTGTTTTGCATGCACCAATAATTTTAGAATGTTGAAACTGGGGCCGGGTGCGTGATTAAAACACTTATTTTGAGTATTCCAAATCCTTGATGAACTGAAATATTTATTTCAAATAACATTATAATTCAAAACTTAATATAATAATCGGGTACTTACTATTGTGCCTGAGCACAGCCCGTTGTTTCACAAGTTTCAAAAGAAAAAGAAAAATGAAAGTAATATAAATGTCAAACTAACTTATGTAAGTGTTGGCGATCGTGGTGCTGCTGGTAGTGTTGCCAAATGTATCGCAACACTGACAATAAAGAAGATACATTTGTACATCCACCTACTTTTTATGAAGAAATTATTAAAGTTTTAAAGCCGATCTACGAAGACTTGCCAGACGCCAGTATTTTGAATGAAGGCCTAAAAAGTGTTTTGAAACGAATGAAAGTAATCGGTGTGCGGGCAAGCGCAGAGGCCAAAAACTTTGCACAAAGGGCCAATGATACTCGCATATATAATACAACGCAGAGAAGAGGGTGTCTGACGTCGCAAAAAGTGAAAGAATTGCATGTAGATCAGCGAGAGTTGCTGAAAATGATGCTTATGAAGAAACCGAAGGTAGGGTAGGGCGGGGCTAGTTGGGCCACTTTCCACGTGAAGTCTCATAAATATCAACCTATTCATAATACAACTATGAGGCTAGGATCAGTGAAAAGAATGAACATCTGGGTTCTTTATGAAATTCCTAAAAATTGAAAATATGTTATCGCAGAAGAATAATATTGTCTCAAATGCGCCAAGTCCAAGTGGGGTATGTTGGGCCAGGGGCTGAAAAGTGGAAAAATGAGTTCCATAAAGGACAAAAACGCTTAATTTATAACAGAGTTTTATTCACATAACATAACAATTAAACAAGTAATTCAAAACAAATAATAAATTAGGAATCGCAGTCACTATTGCAATTAATGCAAATAAAAACGACCCCAAGTCCATGTGAGCACCTCGTATGAGCCCAATTTCGGCAAGTATGGCACTGTACCCACTCCTCGCCCGGTAAACTTTCAGAGAATGCTTCCATGCACATTAGACATAAACATTCCATCTCTTCTTCCTCTTCGGAACTTGATTTTTGCAACACTTTTTTCTTGATTTGTGTTTTTTTCTTTTTGTCAACTTTTCCTTTGGCCGTTTTCCTTTGTTTTTGTTCCTCTTGCAAGGCATCCTTTTCTGCGGTGTCGGTTAAGATTGCAGCTCGTCTCTTCCTTCTTTTGGTAAGTGTTTGCTTCCTTGGCCCAGCTTTTGGAAACGGCAAAACTACTTCTGGCGAAAATGTATGGAATCCTCGAGATGTAGACGGCAAACGGTTATTTGCTGTGTTCTCAGCGGGGTTCTCAACAACAATATCAGCCCCAGTTTGCGTGGAAATAGATTCCTGAAGTTCAGTGGGAACAACTGAACCTACTAAAAATACAAGTAATTCTTAGCATTAAGTTTCTTTCAATCAGTAAAAATCAACTAACTAACCTGTTTCTGGACGATCTGTCACATATGATGGGTCGAAATCACTGGGAGTAAAAATCTCCCTATTGTATGGAAATATCCCAGCCTTTTTAAATCCATTAATAATATTTATTGGAGATGTAGCTAAAGGAAGAGACTCAGCTACAATTCGGGGAATGTCATAAATTGTTATTGTCCTCCCTGGATTGCTACGTAGCCATCCATCTTGTGCCCCGGATAGATATTTTTTAAAGGGTCCAAATACGGAAACGTCTAGGGGCTGAAGCCTGTGGCTACAATGAGGTGGAAACGAGAGCATGACAATCCCGTTGGCTTTGGCTATTTCTAGCGTTTCAATTGAGAGGTGAGAGGAATGATTGTCCAAGACCAGTAATACGGGGCATTCTTGAGTTGGCTTCACATGCCGTATGAAGTGAACCATGAAAGCAAAAAATTCGTCATTAGTGGCCCAACCGCTAGCATTCGCAGTTCCAATGCAGTCTGGTGGACCACCGTTAATAAAGTGGTCTTTATAATTTTTCCGAGGAAAAATAAACGGCTATTATTAAAGTTACGTTTGTACCACGTTCGCCTGAAGTCACTGATCCTACATTCCTTTTGCCCTTAGCCGGAACTATTTTGTCTCATCAACGTTCCATATGCTTGAAGCACTGAACTTGTTTCTATCCATAGCCTCAGATAGTTTGTCGAAAAAGCTATCCACGTTAGTTTTGTTGAAAGAGGTGGCCCTGCCCATACTCGTAGCTTCCGGCTTCCTTATTGACAGTTGGTGGTTCCTTTTCAGAAACCCCGTAAGCCAATCTTTACCAGCGATCTTGTTTTCATTCCAGGTATCAGGAAATCGTATTTTGAATTTGATTGCACATTTGTAGGCAAGTGTGCGAACATTCTTTGGCGTTAAGCCATAACATATAGAAGATGCTTTTAGCAAATATTACTTTAATAAACTTTCTTGTTGCGCATCGAAAACTTGCCTTGGCGCAACGTAACCCATACGAGGATTTTCTTGCGACTCTGATTTCTGGATATATCTTTTTAGTGTTGTTCTTGGTATTCCAAATTCAGCCGCTGCAGCTCTTATAGATTTTTCTTTAGCCAAGACAGATCTCGCAGCTGTATGAAGCTGTTTTTGACAAGCAGCAGCTCTCTCAGTTTTTCGCTTGTATGTACGCATTCTAGAACAAGCAATCGTGAGCAAAAATGACAATGCAGAAAACAAATGTATTTTTTTCATTTAGGGGGCAAGTTGGTCCACCTGGCCCAACTTACCCCACATCTAGTTTGATGAACATATTGCGTCATAATTAAAGAAATACTCAAAACAGTTCAATTTTTCAAACGGAATACGAAAATATGATAACGTGATTAATAAAAAAGCTGTACCTTAATGTATAATTTGCACCTTTTCGCCACTAGAATAAAAAAAAATAATGAATTTTTTTTTTTTATTTTTTCACTGGAAAAACAAAAAATTGCTCCTGGTTTTCCATCTGCTGATACAATGCGACTGAAACCGGTTTTGCTAGGGTTGGTTAGTGTGCACATTGCAACGTGTTTGATCTTGTTCGTGTAGTACTTGCGGTTCTTGAGTTATTCGCGTGGCCCAACTTGCCCCGTGGCCCAACTAGCCCCGCCCTACCCTATGCTGTACGCGTCAGGAATAGATGATCAATGTAATTTATAAATTTTCAATGAAAATTTTCTTCTCCAAACGTTTAATGCGTTTTTCTCGAAACAACTTTTTATTCGTCGGCCAAGATGATTAAAAAAAACAAACAGTTGATTTTTGAAATTTTTATTTACAAGGCCGCACATTTTGTTATTTTTCACTCAAATCTTTTAAATCTGCTACGGGACAGAATGACAACCCTGCTGAATAATAAACTTTTTGGAATTTTGATTTTAGATGATTACAAAAGTAGGCCAGCCACCTACTTTTTTTTTTCAAACGACGTTAAATATTTTTTTTTTTTTTTTACCAAACTTTTTTTTGTATTATTCAATAGCAATATAATAAAGCATATAATTATGTATCATAAGAAGATTGTATTTTCATTTTGCGCAAAAACAAAAAATTCTTAAAAACCTTCAAAATTTAATCTCGGTCATGAGGCTACCCCCTTAACAAAGTCGGAAAGAATTATAGTAAAACTCTCAATTTATAGTACTTTAAAATTGTCTTTATTTAATTTTATTGTTTTCTTAATTAGTATTTACAAATTAATTTATTTTGCTTAATTTATCTCATACGTATCACACACAGCGGTTATTTTAAATTATTTTTGTCATACGAATTTTTATCTATTTACAATTGATTTTATATATATGTATATATATTTGTTTTTTTATAAATTCTCTAAAACAGAACAAATTAAAATAAAACTAAAAACAAACAAAAAAAAAGAAAATACCAATATATCGCCCATGCAAATATTTTTTTTGTTTAAATTCTCAAATTCCATGTCGCCATTCATGCCGAGGAGGCTGTCGATTTAAAACCAAAATTCCATGTTCCGTTGGTGGTCATTAACTTAAAGAATAGTCTGACTAGATTCCAGGATTCTCTTGGATTCACCCTGTGAACGCACTCTCACTGACCCAAACTAACTAGAATTGGAGTTACTGTGTGACGACGATTTAGAACGTTCTTTAGCCTCTTGTTGGGCTTTTTTCGATCGTTTCCATTTCATTCGGCGATTTTGAAACCAAATTTTCACCTGTGTCTCCGACAACATCAATCCGCTTGCCACTTCAAATCTCTTCGGTCTGGAGAGATATTTATTCTGTTTAAATTGTTTCTCCAGCTCGAGGAGCTGTTGTGAAGTGAATGCTGTTCGGGGTCGCCTTGTTTTACCAAGAATGGCATGATGTGGATAGGCAGCCAATTCTGGGATCCGATGATGCAGCATACCGGCACGAGCGAGAAATTCAAATGGCAGGTGCGACTGTACAAAACCATGACCCATGGGGAGCTGCAAGTTGAGAAGAGACGATTGCCAATCTTCAGTCAAACGGAATTGCTTTACTCTATCTTCGTTGCAACTCACCGGAATGGGTTTACCAGATGGATCCAATGGACGATGAAATGCTGAACCTCCCTGCGCTAGTAGCTGGTATGGATGTCCACCAGCGTAGAGTGGGAAATCTTGTGGCCTAATCGGACTATGCGGGGGTATGGGTTTCTTGAATTCATCGTGAAAGTCCATTCGCATACTGATGTGATGTTGATCCTCACAACCCGGACTAATCGGCGGACTGGAACGGTGTGAAGATGTTGGAGATTCTGATCTGGAAGAAATAAAAAAACAATTTCTTTATTACTGACTTTGACAAATGGAAGAAAGAAATATCATATATTAAGGCGATTCTATGTTTTGACAAAAAAAAGAGAACTATTTCAGCAATAGACTCAGATAAATTGTAACCAAGTGTGGTACCATCTATCCCTGCTAGTGGTTGATCACAAATATATGTCGGCCTTTTCTTGAAAACAAGAATGTTCACTATGAAGCGACAAAGATTCCCTTATTTTTAATAGCGGTTTGTCATACTTGTATTGTACAGATCCCAGAAGTACTTACCACAAAGGCCTTATCCAGGGCTCACAATTTCGGCAGAATTTCAAGAAAAGTAGCATTTCTAGCGAGCTTGTCACTTGAATTGCCTCTATTGACTGGCACCCTGGCACAGGCGAATATTGAACTGCTCCATTTCCACGAGCCTCAAACGGTAAATAAAAGTGGTCTTAGAGGTAAAAACCGAAGATGTAGGGGAACTGATGTGCACCTGTGTGTCACTGAAGATAAAAGTATTTTCAACAGACTGGACCAAAAATTCTTATTTCTTCAAAAAGGATAGCACAGCGCTTTCCAGTTTCGATTTGAGTAGCAAATTGCTCAACAGTATCCCTTCTTACTGAGGACAGGAATGTTCGTCCAGTAGTTAAAGCCAAATTTCCTACATACCTTGGATAATATTATCTTTTCACAAATTAAAAGTGATCTAAATAGGCGCATCGATTTTCCGCGTTGTAACTTACGAGTAGGTCTACCATCTGTCAATAGCTCAAGTCAAATTTTGAGCAAGCTGCGCCATTGAAAGCAGATAACCCCGTGAATTCCGTGTACTCAAATTAAAAGGAGTCTTTTACGTTGCTCAACCGCAACCCGAACAAGTTTTCGGCTGTTTCATAACCTTGTCCGAAAAATGGAACATGAAACGCCCAAGACCGAGCAGCAGTCTAAACCCTAAACAGTAGGGTTCTTCGGGAAAATCGACGCCAAGGAGGATCAATATGGATCTGTCTGTCTGTTTGTTTTTTGGGATCCTCCGGCCTAATCTGCATCGATTACCTTCAAATGAGAAAACGATCAAAGACGAATCCTATACCAACTTATTGGACGAGTTCAGCGACAATTTGAAGAACAGACCAACAACAAAATGCTGTTTCATCAAGACATTGCAAGGATGTATGGTGTGCAATTCGCTAAAGATGTGACTCCAACAATGAAAGCATAGCCTCTACAAATCTTATTAACAAATTTAGAAGAAATGAAAAAATATTGGAGAAACGTTTCATAATGTGTGTTGAATACAAAGACAACTACTCGTATGTTGCGAAATAAAACGAAATCCATCTCTCATTCAAGACTTCGCGGATTCACT
Organism: Volucella bombylans; assembly: GCA_949129095.1. Classification (NCBI taxonomy): domain Eukaryota; kingdom Metazoa; phylum Arthropoda; class Insecta; order Diptera; family Syrphidae; genus Volucella; species Volucella bombylans. The sequence goes on along the minus strand of OX422142.1, from coordinate 120,798,984 downwards.
GATCCACCTTCGTACATCTACAATTGTCTTTAACTAACTTTCCCTGCCAATTATAATAATTGGCAAATTTAAAGTGGTTTTTTGTTCCTCCTTGTTGATTCTCATTCTTTCATACACCAATAAGTGACTACGTGAGTTAGTCTATAAAATGCAAACAACATTTTATTTAGAGGCGGAAATCAATTTATTTATTGAAAAAAATCCAACAACACAGATTTGGAAAGCACTTAATATTATATTTCCGACCCTGATTGATTACGAGTATAATTGTTTTATCAGTTTTATGGCAGATAAGTCTGTTATCGATATAAATTTAAACAAAAAAAAAAGCAGAAACTTTAAATAGTTTCTTATATCATTGATTTAAGCGTTGTGTGGATAAGTTTATTGATGAATTCATATCTCATCTGGATCTCATCAGGAATGACGAGAAAGGCAAAAAACTAACTCAATCATCAAATATGACATCTGAGGTTTTCTGCGTGATTAGTTCGGTGTTCATTTAAAAAGGGAACTTGATACATCTAAGTAAGGGATTTCATGTTGACGATATCTGCTGCGATTAAAGATCCAAATTTAATGAATTTAGAGATTTCAACGACCTTGTGACATATAACCCTGTATACGGCCTGATAAAAATTCACTAGAATTTTGACCAACTGTTAAAAGCGTTTCAAGGAGAGATTAGAGAATGAAATTCACATTATAATACTTTCCCCGCAGATAGTGTGAACGAGCTTTAGATCGTACATCGCAATAGAATCAGAACCAGGGTTGTATACATTTTTTTTTACAGAATCACAAGAAGCTAAAAAGTATTGATTTATTCTAGAAATATCTAGTGAAAGGAAGATATAAGAATATGCAAAAATACTACCAAATGTCTTTCTCACAATACGAGTATCAGCATCAACAGATTGGTGTTGTTGACAGTCCTTATTAACTGAAAAACTTTGACTTTCGGAGGGTTTCCATTGCCTATTGAGAAATGGATCAAAACTGCTGGTTTTATGGCCACAAAACTGCTGGTGCCCCAAGCAGACTGTGAGCAGTTGGTGTGGATTTGAGCAGCGACATCTTCCACTGCCAGGAAGAAACACGTTTCGAACTGGAAATTTGGCGGAAACAGACAGTGCAGTGCAATTAATAATAATATTAACAATATTCAAGTCTCAACGGAAATAACAATGCTAACTGTCCATTAATATTTGTAGATGACGTGGCTCCATTTGACGAATTTGAGAAAATGTGTGGGAGAGACCGCAGACACACAACACTCAAGCAAAATGGCTAACCACTCTGCGTCAGACTCCACAAGTGAATAGTAGCCCAGTTAATGTTGAAGAACTCCGCGACGTCTTTCGGAAAGCCCAGAATTGGGAAGCATCAGGTCTAGATGAACTTCAAAACTTCTGGCTAAAAACATTTACAAGCAACCATCCCCAATTTGTTCGTAATCTTAACAAGAACAAAGAATTCCAGTCTTTATATATAAAGGGACGGACTTTTCTATAATAATTTCCAAGATCAGAAATTTGGAAGACCCAAGTACATTCATTCCAATTACATGTCTTACAGCACTATATAAGACTCTGACTACTATAATAAACAATAGAGTTTGGCAATACTGTGAGTCCAACCATCTAATCCCTGTTCTATACCTGTGCTGATATATTCCTTTGGTTTGATAAAGTGGAGCCAAACTGAGCCGGAAGATCTCGATAGACAAATAAGGATACTGATGGCATCGCAAAGATTTCACCACCCGAAATTGGTAATCAAGAGAACAACCTTATCTAGAAATGAAGGTGGCTAAAGGATAATAATCTTACTGAACCATCAAAACATACAAATGGGAAAATTAAAGCAGTATGTTATGAAGAGTCAAATCAATAATCTAAATTACCAAATTATTATGCGGATGGGCGAACACTATACCCCGAGCCAGAATGTAAGCTGCAAATTTTGTCGCCAGATCAACGGACCGAGCGATGGAAGGCTAAAGTTATTCACGGAAAGTTTCCTTATCAGCTGAATTCAATTGAAATTGATAAAAATAATCGTAGCTCAACAGAATGGCTCCAAAGAGATCAACAGAAGGATTTGCCATGGCCATTCAGTACCGCCGGTCAATTCTTCACGAAGATATTGACAATATGTGTAGACGATGCCACCAAGCTTGACTCTCCAACACATTGTAAATTGATGCTCAATGCTGGCAAATGAATACCTTAAATGCCACAACGATGCTGCGAAGATATTGTAGTTCACCAGGAACTCGCTTTGAGGTCTAAAATTATGAGAAACCATACTACTAAGCTGATGAAGTCCGTTTTAGCAACAATTTTAAACTTTATTTGGATAAATGAGTACAGACCACAAAATAATTGCGAACCGCACGGATATTGTGTGGATAGACAAAACGAATAGGTGTGGATTCATAATAGATATATGGGTTCCATCAGCAGCAAACATTTGCGGAAAAGATATCAAAATATGCTGATGTAGCTCATGAAATAAAGTACAAATACGAACAGTGTCAATTGCTGTATCCAGTACGGGAATTATTGAAGAAATGTAGTTGAAAACTTAATAAAGTGCAACGCGACCATCTTCTACAGAAGTTTCAAAGTCGGTCATTCTCAATACCTGCAGGATCGTATGCAAGTTCCTAAAACATTCATAAAAAACGAACAATTTAACATCAGAGCCTAATATAAAATAGTTAGGAGGATTCTGTTGCCTGAAGATAAGTGGCGAATGTCATTTAGTTCTCAGAAAGAAAAAAAAGGAAACTAAAAGCGTCGGAGGTCTCTCTTTTAATTTTTCCCGATAACATTCCAGCCTATGATGGTGTTGCTATACGAGGTGTGTTCAGAAAATTTTTACATTTCGCGTGTTTGGAGAAACCGATGTTAATTTTTTTTTTATTATGTTGGTACTAGGTGGTGAAAAATAAATCACCCTACCGGAAGATGGTATAGTTTTTGCAAATGGCGTCGTACGTCAATCATATTTGACTCTTGAGAACTAGACAGCTGCAGTATACAAAAAGATGCAAGAGCATGGAACAATTGTGTCGATGTTTTCGACCAATAATCAGTTGGCGGTGTTAGCGCAGCATGAATTTCGATATCGATTTCCTAATGGTGTCGCCTCAACTGGGCAAACATTGCGGCACTTAGCTACTCGACTCAAACAGAGTGGAACCACAGGAGACCATGCAGGGCGTGGCCGCCATCGGACTGGTGAGAATATCACGGCTGTGGCTGACGATGTCGCTGAGAACGAAGAAACATCAACTAGACGACGGGCCACACAATTTGCCATCACCAGACGGACCCTACGGCGAATTTTAGTGAAAGACTTACACATGCTCCCATACAAAGTGCAAACAGTGCATCAGTTAAAGTCTCTTGACCGTCAGTCGCGTGTGAATTACTGTAATGCCATCTTCAATCTCAACAACGAAGAGGACGATTTTGTGCCGAAAATCACCATGAGCGACGAGGTGCATTTCCACTTAAGCGGTTACGTCAATAAGCAAAATCTTCGTTTCTGGGGCAGTGAAAATTCGCGTGTGATGTACGAAGAGCCATTACAGTACATCCACTCAAAGCCACTATGTGGTGCGGCGTTAACGCGGAAGGAGTGATTGGGCGGTTTCCAAGATGGCCGTGAAGACGTTGAAGATGACGAACGCCCCGGTGAAAACGCGGAAAAAGTGAAAGAAATGGTTATGAACGATCGCCGAATAACAATCAGAGAAGTCGCTGATGATGTTGGCATATCGATTGCTATACATTTTTTTCGAAGATTTTGGGTATGAATCGCGTGGCAGCAAAATTTGTTCGAAAATTTTTGAACTTTGAATAGAAACAGCGGCGAATGGAAGTTACTCAGGAGTCACTAAATGAAGTCAACGACGATGCAGAATTACTGAAACGTGTTATATAAGCTGACGAAACATGGGTTTACAGATATGACGTCGAAACTAAGGCTAAATCGTCCCAGTGGAGGCATTCTGGCTCGTCAAGACCGAAAAAATGGCGCATCGTTGAAAGAGTTAAAGGCTATACCAATGATCGAGTTTGGGAAGTGTTTTGAGGATTGAAAGAAGCGGCACAAGTGCATAATATCTAATAATACCTGCTACAGATATAGGTTTCTCAGGATCGGTGAACCCGAACTACATATACATATGTGTTTCTTCTTCGTAAAATTAGTCTTTGAATTAGATTAACATACTTCTTAATGTACCTGGAGTTCTCATACTGGACGGACCATAATCACGTAGACCCTTATGGAGAAACTATACAACAGGGGGCCTCTAGACTAGAATGCGGATCTTGTTCTGACTGTATTCTGACAGCTTGCAGTATAGTACAACAAAAGTTTGTCCAGATTGAAGAATGCCACGTTGTGAGTTTTAATATCTATTAAAGGGTGAATATAGATTCTTAAAAAAATCATCCAATCAGTACATATTTTCAATTGAAAGTAATATACCAGGTGTATGCATAACTTTTTCCGGTTTTTTGGTAAAAAAAAAACGTAATTTTCTAGGAAAATACATTTTTTTTTTATTCAAAATATTGGCCATCAGCTTCTACACATTTCACCCATCTTTCAGGTGATTCATGAATAGCATGCCAGAAAACCTGCTTTTCTTTGAACTGCTTTTCTTTTGCGGCAAACCATTTGTCGAGTCACTTTCCAACTTCCTTGACATCGTTGAAGTGCTGCTTTGCGAGCGCGTGCCCCATTGCTGCGAAGAGTTGATGGTCAGATGGCGCCAAGTCTGGGAAGTACGGCGGGTGCAGAAAAATAAATAAAAACTAAATCCAGTTTTCGTCACCCGTCACAATTCGATGCAAAAATGAATTCCTTTCGTGACGTTGAAGCAGCATTTCACAAGTGACTTTGCGATTTTCCATTTGACGTTCATTCAAATCGCGTGGGACCCATTTACCGAGTTTATTGATCTTCCCTATTGCTCGTAAACGTCTGCTGATTGACACATGTAATGCTTCTGCTAGTTGCCGTTGAGTTTGAGTTGGGTCATCATCCAATAACTCCTGTAATTGGTCGAAATCACCACTTTTAAATTGTCGAAATCATGTTTCACATATTCTAATTGATGGAACGGGCTCACCATATGTTTCTACTAGCAAACCATGACTTTCAACAGCCTTTTTCTTTTGATTAAATAAGAAAAGCAAAGCGTGCCCCAAATTTTCTTTTTCAGGCACAAAACTCGACATGATCACTGAACGATAAAACAAAGACGCTAGTTTTTTGCGAACTCAACTTGTTGTTTGTAGGTAAATGTCAGACGAACAAAATGACGTATGTGCCAAATTAATACGCCGCGTACTTTTCGCTGGCGAAATATTTTAGTTAAATCGGAAAAGACTTATGCATACGAGTCAGCGTTGCCAGAATTTTTACTTTTATTTAAGATTTATGTTAAGCTTTAAATAATGAGACATAGACATTTTGTGCTATTAAAATTGCTTTAGGTGATTAGACAAATGGACATTTTTTCATATAAACCTTTTAGTAGTAGGACATAGAAATATTGGCGATTAAAATTTAGCATTAAGTGATTAAACAAATAGATATTTTTTATAAGAAACACATTTATGTAATACATTACGTGCGAATAATTTATATTATTTATATTTATCTGAAGTTCTAACTTCTTTTAAAATTTCTGTTTTGTTTTTAATGAAGTTGAAAAACTCAATACAGGCGTTGGCACACTTAACACGAAAGCAACAAGCTTAAACATATTCTTGCAATAATTTTTTGGAAACTGTTTGAAGAGCTGGTGCCATTTTTGTGCCGCGCTATCTTTACGATTTTCTACTACTGCATCCAAGGATGATTTCAACAGATTATATTCTTCATATAAGTTGTCCATAGCAACATCATTTGACGAATTTAATAAGGATATAGCATTCTCAATCATCTCAAACTAATTTCATTTTTTAGGTCTATGAATCCAAGTTTAGAGTAAATATTTTCATCAGAAAATCAAAGCGTTTTCTTATATATTTTTGACAGTTTGTGTAAAAATTGTTAAAGTCTTCGATGGACTTGGTTTTCTCCGATTCAGTCAATTTATTTAATGTCTGTTTTGTCAGTAACCCGAAAAACAATCATTTTGCCTTTGAAGCAACCTTGAGCGGAAGAGACATTATGAGTCATGCATTTCATCCCTGAGACTCTTTCATTAATGTACCAAAACAACTCATAACATTATGAACGAAATTGAAGTAGGCTAGAGTTTTTGTCTCATCTTCTTCTGAATGAAATACTTTTTCAATGGCTTTCGCATATGTATAATCCCCGCTTATTAAAGTAACTTTTCAAGGCAGCCCAAACCTTGATCATTCTTTCAACGGCATGACAGAGAGACAAAAATCTTGTATTGACGTGACGCTATAATTCAACCCACGCCATTTCCGAACTTTCAAATATTTCAATTAATTCTGCACGACGTTTAGCGGAATGTCAGAAGTGCCCGATCTCTAATATATCACAGGCAAATTTGCTCATGTTGTCCAAGATATGGACTGAACAATTGGCTTTCAGTATTTTTCCGTTTTTATTAATAAGGTTTGTGTAAGCAGAATGATTTGAACGAAGTTTATATTAGCATTGTCAGCTTCATATGAAGTAACTTGCGACAAACTTAGATTATGTTTATCCAATAATTTAAAAATTAATTTTGTTACTTGGTCGGCCGTTTCATTATTACTTTCCACAAAAACCAATAATTTGTTTTGTATGCCGTTCTCATAACAGAAATATCGCACACAAATAGGGAACATTTTTCGGTTTCCCTTATTGTTCGCATCCGTAGAAATTGAAAAAAATAAATCTTCTCTTAAACTTTGTGTTGCTTTTCAAAGCTTCTTTAGACAAAACTTGACACACTATTGTTTCACTCTTCGTCCTACCACATTTAACGTTCTTTACTAGTTTTGAATCGGCGTACATGAGGGGCAGTAATTTTTAGAAACAATCCATACTATTGTAGCTTAACGAATGTTTTACAGTGTGGTTTACTGAAATAATTTAATTTACCCTGCTGATGTTTTGAGCACAGTGTCGTCATGATCACGAGCAGAAGGTGATGTACCAGGCGCCTGGAAATAGCTGGATATATTTTTTGCAGCGCGAGAACTGGCGGTCTTTGAATGAGTAATTGTTTTTGAGTGCTTCATTGCATCATTAAGTCCACCGTGAGAAATACTAAAGTATTTTTACATAGTCTAAGGCATTTGACAGAGTTTGGCATCAGGCTCTTTTGTCTAAAATGCGTGCATTTGGGATCGACGACTCTCTTCTTCAATGGATTAGAAATTACCTTTCGGAACGTTCAATTCAAGTTGTTTTGGACGGTTTCAAGTCTGATATTCACAAAATAAATGCTGGTGTGCCCCAGGGCTCTGTTCTGTCACCGACACTCTTTTTAATTTTCATTAACGATCTCTTGTCTACTACTTCTAATCCAATATATTCCTTTGCTGATGACAGTACTCTCTGCTTTTCATATTCGTTTCCGGACTCACGACCCTGCGTTTCGACTGTAGAACGAGAAGGGCAACGTATGCTAAGCTCATTAAATTCCGATATCAACAGCATAACCAATTGGGGAACTACCAACAGAGTGGTATTTAACGCTTCCAAAACACAATGCTGTCTGCTGTCGTTAAAGCGAAATTTAAACACCCAGCCATTATCCATGAATGGCACTTGCATCGTCGAAACCGAAAAACTTTCTATTCTCGGTATGTGTCAATGACAACTTATGTTGGAATGACCACATATTTGATGTCGCCAAAAGTGCTGCGAAATGTCTAGGTTTCCTGAAGCGATGTAAGAAATATTTTACCTCTTCTCATCTGGCCTCAATATATAAGGCATTCATCCGCCCAAAATTATAGTATAACGCCCACATCTGGTCATTTGCTCCTAAAACATCTCTGCATCTGCTAGATAGAATTCAAAACCGTGCGATAAAACTTATTGATGATACTAATATCAGTCAATCAATGGACACCCTCGAACACCAACGAAATGCCTCGTGTCTCACTTTGTTTTATCGCTATTTCCACCACCAGTGCTCCACTGAAATCGCCTGTAGCATTCCGCCCATTCAAACTTTCAACCGTAACACCCGTCTCGCTATGAATGCTCATCAGTATACCCTCAAGCCCATTTTCGGGCGTACTCTAAAATATCGTGATTCGTTCGTAAGCCGTACAACTCGCTTATGGAATGCACTGCCAATCTCTGTATTTCCTGGTCGTTATAACTTGCAAACACTTAAAAACAATGTACATCGGTACCTCTCTTTTCTTCCTCCCTAAATTTCCTTTGCCCGCGCTGTGTACAATCACCATAAAGGGAACACAAACCCCTTGAGCGCGCGCTGATTATAAAAAAAAAAGTCTGCAAAACGCTCGATACTCACTATCCGCTTTGCACAGCCAATTGGTATTGTATTTCGTTTGGCTTTCGTTTTCGGTGTGATGTTTCCCGACTCCGAGCAATCCGAAACAAAACTATCGGCGTCTTCACTCATCTCTTAACGAATTTAACTATGTTTATTTTAATACACTCAAATACAAAAAAAAACACACACAGCCTCATATTTGTTTTTTGATGCGTATTTGTCAGAAAGTGACTTATGTTGAATCGAAGATCATACAAGTATGTTCCTTATAAGAGCAAAGTTGTGGGAAGTAAGTAGTTATAATGGAAACACATGTTGGGCCTGCATATAAGTATGGGTGTGTGTATGGTTATGGGAATGAAGAAAATCGCGTTCAAGCAAGTTTATTTGTATTTGCCATTTTGGCATTGTTATAGAATAGAATAAAGAAAATAGAGACTAGAATAGTGCATAAGTTAAGGTATTCCGATGAATTCAGTGAATGCTTATTGCTAAATGAATTTGTTAATGTTTAAACGAGATGAGTGAGCAAATTAATAAAAAGCGGGACTGAGTCTGTCCCGCGCGGGACATTTAATTTTGGGCTGAAAATCGGGATGTCTGGCAACGCTGATACGAGTACACCTGGTAAAACGCAATCCCAAAATTTTCTGGTCATTTATTGACTCAAAGCGAAAATCCTCGACTCAGTCATCTATTTGGATAGATACTCGTATATAATGGCAAATCTAGCAGTGATGTGAATCAAATTTGCGATATGTTTGCTCCTTTCTTTCAATCCAATTTTGTATCCGAAAATATTATAATAGTTGCGATTTTCTAAATCCAAGTCAACCAAGTACGGACCTAGGTTTAATGTCTTTGGCAGAATGTGAAATACGAATATTGCAGGAATCAGATCTAGAATCTCTTGATTCTAGTGTAAGTGTTGCTCCCGAACACATTCCGCCTCGTTTTTTTTATATTTTTTTTTTAATTTTTTCATATTTAACTTGTCTTTAAGATCAGGTGTATTTCTGGACTGCTGGAAGCATTCATTTATAACTCCAATTCATAAATCAGGATCTAAATGTTTGATTGACAATTATGACCTATAGTGCTATACTGTAGTGAAGAGAAAACTTTTTTCCGCTATAAGCTCTTATATATCGGAGTTTCAGCATGAATTTATAAGTGGTAGATCTACAACCACTAACTTTGTAACATTTACTCAATACTGTTCGAACAACATGGAAAAACCTCTTCAGGTTTAACCAATGTTCTTTTGATAAAACTCAAAATGATCGGCATTCACTCAATTTTTTTTTAAACGCATCGGCAGTTATTTGATTAAATGGAAGCAATATGTGAAAATCGGATCTGTGCTCTCGAAAATAATTTTTAGTTCTTCTGGTGTACCTCAGGGAAGTCACATTGGCCCGCACTTCTATTTGTTCTATTTGTCAATGACTTAACAATTTCCTATTGTTTATAAATACTACATTCATACTGTGTTTTGAAGAGAGTCGCAAATCAAAAAGATTTAGAAGTTATTTTTGACTGTAAACTATCTTTCTGTTTACACAGTTAAATTATACAGTAAACAAAGCAAATCGCATGCTGGGTTATTTGTTTCGTAATTCCAAGGATGTTTATGATCCCTACACACTAAAGTCTCTATATACGAGTATTTCTTTGATCCACTCTATACTAGAGTAATGTTCTATTGCTGGGAATCCTTGTTATGGTAATGCTTAAGCTCGAATGGAAAAAATGGTACAAAAACGGCTCACAAAATTTATGAAGCTTGATGTGAGATGTGAGAAGAATATAAAGGGTTTCTACAGATTGTCAATTTGACAGTTGAAAGTTTTGCCATTTTACTATGAATAGATTAACGCCAGAACAACGCGTGCAAATTGTGCAAACTTATTTTGAAAACCATGGCGAACGACAAACTTATTGTGAGCTACGTCCCTTTTACGGTCGACATAATAGTCCATCTGAGCAAGTTATTCGGAACACGATGAATTGTTTTCGCACCACGTACACTTTACACTCTTGTGGACAATACGCATCTCCAAAGACGACAACCACTGCGAACAGAAGAAATTATTGCCGTTGTGGATCGCAGTGTTGAGGAGAATCCGAATGAGTCGATTCGCCAACGTGCAAAGCAATTGGAGTTATGTCTATCCACTTTGTGGAAAATTTTACGGAAAGATTTTGACTTAAAAGCTTATAAGATCCAGCTTGTGCGTCGTAGGTTCGGTGAATGATTTCGGCCCACATGATTCAGCTTGATCCTCATTTTCAACTCAAAATTTTGATCTCCGTTGAGGTCCATTTTTGGTTAACGGGATATGTAAACAGACAAAATTGGCGAATTTGGAGTGGAGAAAACCCAGAAGCCTTTGTCGTGATGCCTTTACAACCATTAAAACTCACTGTTTGGTGTGCCCAATTTTATTTAAGGACGGTGCCGGCCAGAATGTTACCGTCAATAGAGAGCGCTATAGAAACATGATTTCTGACTTCTTCGTTCCTCAGTTGAATGGCATTAACGTTGTATAGGAGCTTCATTCATTCTGACCGATCTATACAACTCTATCTTGATAACCGACATATCTTTCGCATTTTTCAACAAAACTTGGACATTAAATGAGCAATTTACAAAGATGTGAATCGTTCGCTTGACCAAATTGTGCTATCCATTACCGCTTCACCTCCTTTCTAAATTTCGATTTAACAAAATTCCAAACAAAATTTGTATACCCATAGGTCAATTATGCGCCAGCCATCTCTATCGAAATGGGCAACCTTGAGCAATTGTAAGTTTCTGAAATCATCAAAGCCTGGTTCAATCAGCAGGTCAATCAGATGTGCGTCAAATTCGATCCTCGTCATAGCAGCTATAAGGTCTGATGAATATTGTACCCTATTGATGTTGATACTCAGGATATCAATTCTGCAATAGCTCTCTTCAAGGCGGAGCACTATTATACCTGTCGGTGATTCGGCCAAAATTTTAAGGCCTTTGTTGTTCAAAAGAACAATCGATGAAGACTGACCTCATATTGATTATAGTTTCGGTACTAGAAGATGGTAAATCTTGACAGTGACAGTGAACGCGAGAGTTTTAATTTGTTTTACCTAGTTTTTTTGAAGAATCCTGTAAATTATATTTAATTGAACATTTTGTCTAATGGATGCACATAATTCGAAAGACTTTTTTGAGAATGTAGCACTCAGTTATGTTACACGAGTTACCATGTGATTCCCCATTTAAGCAAGTACGTCATCAACTGGTAAAAGATGCTTTTAAGGTAGCTAGGACGTTGACAAAAAATCTTAAACGTTTAACTGTTTTGACTCATTTGTAAGTGAATTCCCCCATTGATTGTTTTCAGAATCGCTGGATCTTATACTAAAACACACTGTTGCCTATTGCCAAAAGGGCGAGAAATTAAGAATTTAACAGAAAAATTAACTGAACATAGTTTTAAGCGACAGCACTACTTCAGTATCTCACTCGAAACGGAAATGAAGAACAAAATCTGAGAGCCATTGACTGCCTTTAGGCAGCATTATATGGTTCTCTGGAAAGACCGTATTTTCCAAATGATGAACTCAAATAATTTCGCAAAACGGAAACAGAGTACGGAAGCCAAATTATAGCCTTACAAGCAGTGCAAATTCTTATAATTCAGGTATCCCTTGTAAGTTAAAAAGGAGTCAAGTGTACTTATGGAAGTACGAGTACTCCTTACTCAATGGAATTTATACAGGATATTAACCAAATCAAATTTTCAGTATAAATTGAAAGCTCCTGCTACAACAATAGTAAATACAGGGGAGGCCAATTGGCAGGGCCATTTCTGATGATACCACTTTACCGGACCTCTTATTCGATAAATTGGTTATGGCACGCGCTGTGTGGCAAATGTTCTGTTGAAACCACATATACTACAATTTATCCCCAAAAAATTTGATAATTTTATATTTTCAGTTCATATGGCATCATAGTTTTTTTTTACTTTTACAGGTACATAGGTTGCTACTTAAGTTTTAAGGAAAATAAGTGACAACAAATATTTATTGTTTTTCAAAATACATTCCATGAAGATCAGTGCACTTTTGCATGCGTTTGAACCTATTTTCGAAGCACTTTCTCGATTCCGAACGAGGTAACTCCAAAATATGCGCATCAACGGGCGTCAAAAAACGTTTACCTCACAATTTATTTTTGATGTGCGGGAATAAAAAGAAGTCATTGGGTGCCAAATCAGGGCTGTACGTGGGATGACCCATCAATTCGATGTTTTGAGTTCTCAAAAGTCACTTGTTTGAGCCGACCTGTTAGAACTCGCATTGTCGTGGTGGAGAGTGACCCATTTTCGGCGGTTGGTTATTCCTAATTTATCCAAAGACTTCCTGCAAACAAATGGTGGTGTACCTACCATTCTGAATTGACCGTTCTAAGTTTCTTTAATGGCACGGTGGCGACATGTCCGGTTTTTCCGAAGAAACAGGCGACTATTTGCTTCGAAGTGCTTCGTGCGTGAGCAACTTTTGTTGGATTTGGCTCGTCTTGAAAGACCCGTTTCGGGCATGGTTTCATGTCCATGGATCTATAATTCGTCGTCAGCCACGAGCTTATAGAGGTCTTTTGAAGGGCTGCGATCGAATTTGTTCAACATTTCTTTGGACTAATCGGCAAGAGTCCTTTTTTGAGCGATTATTAAGTTATGCAGTATTATGCAGATTACATAACGATCTTGCTATTTCAGTTCCCGCACAACAACCGATTTTGGATGACCTTCACGAAATTCGTCCTGGAGCGAATGACGACCACGTTTGAATTCAGAAAACCAGCGAAACACGTTGGCCCGGGATGTTGCTTCATCACCATCATCGGCACACTGTTGCAGAGTTAATTCCCGTCGAAAATCATAAAAAATCATCGTACGATGTTCACAATTCAATTCCACTTGTATGACAAAACGTTCTAAGCACGTGTCAAATGTATCGAAGCGTCAAACTTTACGATGCTGATGTCAGATTTGTCGTATCTACAGCGGTATTGCCATATCTCAAAACCAAAGTACAACTATTCCTCATTCTTCTGCAGATATTGAAAAAGGTCGAATAAATTACCAATGATCCACAACCAAGACCGCCTTTTAAAAAAGCAGAGAATTTTCGTTGGGCAAAAACTTATTGGGCAGCTCCAGAAGCCATTTTTTGTGAACGAAACATTGAAAGACTGCAATTGGGTACTTTTTAAAATTGGCAGTGTTTTTTTGCACAACTGTTATCCGCTAAAAAAAATAATTTGAGTGTAATTTACAACAATAACGTAGCTAAGCCAATTTAACATACATACGCAGACTTAGCGAAATTGAAACAGTTGAAACAGTGCGGATAATATTTCCGACCTTCGTTTCCGATGAACTTTCCAACGAAATTTCAGAAATGTCAAACATTTGCCAGCGATATTTTTTCAAAAAACCGTCATAGATATATAGATATGTACGAATATATGTAAATTTTTCTATCTGTACTATCAAGTTCTTATGATGAACTCCTAAGCCGATTTGAGTTGTGGTGCAAAAAGACACAGCTTGCCTCCTTCAAAACAGAACATCACTCAACGTAACTAGAAATGAAATTTCAAAATTAATTGGTTTCGAACTTCTATGTAATTGGGACATTAGCATATGCTCGAAAAAACCCACACTTTTCCGTAGAAATCTACATCTTGAAATCTCGCGCACGAATTCATTCAATTTGTTCACAATCTTAAATTTTCTGTAGACGAAAATTCGAATAACAGACTCCGCAAAGTCTGTCCAGATTTTGAAACGTTTCTGAAAAAAACATGTGAAATTTCGAAGGAAGAAAATATATGCGTCGATTAGATGATGATGGTTATATTACCAAAGTAAAAATACAAAAGTGGGCAACTCAAAATTGGGGCTTTTACTCTGATATTGTCACTCATCTTGCAAGGAACATTCCAGAAAACAGGAATTGTAATAAGTTTTCCTATAATTATTTTAGAACATTGAATTTGTTAATAAATTTAAATGAAATAGCTATATGGGCTACAGGGACTACAAGGGGTAACCGAATTGGAAAAGCTTCTCTCCAAACTGAAAAAGTACCTCAAAACTGTTAAACGCGGTAGTTACGATTTCCGTATATAAGGGAACAAGGATATTTTTCTTTTGAGATGGCTCGATGGAGGAACAGTTTAACTTGCTTCAGCTATGATATTTATGGTGCCAAGATTTTGTTTTAAACAAAAGAAAAAAAATCGAAATTTCGCAGTCAAAAATCATAGCTTTGTACAAAAAAAAACATGGGTGCGGTCGATAAAATGGACTTCTTGTTTGCATTAGGTACTCGTATATAGAATTAGAACACATAAATGGCCGAATATTTGGTTGGAGTACTGTATTGACTATGAAAATATTAATTTGAGACCAAAGGATCGAATTAATGTTTTATAATTCAGCAACGATGTAGTGGATGGATTTTTGTCGCTTTCATCAGAACAATTTTCTCGAAAACGTGGGCGCTCAAAAACAGGAGATAATCTTGATGAAACAAGCTGTCAAAAGCCAGACCGAAATATGATACATCTCCATCAATATCCCTTCGCTATGACGGACTTGAACTTTGGCCAGAATATACAAAACTCCTAGATGCACAGGATATTCCAGATACATATGTTTGAAGTGCAGGCTTCTACTATGCAATCCCACATTTCTGAATAATCTTTTTTGTTTTTTGAACCAAAAATTAACGTCGTCACTGAGGATGATTTTCCATTGAAAACCCACATCTTCCTCCATCTTCAATAGAGCCAAATTCGACATGTACGATTTGGTTTATTTTGGTTTAGCTTTGACCTAATATGACCCTATGAACGCAGAGCTAAGTATTTTGCAAAATACGTCACAGGGAAGCTTGTAAGATCCTCAGCTCTTGAGAATGGTCTGACATACCAACTCGCGCAATATTTTCTTTATTTCTGGCACGTAACATAGTCATAACTCCATGTGCTGATTTTAAGAGAGATTTGCACATTACTGATCCACGTTTGGCTACAAATTTGGTTAGTAGTTTGAAGAGTAGGGGGCCTGCAAAATGTATTGGAAAAACTTGTGCTAACTTCAACGTCCCAAATTGTGTTTAAGGTTTCTTAAATTTTCTTCACAAAGGCAGGCTATATGCAGTTTTGTCATCCTGCCTTCTTTTCGCAAAGATTTATTTACTAACTTTTAATCCATTGTATACTGTAAAGTGTTTAATAGATTTTCTGTAAATGTTAAAGTTATAAAATCTTTGCCTATTTTCTTAAAAAAAAGTTTATAATATGGCTTCCAAACTTTAGTAATCAAGAAATTAAATTGTTGCTGCTCTATGTTATTTAAATTCTAATATAGTTTAATTGTTATATGAACTCTTTTCCTTTTATCCTTTTTCTTTGTGTTTCCTTCTCTTAATTTTTTTTTACCCCTTTTACCGATAAATTTTTTTGTCATAATTTAAGAAGTGACAGAACTATCTATAAGTGAGCTACTGTCTCTCTTTTCTGGACATATTTTGACTACTTCTAAGTAAGCTAGAGTCATGTGACAATGCGGATTGGATAATGGTGGATTTCCTACTGAAATATATCTACTCTTCGGCTTCTCCCCTGCTCTGAAATATGTCAGCTATTTTTTTCAAAAGAACATGCCTTATGTTTACCAATGACAAATACGAGGGCGGGTCAATAAGTCCGTGACCTTTGGAATAAAACACAGATTTTTTGATAAAAAAATAATTTTATTTTTCAACGTAGTCTCCCTTGAGCTCTATACACTTTGTCCAACGCTTCTCCAATTTTTTTATCCCTTCCAAAAAAAATGATTTGTCGAGGTCCTCAAAATAGGCCTTTGTTTGCGAGATGACTTCATCATTGGAGTCAAATCTTTTTCCACCAAGCCATTTCTTCAGGTTTGGGAACAAGAAGTAGTCGCTCGGAGCCAAATCTGGAGAATAGGGTGGATGAGGGAGCAATTCATAGCCCAATTCATGGATTTTTGCCATGGCAACTGCACATGTGTGCACCCTTGCATTGTCTTGGTGGAAAAGAACTTTTTTCTTGGCCAAATGAGGTCGGTTTTTTTTCAAATCGTCATTGAATCGGTCCAATAAGTTGGCATAATATTCCCCATTGATTGTTCTTCCCTTTTGAAGGTAGTCAATGTGGATTATCCCGCGTGCATCCCAAAAAACAGTCGCCATAACTTTATTGGCTGACAAACCCACCTTGGCCTTCTTTGGCGCCGATTCACCCTTAGAAACCCACTGTTTTGACTGTTGTTTGTTCTCTGGTGTGTTGTGATGGATCCATGTTTCGTCCACGGTTACAAAACGGCGCAAAAACTCCTCCATATTGCGATTAAACAACGCCAAACCTTCCTGTGAAGTTGTTACACGATTTTCACTTTTTTCCATTTTCTCCTCAAATTAGTGAGTAGTCTGATAAAAATAGCTGTCAAACACAAACTAACTGACGCAGCAAGTTTAAATTTTGACAGGAGTCAACTGACAGATGCCTGTTGACAGGAGCAGAGTAGCTGTTTCAGTAAAGAGGTCAGAAATTCAAAAAGGCAAGGGCTTATTGACCCACCCTCGTAATTATAATGTTCATATTACCCAACGACTATTAAAAAAAAACTTTTTAGTTATTTGTTTGCTTTTAGTTTCCACCTCTCTATAGTGTATATATAAATTTTGAAATATTTTTTTATAAAATCATAAAGAATACATAAAGGTTTGTATTTTGACAGATGTCATGTTTGTATTCCAAATTGTCAGTTAGGACTACGCGTATGTTACGAGCTTTATCTCCAATTTCGACTGTTATATTCGTCCCGATGAGCGTTAAGTGAAAAAATTAAGTCTAGACTGCAATCAATTGCCGTTCTCAAGAGCTGGGCATTTCCCAAACGTCTCTGTGGCCTATTTTGCGAAACGACTTGGCTATATCTGCATATAAGATCATATTGACCCAAGAACTAAAGCCAACTATCCATCGTGCACGTCGCTGATTGGGATCCATTGGAGATGGAGGAAGATCCGGATTTTCACAGAAAAAGGGCTCTTTAATAACAAAAATTATTAAATTTTACCAAGTGAACAGTCGGAAGCAGCCCACTTTATTAGAAGAAATTTGACTGTTTGGTGTATAGTTTTGGGCCGTAGTTCTTTCGAGATTATGCCGGCAAGTTGGTTAGTCACTGAAGACCGCTGTCGCTCCGTAAAGCCTTGTAGGATATGTAGTTGCAACAGGCCGGTCCCACTTACTAAACAGGGCGTGCCATAATCGACTTATTGAAGTCGGCCCTGCCAATTTCCCATCCCATTCGTGCAATTTGACAACTTTAGACTCTTTTCTTATGGGCTACATTAAGTGTCATACAATAGTCAACTTGGCGGCGAAAATTCGACGTGAAATTGCTGGAATATCGGTGTAATTATGCAAAAAAAAGTCATGGAAAATTAGGTTTAGGGAATCCCCTAATGCAAGCCTTAAACACACGTCTTTCTATTTAAAAAGGCAAATTTGGGTAGATACTCCTGCTTCGGTTTCTTCTTACCTATTTTGCATAGTCACTTAAAACGTGTTGTCTATAGTAGCCTATTTGTTTCAGGAGATAAAATTTGATCGAACAACTTGCTGATTAATTATTAATCAATCTTGCACGAGTTACGGCTTCTTATAATTCTTTTCACTCTGCCTCCTGATTGTCAATTATTCATTTAAACTAAACTGTAAAATGTTAGTTAGCAGTCGCAAACTATCATACAAATAAACTAATTAGTTGCTAGTGCCACATCGACAACCTTTCCTTTTAACTTTAATCGTTGAACTTCCAATAAAAAACTAATTTCATTACAAAAAACAAAAAAACTGTCTAATTGTGAATGATTGATTCACAATCATAAATTTAGTTGCAATAAACTTAGTTTTAGTTGTTAGTTATGAGTAAAATTCAAATTGAAGAACTATAGAAATATTGAAAGAGAGGGAAATACTTATATACATTGCTCACATATCTCTAAAGTGTTAACGTATGCCATGGCAATTTCCTTTCAAACGATTAATGTTAGTTGACGGAATGCGCGAGAAATCAAAAGATGTGTACCTACTTGTATAAAGATAAATGTTTCTTTTGGAAATCTCCCGTCATTCAAAAACTAGGTAAAAATCAGTTTCAACACATTCCGATGTTCTGACAATTTTAAACGGTCAACTGTCTTTTGTGGACAAAGCCCGACGGCAATTTCCTTTAAAATAAATTATTGTTTCTTTTTGAATGAAAGTCAAAACCGTCTACGGTGTTCTGAATCCTATGAACTTAGATCAGTCTTATTTACACTTTTGAAGCATTTCTAATGAGTTTCCACCAGACACTGGTTTCTTTGGACAAAGTAATTCTCATCGCCTCTGTGACTTCTTACATTTTTGGCAACAATGAACTCTGACTTTTACTTTATCAAAGTGACATCATTCACTCAACAACAACTCGTTCATTTACAGTCAGAAAATAATCGAAAACTTGTGACTTTTCAAATATAATATGTAGACACTCACTTTTTTAAATGCAGACATTCTAAAAATTGTACAAGATTTAACCTTGATCATGTCAATTAAATTTCTTAAATTTTGTTCTAATATTCCTTACAGTTTGACAGTTGATGCTAAGCATCACATTCTTCTCAAATGTGACATGAGTTTGTATCATTCAATTTATTACTATTTTAAATGTGCGACGGCTTTTGTCAAGACTCAGAATACCACATGTGCCAACCAAAAAAAAAAAAAAAAAAAAAAAAAAAAAAAAAAAAAAAAATGTTAAAATTAGCCAATAAATCACTTAAGGGCAAACTTTAATAGAACTAAAAATAGACAATCGATTGATAAACAAAATTCCCCACAAAATTAGCAACTCCCGATTACAGGAATTTGACGAATGTGCTTTGTGATTATTTTTTTTTTAATAAAAAAAAAGACCCATTAACGGTATTAAATACTGAAAAATTTTATTACGAATTTATGAGCGTGAAATCACTCAACTTATCAACTTCAACATTTGAGTGTTTAATTGAGTTATTATTGTAATAATTGCGAATGTTATTGCAACTGTTCAAATGTTTGCAGATTTTATTAGCTCGCATTTTAGTCACCTAAACGGTTTTTAAGCTCGTAAAGATAAAATGTCAAAAAATGGAAAAGAGAAAACGAAAAAATTCGTCACCAGTTAACAATAGACCGCTTTGACAATGGTTTTATTGTGCTGGAGACAATTCATAGAAAAAAAAAGAAATGTCATTTCTCGAATATCTGACACATACTCGTATGTATGTAGCTGTCAAAATAGATAACGTAAAAACAAAAAAATAAAGAAATGTTTGCTTACCTTGACATTCCGTCGGGACTTGGTGTTCCGTATTGATCACGGTTTTCATGTATCCGTCTAAGGGCTTCCTGTTCACTGATGGTTGCCGCCGGTAAATCGGGATGTCCCCTCATTGGCAGCATGATTCTCTGATCCTTTTCATTGTCCGGATCGATTTGGTTTTTGGCTAACAAAGCATCGATGCAAAATGACTTTTTGACTGGTGCAACTAGCGGCGGTGAAGTTTGGGTAAATGGTCCCGGCAGACGGCTTAAGTATGACTGCTGGTGATGATAGCTGTCATATCCGTTGTCCCGCATTTCCGTCGGTAAGTGGACAGCTGATGGCGGCGGTAAACACCCAACTCCAACTAGAGTTGGATGAGGAGGTGGTTGTGGTAAAGTCCGTATTTGTGGCGGCTGTTGGACCAACGGCAGTGGCTGGTTATTATCCAACGGCAAAGGGCTTAGTGTATAATTACTTTGAGGTGAGTTCGCCGATTGAGGTGAATTAATGGGACGCGATGGTGATAGTGACGGATTGGTGTTATTATCACTTTGATAGTCCTGCCCGAGGGGGCTCGAATGGCTGCTGTTGGTGGTGAGAAATCGCGATATGTGCTGCTGTTGCACTTGTACACTTGACATTATGATATCTCACTGTACTGTACGATCACTTTTTCTCCACACTGTCACTAGAGATTAATATACACAGAATCTGTTGAAAGTTTTTATTTTTGTTTTACAAATGTCACTTGGCGAATGGCGAATAACGATTGACGAATGGCAGCGTCGGCGGCGGTAACGCTAACGTCCGTTCTTGTCAATAGCGCGTTCCGAACTGTGAACTGTGTTACGTTCTAATGTCGCATATATCCATGATAATCTTTCACACCTCAGTGTGGTGTACGCATGGATAGTTATCTCTTAACCACTACAATCGCAGATACTTGTTTTGTTACCACCTTCGGATTGAAATAACATGGAGTTGGCAATTGCGTATCTACAGATACACCAGATGCAAATTTTCTAGAGGGAGACACAGATACATTGTTCGACGGAGGCGTGGTTAAATTCTAACTCAAAATGAAGATTGGATATGAAAAGTGGGAGTGGCATTCCGAGCTGTCAGAATGGAGTACTAAAAATCTCATCAAATCAAGAGAGCAGTGGGTTTTGCGAATGTGTTGAGTTGTCGATGCTGTTCCGATGGCATGGTGGTGGTAGGGATAATTGGCGATTATCTGGTGAATACGACGGCGAACTCGAACTCGACCTACCACCCTCGTTGTGTCATCAGCGTCGTACTTGTCTTCGTCATCGTTGCCATTGTTCTCATTGTTGTTGTTGGTTAAAGTCAAACTCAACCTCTAGCCGGAGAGAGAACTCTTGTAAGGTGGTTTCCTCCAATTACCGGAGAGGGTGGAAATTTGACTTTAAATGGCGTAAAATTTCATTTCCTCCTTTTGTACGAGTACATTTAGGGAGTACGAGTAGTTGTTACGACCGTCTCTTGACAGTGGGTGGTAAGGATAAAGGGTAAGGAATATCTAAAGTTACGTGTGATATACCTTTCTACTACAAGTGGGGTAATATTCAGGGGATCCATCCTTCCTTCTGGGTGGGGGGAGGACAATGCACAAAGTCCATCTCATTATTGTCCATTTGTCTGATTGTTTGAAATTTTTTTCCTATTTTTTCTGCTTTATTCCTGGTTCTCTTGGTCCTTGTTTTGGCCCTTTTGAATATGTAGGAAGCAACTCTGGCTATGTGTGTTGGGGAAAAATGTAAATTGCTGGTAATGTCCGCCGTTTTGGGAGGGTAAGTGGCTATCAATTTGTCGTATGTGAACGATTTGCAGCTTTTTATTTCGTTTCGATTTTTATTTTTATTTTTATTTGGATTTGATGCTGGCGAATGCTATTGGTGGAATTTTTGGGAAAGAGGTTTTATTGTTCATTTAACGGTAATGGCATTAGTATCAGAGATCGATAAACACTTGGTTAAGAGGTGTTTAATCGATAATTACGTGGATTTGATGTTGGTTGTGATATCATGTGTGTGGCAAGGGGAAGCTTTAGAAGTTTAACTGATTTCATTATAACTACATAGTGACTATCGATAGGTAAAAGCATTGGGGGTTATTTTCTGATGTTGCCCATTGTCACAAAATAAATCAGAGACAATATTACGCAGTCCTGTCGTATCCCAACAAGTGCTGTGTTGCTGCTCCGCAAAGTATGGGGCGCTATTGGACGCCAGTTAGCAGTCCGCGGTGTTTTTTGTTGGCTTTTTGGACTTTAGTCTCCTTGCATCTTAAAATGTCATGTCTGCCAATGTAGAGGTAGTTTTGGCAAAAGCATCGAGAGGCAGAAACTATTGGCCACTTAGAAATTAAACCTGCACCCGGTTGTTGTGAAGTCTTAACCAGAATCCGATTAAGTATATTGGATCTTGATGTGTTACAAACTCTTTTATTCAACAATAACTAAGTTAAACACAGTCACACACGGCGCAACTCTAAAGACTCAACCATAGCCAACATTGGGAAAGACAAGCTAAAATCATAACTAAACGAAATTCTTCCCTATATTTTGGAGTTGACCTAAACACCCAAAAGGAGCGCAATAGTAGTCTTCACCAAGAGGAGAAAATTGGACAAACTTACAGATCCAACACTTTTTGGTGTAACCATAAAGTTTACCAAGTGAAGAGAAATTTTTAAGGGCTACCCCGAAGTAAAAACTCACTTAGAACACGCATGGAACCAGAATCTCACTATCAACCAGCAAAAGAATACTGGGTAAAAACTTTGACCGTAACCCAAAAATGACACTGCGGATGTATACATAGCAATTGCTAGACCTATAGTCACTTATTCATCTCCAATATGTTGGCATAAAACTAAACCAACTTCAAAGACTTGCCTGTGTATGTGGTACGGATGCAATGAGAACAACACTCACAGCAGCATTAGAGGTCCTGTTGAACCTCCCACCTCCTTCACATACAGAAAGAATCTCTGTTCATCTCAGTTCATGGTTCGCCCAGAGCTTTTTATAGAACTCAGGAGAAATGAGTCATTCCAGACAACCGTCTGGAAAAGTACAAGTCCAACCACAACTTCAAGGTTAACTACACTGATCAACCGAACTGAGAACAGAATAAGCCAATGTTTAAAAGAGATTTATTGGTGTGGTACATTGACGGATCCAAAACAGACTAAGGATTTGGCGCATATATGGAGAAACTATCAATACCTCACTGTCCGTAAGTATGAACAGTAGCATCTCTGTAGTTCAAGTTGAAAGACACACAATGGAGCTCTGCATTAGGGAGAATTTAAACAGATTTGCCACCAAGAAGAGCATTTATATTCTCTCTGACAGCAAAGGTGCCATACTTTCTTTCAACGCTTTTGAAATAACCTCAAAAATTGTTTGGGACTGCATTATACTTCTCAAAATACTATCCAGCACCAATAGAGTCCATTATGGTGATAATGAAAAGCAGACGAATTGGGTAGAAAAGATTCGGCCTCAATATTCATGTTGCCACGACCATTTTGCGGGTCGTCAATTAGCCCCATAAAGAACTATATAAATAATTGGCTCCAAACAAAGGCTAGACGGGAACGGAAAGGTAACAGGCAAGCCAAAAACTTTTTACCAAGTCCTTCCTTCAAAAGAATAAAACAACCCGTACAGCTTTCTAGGGGTCGTATACACGTAGTAACCGGATTCCTAATGGGTCTCTGTAGAGTCAAAAAACACCATATGGCTGTGACTGTCAACTGTCACACGTGCAACTAGTACGAAGATACACAGAGCATACCATTGCAACTGCAAACGCTTAAACAGAACACGTCTACGTCTTCTCGGTAAGCCATACCTTGAGGCAGTAGATATCACTGCCAGCTCACTCAAAGATATATACCTAGTTTATATGACAGCTTAAAGCGCATTGCTTAAATTTGCTCACATAAACACCACTTCAAACCGCATTGAATATTTCAGCGCTTTAAGCTGTCACATAAACTAAGTAATCAGTTCTGTTCTGGCAAAAGCCGTGTTAACACGTATCGCGGAAAGAATTTTGTTTGGTTAGTTGGTGTAGCTCTCTTAAACCTTTGTTCGGTACTTATTTACTTACTCTCGGTGGTAAGTGTAATTCCTTTTTTATTTTCTCTTAATACCTACACAAATAAAACAACAAGCGTACAACTAAGTAAAAATCTATGGACGGGGGAACGGATCCCCCTCGAAAAAACTGGTTCAAAGGCTTGTCGCCAGACGTAAGCCTTAATGAGAACCGAATTAAAAAAACGAAGCGCAAGCTTCATCCTGAGCTACCTATCATTAACAACGACAACAATATCCCACGTTATATAGTTGTAACGGGAACGGGAAAAATAGGCGAAAATGTGCGGCCTCTAGCTTCCTACAACCCAATTCAAATCAACCGAGGTCTTGAATTTATTTCTAAAGATATCCTAGAAGTAAAAGCCATGAGGTCAGGAGACTTACTTCTCAAAGTGCTGAACGTGGAAGTAGCTAACAAATTCCTAAAAGCTAAATTCGTTAATTCAATTCCCATCAAGGTATCAAACCATTTAAGCCTTAATTCTATACAAGGAAGAATCTTCTCGAAGCACACTACTGAAATCACGGAAGAAGAACTTTTAGAAGAATTGAAAAAATTCAAAGTCATAGAGGTGAAAAAACTAATGAAAAAGGAAAATGATCTTTTGGTTCCCACGGGTGGGGCTATATTAACCTTCGACTTAATTCGACGACCAAACGAGGTTAAAATTGGGTGGGTAAACTGCAAGGTAGACGAGTACATACCAAACCCTATGCGGTGTATATCTTGCCAGAAACTTGGTCACACAAAAAATCGATGCACTGGTACTCCTTTGTCTGCAAAAACTGCTGTCTTCCTTCCCCACATAATGATTGCACTCGTGTTTACTGTATTAATTGCAATACCGAGGGCCACACATCAAACGATTCGGCTTGCCCTGCCTTCCTCCGATACAAATCGGTCAACAAGATAAAAATTGATCGTAGGTGTACTGTTAGGGATGCTTGGCAGATATTTAATGACAACCCCTCTCTACACCAGCTCCCGGCTCCAAGAAAACAACATATCAGAGGTCCAACCATGGCAGAAATCATAAAAGCCAGAGTAGAAAAACCAATTGCACTGCACGCCCATCTAAACAAATCTAAGAAGAACACGAACACAGAACACAACAATGAACATGAGAAATCACAGCAATCCAATCAGTTTATTTCTAAACCACAAAAAACATACAACTCGAATAATTCAAAACAAAATGTTGAAACTGAAACTAAATCATGCACAACACATAATCAAAACAACACCCAAGTAATAAATAACAGCTTGACAAAAGAACAAACATTTGAATCGTCCTCCACACCATCTTACTCAAGCATCGACAACAATGTAACCAAAGGCAAATCAGATCTATCAATGATCACTAAGAATAGAAACATGGAAGCTGGCTCTGAGTACTCTGCTCAGGCTCTGCGTCATTCACTCAAGTCCGTTACCAACACAAAACCTGCTCTCTTAAATACTACTTTAACTCAACTCTCCCATGCCAACTTAATAATAATATTTTAAATACATCACCCACCTCCGCAAACCAAAACCCACTATAATGACTCGGTTAACCATGGAGTTACTCATTCTCCAATGGAACATACAAGGTTATTGCAACAACAAACACGCTCTTGAGCGTCTAATCGCGGGATAGAAACCAGACATAATTGCGTTTCAAGAAACTCATATAATATCAAAAAACATAAAACTATTCAAAATGAAAAACTATGAGCCATTTCATTTTAATAAGAACTACGACTATTGTAAGGCTGGTATAGGGTTTCTTGTAAGGAACAATATTCCAATAGCCTCACACATTACGTCCTCTTCAAATTTGCTTCACCACACGATCCAAATCCCAGGCCCAATACCAATCAAAATAACTAACATCTATAAAGAGCGTGATGTACAAATTAGTTCAGATATCTTAGATAGAATTCCTCCAATAATGATAATTGTCATCATTTTATACTAGGTGATCTGAATGCCCATAGCACTTTATGGGGTTCAGATGCGACGAATAAAATAGGCACATTATTTGAAAACTTCGCTAACGACCGTAATTTAGTAGTTATGAATGATGGCTCCCCTACCTTCTTTAGCACGAGGAACACTTTTTCGGCAATTGATGTTACCATGGCAACCCAAAATTTAGTACCTTACTTTCGTTGGGAGGTTCTTCCCCAGGGAGAAAGCAGGGATCATATCCCTATTATAATCCGTACCCCAGAGCGTATGTCTACGTCGAAATTTACACCCCGCTTTAAAGAAGAATTTTCCGACTGGAATTTATTTGAAAAGACCACTAAAACTTTATCACTGACTACACCCACGACGAATAACGCAAACCAGGAAGCATCAAAGATCAAAAAAATAATAAGAACCGCTGCAGCAAAATCGATTCCAGTTACCAAACAAAATACTTCTAGAAAAACCCCAATTTGGTTTACACCTACAATTGCAAAGTTGGTAAAAGACAAAAAATTTGCCTGGGAAAAGGCTCGGAGGCTTCCGACAACAGAAAACTGCGTCGCATATAGAAGGACTTGTGCAAAACTTAAGAGAGAATCAATCCAATCCAAAAGGTCTTGTTGGGAAAACTTTGTCAACACAATGAACCCATCATTAGATACGAAAACTTTATGGAATAGAATACGTTCACTCCAATCATCCAGGTCACACCAAGACAGTCGTTCACAGACCGTCGTGGAGTGAAAACGTGTTTCGGCTTTTATTGAGTAAAAGAGAAATATACCATATTACGTGAAAACCCGTATTTGATAACATTTTGTAAAGGGTCAATTAGCCCAGTGGAAGTGGTGTTCGAACGAAGGCCAAAGTGGAGTGGGTTCGAGTCCCGACGGGGAATCAGACATTTTTTTTTTTTTTTTTTTTTTTTTTTTTTTTTTTTTTTTTTTTTTTTATTAAATAAAACACGTGAAAGAAAAGTGTGAACAAGGCAGATAAAATCCAGCGATGGATAAAAGTGAGCGGTCCGCTCCCCCAATAGCGGGATCAGTGGATACCGCTAAGACATCAGCCGACGAGACAATTCTTACGGGAAACTTGTCTCGTGAAACAAGGGCTAAGAGGAGGAGTAAGATAATTCCGAATCCCAACCCGGTTAAACGAATCGCCCTATCGGCTTCACCCGTGAAGATGCAGGCTGGTGTGAGAAAAGAGACCAAAACAACAGGGGAAAAGCGCAAAAAACATGGTAGTGACTCCGATGGTGCGGAAGGGCACAACTTCGGGTCAAATAATAGCTTCGCCTCTCTGATGGCTTCGGAATCAGAGGACGAAGAAGAAGAAGTTAATTCCCTTACCAGCAGCATTAAGCAGATGCAGGAACGAGTGCTGGTAATTAAAGCCAAGCAAATTGCGAGAAGGACGAGGAAACTGCAAGAGACCCACAATTCTCTAGAACAACAACAGCAGTCAAATAAAAAACAGTCTGAAACACAGCAACAACAAAAACAAACA
Organism: Volucella bombylans; assembly: GCA_949129095.1. NCBI lineage: Eukaryota > Metazoa > Arthropoda > Insecta > Diptera > Syrphidae > Volucella > Volucella bombylans. Next base: position 120,771,463 of record OX422142.1, on the reverse strand, counting down.
CTGAGACAACAAAATATGTCTCAGCCAGAATACAATACCACTGCGCAACAAAAGCAGAATAAACAGAAAGTACAACCACAAAAAAACCAACAAAAACAGCAGAAGCAGCAGCAACAACAAAAACAGCAGCCACACCAGCAGCAAAAACAGCAACAACATCAAGTACAACAACAACAGAAACAGCAGCAGAAATCAACTAAGCAAAGGGTGCCTCCAATTAATACATATAACATGGAATTGAAGGATACAATAGAGTTATGTAAGTTGGCCATAGGCAACAATTTCTTTATTAAAAAACTAAGTTCAGATAGGCACGCGATCCACTGCAATACAGTGGAGCGCTACCACAAAGTTAAAAGTTTACTGAAGGATACGACGACGGAGTTCTTCTCGTACACCCCGAAGGGGGAGAAGCTGCAAACAATGCTGCTGAGGGGGTTAGAACCGTCGTCTGATCCGGAGGAGCTCCTTGCACTGCTGAAAGAGAAAGAGTGTGAAGGGCTCAAATTCGTGGGGGTCAAGCCGTTTGTCACGGCTAGAGCCAAAAGGGAGAAGCGGCAACTGCCGATTTTCCTGGTCCAACTAAGTCCCACCAGCAATCTGGATGGTCTAAGGAGTATTAAAGTCCTAGACTACCAGGTTGTACATTGGGAGAAATTAAAGAGGAGCGAAAACATTCTACAATGTGTTCGCTGCCAAAGGTTCGGGCACGCCGCGTCGAACTGCGAAATGCAGCCTCGATGCGTGAAGTGCGGAAAGAACCACAAGTCCGAGGAATGCCCTCTGGGTAAGGACGGAGCGTCTGAAAAAAGCCAACTCTCTTGTGCTTTATGTAGGAACACGGGACACACCGCAAATTATCGGGGTTGTCCCAAATTCCAGTACATTAAAAGAATAAATCTGGCCCGGCAGCAGAAAGTGGAAGTTAAACGTCCACCCGTGCATTTGCAAACTCCAGCCGTTACTCCCCATATTACCTACGCCCAAATGGCGGCAGGTAGGGGAAATACGGTACAGCAAGCGAAGGTTGCTTCTCAGGCCCCAGCGCCCAGAGCACCTGAACCAGTACCTGACATGCTAACTATTTTGCTCTCTATCCAAGGGCAGATGGCTCAGCTACAACGTCATTTAACTGAACAGACCGCGCGGGTGGATCAAGTATACTCACTGCTGCCTGGCCTAACGCACCTTTTGCCGTAATGGGTACGTACGTGGCGGAGCAAACCCTGAAGATCCTTGCTGTGAATGTGAATTCACTGATTAGGCTCGAACGACGAGCCACACTATTTAAGTTGCTTGAAGACCAAGCCCCTGATGTGCTTTTGGTGAGCGAAACTAAGCTTACCAAGAGACATAAAATGAGGCACAGAAGATACAAAATAGTACGGAGAAACCGGCCCAACTCCATTCAGGGAGGAGGCGTTGCGATTTTCGTACGAAAAGGTATACGCTTTAAAAGAGTATACAGTCGTGTAGTACGTAGGTTCCAGGTGCTGGAAGCATGCATCGTGTATATCCCTCTCCGTAGTGGAAAGCGGTTGTACATGGTGTCTGTCTATGCGCCTCAGGCTACTCAATCCACTTTATTCATCTCAGAGCTCGAGACGCTTTTTCGATTTCTGAGACTGGAATTGGAAGACAACTATTTTCTTATCGGCGGAGATTTCAACGCCAAGCATAGCGATTGGGGAAATAATACACCAAATACTAGAGGGAACCTACTATTCAATTGGTGGGGTCAGCACAGTGTGATGTGTCGACTCGGGCTTAAGGCGACGGATAGTCCGTCGTTTCCCAGACACGGGTCTTATTTGGATCTTCTGCTGTTCGACTCACGAATACAACTGACATGCACTAACCAACAAACTACAAACTGTCTACGCACTTTCGTGTATGACAGTGACCATTGCGGTCTCAGCACCGAAATAACTGTTCCCAACGAAATTGCGGAATTGGATGAGTTTGTTCAAAGGCATTCCTACAATTATAGTAGGGTGCGTTGGACACACTTCACCAGAACACTGACTAGAGCACTCTCCTTGAATTCGCTCTACCCACCGTCCAACAGAAATCTGTCGAACGAGGAGATTGACAGGTATCTAAGACTAATGGACGAGACAATCAAACGAACAATGGACAAAACGATACCTCGGTACCAACACATTGACGAAGAAGACTTATTCCGCAACGCAACTATTGACGCACTGCACCGACATAAAAGTAGACTGCTGTCAAGACTAAAAACCTTGTACAGACAGTTTACTGACAGACATAACCCGGAGATCATGACACTGAAGTCGTCGATTAAAAACCTCCAAACATTAATAAAGGAAAATTACAGAGCATCTGTAAGTTTGTATTGGAACAATAAAATTCGGGCTGTAAACACCAGCAACCCGAATATGTTCCCGCAAATAAATAAAATATTTCGGAGAAATAATCAGAACGACCTTCCATGTCTTAAAATCGCCCGAACGACGAACAACGAACAAATACTGGTAGCAGCGGGCATAGATCCGAATGAGGCTGTTGATGATGACAACTTCTTTGTGATCGAGGATTCGCAGGAGCAGGTAGAGGCTATAGGAGCGACTTTCCAGGAAGTGTACAAGGCGAATGTTGTCATTGGCTCGAACCACGATCTGGAGAATCGAGTCCTTGTGCACAATTTCTACCTTCGAAATGAAATTGTGAATTGGCGATTCGAGAGCTCGGGTTTCACCCAGTTCAGTGACGAGAATATGGCAAATAATGTCATCACCAACGATCGGGCACTACCCTCGTTCATTTCGAAGGAAGAGCTCCAAACGATCTTCGAATCGCTTAGAAGTAAGAAATCAGTGGGAACCGATGAAATACCGAACATTGTGCTTCGACATCTCCCTCTAGAAGCGGTGAACATTTATACCACCCTGTTTAATAATGCAATGAATAATGCACATTATCCAGCGCATTGGAAAACTGCGGTGGTACATCCCATCCCCAAAAGGGATAAAGACACTTCCAATCCGGCGAATCTCCGCTCGATCAGTCTTCTTCCAAACATCAGTAAGGTGTTCGAGAAGGTGATCAATAGAGTCCTGACTAAGTGGGTTGAGGACAAACATATAGTTCCGGATAATCAATTCGGTTTCAAGGCGGGGCATGATATCATTCATGCTGCGTCGAAACTGGTTTCTGATATCCAATGGAACAAAGCCAAGAACCAGTGCACTGGTGCCTGCCTGATTGACTTGGAGAAGGCCTTCGATACCGTATGGTTAGAAGGACTCTTTTTCAAGCTGGACAGGTTGGGCATTAGTAAACCACTGCTGTATATTCTTTTCGATATGCTCTCCAGTAGACAGTTCATCGTGAAGAATGGCGATGTGACTTCCGCTGGAACATTTAACATTAAAAACGGTCTGCAACAGGGTGCGGTAAATTCGCCGATCCTATTCAACATTTACACGAGTGATTTGATAGGTTCACTTCACCATGCCATAGCGTACGCAGACGACATAATCGCGTACAGATCAGGTCCAAAGATTGAGGTCATTAATATACTTTTGCAGCGTGACTTCGACAAAATTAAGCGATATTGCGATGATTGGAAGTTGAAAATCAACTTTCAGAAGTCGGAAACCATTTTGTTTAGGACGCCTTTGTCTGGGGCCTCTAGGGACACCAGAAAGAATTGGCGAAAGTTCTCGATCATGGGACAGCACGGGCAGCCCCTTGCTTGTCAAAATGTAGTCAGATACCTTGGGATCTGGCTAGATCAATTTCTGTATTTTAACAAACATATAGAGGTTGCTCTGGCCAGAGCCAAGGGTGCTTTTGCCCTTACAAAGAGACTGTTTTATAACAGCCAACTCGATGCGAGGGTGAAGGTAATCTGCTACATGGCCCTTATCAGGCCCATCCTTGTATTTGGATGTCCCGTGTGGTTCAACGTGAGAGCAAGTTTATTGGAAAAGATTCGGGTGTTTGAGAGGGCTTGTCTTAGGACTTGTCTTCGCCTATACAGAACACCAGAGTCTCAGTACATAAAATTCTATCCTAATGAGGTCTTATACAATAGGGCGAACCTAATAAGAGTGGACAATTTCGTCATTAAGTTGACTCGAAGGCACGTTGCAAGAGCAATGACCTCATCGAACAACCTGATCTCCGGGGCTTACTACCCCAATTATATGTATCACGAGAGAGTTCGCTTTGACGGCTTTATTCCTCCAGAAGCGTTCCTCTATCTAGATAGCAAAGGTCTGATCCAGGACAGATTGGCGGTGCCGCTAATCTTCCACGTTGCTCGAACAGCTGCGGACAGGCGACTCAACTACGACAGAGACGTCGCACATGGCAGTGCGGAGCGTCTCCGGTTCAGCAGGGCGGTAGGGAGTCGCGACATGAGGGATGTTGCTCAGCAGCACCAAAACTTTTGGTGGCTTGTTGAAGGGGAGGATGCTTCGTCGTCAAACTCCTTCAGTGATATGTAGCTTCATGTGAAGCAAAGTGGGCCAGCCTATTTTTTTTTTTTTTTTTCTTTTTTAGCCATGGCCGGCTTACATAGTTTTAGGTAGGATTAAGTTAATTTTTAAGAAAAAAAATAAAAAATAAAAACCAAAAAAAAAAATGAAAAACAAATATATATATATACATGTATTTATATATTATGTATATCCATATTATGTATATATATATTTTTGTATGTCTGTGTTTGTGTTAGATGTAAGTAGGTTAAGTAGATTAAGATTTAGTTTTAGGTAGTTTGTAGGCTTTAGTTTTAAGTTTTATACAAAATTAAAAAAGGTCCATATACTAAGTTTTTGATTAAAATTTATTTTCTTAGTTTTAGTATTAATTAATGTTAAAATAGAAATAAAAGTAGACTGTAAGATTCGTCGAAAGACATAGTTTAAGTGTTAGGTTTAACTTAGAGTGCCCGCATGGGGCCAGTAAGTTAGAATAAGATTATTTGTAAGTAATTTAAGCTAATTTTTAAGCGTTTTTTGTTTAGCATATAAGAGTAATTTAAGGTAAAAAATAAAAATGCATAAAAACTGAAAACTGACTGGTCACACCAAGACTTTCCATACATCCATCTAAATAATAAAATTGAGAACGATCCCGAAGTTTTAGGTTGTGCATTTGGCTGCAAGTGGAAAGAATATAGCGAAGACACCACCTACCCTGAATCTATTATTAAGAAAAAATTAATTTTTAATCTAAGTTACCTTAAACCAAGTCACCTTCCAGCACACCAAAATCAAAGTAAACTTCTAATTGAAGACATCACACGAGTGGAACTGGACATGACTCTGAAAATGGCAAAAGGCACAACCCCAGGTGAAGATAAAATAACATACCGCATGGTTAAACAATGTTCAGATACTCTCAAAGATAGAATCGTTTGCTTGTATTATACCATCTTGTTGTCTGGCGTTTTCCCACATGACTGGAAGAGGGCACAGCTCAAACCGATACCTAAAAAACCTCGAAACTGCCACAATCTCGAGGACTATCGCCCAATCGCACTGCTCCCAATTCTCTCAAAAATTTTGGAAAAAATTATTGCTAGACGAATAAGCTGGTTGGCAGAAAAAAAATGCAGCTCGAGGCAACACACGAACAGAGGCGTTCACACACTTTTACATCTGCTTGAAAATAGACTGACAGAAAATTTGTCAAAACAAAGCATAGTATAGTCATGCCTTCGGATTAGAAAAAGCCTTTGACCGCGTGACAATGATTCCAGTTCTCAAACAAATGGCTGATTGGGAAGTTCCCCATCAAATCCTAAAACTTATAAAATCCTTCATGACTGGAAGAACATTTCGGGTTAATATTGCAGGGTATAACTCTGCATTGTTCAAACTTAATAACGGAACACCACAAGGATCTCCTCTCTCTGTGGTGATCTATAACACATACATAGAATCACTCATAGTTAAAATAACGCAACCATCACTTAATCTGAACTTCGTTGGAGTATTTGCCGATAATGTATACGTAGTAGCCTCTGGGGAACCAACAAAGGTTAAATCTATTTTGGAAGCGGCAGATAGAGTTATCTATTCATGGTGCCAAGAGACAGGTGCTATTATTCCCCCCTCCAAGGTAGATTTACTCCATCTTTGCAGGAAAAGAAATTGTAATCCTACCCCTTTGAACCTCCGAGATACAACAGTCACGATTTCAAAAGAACTGAAAATTTTAGGCATCACCTTCAGTGGAAATATGAAATGGAATATTCAGGTCAAAACAGTGGTTAATCAATTAAAACAACGGAATAACGCACTTAAAGTAATTTGTTCCAAGAAAAAAAGGCCACATCTTGAAACAGCCCTGAGAATAGCAAAAACTTTAGTCGAAGGCACCTTGCAACATGGTGTTACAAGCTATATGTGGACCACAGTTAAAAACAGCGACATTATTGATGCCGCTATTAACAACTGCTTTCGAACAGCTTCAGGGGCACTAAAATGCACAAGAATTGAAGCCTTACGACTAGAAACTGGATATCAATCGTTTCAGAACTTTGGGAAAAGAAGAGCCATGAATCTGATCAGCAAGGCTTTAACAGTCTCAACACATCCCCTCTACAACACTGCCATTGAATCTATCTCTTCACAAAACAAACGAAAGAACTCTATATTTGCACTAAATAGAATGGTAGCTCTAGTTTAATCGCAGAGAACCTTTACGTCGGGTCAAGTCTCAACATCATACAGTCCTCCTCCCTGGAAACGGAACTCCTTGCAGATTAACACAAGTCTGGCCAAATTTAAAAAGGAGAATACCTCGAATGCAATGTTTCAAATGTTACACAGGGAGATGATAAATGAAAGCAAAGCCGATTATTTACTTTACACTGATGGATCCCATAAAGATAGCTGCTCATCATATGCAGTGATTAGACTGGACCAAAATGCAAATCCATCAACGATATGGCAAGGACTTTTGCCGCAGGAGTCAGGCAGTTACATCGCAGAGTTAACAGCAATTAACAAGGCTATATCTCTCGCTCAAAATTACAATGGGCGCAGCCTTATTCTAACAGATAATCTGGGAATCCTAATAGGTCTAAAGGAAGAAACAAATAAATGCTCTACACTTGAACTCATCAGAAGTAAGATCAATGAGAGTATCATGCTAGCATGGGTACCGGGACATACTGGTATCAAAGGGAACGAAGCAGCAGACCTTGCGGCGAAAGAGGCTAACAATTACCCCTTAATCATTGAAACACCGAACTTCTATCAGCTGACACGGAGAATTTTTCTCACCAATCAGGCACTCGAGCTTACTGATATGTGGAAAAATTGCCAAACCTTCCTACAAGCCCATAATCCCCAATACTCCTGGATTCCGTACAATGACTTGTTTACAAGAGAAGATTGTATAAAATTACTGAGGATCAGACTGGGAAAAACAATTTTTACTACTCGACACCTATACAATAACGAGCCCCCGGATATATGTGAACATTGCCACACTACTTTAACAGTAAGACACATCTTTGTGGAATGTCCTTTATCAACCCAAATCGACGTACGCAGCGGTAAAACAGCCCCAACAAGCCAACTAGCAAGTATATTGAATCCAGCAGACATTAGATCAATTAATCGAATAAAAGATGCTACATCAATACATAATAAATTTAAGGAAATATGATTTTAACTTTTCTTACTCTTTAAATACCTCTTCTTAAATCAAATGTATTATTTCCACTAAACTCATCAATTATCTATAATAAGTCTTATTTATAATTATATATAACTTTTATAAGTTTTTCTTTCTCTAAAATACGGCATCCTTTATGGCCTTGATGCCCAGATGCCTTTTGTAAATATTTTTGTAAATTTATTTTGCAAATTATTTGATTAAATAAATAAATAAACTAAGTAATAGCCCAGTTTATTAAAATGTCAGTCATCATGGGTGAGAAAATCACAATGGGCTTAACCTGGGCGCAGTGATAAGGGTACATGATCCCACCTCCCCGCTTAATCAACGGATGACCATAATATGATACTTTTGCCTGCATAGCTGTCATGCATGTCTGTCAAATACTCGTAAATCTATTGCACAAATTATCTCTCATTGTTGGCTCTTAGTTCTTCTCTTTATGAGTGGAAAATGGATCACAGCAGAAAATTACAAATTTGTAGAAATTTGAAACGTTTGCATACTGCAATGGAAGGATTGTGTATTTAAACAAAAAAAATAGTTGAAATGCAGTTATCTTTCCTAACATTTTCGATTAAGAGATGAACAAATGCGGAGTCAGACTTTTTTTTTAATTTTTAATAAATATACGTCATCTGTCAAATTTGCATAGGTAATGAGCGACTGAGTTCGCTCTTGCAAAAGAGAACGAACATTTAACGAATCTCCGCTGGGCTTATTATGTGTTGGTTAATAAGTTTTTGAGTGATCGTAAGTTTGCTAATGCGCGCATATATGGGCAAATGTTGAATTTCACTTAAGCCAATTCTACATAGTTATGACTATGTAGTCATAACTCCACAATTGTTCTTTTTAGCAGCCATTAGCACGTAACCATCATTAGCTCAGCAGGTTGACATTGAATTCTTTGCTAACCAATATCTACAAGTAGGCCTCGCAATTCAATTGTTCATAACCCACAATTCTATATAATCCAATTCATCTAAACCGTTGCGGCATTACTCTGCATAGTAAACGCCATGCGATTAGATGTTACAGTTGCAGATGACACTTCCACGAAAAACAAGAATATAATTTAAAACAAAAGCAAAATTGTAATGCAAAAGCGACCGTCCGAGTTCCCACCAAAACGAACGACACACGATACCCGCGTGATCATTGAATCACAATAAAAATGATGACACAATGTCTACAAAGTATCCGCTCGTGTCAGTTCCAAGAACTACCGGACGATCACCTATGCAACCACTGCAACTTATGTTCGATTGCATAGGTTACATAAAGGTAACCATACAAACGATAAGTTAGTCTTAAGATAGATTCCAACAAACGAAGTTTAAAGATAAACTTAATAAAGAACATCGGTTTAAAACAAAAAGAAATTGTTTTTTTTTTTTTTTTTTTTTTAAACCAATAGTGTCTAAAACTATTAGACGCTGAAACTCAATTTTTATCCATTTTTAATCAAAGCAAACTGGACAGCATCTGGATCGTTGGAAACCACACTGATATAACCAGAAATTTACTCAATCAAATTATCACTATCCACATGTAATAAACCATCTTGACCTCGGTACGGACCGTATTCCTCTTCAGTTGGGATACTTTAAACCTTCATCACCCATTGGTTAACACGAATATTTTCATCCCCATCGCAGCCCTTGATGACCAAAAGCAATCAATTAGAACTTATGAGAGCCAATCTAGCATTTCACCATTGTGTAAGTAGAAGTACCAATAGTTCTAAACGACCAGCACGATCTACAAAACCGATTGATCCCTGACGCAGGTAATAGTAAAGAGGCTGCCAGGGTTAGAGAAAAGTTTTTTCGGTCCTTCAAGACCAACCCGACAGAGAAAACTCGAAAAAAGTTCAAATGAAACAGAAATGACTGTAACGTCTTGCTCAAGCGTGTGAAATTACAACACGACCAAAAACTGAGGCAAAAAATACTACAATGTCCCAAAGTTAGTAAAAATTGTTGGTCGTTCGTCAAAAACATTAGAAATTTTTATTCATTCTCTATCCCAACGCCATTTTGCAATGACATTCCAGCTGTCAGCTCTTTGAATAATACTTCCAGATTGTGCTTTGTCTCCGCCTACACTTGAGTGAATCTTCAAAGAGACGAATCCACTTTCACACTCGTTTAGTACCAAGAGTTCTTAAAGATCTCAACATACATAAATCCGCTGCTCTAGATGGTATATCTCAACTCCTTCCGAAAAGGTGTTCTTCCTCCCTGGCAAAACCACTGCGTAAGTTTTTTCATCAATCCTACTCTTTAGTATTCTTTCCGAGATGGAAAACAGCATTTGTCCACCCCGTCCACAGGTCTCACCGAAAAGTGGAACCAAAGCCTACACCAATCTGTCGAGAGCAACATAGTTGCACCTGATATTTCTAAGGCATTTGACAGAGTTTGGCATCAGGCTCTTTTGTCGAAAATGCGTTCATTTGGAAGCGACAACTCCCTTCTTCAATGGATTAGAAATTACCTTTCGGAACGTGCAATTCAACTTGTCTGGATTGTTTTAAACCTGATGTTCACAAAATAAATGCTGTTGTGCCCTAGGGCTTCGTTCTGTCTCCGACATCGTTTTTTCCTTGGTCGAGTAGTAGCAATAGCACGAGTTAGATTGTGACCACGATGTAGAGTATAGATTTTATACTCGATGAAATCTTAATTTTTTGCGGTCCTATTTCAGCTGAAGATTGTTAGTTTCTCGATAGGTCTTTGTTTAGAGATCCAATTTGTTTCTTGTGATGGCTCATTTTGGTCTGCATTGCATTTCAGACTAGTTAAGCAGGATGGGGAAATTTTGCTCTTTTTTGAGGTGAGAGTTCCTTAAACCCTTATTTTTTTGCGCCGACTGGATTCAGCTCTCTTTTGAACTCTTGGTAGAGCAATTCCATTTGGCTAAGCTTTTTATGGAGTTGGCTGTTTTCCTCCTCAAAACTTGCTGCTCATTGAGTTCCGGTCCTCATGCACTTAATTTTTCGGATACACTCGATCTTGGTGGTGGCGGTCGAGATACCCTGAAATTTTTGAAAAAGAGTCAAGAGACTGCATTAAATTGCTCTCCCAGGAATACGGTAGCATATCTTTTCGCTTTCTTGCAGTATCGTATACATTCGGCATACGGAGGGTGCATTTTAGTCACCTTTTACGGCAAGTACGCCCACCTCGGATATATTCTGACCCCCTACTCAATACGTAAAGCACGGGAAATGGCCTGTGGTAAGTGGTATTAGTGGTTCTGCGAGGCTGTGAGAGATAACAGGAGGATTAGGTAGTACCTAGAGGCTAATAAATAAAAGAGACGTTTAAAAAGAATCTCATTTCTATCTGTTTACCAGAAGCAGAGTAATCTTCCTTCATGAATCTAATTGCTGCTTATCCAAAAGATACGTGATTAAATTGAATTGAAGGTAACCTCACCCAAAAAAGGGTTTCATCTTCGACCAGTGAAAGACCTGTAAAATTAAAAAAAAAATAATCAAAATCCAACTCCAAAAACAAACATCAAACTGAACTCAGCATCTAAACGAATTTTCCCCGTATGTATCTGTATCTGTACCCTTGACTGCATTCATTTGCTTAAGCTCTTCAAACTCCACTAATGAGATGTCTGATGTTTTGTCTACGGATTCGGTACGGCTCGGTTCAGTTCGTGCGCCCAATCAAATTTTTATTCACGCTAATGGAGAATTGTATCTCATTACCCCCTCCGAATTTTAATTCAACTGAACAACCAAAGACCAGTCTAACGGTCTGTTTACACTTACGGCCGTATCCATGCAAACGTGCTTAAGTGTGTTGTTTCAGCGAACTCGTATTGGACAGACGTACGCATTCCGAGAAAGACGCTAATAACAATTGGAAGATTGAAAAAATTGAAAAAAATTTAACAATTTCACGAGGCTCATGATTTCGTTTTGATTTTGAAAAATCGAAACCTAAACACCAATTAAGCCCTAGACAACGTATTCGTCTGCACATTCACTTGGCACAGAATTTACACAAAGATCTTGGCGAGAGGGTACAATGTATCTAGCAGTACCCTTTTGTATTTGTTATGGGGTAATGATGTCGAGGGAAATGCCTGTGACAAGTGCTGACATCGGCTGATTAGTTAGGAAGGTCCGAGGAGTGGAAAACTTAGATCTGGGATGGTTCTGGGGGTGGAAAAATAAGTACACAACACATCAACGTAAGTGCAATTCGTCTAAACGACTCAAATATTTATTCAATTAATAATCCCGGGTTTTTGGGAGTAGTTTCTGGATGTCCGCATGTATCCATATGAATTGTATTATTGCTCACTTATCAGATGAATTAACACACGATCCAATCAGAGGGTTGCAAGGGTTGCTCACTATGAACGAGCGGCTGACGGGTGTTACCCCAGCCAGACCGACCTCGCTAAAGTTGTTTTATTGTTTTGGGGTGAACCTGCTGTGCTGTGTTTGCACTCATTGTGGCTGAATGAGGATTAGAGTCGAATGGTTGGTGCTGGTGCAGAGTGATGCTGGTGCTGGTGCTAGTGGTGGTGTCATGGGGTGTAATTGTTGTAACATATGCGCGATGTTTTTTCACAGTTGATTGTTGCAAATTGTGGAAAATTTCCAAGTGATTTAGCTTAAATGCTGCAATTAGGAACAGATTGGCCATATTTAGGGCAAACAATAAAAATATAAATCACAGAGGAGCTGATGATAATTTCTTGAATTAAGTTGGCACTTGCTACGATATTACAGCTTAACATAAGCTCGCAGATTGATTCCGGCATTTAAGAGAATCAATAGGAGGAATTTTTTCGAAACAGATGCACGGATATGAATTCAATCTCGGTACATAATTTTTTTTATATTTTTATCTTCCATGATGGTTTTCAATTGTAGTTATACGTAAATAGGATACAAGCATATTCAACTGGGCTTATTAACGACCAGCCCCTGGTGCCACGCACACCTTGGGGAACGCTAGATGCTTAGTTCATTAAGTGGGGAGGGATATCCAGTACCTATGGAATATTGTTGGTGGCATTAGACAAAACAGGGCGAAAGAGCATCGCCAGTTCAGTTGATACTCGTCCGTCGCCTGTCTGTCATCTTACACATATTACATGGTGGCAGGTTTGTGATTTTTTTTTATACATAATTTGGTTCGCGAAAATGCCTAATCCTAACGAATCCATCGGTATTATGGTAAGCACCAGTATGAACATTAAACCTCCTAAGCCATTAGAAGTGAATATTTGCATTATCCTGGTTGGAAACTGCCTCTCAATTACAACAAAAATCGCTTGAAGTACAAGTACATGTCTGTTTTAGGATCTGACGCGGTAGAAATTTACAATTCCTTCACTCTAACGCCAGAAGAAAACAAGAGCTTAGAAATCGCAGTAGCGATTAGAAACAGTAGTAGCGAGCAGCATTTTGCCCCGAAAATAAGTATCACATGTGAGAGATACGTCTTCAATAAAATGACTTAAAACGAGGATGAATCTTTTCATGAGTTCTTCATAAGAAAATGCTAGAAAATGTGAATTTAATAGACGACTTAATACATGATAAAATCATAGTCAGCATCCTTAGTGACGCAATAAGGGAAAAATTGTTAGAAAAAGCGGAGGTTTCATTAGACGATACAGTTAACATTTGTAGGGCGAGTGAAATAGCGGCGAGTCAACTCAAGGAATTACATAGAAATACCAACTAAACGGCGACAAAGCGAAGAGGCCGATAAACAACAAAAGCAACGGCAATGAGTTATACTGCAGAAGGTGTGGAACTACTCACTCACGAAGAAATTACCCAGCGTTCAATAAAATTTGTAACAACTGCAGGAAGAAAACTTGTACGGTCTCCAAAACAAGGACAATCAAACGTGATAGAAAATTGCATGCAATTGCAAGCGACTTAACAAGTGACTGCGGTGGTACATCCCATCCCCAAAAGGGATAAAGACACTTCCAATCCGGCGAATCTCCGCTCGATCAGCCTTCTTCCAAACATCAGCAAGATTTTCGAGAAGGTGGTGAATAGAGTCCTGACTAAGTGGGTTGAGGACGAACATATAGTTCCGGATAACCAATTCGGTTTCAAGGCGGGACATGATATCATTCATGCTGCGTCGAAACTGGTTTCTGATATCCAATGAAACAAAGGCAAGAAACAGTGCATTGGTGCCTGCCTGATTAACTTGGAGAAAGCCTTCGATACCGTATGGCTAGAAGGACTCTTTTTCAAACTGGACAGGTTGGACATTAGTAAATCACTGCTGTATATTCTTTTTGATATGCTCTCCAGTAGACAGTTCATCGTGAAGAATGGCGATGTGACTTTTGCTAGAACATATCACATTAAAAACGGTCTGCAACAGGGTGCGGTGAATTCGCCGATCCTATTCAACATTTACACGAGTGATCTGATAGGTTCACTTCACCATTCCATAGCGTACGCAAACGAAATAATCGCGTACAGATCAGGCCCAAAGATTAAGGTCATTAATATACTTTTGCAGCGTGACTTCGACAAAATTAAGCGCTATTGGGATGACAGGAAGTTGAAAATTAACTTTCAGAAGTCGGAAACCATTCGCCTTTGTCTGGGGCCTCTAGAGATACCAGAAAGAATTGGCGAAAGTTCTCGATCGTGGGGCAGCACGGGCAGCCACTTGCTTATAGAAATGTAGTCAGATGCCTTGGGATCTTGGTATATATATATATATATATACTCAGTCCTTTTTTTACGCGATTATTGGTTCTGCCACTAATCGCGTAAAAAAAAAATCGCGTAAAAATGGTTAGTTTTCCAATATTAACTGACGAATTGGTTCCGAATATAAAAAATATCGCGTATAACAAAATATACGCGCAAAAAAATATTCAAAAACAATACAATAAGTTTCAAATTTCAGACTTATGATTTATTCATTCATAACTAACTAAAAAATACAAAACAAAAACCATATATAAAAGAGAAGAAAATAGGTAGATTTATTGAAAAAACCGTTGAATGCTGTTTAATCACTGTCATTATCCGTAGTGGAAATTATTCTTAGCCGCTTATTTTGATGACCTGCACTGATGTCACTAGAATTTGTAAGAACTATGGATTGATGCTCTGATTGACTTAGCATCTCCGACTGAGTTTGCACCATAAATTCAGTTAATTTAGTTTGAATGCTTCTTTTTGGACCCAATAAATTCCGATGTAGTTCTTTATACCTTAACATGCAGAGACTCAATTCTTTTTGAAAAATTCGTACACGTTCGGCATCAGTATCATTTGCTACAAAATAATTTTCCAATTCTGCTGCAAGTTTAAGACCTTGCTTAATCATCTCTGCTTTAATTGGATGCTCGTCTATCTCGGTGTCGCTGCCATTTTCCGATTCGATTACTTCCGTAGCTATTTCAATCAAATCGTCATCATCGAGCTCTCGGTCTAGAAGAATCTCGTTAATATCTTCTCTCGTCATATCTGCAAGAATTTGTCCTCCCGCGGAACGTGCTAAATCAATGATATCTGAATAATTAGTAGAATTGCTTGGCACGGAAATACCACTTTTAACACATTCTGGCCAAAGCGATTTCCAGCATGCGTTTAACGTATGTTGCCTTATTTCAGAAATTGCTTTTGACGCGTACAAGATGCAATCCTTGATAGAAAAATTTTTCCAAGCATCGGTGAAGTCCAATTCATGATTTTCCTCCAGTTTGTCCATAATGCACTGAAAAGTTTTTTTGAGGTAGTACATTTTAAAAGTCGCAATAATGCCTTGATCCATCGGTTGGATAATTGATGTAGTATTCGGCGGG
Source organism: Volucella bombylans (assembly GCA_949129095.1). Classification (NCBI taxonomy): domain Eukaryota; kingdom Metazoa; phylum Arthropoda; class Insecta; order Diptera; family Syrphidae; genus Volucella; species Volucella bombylans. The sequence goes on along the minus strand of OX422142.1, from coordinate 120,755,962 downwards.
AGGAAAATGATATTTACATTAGGATGTTCAATCAACGGATGGCCTGGTGCATTGTCAATTATTAAAAGAACTTTAAAGGGCTGTTTCTTCTTCTCCAAATAACTTTTAACTTCTGGTACAAAGCATTTAGCAAAGCATTCTTGGAATATATTTCCAGTTACCCAGGCTTTTTTATTGGCCATCCAGTGAACACGTAAATGTTTTAAATCTTTGCCCTTTAGTGCTCGCGGCCTGAGACTTTTGTTTACTAACAGCGGTTTAATCATGCGGTCACCAGAAGCATTGCTACATAATAAAAACGTCACACGGTCCTTTGCAGCTTTGAAACCACCTAATGATTTTTGGGCCTTAGACACATATGTTCGTTTTGGTAACCTCTTCCAAAATAGGTCGGTTTCGTCTGCATTGAAAACTTGGTATGGCGTGTAACCACCTTCTTGAATAATTTTTAATAACTTTGGTGGATAGTCATCCTTAGTTTTTAAATTATGAAAATTATGTCTTTCAATAAACTTTGAAAACCATCCACCACTACCTGAAAATTCGTTTTTGTTTTCTTGGTTCGATGTTAATCGATTAAAAATACGTAGAGCTTTTTGTTTTATTGTTGTAGTATCAACTGGGATTCGTTTCTGGTTGAGATCCTCAATCCAAATTGTTAATAGGTTTTCCATTTCTTCAATAAAAACATTTCTTGAGTATGAAGTTTTCTTCGCATTTACATTTTTATCGGAAACTACAGATTTTCTAATTGCATTTTCATTTTTTTTATTGTTCGCACTGTAGATTCACTGAATCCAAGCCTCTTTCCCACATTTGTTGGGCCAGCTCCCTGCTCTAGATAGTCCAAACTTTTATTTTTGTTTCTAAAGAAATGCCTTTGCGTTTTTTTATTTTTTTCTGAATTAGCTTCCATTGTAAAGCTAGCAAAAATTGAAATTCTTTATTAAAAATTTTTATTATTTTTATTACAAAATTATAGATATATTTTAAAGTCTTACCAAAACAACTGCACCGGCCGCTAACTAAATACATTATAACTAGATTTGCAATAATTGATACACATAGAGTAAAATTTTTTTGTTGGGACTTCCCCGTATTATATTCGAAAATTATTACGCGTAAAAATATGTAAACAAGCAAAAAACGAAAAAAAGCAATCGCGTTAAAGTGAGAAATTCGCGTAAAAAAAGGAATTTGCGCTGCAAAAATAACCGCGTTAAAGTGAAATCGCGTAAAAAAAGGACTGATTGTATATATATATATTACGTATATATATATATATACAATATATAGGGTTTTCCACAAAGGACTTGACAATTTTTTTTTTTAAATAAAACGCAAACTATTAGAAATATTTCAAAAACTTTATTATCGGCTTGAAGTACAATCAAAACATTTATGAATGGAACTCGACTTCGTTCATATGGCCACCGCGGGCACGTTTGCAGCGGTCGATTCGTTGGACCCAATTTTCAACGACTCGGTCACACATTTCGGCCGAAATGGCCGCTATTTCGCGTTTAATGTTGGCTCTGAGCTCTTCCAACGTCGTCGGCGTGTTGGCATAAATCAATGACTTAACGTAGCCCACCGGAAATAGTTAAGCGGCGTCAAATCGCACGAACGAGGCGGCCAATCGACTGGCCCATTTCTTGAGATAACACGCTCACCATACTTCCTCTTCAATAAATCGATTGTAGCCTGTGCTGTGTGGCTTGTGGCATCATCCTGTTGAAACCACATGTCGTCCAAGTCCATATCTTCCAATTCGGGCCAAAAATAATCGGTGATCATGGTGCGATAACGCTGACCATTCACAGTAACGTGACGATCGTTATCGTCGACGAAAAAATATGGCCCAATAACGCCGCCGGCATGCAAACCTCACCAAACATGTGGATTTTCATCCGACCAATAACGCATATTTTGCTTATTGATGAACCCATTGAGCCAAAATTGAGGTTCGTCACTGAAGATGATTTTGCGATGAAATTCATCATCTTGGCGTATCGTCTCCAGAACCCAATCGGAGAACGTTCGTCGCTTCAAATGGTCCATCGACTTCAATTCTTGAGTCATCTTGATCTTGTATGGGTGTAAACCAAGATCCTTACGCAAAATATGCCATAATGTGGTCTGAGCGATGCCCAATTCTTGAGAATGCCGTGGAATTGACTAATTTGGATCGTTTGCTACGGACGCCTGAACGGCAGCGATATTTTCGACACTTCGACCAACCCGTTTTCTCATTGACACGGCAACATCACACAACGAATATGTAGACTCAAATTTTTGCACTAAACTTGTTATTGCCTGTCTACTAGGGCGAGAACTACGACCGAAAATTGGAGTTAACGCTCTTAAAGTTGCAGTCACCGACTCCGAATTTCGGTAGAAAATTTTTATAATTTGCAGACGTTGCTCGTTAGTGTACTTTACCATGATAAAAATGTTGAGTGTACTGAATAAACTGACAGTGACAGTTTGATGATTAGTTAAAGAGTGCGTTCAGAAATTAAATTCAAAGTTGTAGGTTAAGTAGATTAAGATTTATTTGTAGGTAGTATGTAGGCTTTTAGTTTTAAGTTTTATAAAAAATTAAAAAGCTCCATTTACTAAGTTTTTAGTTTAGTATCAAGTAATGTTAAAATAAAAATAAATTAGACTGTAAGATACGTCGAAAGACATAGTTTAAGTGTTAGGTTTAGCTTAGAGTGCCCGCATGGGGCCAGCAAGTTAGAATAAGGTTATTTGTAAGTAATTTAAGCTAATTTTTAAGCGTTTTTTGGTCCAGCAAGTAAGAGTAATTTAAGTGTTAAAAATAAAAATGCATAAAAATGCATGAAACTGAAACTGACTTAACAAGTGACAGTGAAGAGATTGATAACAATAGTTTACTAGTGCTTTCTGTGGATACCAACAAAGATAACAAAAATAATTATATGGAAGAGATTATCATACAAAACAAAAAAGTAAAATTCAAGCTAGATACAGGTGCACAGTGCAACGTGTTGCCAAAGAACATAGTGGAAAAGCTTGACAATGTAACATTAAATAAATCGAACACAAAAAAAGTTAGTTTCGTTTTCAAACAATAAAATCAGTGTTCTTGGTGAAGTGACTTATAAAAGCATTGTTGTCGTTCCAAGTTGTTGACAAAGCCGTCTGTCCAATTTTAGGAAAAAGTACATGCGAAAAATTAAAATGAATCCTGCGCGTAGAAGAACTCAAAATAGGACAAAATATGTCCGAAGGTTGTATTAGATCATTTGTATACGACATTATACCCCGCGTAGAATACCACACGCTATTCAAGTTGATGTCAAGAAAGCGATCGATAGAATGATTCAAATGGGTGTGCTAGAAAAAACAGAAGGTGCTACTCCAACAACTTGGCCAGTGGTAATTGTTCGCAAGAAAGGTAAAATAAGAATCTGCCTTGATCCTACTGAAGTAAACAAAAATATTTTAAGAAGACTTCATCCACTAAAATCTATCGATGACATTGCGGCCAAAGCTCAACATTTTTTACAATCTTGGAATGTAAGTATGGTTTTTGGCAGATCAGAGTAACTGACCGAACAAAAGGCTACCTGACTATGGCTACACCTTGGGGAAGAGTATCCTTATGGCGAGTTTCATTTGGCTTGGCTTCCGCCCCAAAAATCGATCAAAAGATTATGACTGATATACTCGGGGGCTCTGAAAATATGGAGGTATCAATCTATGACATGATAATTCATGCACCTGACCTTAAGACGCTAAATGTTCTCACCAAGAAGGTACTTCATAAGCTAGATGAAGTTGGGATAAAGCTAAACAAGCAAAAGTGTACATTTGCCACCACCACTTTGGACGGAATTAGGGCAAATCCCGAAAAGATTGAGGCGATAAAAAGTTTAAATCAGCTATCAAATAAAACCGAGCTTCAAAGATTGCTGTGAATGGTAAGGTAAAGGTAAGTTTATAAACAATTTGTATCAAATTACAGATCCATGCGACAACTTTTGAAAATAGACACTCTGTGGCATTGGGACAAGGAGCAAGAAAAATTACTTACCGAACTTAAGAGGTCATTATCACAAACACCACAATTAAGGTATTATGATCCGAATCGTCCGGTAAACCTTCAGGTAGATGCCAGTCAAGCTAATGCAGGCGCAGTACTACTGCAAAACCATCAGCCAGTTGCATATGCTTCGAAAGCATTTACAGTAACACAGAAATTAATGCCTCAGATCGAAAAAAAAGCGCTTGCTATACAATTTGCATATGAAAAATTCCATGATCTAATATTCGCAAGATCACTTGTCATCGAAAGCGACCACAAACCGCTCGAAACGATTTTTAAGAAGCCCATACCTAATGCCCCACCACGTTTACAAAATATTATGTTACAAGTTCTGCAATATCAACCAAAGGTTATCTACCTCAGCCGTGACTGTCACAACTCAAGATATATAGAAAAAGATGACGAGCTAGAAACACACGAAATCTTACAACTAATGGATACGACAAAACAACGTCTGGAAGAAGCAACAAAGTATTACAAAAATTTACAAAATGTTCTACAATACGTGAAAACCGAGTGGCCGGACCCAATTCAGTGCAGTTCGAAAGACATAAGAAACTATTTCACGTCTAAAGGATCGATTAGCTGTAACGAGGGTCTACTGTTCAAGGAATTCAAAGTCGTCATTCCTGATGTGATGAAGAAGGAGATGATGCAGAAAGCTCATGAAGGTCATTATGGTATTGACGTGTATAATAGTGCACGCGAACAACTTTTTTCGGATCAATATGACAAGGGACGTTGAATCCTATGGTATTTGTCAAAGCCAACAGCGAGCTCAACCAAAAGAGCCACTAATTGTCAAACAGGTTTCCGGAGCTGCCCTGGGAAATTATTGCTTTGTTTAGTTAAAGCAGTTCTCAACAGCAGAAGTAGTACTACAACTTAAAAACCTGTTCGCAGTTCATGGTATTCCCTATGTGTTGGAATCGGACAACGGTCCCCAGTTTGCCTAGAAGGAATTCCAAGCGTTCGCCAAAAAAATGGGACTTTAATCATCAGACATAGCCAAATCGATATTGAAAAAGAGTCATCAAGATCAATCGGATGTTTATCTTGCACTTCTCAACTACCGCAACACGCCTCGAAACAACGACCTGCTTACACCAAACCAACGCTTGATGAGTCGAAGAACTAGAACCGCAATACCGTGCAGCAAACAGTCTCTTGGACCAAAGGTAGGTAGTACGCAATGTACACTACAACCTTTTGCATGCTCGAAACAGAATTAAATTCTATGCTGACAGGGGAAGTCACCAAAAACAGCGCTACAGTTCGGGCTGAGTATAGGCCTCAACTAACAAGTCTCCCCATTTAGCCCGGTATTTAGCGAACTGCTTTCAGTTGAGTCGATTGAGATCGGCTTCTAATTGTGCGCGCCACTTAATGTGCAGGCTACCATCCGGGCTTGATTTAAAGACTCTGCGGGCCGGTCTATGTCTATGTCGCTTCAGTGCTCATATAGATCGTCGTTGAATCTTCTCCTTCAAAGCCTGTCAATGCAAACGAGACCGAACATGAAAATTATAGCTGTTGTCTGTGACATTCTGTCCGATTCGTCGATATTGAGTGTCCCTTCTAGTTGAAGACATACGAGTATACTTGGTTTTTCCATCACTTTCCGCTAAACCCATTTTGAGAGCTTCCGTTTCAATACTATCGATATCATTGGGGAATGCTAGTAGTTGCACAGACCTTTCAAAGATTGTGCCTCCAGTGTTCGCTTGTGAGTTCCGCACAATTCTTTCAAGAATGATGTTAAAGAAGTCACACGATAGCGTTTCACCTTACCTAAAACCTTTTTTTGATATCAAAGGTCACAGTTAAATCTTTACAGAACTTGGCCTCTATAAATGCGGCCTTAAAATCCATGAGAAAATGGGCGATATCTACCGGATTGTGAAGATTTGGTCGAGTATAGATTTTCCTGGTCGGAAACCGCACTGATGGGGAACAGATTATTGGCAAAGAGTTTCAGACGTTCACACAATATAGTATGGCAGGTAAGATCTTGTATCTGATGTTGAGGAGACTTATACCTTTTTTGTGAATCAAGCATGTGGTGCAGAGATCCCATTCATCAGGCATATACTCTTCTGATCAGATCTGAGAAATGAGTTGGTTCATCTTCTGCACAAAGTCACTTCCAGTACTTTTGAACCCCTCGACCTGTAAGCCGTCAGGTCCAGCTGATTTGTTGGATTTTAGTTTAGACATTGCTTATTTCTACTTCGTTCTGGTCAGGTGGACGGAAGTTTTTGCTATCGCAATATAATCAATTTGATTTAGCATTTCATGGTCCGCAGACCGCCATGTCTTCTTTTGTATATTGAGATGAGGAAACCGTGTGCTTCCTATAGTGATATTTCATGCCGCTGTGAAGTCAATAAACTTAAGCCTGTTGCCAGACGTGGTGTAATGTAGGCTATGTTGACCAACTGCCCTACCAAAGATACTTCGGATATTGTTCATATGTCTTGTCGCTTGTAACAACCGCTCCGCAGTGGAAAGCGGCTGTACTTGGCCTCTGTTTATGCACCTGAGGCTTCACAATCCATCCTATTCATTACAGAGCTCGACACACTTTTTCGACTTCTGAGGCTGGAATCGGGGGAGAATTATTTTATAATCAGCGGGAATTTCAACGCTAGAAACAGAGATTGGGGAAATAATTTGCCAAATACTAGAGGAAACCTACTACTCTATTGGTGGGGTACAGACTTGGTCTTAAAGCGACGGATAACCCGTCGTTTCCAAGAGGCGGGTCTTATTTGGATCTACTGCTGTACGACGAACGCATACGACAGACAAGTACGAATTTACAAACATTAAACTGTCTGCGCACATTCGTGTATGATAGCGACCATTGCGGTTTTAGCACCGAAATTACTGTTCCCAACGAAATTGCGGAATTGGAGGAGTCCAAAGATATTCTTACAACTACAGTAAGACTCGATGGGCACGCTTCTCCGCAACCTTGGAAAGAGCGCTCTCCTCGAACACTCTCCACCCACCATCCAATAGGAATTTGTCAAACGAGGAGATCGACAATTACCTAAAACAAATGGACAAGACAATTAAACAAACTATGGACACTACAATACCGCGGTATCGACGTACAACTAACGAAGACCTGTTCCGCAATCCTACTATTAACGCACTGCACCGACAGAAAAGTAGACTTCTGACAAGATTTAAAAACTTGTACAGACAGTTAACTGACCGACAGGACCCGGAGATTAGGACACTGAAGTCGTCGATTAAAAATATTCAAACGCTAATAAAAGAGAATTACAGAATTTCTGTAAGTTCATATTGGAACAACAAGGTTCGGGCTGTAAACACCAGCAACCCGAATATGTTTCCGCAAATAAATAAACTATTTCGGAGAAGAAATTAAAACGACCTTCAGTGTCTTAAAATAACCCGGACAACAAACAACGAACGTTTACTGACAATAGCAGGTATTGATCCAAATGAAGCCGCTGACGATGATGACTTCTTTGTGATCGGGGATCCGCAGGAGAAGGTTGAGACCATAGGGGCGACTTTCCAGGAAGTATACAAGGCCACTGATACCATTGGCCCTATTTACGACCTCGACAATCGCATCTTGGTGCACGACTTGTGCATTCGAAATGAAATAGGGAACTGGCGATCCGAGGGCTCTGGTCTCATCCGGTTCAGCGACGAAAATATGGCAAATAATGTCATTTCCAGAGAGGGTGACCTACCCCCGTTCATTTCGAAGGAAGAATTCCGTGAGATCTTCGACACAATCAGGGCTAAGAAATCAGTGGGGACCGATGGTATTCCAAACATCGTGCTTCGACATCTTCCTCTAGAAGCGGTGGACATCTACACCACCCTGTTTAATAATGCAATGAATAATGCACATTATCCAGCGCATTGGAAAACGGCGCTGGATAATGTGCATTCCCCAAAAAGGGAAAGGATATATCCAATCCGGGGAATCTCCGGTCGATAAGTCTCCTTCCGAATATCAGTAAGATTTTTGAAAAGGTAATCAATAGAGCTCTGTCTAGGTGGGTTGAGGACTAACATATAGTTCCGGATAATGAATTCGGTTTTAAGGCGGGACATGATATCTCACATGCCGCGTCTAAACTGGTGTCCGATATCCAATGGAATAAAGGTAAAAAACAATGTACTAGTGCCTGCCTTGTTGACTTGGAGAAGGCCTTCGACACCGTATGGTTAGAGGGTCTTTTCTATAAGCTGACTAGGCTGGGGATCAGTAAACCACTCTTGTACATTCTTTATAATATGCTACACAACAGACAGTTCATCGTGAAGAATGGTGATGTGACTTCTGTTGGAATATTTCAAATTAAAAATGGTCTTCAGCAAGGCGCGGTCAATTCGCCGATCCTATTTAACATTTATACAAGCGACTTGATATGTTCACTTCCCCATACTATTGCGTACGCAGACGATTTGGTAGCGTACAGAACAGGTCCAAAAATCGAGGTCATTAATACTCTCTTACAGCGTGACTTCGATAAGATAAGACGATTTTGCGATGACTGGAAGTTGAAAATCAACTTTCAGAAGTCGGAAACCATTCTCTGTGGGGCGCCGTTATCTAGAGCCTCTAGGGATACTAGAAAAAATTGGCGTAAGTTCTCGATCATTGGACAACACGGGCGGCCCCTTACCTGTCGAAATGTAGTCAGATACCTTGGAATCTGGCTAGATCAGTTTCTGTATTTTGGCAAAAATGTAGATGCTGCTCTGGCCAGAGCTAAAGGTGCTTTTGCCCTTACAAAGAGACTGTTTTGTAGCAGCCAACTCGATGCGAGGCTAAAGGTAATCTGCTACATGGCCCTTATCAGGCCCTTATCAGGCCCATGCTGGTATTTGGTTGTCCCGTGTGGTTCAATGTACGAGCAAGCGTAATGGAAAAGATTCGGGTGTTTGAGAGGGCTTGCCTTCGCTTGTACAGAACACCAGAGTCGGAGTACAAGAAATTTTATCCTAATGAGGTCCTTTACAACAGGGCGAACCTAATACGAGTGGACAACTTCGTAATTAAGCTGACTCGAAGGCACATTGCAAGAGCAATAATCTCGACGAATAACCTGATATCAGGGGCTTACTACCCCAATTACCTTTACCACGAGAGTGTGCGCTCTGACGGCTTCGTTCCACCGGAAGCATTCCTCTACCTAGATCAGATAGGGTTGATCCAGGATAGATCAGCGATGCCGTTAATCTTCCATGTCGCTCGGACAGCTGGGGACAGGCGACTCAACTACAACAGAGACGTCGCACACGGCAGTGTGGATCGCCTCAGGTTCAGTAGGGCGGTGGGGAATCGCGATAAGAGGGATGTCGTTCGGCAGCACCAGCATTTCTGGTGGTTGAATGATGGAGAGAATGTTTCGTCGTCGTTTCCGTCAATTACGGACCAGCCTCACTAATGAGGCAGAGCTGACCAATTTATTTGCTCTGTGAATAGCGGTAGCCAGCTTACATAGGTTTACGTTAGCATTTAAGAAATATATACATACATTGGTATATACAAAGGTGTATACTGATATATGTATATGATTGTATATAATGTCTATGTGTGTTTATGTGTATATTGTGCATTTAGGTTAGGTAGGCTAAGGTTTATTTTAAGTTAGATATTAAGCTTTTATAAAAAATAAAAAAATGTCCATATGCTAAGTTTTTGTAAACAATTTTTTTCTTAGCCGTAAGTATACGAGTATAAAATAAGTAGTAATATGTAAATAAAGTCGAAAGACATAGATATAAGAATTTAGAGTAGTTGGAGTGCCTGTGTGGGGCCAGTAAGTTAGCATAAGATTGTTAAGTAATTGTAAGCTGGCATTTAAGCATTTTTTTGTTAGAATGTAAGAGTTTGTGTTAAGAAAATAAAATGCATTTAAAACTGAAAAAAAAACTGAAACTGGAGCTTGTAACATTCTTTGGTGCCGTCTACCTTGTCTTCCGTATGGGCATGGGTGCATATTAGGCTAATGTTTGAGAATTTAACCTTGATGCGGATTGTCATAAGACGAAGCTCAAAAGTTCTTGCCTGAGTCTGCCGCATACGGCAAATCCGCATCCGAATAAGCGCTGTTTCTTTTCCCTATGGCAATCATGTATCACAGTTTTTCATCCTCCTTATGTCCGGTCCATCCCACGGCGCTTCCTGGAAGTTGGTTATATCTGCGTGATAGCAGCCAATGGCCTCTGATATGTGCTAGACTGCAAGTGACCTGTTAAGGGTCCGAACATTCCACTTGCAGGTCTGAAGGACGTTGTCCTTTAAACGTTTGCAATGGTCGTCAACGGTGAATCTATTTTAATCTGAGGCCGTTAATTGGTTCGGAAAATCATGTTTAATCTCTTCTGTATGGGGTTATGAGCCCTAGGAGTGTGATGGTGTTGGCCGAGTATGTACTTGCCATTTCAGCCATGGGTTTAGGTTTACTCATGTGGTTATCGAGGACCACGACTGGGAGGTAAGATAAGCACCTCACTACGGACTTGATGTTGCGCTTCTGTCCCAATGCAAGTTATAAGACAGTCAGTAGTTTCCCGATTAATCGCCACCCATATCTTGGTTGCTAGGATTAATATCCATTTGCGCTTGTCTTAATCTAGATACTCCTGAATGTTGCTACTCCGCCAATGATACATAGTTGTGAGCATAAATAAACGAAACTAAATAGAACGCTTTCCTGATGTTGTCTATTCCGAGAATGGCTTTCCATTGATTCCCTCAAATAAGATTGAGTACATGCAAAAGTCTAAATTGGGAATTTATTCATGAATAAACTTCGAAATGGCGGACAAATGGCCTTGGAGGCTCTAGGTAAATCGAGTGGAATACGCTGCTAGATCGACCGTAGATTGGATGATGATACCAGAGCGATACGTTTGTATATGATAAAGGAAACTTGTGGTGTACAATAATTTTTTTGTTTACCTCGATTCGTAATCGTAGTCCCTGAATTGGTATCGTATGACAATTACCAGAAAAATGAAAATTTGGGTTTGAGTTTATAGTATTGCACAGCGCTGTAGAGAGCAATGAGAGAGAGATAAAGAAAAAAAAAACATAAATTTAGGTGACTCCTTCAAATCAAATCTCAAATCTCTTTAGCACAAACGTCTTGCTATATGGCGCAGAGGCATGGCTTGAGAGGAAAATTGTTCGGGTGATTTTCGTTTCCGTCTGCATAGACGGTGAGTGGAGGCGGAGATACAAAGACGAACTGTACGGGCTGTACAGCAAAATCGACTTAGCTAGAAGAATGAAGATCCCACGAGACTGACAGTAATGCCTTCGTGTTCTCACTATATCTGCTTAAAACTGCTTCGTTAACTAAGCAATCATTTTGCTGGAATCAGAAATGATTTATCTACGAATTTCCTACTTGTTTGTTTGCATATCCTTCCAAGAGTACCGTTGTACTTCTAATTTGATTAACATTGATATTGTCATTGTCTGAATATAATAATTGATTTTATTTGTCGCACAATTTAAATAACAACTCTCAATAACTGTCATCAATTGTTTGACATTTGATTAAGCTCTGTTCAACAATTACGATTATTCAACAACACTCGACAAGTATTCCGTTAAGTAAGCAAATTTATAAAATGAACAATTCCATCTCGTCCAAAGTGAATCACAGTGACAAATTAAATATTTTCCATTTACCTAATTAAAAATTCAATTCTTTTCAGTAAGTGCACAGTAGGTACTTGTAAATGCAAAAATAATTGAATTGTCATTACGTAGCTGTCACAGAGTGGGTATCGCCACAAAATGACCACCAAATGGCGGCCTATTTTCTCCAAATGACAGTTGTTGGTGTAAATAATGTTACACAATGAGACAAAAAAAATTAAATCATTGATTTGCTAACATATTTCAATTTTTATCTGATAAACTTTCGAAACTATATTACTTCTGCATCAAGAGTTGACAGCGGAAAATATAATCAAAAAAAAAAAAAAAACTCGAATAAAACTTCAATAAAATAAATTAAACAGCAACAAATTCAACAGCCGACTTGACACATTGCATATGTATGTATGTATGTAGGTACCAATTTATTGTATATGTAGGTAGTTGCAATTGATTGGCAAATATTTGTCAATCAAATAATTGCCATTAAATGCAATGACAGTGACAGCTTTGCCGGCATCCCACTTCATCGGCAATCGATGTAATTTAGTGAACACGGTTGCAGTTGCGTTTACAGACACCGATATATACTCGTACATACGGACAACTGATTTGTACTCGTAGTCGTATCTATGCAATCTACTACTCGTTCATTTGCTGGTCCCGCCACTTGAGGTTCGTGTTATAAGTTGGCCACAGAATACGAGGCGTCAGACGCAATCTTTGAACATGAATTTTGTCGTGTTATTTTGTTGTAGTCTACTGATAATGAGCAGGTTAATTAAATTTTCAATTTTCTTGTTCAATATTCACCCGTTGCACTTGTAAGCGATGCCGTAATTTCAATAGTGTCCCCGAATGACAGTTTTAGGGTTGCACTACAATTTTGCGCTTTGTCAAATGGGCGCTTTGTGTAACGTTGTGGTACTTAAGGTTGCTCTACACGACTGATAAATGATCAGTTTGTGAATAATTTTCAAGAGGTGTATTCGAAGCGATAACAATTTCTGTGTTTACTAGATAGAGACAAGTAAAATTATTGATTCGGAACATAGATAAGTGAAGTGAGCATCAGGAGCATTGTCTGGCTTCTTAGTTGTAATTGGGTTAGGTTATGTAAGACTTTATTTCTTCGAATTGTTGTCCTGCACCAAGAGGGCAGAAACTATCAACACTTGTCAACTGAAATTGTAGTCTTAAGCAAACAGGGAATTGGAACATGCTTCGTGTATTTTAAAAGTAGAGTACCTTGTACTGAAGAAGTTTGTATAAGCGCTCGAGCATTTTTTGGCCAATAGAAAGAGAACACTTATCAGAACTATTGATTACATGTAGTGAATGTAAGAAAGAATAGAAGTCGAAAGAGGCCTACTCTTCGTTTTACTTCATCTGTGTGTGGCCGATCTGGGACTTAAAAATATCTTCTAGCTTATTTCAGCTTCAAATGGCAACTCAATTTATTAAGAGAATAAAATATCGGTTTTCATATCCGGCTTAGAGAGAGGTTGTTCATGGAGCCGAGTTTTACTCCAGCCATATTTCTTTGTACCAGTATAGTGGCAATGTACGGATAGCTAGCGATGTTTTTACACTCTCTCTGAAACGAAGGAAACACATCCATCAAGCTGGTTTCGAAAAGCAGAATTTAAATTTGTATCCCTAATAAATGGGCTCGTCTTAATTATCAATGACGTTGTCTAATAAAAAGCGGAGGTAGAGCACATAATGGTTTTCAGGACTTAACGCCGCTGAAGGTTGCTGTGATTTCACCAGTTTCAAGCTGCTGCTTATAGGTGCTGTTGTTGACTGTTGGATGACCACCAGTAGTCTACACCAATCATTGTACCATGGGAGTCAAGAGCCCCTCGGATTTCGGTCCGGGCCTGACTTGTTGAGGTAGGCCGCATTATGGGAGCGTCATTGTGGCTGTGGTTTAAACCTAAGCTCGAAAGAAGGGTCCTCCAGTTGGTTTAGACCCGATGTAGAATTGCAATAAGTACTGAGTGCTCTGATCCTAAGATTAGCAAGAGATTTTAAATCGGTCTCGAGTCATACCAATGGTGGAACTTGTGACTTCAAGTCAGTTCCGAATTAGTATTCTTAACACATGGCAAAGCGTATATTTGCTCCTACGGTTGTATGGGCATCCCGTAAAATTAAGTCTTCACAGACAGAAGTTCATGTAAAACACTAGAGACATCTGTATAGCTAATAAGTATTTTCACATAGGTGGATGTCTATCAAAATTATCAAAAATTAAGTCTTGAGCTCATAACATCGCTATAGCTATCTCAATATTCACAAAGCAAAGAGGCGCTTACCAAACAGCAAAACAGTCCACCAAACCAATCATATTGTGATCGGCTCAAAGTACTCCTAAAGTATTACAGATGTCTAAGTATTCCGATCAGGCAATAAAGATTCAGACCAACACCTTGTTGCAACCAAAATACGTCTATGGATATCTCAGAGAAAAATGAAGAAATACTTACTGTGAGGAGGTTCAACGTTAAACGGCTTTAATCCTAGCGAAACCCTTACCAGTTGCGTATCCCTTAACCTTTGAAATGCTGAAGATATGTGGTGCCGATGCTGTCAGAAATTCCGCATGCTGAGTCGATGCGGTGCAAAAACAGTGACAATCCAAATACTGCTGTCAGGCCGAACGAACCATTCTACATAGGCGATGAAAGCTAAGCTTTCCGCCCATCGGCGAGCATACTATTATACATACAACTGATTTTCATATTTTGGTTGGAGGAAAGTACGCGTTAGACAAACACCGTTTGTCATATCTACAAGGAAGGAAAGCATTTAAACTGAGCCAAGTGTAGGGACATCAATCTCCTTAACGTCGTGAACAAAGTCTTGTCTGCAATGTTATGAGAACACTTGAAATCATTTGTCAGCTGTCTATTAGAGCTACATTTGCAAACATAAACTTAAACATAAGCACTAAAAAAGAGTTCTGACCTTCGGACCTGTAAAATCCTGGAGTGTATTACTCGAAGGAGTTAGGCAAAGACCACGATGGTTCGACATAGTGTCTGATTTTAACATAAACCACCTGTCATGGAGACTTATGTTTACAGGATGTCCATACATCCATGGGGGAAAGAATACGACTTACCATTGCTCTGCCGCCTTCCTGAGATACCAATTCGGAACTGTGTTGCCGACACAAGTTCCACTCTTGGTATGAGTAGAGGCCGACATAAAACCTCTTACTGCTCTTAGGGTCGCAGCACCCAGTACTTATTGCAACTCTATATTGGGTCAACCAAAGGAAGACCCTTCCCGCGACTTTGAGTTTAAACCACAGCGTCATGGTGGCGGTGCGGGGACCCGATGGTTCGACAGATAAATTGGATGAGACCCACTGCCGACCCGGGTCGATTGCCCTCCGTGAGTCATACGCCTTTGACAATGCGCCAAGTAGTAATACCATTTTCAGTACACCCCAACTCATTCCGAAAGCCCCTTCTTCCTCCTCGGCTGTCCTGTGTTAAGTTTCCTTAGCGCGGATCATTATTTTTCGAGCACGGGTTAGACGATTCCACTGTATGTCATACTTTGAAACGAACATTTCTTCGCTCCGTAAGGTGTTACCTACCTGCCACTGATATTTTATTCGCCTTATTGTGATGTGGATAGGTTTCTGGTCGGATTGGATAGATTAAGAGCTGATTATTAAAAAATATGATTCGGTCGTAGATATCTAGCATGCAGCTTATGACTGATTATCAGAGTGTTGCGTAGCTATCACAAAGTCCTCTATCATATTACTATCGTTTCCTTCTTCACTCGTGCGGAAAATTTTCGGTTGCAAACGCTTAATTAAATAGAGAAGAACTGAGAAATTGATGCAACGAATAACTCATTCTCGTGCAGACGCATGATACTTCTGTGTTTACGGTTAAATACCGCAGGGAAAGGCTCCTTTTATATCGAGTTGATCCTCAGTCGACGTTAACATCGATCCATCCAAACAATCTAATGGGTAAGGCTCAATCTCTTCTTTTCTTCTTCTCTCTTCTCTCTCTTTTCTCTCGACAACTGAATAAACAATTTTGGTGATAAGTCGAACTAGCTCCGGTATCCGTTTACAGGTATTTTCAGATATTCAGAATCTAGAAGAGTACTAACGTTACAGAATCTCGTCGCTGTCCTTGAAAGAAAGTCAAAGTTTGTCTACAAAGAATCGGTTTGTATCCGAGGACAACACAGGGCTCGGAGTGTCTTCTGACCAGCTTCTAGCCCAGTCCCATTACCTAGTTTCAGGCCCTGCCGAAAGATGGTACTGGAAACATTTGGAAGAAATCGGGGGAAATGAGCAGCTCAGCTACCATGATCTTAAAGCTAAGCTGCTCAAACAATTTAGAGACGGACGACGGGACTACGAAATTCGAAGGTCCTAATGGATAGAAAACAGTTGCGCCACGAAACCTTTGACAACTTTTACGCCTACATACGGTCGATGACAATACATATGACCAATGAATCGCGACACTTATCTTCGGCTGCTCCATACGAAGTATACAAGACCTCCGCGATCAGTGCAGAGGGCGGAGAGATACGACTACGTAACATCTAGAGACCGACGCGATAGACCAGCAACACATGGACATCAACTGACTTCTTACAGGACTTTTTGAAGTCTCGCGTGATACTAGAACGACATACTTATCTACAAGTTTTTGCATGGATAACGCTCTGCAAAGAAGTAATACAATATAATCTCTCCCGGATACTATGGTTGGTGTCCCCCATAATATAAGTTAACACCACACTTCCACAAAATATCATAAAACATCATAAGTCACACACGTGCAGTCAATCACCTTCGCATCCGGTCAAATTCCAATTCAACATTCCATTCCCACGATAATGCAACAAACAAATGGATCAAGTGCAAATCATCAAATCTCACAGAAATGCAAATTCCCAGAAAATGCAGTAAGCCCGAAACCCAACAGGTAATGCTGACAATGCGAACAGATAATCTGATCCGCTGCTATCCACCGTTTCCACCTTGTCGTAGTAGGTTATAAGTTAGCTTTTGTAATATTTAGTTTTTAGTCTGTATTGTATCTTCGGTAAATAAAGTCATTTTTTTTAAACAAAATTTTTAAAATTTAGTTTAATTGGCGCCCGAGCAGGGACTCTGGTAAAAAGGTGTTAGTGCGATTACTAAAAATAATAAAAGTCCCAAAGTGGTACAAAGTGGTACATCGCGAAAGTCCCAAAGTGGTACAAAATAACTATTATCCGAAAAGTCCCCAAGTGGTACGGGAAAATAGAAGTGCACCAAAAGCCAGAGTCCAGGCGACTATCGGTATTATCGCGTTTCCTAAACAGTGAATAAGTGATCAAATCAAAGTTGGAGAGATTACCTAAAGGGTCCCCAAGTAACCAACGTGAAAGGGACGTAGGACACAAGAGTCTGCTGCCGCTCCACAGAATGCCGATGCTCGCGTTAGTTTTGTAAGTTTATTTTTAAGCAACTTAATATAAAATAATAGAATATAAGTGAATACAAGTGAATTTATAGTTAAAATAATTAAATTTTTGCACAACACATTAAACCATACTTTAATTGTTAAATAAAATAGAGTTGATTTTTTTTTCCATCGACAGATGGAATTAACTAAAATAGTTTTAATCGTCATTATTTTGCATAGAATATAAGTGAATACAAGTGAATTTATAGCTAAGATAATTAAATTTTTACACAACACATTAAACCATATTCTATTTGCTAAATAAGAATAGAGTTAATTTTTTACATAATATTTAGCGATAGACCCAATTAATTAAAATAGTTTTAACTCATTATTATTTTGTTTTCCATAAGCTACATTTTACCTTTTCATAACTTTTTCCTTTCTTTCGGTCTGTGTGTGATTAACTAGTAAAAATGGTCAACGAAAATATAATTAGACCCCCCGTAATTCATATTCCCAACGCCCCAAATGCACCTTACCAACCCCAAGTCTCACCTGAGTTACGAGTAGTTGTAGAGGGAATGATCGGTCAAATACTGAACACCCAGTGTCGAGATTTAATCCAAAATATTCTCAATTCCAACGCAGATCTTGGTAGGGGAGTTGATCAAACAATAAGATCTGAATTACGTGGAAATCTGACGGATCTTTACAAGATCCCAGATGTAGTTCGCTGCCTGAGAGAATTCTCCGGTCAGCCAGGCGAGTTCAGATCTTGGAAAAAGAGCGTGGACCGCATCATCCGTCTCTACGAGCCCATCAAAGGCTCACCAAAGTATTTCGGCGTTCTAAACGTGATAAGAAACAAGATCGTAGGAAATGCGGATATCGCATTGGAATCCTACAATACACCCCTTGATTGGGACTGTATATCACGCTGTTT
Source organism: Volucella bombylans (assembly GCA_949129095.1). Taxonomy (NCBI): domain Eukaryota; kingdom Metazoa; phylum Arthropoda; class Insecta; order Diptera; family Syrphidae; genus Volucella; species Volucella bombylans. The sequence goes on along the minus strand of OX422142.1, from coordinate 120,737,828 downwards.
GACTATGCACTACGCCGATAAGTGTGACCTGGGAACTCTGGAATACCAGATGACTTCCCTAGTGCAAGGAAATGACACGATACAAGGTTTCTATCAAGCCGTGTATTCTCATCTGTGATTGATCCTCAATAAAATCGCTAGTATGGACGTCGGTACCGAAGCTTTAACTCTGCTAACGAAGACATATAGAGACAAAGCATTGGACACGTTCATGAGAGGATTAAAAGGAGACCTCCCAAGACTCCTGGGAATACGTGAACCAGTTGATCTTCCACAAGCACTCTACTTGTGTTTAAAACTCGAGAATCAAAATTTTAGATCCAATTACGCCAACAACAACCATGGAATGTCCAGAAAATCACACCATCAAAATCCTCCTCCACTTCCTCCACGGAAACAAAACCAAAACCCATATCCTTATGCAGGTAATATTCCTTTCTTCTCACAACTCACTTACTTTCCACAACCAGTTAATAACTTTAACCAAAGACTCGTTCCACATAATAACGTTCCTCATCAGGCTTACCACCCTAATTTTAACTACCAACAACAAAACCAAAGTTCTCGACCTCAAATCTATCAGAGTCAGCAATATTCTTATCCAAACCAAGGGAACCATGGGCAACCACCAGCACCACAAAGACAATCTCGTCAAGAACCAATGGAGACAAGCACCATACAAACACGAGCAGTAAACTATACAAACCAGCCCAGGCCCCAGACTAACTGGCCACCTGGACCGAAGAGACCAAACCTTCCAGCCCAAGGACCGCATCCAAACAAAATGCAGAGAAACTTCCATACTACAGCCTGCGAACCGAATGGAGAATTGCAAGAATATCAACAACTTGTCGCTATAGAAGATGCAAATAATAATCAAACATTGGTTGATTATCTCAAATACTCCGGACATGAGCAAACCAACCATCAGGAACACCACGAGCCTGCAGTTAGTGCCTCCAGTAACACTGAAGTTTCCCACCAATCCCAAGATATCCATTTTTTAGGTTAAACAGCTCTTCGCTGCCTTATTTTGAATACCAGACGGAGAGCGACAATGTTTTAAGGTTTTTAATAGACACAGGTTCCAACAAGACCTACATTCATCCGAAGTGTGTAAGAAACCTTATACCTAACGATAACGCATTTTACGCCAACTCTGTCGGTGGCAATATAAAAATAACACACCACGCTATACTAAATCTTTTTGGTCCTAATAACGTAGGTCTTAAATTTTTTATCCTTCCTTCACTACAATCGTTTCACGGCATCATCGGCAATGATAGCCTCAAAGAATTAGACGCTGTAATACATACCGCAAAAAGTTTCCTCATCCTTCAAAACAACATCAAAATTCCTATAAAGCAACACATTTCAGAATCAGTCAACAACATACGTGTAAGAATTTCTCACTTAAATCCAAATCAAATAGGAAATCTCAATTCCGTTTTAAGAAAATTTCCTAACCTTTTCGCGGAACCAGATCAGAGATTGACATATGCCACAGTAGTAAGAGGTGAAATTCGAACTGATGATGATAACCCAGTTTATTCAAAGTCCTACCCTTACCCAATGGCTCTAAAACCATTTGTGGATAACGAAATTAAGAAATTGCTAGATGACGGCATCATACGACCTTCACGGTCTCCCTATAACGCACCTGTGTGGGTAGTCCCAAAGAAGCTAGACGCTTCAGGGGAGAAAAATTTAGGTTTGTGATTGACTATAGGAAACTTAATTTAGTCATTATAACCGACAGGTATCCAATACCTGAAATTAACGAAGTATTGTCCAATCTGGGAAAAAATAAACTATTTACAGTTATTGACTTAAAAAGCGGATTCCACCAAATACTTTTGAAGGAATCAGATATCGAAAAGACTGCCTTTTCAGTCAATCATGGTAAATACGAGTTTACCCGTCTTCCTTTTGGGCTGAAAAATGCCCCATCGATATTCCAACGCACACTCGACGATATCCTTAGAGAACATATAGGAATAAGGTGCTATGTCTACATAGATGACATAATCATCTTCGGTCGTAATGAAGAAGAGCACTTTAGAAATCTCACACTAGTCTTTGAGACATTAGAAAAAGCAAATATGAAAGTCCAAATGGATAAGTGTGAATTTCTCCGAACGTCCGTTGAATTTCTAGGATCAGAACCAATCCTGATAAGGTAAAAGCTATAGTTGATTTTCCACCCCCAAAAACGCTTAAAGACCTAAGATCTTTCCTGGGCATGTCAGGGTACTACCGTCGCTTCATTCCTGGTTATGCCAAACTTGCAAATCCCCTTACCAATCTCTTAAGAGGGGAAGAAGGACGTGGACGCGTGTCCAAACAAATATCAAAAATCGTTCCTATTCATCTGAATCAGCAAGCATTAGAAGCATTCGGGAAAATTAAGAACGCACTCGTATCCCAAGAAGTTCTATTAGCATACCCAGACTTGTCAAAAGATTTCGAACTCACCACCGATGCTTCGAATCATGCAATTGGTGCGGTATTATCCCAAAACAACAAACCAATAACTTTTCTGTCCCGAACATTAAACAAAACTGAGGAAGCATACGCAACCAACGAAAAGGAAATGCTCGCCATCATATGGGAACTCAACTCGCTGAGGAATTTCCTTTACGGTTCAAGGAAAGTGAAATTTTTCACCGATCACCAACCGTTAACGCATGCACTTAGCAACAGAAACAATAATGCTAAGATGAAAAGATGGAAAGCCATCTTAGAGGAATACGATCACGAAATCATTTACAAACCTGGCACTACAAATGTTGTAGTCGATGCACTATCTAGACCCCCACCTACAACTTTCACCAACTCTATAACTCTAACCCAACATAGTGACGAAAGTTCGTCACACAACCTTATCCCATTCGTTGAGGTACCTATTAACGCATTCAAAACCCAACTCTTTCTCGAAACAGGGGAAAAAACCCACTATAAACTTGAAAAACCTTTCTCAACATACTGGAGACATACCTTTACCGAACCTCAATATACTAAGGACAATTTAATAGGTATATTTAAAATATTTCTTAATCCTAATGTAATCAATGCAATTATGGCTGATGAAACCATCATGGGAATAATCCAAGAAATGTACCCCTTGTATTTCCACAACTATAAAATCAGATTTACCCGAATAAAAGTAGAAGATTTAGAAAGTGAAACAGAACAGGAAACCATAATTTTAGAATGCCACAAAAGAGCACATAGGAACGCAAAAGAAAACAGACTTCAAATTATCGAAAGATACATTTTTCCGAAAATGAGCTCCAAAATAAAGAAATTAGTTAATCAATGTGGTATTTGTAAAGGAAACAAGTACGATCGCCATCCTAAAAAACCCATTATAAAACCTACTCCCATTCCTGAATATCCTGGACACACACTACATATAGACATCTACACAACAGAACGACATCTGGTATTGACAGCCATAGTTGTCTATTCACAAAACTAGCCCAAACAAAAACACTTAAATCCCGAGCCATTGAAGACATTAGACAACCTTTAAGAGAACTATTATTTTTCTTTGGAATCCCCAAATACGTAGTTATAGGCAACGAGAAATCTTTAGATTCAGCTTCCATCACATTCATGATGGAAAAATTAAAATTTATATTTTCAAAACCCCATCTTACAAGAGTGAAGTCAACGGTCAAGCTGAGAGGTTTCACTCAACTCTGTCGGAAATCATGCGGTGCATAAAAACCGACGGTACACAACGTTCATTCGAGGAATTATTCGAACGATCTGTATATGAATACAATTGTACCATTCACTCTGTTACAGGAAAAAAACCAATTGACCTTTTTTATGATAGAAACGTCACTACAGATCCGGAGCAATTTGAAAAATCTAGGTTAGATAACATAAAACAGCTGAAGGAAAAACAGGTAAAGGATCTTAATTACCATAGTAAAGATAAACAGCAACCAAAAACGTACTCACCAGGTCAAACAATTTTTGTCAAAAACAATAAACGTTTAGGGTCAAAGCTTACGCCACGGTTCAAAGAAGAAATCGTTGAAGAAAACAGACCAAGAACAGTTTTAACGAAATCGGGCAGGGTCATACACAAAAGTAATATCCGAAGTTAAGCAGCCATTACTATCTCATTCACAGGTTACCCCTCACCCACTCCTCCTATGGTAATATCCAGATCCTAGACTACTCTAGCTACTATGTTCTAGCATTGCATACTGGAACAGCAATAATCCAGAAGGGAAACGTGAAACTGATTCACGTCGCCGAAATAAACCAGTACGAGACTTTCATAACCCACACTTCATTCTTAATATCGGAGCACATCCCCAAGGCCAATTCCTTCCTTCCATTCCTAGAACATGAATTATCCCTAATACAAAATTTAATAGACAATATTAAAGCGCACAGAACGAAAAGAGCACTAAATTTCATCGGGTCAGCTTGGAAGTGGATAGCGGGAAATCCCGACCACGACGATCAGATCCTTATGAAAAACAAAATAAATAATATAATTGAAAATACAAATAATCAATTTTTTATAAATAAAGCAATTAAAGATAGAATTAATCAACTAACTAATATTACCAATGACATACTTAACATAATAAAAAAGGATAGAATATTTACAAATGAATTAGCTTTAAGTTTACATTTAAAAATAAAATTGATTAAAGAAGAATTAACAAATACAATTTATGTCATAGAGTTAGCAAAAACAAACATTGTGAATTCAAATATATTGTCAAAAACGGAAATTAATTTAATATTGAATAAGATAGATAAGAGTAGTATTCCATATGAAAATGCGAAGAAGCATTGTCATTAGCTAATGTTAAGATTGGTTTAAATTCAACCCAACTTTTATATATAATAGATATTCCCACAACCAATGGAAAGATATATGAAAAATTGTTAGTAAAACCCATTAAAACAAATAAAAATACTATATACTCGTATAAGATACCATACGAAAATATCTTAAGAAAAGATTTTTTTTTTTTTTTTTTTTTTTTTTTTTCCCCGGCGAGGGCAGGTGAAAATCTCCCATCAGACACTATGAGGATCAGAAGCGCGTGCTCATAGTAGGGTGAGATTCTTACTCACTAAAAACACCTCCCTTCGTTGTTAATTTTAATACCGCAACTAAGTAGAACTTATCAAGCGCAGTTTTTATTTCATAAGTTAATCACGATTGGTAGGACACTTTCCAATGGAAGACCCTACATAATCCGCTTTCTTAATGCGGTTTCAATTTATCGCGCAAGGTCCAACGGTTTAGTTCGTTGAAGACGGCGTAGTATGTTTCGTTCGTCTCAGATTTCTAGGACTGTATTGTTGATATGGCTTAACCGGACTTTATGTTTTCGTGCGCAGTTCCTGACTTCATCTTCCACGAAAGGAACTCCGAGGTCTCGATGCAGGTCATTATTTCTTATAAACCATGGGGCATGCACAAATTGTCGTAGCACTTTATTTTCAAAAGTTTGTATTATATTTATATTTGATTTCTTAGTACAACCCCAGAGTTGTATACCATAGGTCCACACCGGCTTTAGCACTTGCTTATAAAGAAGCAGCTTGTTTTCTAAGCTTAGCTTGGAATATTTACCAAGTAGCCAGTACATTTCTTTGTATTTGGCCTCTAGTTCTTTTCGTTTCTTTTTAACATGCGTTTTCCATTTAAGCTTCGCGTCAAGTGTCATTCCCAAATACTTAGCTTCGTTTGCAAAGGGGATACACACCGAGTTTATAGAAATGGGCAAGTGATTTATCTTTCTGTAGGTGAAGTCAACATGTACAGATTTTGTCTCATTAAGGGTAATTCGCCAGATCTTTGTCCACTCGTAGACTTTATTTAAAGCAGTCTGAAGTTTCGCCGTTGAGTCTTCTATTGATTCTCCAACCGCTAAGATAGCGGTGTCGTCAGCAAAAGTAGCGAGAACAGTATCCTCGACGTGTGGTATATCTCTTGTATATAAAAGGTACAAAAGTGGGCCCAGTACGCTTCCCTGCGGTACTCCGGCTAGGATATCTTTAAATTTCGAAACATCATTTCCGTATCGAACGCGAAAAATTCTATTTTCAAAATAGCTTGTCAATATATTATAAAGCTTTAATGGCAAAATTCGTCGCAGTTTGAACTTCAAACCTTCATGCCATACTTTGTCAAAAGCTTGTGAGACGTCAAGAAATACGCTCGAACAAATCTTTTTTTCTTCCAGGGATTTTTCAATTACATCAGTAATTCTATGCACCTGATCAATTGTTGAATGCTTAGTCCGAAATCCAAATTGATGGTCGGGAATAAGATTTTGGTTTTCGATAATTGGGAGAAGACGTTTTAGCAAAATCCTCTCAAAGATTTTCGACAGGATCGGTAGAAGAGAAATGGGTCTGTATGATTTTTTATCGTTTGGAGGTTTTCCCGGTTTTAGTACCATAATGACTTCAGCAACTTTCCACTGACTTGGCACGTATTCAAGCCTCAGAGCCGCGTTAATAATGTGTAAGAGCTTTATAAGTGCTTTTTGAGGTAGCATTTTCAGAACTTCTCCGGTAATAAGGTCATACCCCGGAGCTTTCTTTGGTTTTAATTTCCTTATTACAGTTTTAATTTCAGCAAGAGTTGCATTTGTCATTACAAAATTACTATATGCTATTTCTAAAGAACTGGTGTCGGGTACCAGTGTTGGACCGTCGGAGGGCTTGAAAATTTCTTCAAGATAGTCGGCAAAAACCTCCGCTTTTTCCTTATCCCCCTTAGCCCATTCGTTATTACCGACCTTGATTGGTGGCGCGGGGATTTTGGGCCTTTTTAAGCATTTTAAAGCTTTCCAAAGCGAGTAATTTGTTTCTTTTCCTGCCGTCAGGTTTTGAACATATGTATTTACTTCGGAATTTCTGTAACTTTTAAGAGTCTCCTTGAGCAGATTACAGAGCCTGTTTAGGCGTGTTTTATCCTGCGGCGCTCGAGTTGTTTGCCATCTTTTGCGAGCTTTTCTTTTTTCTCTTATCATATCTTTTACCTCAGGCGGGTAGTTTAAGTTACGTTTAGCCGTGTTTTTTCGTTGACAAGGTGTATTGTTCCACGCAGCACATTGGACTATTTCAACGAAAGAATCCACTTCGATTTCGAGTTCAAGTGCTGCTTTAAGTGAAACGTCTAGTTCTAGGTTATTATTAATCTCATTTCTGAATCCTTCCCAATTAGTATTTCGTCCAGTTAGTCTTAATGGTCCTTGTTTTTTAATAAACGTGTCGTTCATTGTCAGTATGACTGGAGAATGATCGAAGGAAAGATCGAAGCTTTCATCAACGTTTATATCCGAGTTACGAATTCCTTCAACAACGAAGAAATCGACAAGATCGGGTATTTTCGTTGTATCTGTTGGCCAATAAGTCGGCTTGCCCGTTGAATAGAAGTCACAATTGTGTTCCATACATGCTTTATAGAGTATTTTACCCTTTTGGGAGACACATCTTGATCCCCAAAAAGTGTGTTTGGCATTGAAATCACCGCCAATCATAAAAGCCGATCCAAGAGAATTGAATATATTTTTAAATATATGTTTTGAAGGCGTAAATCGTGGAGGACAGTAGATGGCTGAAATAGTAAAGGAGTTCCGTACCAATTTTACGCGCACCGCAATTAGTTGTACAGACTCGATTTCTACTTTTATATCTTCGTTGTGCTCAAGAGACTCTTTAATGTATACAGAGGATCCGCCTCTCGCCTTTCCCGAAGGGTGATACGCGTAGTAATCTTTAAAACCTCTAATTTTTGCAGATGACCCATTTTTCAAGTGGGTTTCGGAAATCAAACAAACGTCAATGTCGTTTTTCGTTAGGAATAACTCAAGTTCATAAAGTTTTTCTAAGATTCCGTTTGCATTCCAGGTGAGTACGTTTAATTTTTCCCTTTTCATTTTTTAGGCGAAGGACGTTTTTTATTGAACCTATTTTCAAACTTCTTTAGCTTATCTAAAATAAGTTCATTGATTTTGTTTTGCTGCTCAAGCTGCGCGAGAATAACGGAAAATACTTGGGAAGCAGGATCTCCGGAATCTTTTGCCTTTAGCTTGGTAGCTTCAGCGTATGTAAGTTTTTCCGATGCTTTCTTTTCATCACTGGAATCAATCACTTTCGCCTTGGCGTTTTTAACGATATTTTGAGCAGATCCCGATGTTTTTTCTTTAGTTTTGGGCTTCTCTTTTTGTGGCTTAAACAACTTGTCACGTCTATTTTGCAACTTCTTTGCTACTTCACAGCCACGGAAATTTGCTACGTGTTTACCCCTGCAGTTAACACAAGTCGGAGGGGTTTGTTTGCTTACGTTGCATTCATTGGACAGGTGTTTACCTGCGCATTTTACGCACCGAGGCTCTTTTTGGCAGTAAGCTTGCGTATGGTTAAATTCCTGGCATCGCTTACATTGCGGGATCAGTTTCGAGTTTTTGCGTCGAGGCTCAATTTTAACAATAATGTTGAGGATTGACTTAATATCGTATATTTTTTGGGTATTTTCAGTGTTCTCAAAGGTTAGCATAAAGAGGGGAAGGCTACGTTTAACTGTCATATCCTTTCCTTCAATTTTTTGTTTCTCTCGCTTTTCGATGTTGACGACATCAATGATTTTAAAACCCTTGTTTTTTAAATCACTTACGATATCTTCTTTTGGGCAAGACGGATGCAGTCCTCTGGCGACGACACGAATAGGTCTTTCGCACTTGTTCTCGTATGTGAACCATTGGATTTTTTCGACGCTTAACTTGCGAGAAAGAATGCGATAGTTGACTTTCCATACATTATTATTGCGCGATGTTACTATATAGTCCGATCTCGGCAGGGTCATCAATATGTTTTGGAGTTTCTTGTAATTTGAAACTCCAGTGACATTGATTGGCGGGGGTGTTCGTTGTTTTTCCGCTTTGATTTTTTCAGGACTCATATTATTGTTGCCATTTTTCTTCGATTCATCTCCCTTTGCTTCACGTTGAGAGACGATTTTGGGAGAAGACGCAGCTTTACGCTTTTTTCCGGGACGTTTTTGCAAGATCCAGTCGGTTTCTCGACCTAGCTCTTCTTCATCTGTTTCGTAGATATTTTTAACAGATTCAATAGACATAACGTCGCTGTTTGACTTTTCCTTGGTTTTCAGTTTTTCCAGTTCTTTTTTAAGATCTTCGCATATCACTTCCATTTTGGTTAGCCTAGTACGAAGTTCGGTATTTTCGTCTTTCAGGCTATTTATTTTCGCTGAAGTCCATTCTTCGCAAGACGACGGTTTTGGTGTCGTTGGACTTCCTTCGTTATTTTCTTGTTTTGGAGATCTAGGTGGTGGAGATCTCGAAACCCGTGAACTTTTTCCGAACGGGTTGATAAGATGCAATAATTGGCTCGCCCCAGAATCCATCGAGCCGACCTCCGTAGAGGGTGGATTTTCCAGCATAGCTGGTCTGCCACCTGGGGTAATAATTCCATTTGTTTTACTCATTGCATAATTAGTATACACTTCGCGCTCGGTATACGGAGGGTGCATTTTAGTCGCCTCTTACGACAGGCATGCATACCTCGGGTATATTCTATCCCCTACCCGAAGGGAAAAGATGAAGAAATCTTAGCCATAGTAAAAGATTGTAAAACAATTAATAACTTATTACTTTGTAAGCAAAACGATGTCTTAGATCTAATTAATGATAAGTGTATTTCAAATTTGTTAAGTAGTAAAAATGCGACATGTAGTGTGACAAATTGCCAACATATCCCGAGAGTGGAAGAACTAGCTCCTGGAATCTTACTTCTGAACAACTTTCAAGGCGAAATAAAAATAAATGACACCACGCAAGCGGTAAAAGGAACTTATCTCATCAAGTTCGTGAACACCACAGTCACAATAGATAACCAAAAGTTTACATCTGAAGAAATAACCAAATTACATGCACTTCCACCTTTCCTCCAACCATCATCCGAACGAACCGAAATCGAACAAATTATATCACTTGAATGGATGAAAGAACTTCATATTAATACGACAAAACAAATCGATCTAATTAAAACCGAAAAGGTGATTCATCAATGGATCAACTACTCAGTCCTAATAATAATAGTCATCATCGTACTATTCCTCCAAATAATAAGCCGAAGATCAAAAAGAACTCCTGAAACAACAATCATCCCAATATCCCTCCTAGGCGAATCAGAAAACCAAACAAAGAAACCTTCAAGAATAATAGAACATCCAAATATCTACAATTTGCCATATTTTTAAACAAGGCGAGGACGCTTACATTTAGAGGGGAAGAGTTAACACCACACTTCCACAAAATATCATAAAACATCATAAGTCACACACGTGCAGTCAATCATCTTCGCATCCGGTCAAATTCCAATTCAACATTCCATTCCCACGATAATGCAACAAACAAATGGATCAAGTGCAAATCATCAAATCTCACAGAAATGCAAATTCCCAGAAAATGCAGTAAACCCAAAACCCAACAGGTAATGCTGACAATGCGAACAGATAATCTGATCCGCTGCTATCCACCGTTTCCACCTTGTCGTAGTAGGTTATAAGTTAGCTTTTGTAATATTTAGTTTTTAGTCTGTATTGTATCTTCGGTAAATAAAGTCATTTTTTTTAAACAAAATTTTTAACATTTAGTTTAATTTATACAATACTTTCAGTAGCCGAAAAAAAAACTAAAGCAAACATCGAAAAGAAAGGCCTCAATCTCTTATAGTATACGTAGCATATACGAGTATGTGAGAGAGCATCTAAATTATGGTGATGTGCCTCAAAAAGACATGAGTAGAACCCAACACATGGTCACATCTCCTCTCATCAGTTCAAAACATAAATAGTAATCCATTGTCTATATACCGATAGTGCATTGGCTGCTTAGAAATATCCAATAGTGTCCTAATAGCTGCACAAAACTTTATCCTGTGATGACTAATCCAAAAAGAGAGAATCTCCCTAACCTCAATGCAAATGTTAAATGCCATTAGGATCCATTAAGAAATGAAAACAGAACGAATTAGCATAAAAGCGTTTAGGAAGGAATCAAAAAGAAAGATAGAGAAAATCGCTATTTACTTACTCTTCTCTATCACGATTCAGGACGCAAAGAGGAATACGGTAAAAAAAAAAATGGAAAGAATAACAAATGAGCTAAAGACGTCCTGTCTTTTATTTGCGTAAGTATTTGTAGCTTTATCATTCGCTCACTCTATCGTTATCTTCTCTGGAAAAGTTACCAAGAATGTTAACAAGTAGAAGAGAATTTGGCAACAATTTAAATTAAAAATTGAGACTCCAAGCAGGTTTCATGTAGAAAAGTGACACTCATCCAAGAGCTATGAGAAGAGAAAATCACATCTGTGATTATGATGATGATAAAGTTCAGTGTGGACCTTGAGCCTAAATTGTTTATGCCCCTTTCCACACTGGTAAGCGTCAAGTGAAACGCGGTCGCCCTCTACGGCATTGTTCCTCTGGTGTTGATTCGAAGATACATCGCATGGTTTGAATGCGTGCTGATTGTCCTGTCCTCATCCATCTTTGATAAAGTCTTTGGTTCTGATGGGAATAGGACAATGAAGGTCCTGCCGGTTGTGCGAGAAAAAGGTTTACGCAAGTGCCTCCTCCATATGTATATGGTATTTGTCTGTAAATTTAAAAACTGAAAGCGAATTTTGTATGGTTCATCTAATATTAATCACCCTATCGGAAGATGGTATAATTTTTGCAAATGGCGTCGTACGTCAATCATATTTGACATTTGTGAACTAGACAGCTGCAGTATATAAACAGAGAAGCAATGGAGCGTTATACTCCGTAAGAGTGTGGAATAATTGTGTCGATGATTTTGATCAATAATCGGTCGGTGTTATTAGTGGAGCGTGAATTTCGACGTCGATTTCCTAATCATGTAGCGCCAACTTGGCAAACATACCGGCGCTTAGCTACTGGACTCGAACAGAGTGGAACTACAGGAGACCATGCAAGGCGTGGCCGCCACCGGACTGGTCGCGGCTGTGGCTGCCGATGTCGCTGAGAACGAAAAAACATCAACCAGACGACGGGCATTACAGTGCATTAGTTAATGCCTCCTGACCGTCAGTCGCGTGTGTAAAGCCATCCTCAATCTCAACAACGATTTTGTGTCGAAAATCATCATGAGCGACGAGGCACATTTGTACTTAAGCGGTTACGTCAATAAGTAAAATCTTCATTTCCGGGTCATTGAAAATCCGAGGGTGATGCACGAAGAGCCATTACATCCACTCAAGGCCACAGTGTGATGCGTCGTTCACGCGGGAAGAGCGATTGGGCTGTAGTTTTTTGAGGACGCCATAGGCAATACGGTCACGGTTATTGGCGAATGCTACAGGGCCATGATAAATGACTTTTTACTGTCGGAATTGGATGAGCGGGGCTTGATAAACATGTGGTTTCAACAAGACGGGGCAACCGCACACACAACACGAGCCACAATGGATATTGTGAAGCAAGCGTTTCCTGATCGCGTAATCTCCCGTTTTGGTGATTTGGCATGGCCAGCAAGATCGTCAAATATTGCGAAAAATAATGGAAAATACGATAAAACGGACACAAACGTGTATCAACACTGGCGGTAGCCACTCGGCTGATATCATCCTTTCCACTTAACAGAAACAATTGTAAAGGTCCAAATAAAGATTTTCTCAAAATCATTTTTTTTTTATTTAGTAAAAAAGTAACTCAAAAACGAATTTGAACGATTAATTTTGCGCCACCTTGTAGTATCCAATATAGGAATAAATATATGTCCAGATAGGCATTGTAAGTTACGAAGTTCCTAGGACACTTTGCTAAAAGAAGTAATCAATCCTAATGCTGTCAATGCAATTCATTTCGACTTAACAATTCTTGCGCAAATTCAAGATAGACTGATTACAATGTTTCCTTCGGTGCAATTTCTTTACGCTAAAATCATGATTACTGATACCCAGTTTATCCGACAGCTCAATGTGCGTTGAAACAATTCGCATTGGTTCAATACGCTCGAATAAGCACCACTTCAAACCGCATTGACATATTCAACACGCATACGTTTATTCCTGCTTATAAATTGAAAATTTTGTCACCGCTTTGAAATATCCTATAAACATTTTCAAATCGCATAGAAACATTTTACTCTCTAGCGTTCTCATCATTCTTTCATCATCGGGCAGGTACTCGTATTAGTTATGTATTTAAAATGTGGGTTTACAATCGAAATAAAGGGTTTTCCAATAGGGACTTGACAACTTTGAATCTAATTTGTGACCGCACCCTTTCACTAATCATCAAACTGTCACTGTCAATTTATTCAGTAAACTCAAAATTTTCATCATGGTAAAGGTACACGAACGAGCAACGTCTGAAAATTATAAAAATTTTCTACCGAAATTCGGAGTCGGTGACTGCAACTTTAAGAGCGTTAACTCCAATTTTCGGTTGTAGTTCTCGCCCTAGTAGACAGGCAATAACAAGTTTAGTGCAAAAATTTGAGTCTACATATTCGTTGCGTGATGTCGCCGTGTCGGTGAGACAACGGGTTGGTCGAAGTGTCGAAAATATCGCTGCCGTTCAGGCGTCCGTAGCAAACGATCCAAATTAGTGTGGGTGGCCGTGGTGTAGTGGTACTAGCAATCGCTTCTCACTCGGAGGGTCCAGGTTCGAGTCCTGCTAATGGCAAGTCAGTTTTTCATTTGTAATTGGAACTCAGACAGAAAAATTCTGTGTGTGAAGGCATAACACTGACACGTAGATTTGGCTGTTGTAGAGTTTCAAGCACAAAAATACTGTCAATTATACCTCGAATCACTCTGAGTGAAGAAAAAACTCTCCGTCCTATTCGGACTCCCACCCCTGGAGAGCTAATATCGAAACCAAATACACCTGAGTTTCAAAACCACTACAAAACAATTTTCCTTTCTCCTCTTTCTACCTTTCCGCCCACGCCCGTGCAACAGGAAAAGGGTATCTAACCCCTTAGGCGCGCGTAAATTATAAAAAAAAAAAAAATTCCACGGGGTTCTCAAGATTGGGCATCGCTCAGACCACATTACGGCGTATTTTGCGTAAAGATCTTGGTTTACACCCATACAAGATCAAGCTAACTCAAGAATTGAAGCCGATGGACCATTTGAAGCGACGTACGTTCTCCGATTGGGGTCTGGAAAAGATGCGGCAAGATGATGAATTTCATCGAAAAATCATCTTCAGTGACGAAGCTCATTTTTGGCTCAATGGGTTCGTCAATAAGCAAAATATGCGTTATTGGTCGGGTGAAAATCAACATGTGCTTCATGAATCACCACTTCATCCACAAAAAATAACTGTTTGGTGCGGTTTGCATTTCGTCGACGATAACGATCGTCACGTTACTGTGAATGGTCAGCGTTATCGCGCCATGATCACCGATTATTTTTGGCCCGAATTGGAAGAAATGGACTTCAACGACATGTGGTTTCAACAGCACACACAGCACACGCTACAATCGATTTATTGAAGAGAAAGTATGGTGAGCGTGTTATCTCAAGAAATGGGCCAGTCGATTGGCCGCCTCGTTCGTGCGATTTAACGCCGCTTGACTATTTTCTGTGGGGCTACGTTAAGTCATTGGTTTATGCAAACAAGCCGACGACGTTGGAAGAGCTCAGAGCCAACATTAAACGCGAAATAGCGGCCGTTTCGGCCGAAATGTGTGGCCGAGTCGTTGAAAATTTGGTCCAACGAAACGACCGCTGCAAACGTGCCCGCGGTAGCCATATGAACGAAGTCGAGTTCCATTCATAAATGTTTTGATTGTACTTCAAGCCGATAATAAAGTTTTCGAAATATCTCAAATGGTTTGCGTTTTATTTAAAAAAAAGTTGTCAAGTCCTTATTGGAAAACCCTATATTTGCAAAGACAAAGAAAGAAGAACAATGTATCAGTGTTAGTGGCAAGTGTCAGTTCAATCAGCTGTTTGTTAAACTTCTCTCAACTTTCTCTCGCTCATTTTGGATAATTTTATATAAGAACCAGCATTTCTACGGGTATTGAACTAATGCGGATTGCTTCAACGCACATTGAGCTGTCGGATAAACTGGGTATGACATTTTCAATTCAAACGATCAAGCTGAAATTCTTTTAACCGAGCATAATCACGTCCATGATCTGCACATGAAAACACAAATGAGGTTCTGAATGATTATTACTTCCCTGCAATTCGAAAGAAATAATTTCGAATTGTAAAATCTGCCACGAAGCCAAATATAAGTGACATCCACCGAAGCCTGAGATATGCGAAACTCCTGTACCAACCCCTTCAGGTGAAATACTGCACATTGATATTTATTCAACTGCAAGAGCTCATTTCTTGACATGATGAGAAATCTTCTAAATTAGCGGTTATAAAACCGATTAAATCGCGAGCTATAATTGATATTAAAGAGCCGATTATAGAAACACTCAACCTCTTTAAAAACACAAAAACAATTGTCTGCGACAATAAGAAATCCTTTGCTTCAGAAAGTGTAGTATCATTGCTAAGGGATCATTTTGGAGTAAAATATGTTTAATATACCACCCTTTCACAGTATAGGAAACAGACAAGTAGAAAGGTTTCATGAGACTCTGTCCGAGATAGCAAGGTGTACCAATCGGTGTGATATCGCGCAGCTCATTTTACTTGCCACAGTCAAGCACAGAAGGAGGATTCACTCAGTCACAAATTATCGCCCCATTGATATATTTCATTCCATTCGAATTGAGTTAGCGGATGAAATCAGGAAAAAAATATCCAACAAAACCAGACAAACTAAAATTTTTGAACCAGGAGAAAAAGTGTTTGTGCGAACAAATAAACGAGTTGGCAATAAATTTAGAAAATTATTTATCGAAAAGGTTATTCAGAAAGATTTAGGGACTACGGTTCTTATGTTCTTATAGACAACAGGAAAGTTCACAAGGAAAACGTAAGGTACTCGTAAATGTTTATTGATCGACAATTATCTTTGATTCACGGCTTTGTCTAAGCTCCTATTTTTTAAAATTCTTTTGGGTCGAAATAAGATGTTATTCGAAATTTTATTACAAGTTGTTAACTCAGCGGTTTAAAAGATTTGTTATTTTTAAATTTGTTAAACGGAAAGTTCATACATACTCGTAAAATATTTTCGTTAATTGACAATTCAAATTTTTAGTTAAGGATATTCAGAAAAATAATTTTAAGGAATAACAACAATTTTTCGTTCCTTTTTTTAGTTTAGCTATTTTCGCTTCAAAGGAACAAGTTATGTTTATTTGCATTAAAACTCCATGTAAATATGTATGTTGCATAAGAAAGAAAAACGAATTAGAACTACTTACGAGTACATAAGTAAACATTCATGCCATTAGTAAAATCTAAATCTGAAGAATCTAGACTGAAAACACTTAGCTTCTAGCCATAGTAGCTGTTGAGATGAAGCCGAGGACGTCTTCGTTCAAGAGGGGAAACAGTTATGATTACGAACAACAAACAACACGATTCTGCTGCAGGTTGTGAAACCCAACAACAGCAAGCTGGTCACACCAACATCTGATATCACAGCAGGGCTTGGCTTGTATATGGGTTGGGAGTAAACGTTGGGCAAGTTCATAATGATCATCAATTTCTACTTAAATGAGCTAGCAACAACAGAATTTCGAAGCGCACATAACAACAGTGCAACCTAAGTGAGAGCAAGTAGTCAGTTCTTCTGATTTAGAGTTAGGGAACGAATGTATAAATAAGCTTCCTTATAGAGGAATATATTTAATTGTTTAATAGGAGGTAGGTAAGAGTGGCTATTGAAAATACTCGTACCAACCCACTTAGGCCTATTGGCCCATTATGATACCACGTTAATCTATGATCATTTTACTAATGGAACCAATTTGAGCTTATGATGAACGTCTATATTTTTTGGATCGTTTAGCTCCTAGATGAAATTTTCTTCTCTGGGAGAGAGCTGGACATGTACAGAGTAGGTGGAGGATTGTCTCCTCCTTTTCCTCGTCCATGCAACTTCTACAGTAATCGTTTGTAAAAGCGCCAAGCCTTCTTGCGTGCTTGCCTATAAGGCAGTCTCCAGTGATGACACCTATGATGGCGCTGTGATGTTTCCTATTTAGAAGGATCAGACACTTAGAGCGACTCTGATCCAGCCTTGGCCAGATCTGTTTGGTCGCTAGACATACATATTTGCTAAACAGTCCACCTAAGATGCGTTCTTTTACTGGCTTCCAGTTTTAATGTTATTTTGCACGTAGCGATTTTGGCGAGTTCATCGGCCCTACTGTTCCCTGGAATGTATCTGTGGCCCGGCACCCAGCAAAGGTCAAAGTTTAACTACCCTGCCATCCCCATAAGATATGATCGGCATTCAAGGGCGGTTTTAGAATATAACGAGATCGAGTCCAGGGATTTGATAGCGGCCTGACTATCCGAAAAGATGCGGATATCCTTTGCAGATATCACGTTTTTCTTCAGCCAGGACAAAGCTTGACAAAATTTCCACCTGAAACACTCTACAGTGATTTGGAAGACGGAAGGAGAGGCATAGATTTAGCTTATCTGAGAAAACACCGCCACCAATTCCGTTATCGGTTTTAGATCCATCACTCAGTAGGATCTAGAGGGGAAGCTTACATGGAAGTTAAACCAAAGTTCAGGTATAGTGTAATCGATGTTCTCTGTGAGGATTCTTAATGTATTAACAATGCTAGCGTGGCCAAATGAATTATTTGTCGACTGTGTAGTAGCTTTAAGGCGAAAGCTGCGGTCGCAGCTACTTGCCTGCTGAAAATATCGACGGGTGTCAAATGAATCAGAATGTCTATCGCAAGGTTCCGCTTATGCATATGCATGCTTTGGACTTTGCTTAGTTTACTGCATTGTCTAAGGCCGTCCACCAGACAACCACCCCGTAACTAAGTATCAGTCATATGATCGAGATGTATAGCCAGTGGGTTATGCGAGGTTGAAGGACCCATTTGTTCCCAATGACTTTTTTGCAAGAGAATAAAGCTATTGTAGCTCTATTGACTTTTTCTTGAATGTTAGGTTTCCAATGTAGTTTGCTGTCAAAAATGAGACCCAAACATTTTGCTGTATCGGAAAATATTAAACTGGTACCGTTTATTGAGGGAGGGAATTTTGTATTTCCTGAGAAAGAGGACTTGATCAGTTTTATGGGGGTTTCCTCCCAATCCACAGCGATCTGCCGAACGGGTTAATCTATTGAGATTTACTTGAAGGAGTCTTTGGCTATCTCTAGTCTGGCAACGATGAGATTAGGAAGTAAAAATACATTAAGGCCACGTTTCACTAATATACAATTTCTGATCTTACCTTTGTCTCTTGTATAGAGCGGAGCGTGTACAGGTGTCTTAAGTCCACGAACCAAGTCTACTACAATCCATGGTTCCTGGATTAGGATAATGTGTTCTGCGTTTGTTGAAAGACGCAAAATGAGTACGGTAAAGCTGCGGCTTGATCAGCTACTACCGTTCAAGTGTAATGGGACCAGCGGTATCGATCCTGTCGATAACCATGATTATTCTTGCGCCCTTTAGAACTTCGCTGAAAGACTTAAGAGATGTGCTGTTGGATGGTCCAGGGGTTTTGGTGCTGTGAGTTTTGAGCCTCTTAGGAGCTGGCATGGTTTCCTCCAACGATCTCTGGCGCTTGGAAGACTCTTTTGGTGTTTTGGGAGCAGTGGAAGCAGTGGGTATTCCGTTGGGGAAATATCGGGAGAGTGCGGTGGATGCGGAAGAATTTCAAATTCCAACTGCAACAGTTTTTGCACAATCACTTGTGATATATGGGGTCTAGCATTGTCATGCAAAATGATCGGACCGTGCCTATTGACCAACACAGGTTGCTTTTCAGCCAATTTGGCATGCAATACATATGTGATTTCCTGACAATATTTGATAGCGTTTATCGTTTCTCCTGGTTGAAGAAATGAAAAGTGGATTGGTCCTTTCGATGTCCATCAAATTGTCACTATAACCTCTTTTGGGTGAAGATCGGGCTTGGGAGTGTGTTTTAGTTTTTCATCTGCATCCAACCACTGCCCAGATCTTTTACGATTATTATACAGTATCCAATTTTTATCACAGGTGCAAAAACGGTTCAGTTTGGTTTCTTAATGTAAGCGATGCGCAGATTTCCAGGCGCCGTAGTTTTTGGGATTGGTTCAGTTCATAGGGTACCCATTTATCGAATTTCTTTACCTTTCCTATGAGAGAAAGATGTCGACTTAGTGTTATTGGGGATACTCCCATGCTTCGTGTAATCTCCCGCACCGATTTTTTTGGGTCCGCATCCACTGTTGCACTTAAAACATCGTCGTCAAATAACGTTTCCGGCTTCTCACGTGGTTCATTTTCGAGGCTGAAACTTTCCGAACGGAACTTTCCAAACCAACGTCGTATAGTGCGTTCCTTTACCGCTACATCCTCAAATGCGTCATTAATGTTTTTCCTCGCCAGTGATGCATTATGTCCCATTATAAATTCGTAAAGAAAGAGGGTTCGAATTTGAACTGCCGACGGCATGGTAAATAATTCCTAGAAAAAAAATAACAGTACTTGTAACGAAGCCTAAAATTCTCACACGTCAAGCACACGTACCACTTTATTTTATAAAAAAATAAAATTTAACGTTCTGGCACAGATATGTCATTATGGGCAAAGGGTGGTTTTCTCGCATAATCGCGGCGTTAGCCCGTTGCATATCCACGCAGAGACGCATCTCGCCAGTCATTTTTAAGATTATGACAATGGGAGATACTCATTTCGATGGTTCGTGTACTTCTTTGATGATATCAGATCCAATTAACTCTTGTAACTTTTTCTCTACTAGGGCTTCTAAAGGAATTGGTATCCTCCTACATGGTTGTGATACAGGTTTTATTGACTCGTCGATTGGGATATTCACTAACACGTTCTTAAACTTTGGAAAAGCACTACTAAGGATTTGGTTTATACCGATTCCTATTTTAAAAATTTTATGGACCATTGCTGTATTTTTTCCTAATATGTCCGTTGTTCCTCCAGTTATAACATAAAATGTCGCCTGTTCTTTCCCACCATTTACCACAATATTTGCTTCAAATGATCCTTTAACATCCAAAAGACTGTGGCTGCCATATGCCATGAAAATTTTGTTCGACTTGGTTAAAAACCATGATTTTTTACATTTCAAATATTCCCAGGTTTTGTTTGTGATTAAGTTCAATTTGCATCCCGAGTCTACAAGCATTTTCGTTCTAACTCCTCCTGTAGAACAATCTATTGTCGCATCGTCATCGATATGGAAAACGTAATTCGACTCAGGTTTTTCGTCTTCCATGTAATCGATCGTTTCCGTTTTCCTTTTCAATCTTTTTGAATCCTGATTACCGTCACGTGTGTCAAAGTATTGGTATTTCCGTTTTTGCGTAGACCGTGATTTGCAGTACTGTCGAAAATGTCCTATAAGACCACAATTGTGATACTTTTTGTCCCTGGCCGGGCATTTAGCATCCTGAGATGAATGCAGCTTATTTCTGCACCTCCCGCATGATTTTTCGTCGTACTTTTCTCTTTTCGCGAAACTACTATAACCTTCCAGCTGATGACTGACAGCCTCTTGCGTGTTTGCTTCCGCTAATATTTTGTCGAATGTGATACTATCCCCGGTTGTCAAAATCTTCTTCCTAAGCTCATCGGAGGTACACTTCTCTCCTCTGTCCTCTCCTCTTTTAACACAGTGTTAAATCTTAAAGCCATTATAGCTAGACTCGATTTCACGTATGCCGATAAGACACCGGTGCGTGTTATTCAACAAGAGCTAGACACTATCCGACAAGGTGACCTAGGGCTAAAACAGTACTATGACGAGATAGAAAAGAAGTTAACTCTCATAACAAATAAAACCCTGATGACTCATGACGCAGCCGCCGCGGCCGTCCTTAATGAAAAGTTTAGAGGCGACGCACTTCACACTATTGTGTCCGGTCTAAGAAAATCTCTTAGAATAGCCGTATTTCCGGCTCAACCTATAGATTTGCCAACCGCTGTGGCACTGGCTCAGGAGGCAGAGGCAAGCAATGATCGATACATGTTCGCTGCGAATTACGCTAGGAACATGGAGGACAGAGCTCAAAAGTTCGAAGGCCAGAAGCCCCAAGCGCGTCGAGGATATAGCTATTTACAGGGCAATGGCGGAGATGCCAGCCAGGGAAAAAACCCGCATTATTTTAAAACCCAAGCCCGAAATGATTCATTGCGGGGTTCGCCTAAGCAGCGTTCAAATGACTGGGATTCCCAGAGACGTGCCCCTGAGCCCATGCACATCGATCCATCCAAATTTCGGCAGCCAACAGATTGTCAAAAAACCCAGTGTTACAGTGGCCATAACAGCTATCCCCAGGGGAATAAGAGGCAAAACACCTCAGAACGTATGACTGATCAGAGGCGCCAAAGGGTTAATAACCTGAACCAGCAATGCTCTAACCAGTGTGCTGCTGACTACGATGACATATGTCATCGATGTCGACTCCGAAAACGGAGCGGGGTATGAAAGCGAACCCGTTAATTTTTTAGGGAATGCTCCCGGCTGCCGTTTGTCGAGCGGAAGTTGGCTGGTAGAACACTAAAATTTCTCATAGATACAGGAGCGGCCAAAAACTATATAAAGTCTGTAAAGGAGCTGAAGTGCGTAGTGCCGGTCGACTCCCCATTCACCGTGAGCTCTATCCATGGCTCCAATAAGATTCAAAGAAAATGTTTAATGAATATCTTTGGGAAGACATCCTTGTTTTTTCTGTTAAACACCTTAACATTGTTCGACGGGATCATAGGCGTTGACCTGCTAACGCAGGTGGGCGCGACCCTAGATCTGGAGGCTAACAGGATAAATTACGGTACAATGTCAGAAGACCTACAGTACCATATTTGCGATAACGTGAATTTCACAAATGTTGACGATATCCAAGTACCGAATTCAGTAAAAACCGAGTTCAAAAAAATGATTTTGAAAAGAATCAAGGCATTCATAGACTCCGACGAGCTTTTGCCATTTAACACCTCACTCGTAGCTACAATCCGCATCGACGATAATAACCCCATTTATTCAAAGCTATATCCGCACCCAATGGGAGTGGCAGAGTTTGTAAACAGTGAAATAAGAGAATTGCTTCGAAACGGGATCATAAGACCATCAAGGTCCCCGTACAACAACCCAACATGGGTTGTAGACAAAAAAGGTTGCGATGAGTTGGGTAGCAAAAATAAACGATTGGTAATCGATTTTAGGAAACTCAATGAGCGCACCGTTGCCGATAAGTACCCAATGCCTAACATTTCGATGATTTTGGCTAATTTGGGAAAAGCCAAATACTTTACGACTCTGGACCTGAAGTCGGGCTACCACCAGATTGTCCTCGCAGAGCAAGATCGTGAAAAAACGTCATTTTCCATTAACGGCGGGAAAATACGAATTCTGTCGATTGCCATTCGGCCTGAAGGATGCTGGAAGCATTTTCCAGAGGGCAATCGACGACGTCCTTCGAGAGCAAATCGGCAAGTCGTGTTATGTGTGTGTCGATGACGTCATAATTTTCTCCGAAAATGAGTTCGACCACGTTAGGCACTTGGATTGGGGATTGAAAAGCTTATGTGACGCCAACATGAAGGTTTCCCGAGAAAAGACGCAATTGTTCAAAGATAGCGTGGAATACCTTGGTTTCATAGTAACTAGAGCCGGAGCAAAGACGGACCCCGAAAAAGTCAGGGCCATTCAAGAGTATGTCGAACCAAATAATCTTTTCGCTCTTAGGTCCTTCTTGGGTCTGGCTAGTTACTACAGATGTTTTGTGAAGGATTTCGCCTCGATTGCAAGGCCTCTTACTGACATCCTAAAAGGTGAAAACGGCTCAGTGAGTAAACACGCGTCCAAAAAGGTACCCGTTAATTTCAATGAAAGACAGCTCGATGCGTTCGAGAGGATGAGAAATATTTTGGCGTCCGAAGATGTCATTCTCATGTACCCCGATTTTAAGAAGCCGTTCGACCCAACGACGGATGCTTCTGCATACGGCATTGGCGCAGTTCTCTCACAAAATGGCAGACCCATCACAATGATTTCAAGGACATTGAAAGACACTGAATCCCACTACGCGACGAATGAGAGGGAATTATTAGCCATAGTATGGGCCTTGGGAAAACTTAAGCACTACCTCCATGGGACTAGAGATATTAACATTTATACTGATCACCAGCCGTTGACATTCGCGGTGTCCGATAGGAACCCGAATGCAAAGATTAAACGATGGAAAGCTTTTATCGATGAGCATAACGCTAAAATCTATTACAAACCTGGCAAAGAAAATCTTGTCGCGGATGCGCTATCTCGACAAAACATATATGCTCTACAAAACGAACCCGAGTCTGATGTTGTCACAATCCATAGCGAGTTGTCATACCTACACGGTCGAGACAATTGATAAACCTCTCAATTGTTTCCGAAACCAGATAATTTTGGAGGAAGCACGCTTTCCTCTAAAACGAAATTTCATATTGTTCGGTGGAAAAACTCGCCATATTATTCACTTCGTGGATAGCAACACCCTCATCGATGAAGTCAAATTGGTCGACAACCCAAACGTAGTGAATGCAATTCATTGCGAACTACCGACGCTAGCTAGCATCCAACATGAGTTGGTAAAGTCCTTTCCTTCGACCAGGTTTTGGCATTGCAAAAATATAGTGTCAGACATTACGGACAGGAACGAACAGAGGGAGATAGTCACCGCCGAGCACAACCGTGCCCACAGAGCTGCACAGGAAAATGTGAAGCAAATCTTATGCGGCTACTTTTTTCCAAAGATGTCTAGACTGGCTAACGAAATCGTCGCAAATTGCAAAATCTGTACAAAGGGCAAATACGATCGTCACCCGAAAAAGCAAGAACTCGGAGTGACGCCAATTCCGTCATACACAGGCGAGATGTTACATATAGATATCTTCTCTACAGATAAGAAACAGTTTCTTACTTGCATAGACAAGTTCTCCAAGTTCGCGATAGTTCAGCCCATACTATCCAGGACAATAGCCAATCCATCAATTGATGAATGTGTTTCCTAGAACTGCTGTCAAGGCTAAAAACCTTGTACAGACAGTTTACTGACAGACATAACCCGGAGATTATGACGCTAAAGTCGTCGATCAAAAACCTCCAAGTATTAATAAAAGAAAATTACAGAGCATCTGTAAGTTTGTATTGGAACAACAAAATTCGGGCTGTAAACACCAGCAACCCGAATATGTTCCCGCAAATAAATAAAATATTTCGGAGGAAAGATCACAACGACCTTTCGTGTCTTAAAATCGCCTGAACGACGAACAACGAGAATATACTTACAGCAGCAGGCATCGATCCAAATGAGGCTGTTGATGATGACAACTTCTTTGTGATCGAGGATCCGCAGGAGAAGGTAGAGGCTATAGGAGCGACTTTCCAGGAAGTATATAAGGCGAATGACATCATTGGCCCGAACCACGACCTGGAAAATCGAGTCCTTGTGCACAATTTCTACCTTCGAAATGAAATAATGAATTGGCGATTCGAGAGCTCGGGTTTCACCCAGTTCAATGACGAGAATATGGCAAATAATGTCATCACCAATGATAGGGTACTACCCCCGTTCATTTCGAAGGAAGAGCTCCAAACGATCTTCGAATCACTTAGAAGTAAGAAATCAGTGGGAACCGATGAAATACCGAACATTGTGCTTCGACATCTCCCTCTAGAAGCGGTGAACATTTATACCACCCTGTTTAATAATGCAATGAATAATGCATATTATCCAGCGCATTGGAAAACTGCGGTGGTACATCCCATCCCCAAAAGGGATAAAGACACTTCCAATCCGGCGAATCTCCGGTCGATCAGTCTCCTTCCAAACATCAGTAAGGTTTTCGAGAAGGTGGTCAATAGAGTCCTGACCAAGTGGGTTGAGGACAAACATATAGTTCCGGATAATCAATTCGGTTTCAAGGCAGGGCATGATGTTATTCATGCTGCGTCTAAACTGGTTTCTGATATCCAATGGAACAAAGGCAAGAATCAGTGCACTGGCGCCTGCCTGATTGACTTGGAAAAAGCCTTCGATACCGTATGGTTAGAGGGACTCTTTTTCAAGCTGGACAGGTTGGGCATTAGTAAACCATTGCTGTATATTCTTTTTGATATGCTTTCCAGTAGACAGTTCATCGTGAAAACTGGCGATGTGACTTCTGCTGGAACATTTAACATTAAAAACGGTCTGCAACAAGGTGCGGTAAATTCGCCGATCCTATTCAACATTTACACAAGTGATCTGATAGGTTCACTTCACCATGCCATAGCGTACGCAGACGACTTAATCGCGTACAGATCAGGTCCAAAGATTGAAGTTATTAATATACTCTTGCAACGTGACTTCGATAAAATTAAACGATATTGCGATGACTGGAAATTGAAAATAAATTTTCAGAAGTCGGAAACCATTTTGTTTAGGACGCCTTTGTCTGGGGCCTCTAGGGATACCAGAAAGAATTGGCGAAAGTTCTCGATCGTGGGGCAGCACGGGCAGCCACTTGCTTGTCGAAATGTAGTCAGATACCTTGGGATCTGGCTAGATCAATATCTGTAATTTAACAAACATATAGATGTTGCTCTGGCCAGAGCCAAGGGTGCTTTTGCCCTTACAAAGATACTGTTTTATAACAGCCAACTCGATGCGAGGGTGAAGGTAATCTGCTACATGGCCCTTATCAGGCCTATGCTTGTATTTGGGTGTCCCGTGTGGTTCAACGTAAGAGCAAGTTTATTGGAAAAGATTCGGGTGTTTGAGAGGGCTTGTCTTAGGACTTGTCTTCGCTTATACAGAACACCAGAGTCTGAGTACATAAAATTCTATCCTAATGAGGTCTTGTACAATAGGGCGAACCTGATAAGAGTGGACAATTTCGTCATTAAGTTGACTCGAAGGCACATTGCAAGAGCAATGACCTCATCGAACAACCTGATCTCTGGGGCTTTCTACCCCAATTACATGTATCATGAGAGAGTTCGCTTTGATGGCTTTGTTCCCCCAGAAGCGTTCCTCTACCTAGATATGAAAGGTCTGATCCAGGACAGATGGGCGGTGCCACTAATCTTCCACGTTGCTCGAACAGCTGCGGACAGGCGACTCAACTACGACAGAGACGTCGCACATGGCAGTGCGGAGCGACTCCGGTTCAGTAGGTCGGTAGGGAGTCGCGACATAAGGGATGTTGCTCGGCAGCACCAACAATTCTGGTGGCTAGATGAAGGAGGGGAAGTCTCGTCGTCGAATTAATCCAGTCCTACGTAGCTCCATAAGGAGCAAAGTCGGTCTTCTGCATATTTTTTTTTTGCCGTGGCCGGCTTACATAGTTTTAGGTAGAATTAGGGTAGTTTTAAGAAAAAATAAAAAATAAAAAAATAATAATAAAAAATAAAAATCACAAAAAAAAATAAAAAAAAAACAAAAAGAAAAAAATATATATTAGAACAGAGGTGGGTAACACCCTCTAAAATATGGTATAGCATTAGATAGTTTAAGTAGGATTAAGTAGGTTAAGATATAGTTGTAAATAGTTTATACGTTTAGTTTTAAGTTTTATATTATAACAAAAAGTCCATATACTAAGTTTTGCTACTTAAAGTTTATTTTCTTAGTTTTAGTTTTAATAAATGTAAAACAAAAATAAAAATAGTCTGTAAGAAACGTCGAAAGACATAGATTAAGTATTATGTTTAACTTAGAGTGCCCGCATGGGGCCAGTAAGATAGAATAAGAGTATTTGTAAGTTATTTAAGCTAATATTTAAGCATTTTTTGTCTAGCTTGTAAGTGTAAATGAATTCCTTAAATAAAAATGCATATAAAATGAAAATGTGTTTCCTAGAACAAAGACTGTCTATTGTGATAACGAGGCGTCCTTTAATTCAGAGACGATCAAATCCTTGTTGAAGAATCAGTTCGGCGTCGAAGTGGTAAACGCACCCCCCCTTCACAGTACTTCCAATGGACAGGTAGAGCGCTTTCATAGCACTCTCGTGGAAATTGCTAGGTGTCTGAAACTCGAGAAGAAAATTGACGATACGGTTGACCTCAATTTGCAGGCCACTGTAGAGTACAACCGGACAGTACACTCAGTTACGAATAAGAAGCCGATCGAGATAGTTCATGCCGCCACAACTGAGTTCAGGGAGGCAATAAAAAATAGGATTGAGAAAGCACAACTGGTGCAATCAGAAAGGAACAATTCTGCCAGGCAGAACAGAGTCTTCGAGGTAGGAGAAAGAGTACTTATAAAAACTAATAGGAGACTAGGGAATAAGCTGACCGCCCTATGCGAAGAAGGAAAAATAGAAGCAGACCTGGGGACAACGGTCCTTATTAAGGGGAGGGTGGTCCACAAGGACAACCTTCGATAGAGTGATTAGCGGCATCCTGCGTCCATTAATTTATATATGTTATTATAAGCCTAGCTGACTATCTTATGCTGTTTTAAGTCTTTCTTTGTAATACTTTTGACGTTCGTAGTAAATTACTCACACAGGATAGCAAGGAGTTTAGATTTCTTAGGTTCAGGACTGAAAGTTATCGTCGGCACACCGGATGCTGACGACTTGCATAGAATTAGAGTGACAGAAGCACAAGTGGTAGAATCCAACAACAGATTGATTAACACCAGGACCCAAGAACAAATTAACCACTTAACAGAAATAGTCAACAAAATCCTCAAGGAGGGAAAAGAGAGACCAGCCGACACGGCACATTTATTTGAAGTTTTGTTAACCCAAAATATAATCACGATCACAGAAGTCCAAAATATAATGCTCGCCATATCTCTTGCAAAAATTAATGTTGTAAATCCGGTAATTATTCATGACAATGATTTGAAATCTATCTTGATTGGGACAGTCACAGAAGTAGCCATCGCTGAGCTGATGGAAGTGTCTAGTATTAAGTATCCTAGAATTAAGTTTAGGTTAAGAGGGTTTTGATTTTCCGGTGGTACACACCGCACCATTCCTCAACTGAAAGAAAACACCGAAGCGGAAATCGACAAAGGTGATCCTTGCGGTCATCGACTGCGAACTAACAACCACGTCCACCTTTGTAGGAATTGTCCAGGAATTGTATGCCGAAGGTGTGGCACATTGCAGCACACAAATCAACGACAGTCCGATCAGAATCGCTATTGATGGCTCCACCGAGAGAAAAATCGGCACGTAATTCATCAACAGGAACAACGTCCAGAAGAAGGGTACAGGCATAGCAGCATCACCCTTGTTGGAAATTGCAGGTCACGATGCTACTTTAAGCCTGCTTTACCTACATCATCTCAGCGAACGGAAGTTGCAATTTATCAACGAGATTAAAAAAAAGGGTTCATGGTCACCATCGGACTGATGCATGTTGGCCGTAATCCTCGGTCTGGGAACATACGGATTGACCAGCGGCCTCGCCTTCCTCTGGCAGTACAGAAGGAAGAGAAGAGACTTGCTTGAAATAAGGTCGGTAATCAAGAACTTAGGCTCGATCGGGGACGATCGCGTTTTGAAGGAGGGAGTAGTTAACGGGTAACACAACTCCGGAAATCAAGCTGAGTGCGCATAGTTGGGCTAATTCGTAGAGGAATGAGGCAACGGGAATAATTAACGGCACAAGGCGCAAAGCTGAACAGAGCCAGACAATGCAGCGGTGCCATCATAAGTAGGGTTTAGTAATAAGTTTAGTTTTAGTTGAACTCTTCAGTCGAACGCTTCGGCTAATAAAAATCTATTTATCTTATCTGTTTTATTGCTGTGCTCTTGGCGAGCGTCACCATCAGTATATTAATTTATATACATACGTAGGAACTTGCGACTGGCATACGAGTACTTGACCCCGCGGGCAATAAATTTTTCAATTAAATGAAGGTACGTTTGCACCAAACATACATATGTATGTATGTATTATGTACATGCTAGTGACATGTCTGTCTAACTTCATACAAGCAGTATCTATTTTCAATTTAATGAAGGTACTTTGTACCAACTCTACGATCTTCGTGGTCACATTTTCACTATTTAATGTGGGCACCGTAGACCATCTCTCTGTTGCAAAAGCATTTAGTTATAGAGATTCCACGAATTGGGATTTTTTTTTTTTAAGGTAAGCATGTATGTACATACCACAATATAGTTAAACAGCCGATCACCGCACTTGATTGGTGAGAATAAACACTACTGGCATTTTTTATCTCGTCTTCACTTGTTATAAATATACGAGTATGTATATCGGCTCGCCAACGCACGCACAACCTGCACTGAGTCTGGATCACGACTGACTCCCCTTGCATGTAAGAACGCATGAACGCATGCATAGAGGGCATCTCTTACCATGCACCATAGGTACTTACGTGCTATGAAACTTGGAGCTAAACTCGCATACACTACAGTCCCCTTCAAAGTATTCCCCATCGACTACAACACACTTATGCCAGCGCTTGATCTAATCCTCGAAATATTTTTTATATTCAGCTTTCGGTATATCCATCAGTGCTTCCAGCGATTTTTCCATTACTTCCTCTCGGCTGCTGAAACGCGTTCCCCGTAGTGGTTTTTTAACTCGATTGAACAGAAAGAAGTCACAGGGAGCCAAATCAGGTGAATTCGGTGGCTGTTGGATGGTATTTTTTTGCATTTTTCGTCAAAAAATTGCGAATAATGATGGGCACTGTGCAACGGTGCGTTATCATGGTGCAAAATCCACGAGTTTTCTGCGCACAATTCTGGTCTCTTTCGGCGAATTGCTTCACGCAAACGTCTCATAATGCCCAAATAATACTCTTTGTTTACTGTCTAGCCTTCTGGCAAAAATTCATGATGGACTACACCGTTGTAATTCATGAAAACCGTAAGCATTGCCCTCCTAGTTGACTGAAAACGACGTGGGTTTTTTGGTCTCGGGCCATTTGGTGAACGCCATTCACTTGCCTGATGTCTGGATTGCGTGTCGTACTCATAAACCCACGTCTCGTCTCCAGTAATGATCCTTTTGATGAATGTGGGATCGGATTCAGCCTCGCAAAACATCTCTTTTGCGACGTCATAACGGTCTCTTTTTTGCATGAAATTGAGGTCTTATAGCACCAACTTTGCTGCTCCACGACGGAAACCCAAATCATTAACCACAATGTCTTGGATGGATCCATAGGCAATGTTTAAGTCCTCCGCTATCTCTCTGATGGTTTCATCAATGTTTTCTTCGGTTTTCCATGTCGATGGTCTGCCACTGCGTTCATCATCTTCGATTGACTCACGACCACTTTTGAACCTCTCGTGCCACTGGTAGACGATCGTTTTCCTTAGGGAATCGCTGCCGAAACATTTTTCCAACATTTCCAACGTTCGCGCACCATTAAATCCGTTTTTTACGCAAAATTTAATACAAGTTCGTTCCATTTCTGAAATTGTAAAAAATCGCCAACACACACAGAGATAGATGTACTCTTGGGTAGGTAACATTTGCAAATGTCAAGCTATCATGCTAAGATACAGAGGGAATGTCAACAACAGATTTACCAACTTGACAAAAAAAAACAGAACTTCAATCGGAATAATGAGAGCGCCACACGGTGGTTATTCCGAGAACTTTGGTGGTATGTGCTGTCAACAAGAAGGACACACAGTCGAAAGCTATAATTTCGAGGAGGTAAAAGTCCCTTACTAACTGGGCTCTGCTATAAATTCCGCCAACAACACCTCACCACAAATAAAACGAAGAATCACTCTTGCCAATCGCTGTTTCTTTGAGTTAAGAAAGCAGTTGAGTAGTAAGGCCCTCTTCCGAAAAACTAAGAAGACTCTATATAAGTCCTTAAAAGCGGCTAAAGAAAAAAGGTTCGAAAAATATTCCGTCCTATTTGCGTTGACGGGCTTTAGAGGAGAAGATTCAAGTGGGAACTGCCCTTGTCCGAAAACTGCATATCAGTCGCCTGAGGTAGCTAGGACATGTAGAGCGAATGGACACGAATGCTTCGGCCCGCAGAGTCTTCGAATCTAACCCGGGGGGACAACGCAGTAGAGGACCTCAACTGACTTGGAGTGTGCAATTAAAGGCAGTCAGCCAAAGAACGGCCTAACTAGAGAGGCTTATTAGTTGAGGGCAAGGTTCGTCCCGAGCTGTAGCGCCCCCTAAGTAAGTAAGTATCGATTAAATACTCTCATCAAGTATGCCGCCCCATGTTGGAAAAAATAAGTGACTTACGCTTCTCGTCGTTTTTCATTATTGATTTAATTATGCTCCACAGCAAAGCGTTTCCTCCAGCTTAAAATAACTCCGCAAACAATTTGTCACAGTCCTGTCCTGTCGCCTTTGCTCGATACAAAATTGATTAAATAAATACAATCAAGGAAACTAAATCACTACTAATTTTCCCACAAATCAATTTTGGTGATTGACTTTAGGCTAATAAATCCCACATCTACTTCGAAAACGTTCTGCGATAAGCCAAAACCAACAACCAAGTCAGCCAATGAAAATTCCGTGCTCAAAAATTAATTGCGATGCTATCTCCCCACCCTCAAATCAGCTGAAACAAATCGCTAAATCATTAACAAATTCGACGTGAGTACTCGTAATTAAATTAATTTATAATAAATTTTAATAGCTCCCTATCGGAATAGGCCCAGCTATTCCTAATCCATTTAGCTACGTTCCGTCCCTGCTAACGTATGATTGCGCGAATACTACTTATATTTGTACAACGTGCAATGTTGTTTAGGTTTTTCAGAGGAGAGGTAGCCTAAAGCGCTGTCCCCTCGCAGCGCGCTGGTTCTCGACCAGCCGATTAGATGCCACAGATACGTGTGATGGTAAATCACTATTTCGGGGTATTTCCAAAATTTCAATTAGACGCCTTAACACCCAATTAATTTCAATAATCAGTGACAGCTGCGATTCATAGTACGAGTAAGTACGAGTACGAGTGTGTGGATGAGCGAACACAACACGCAGATTAGGCCCTCCAACTGCATCGATTTGATTACCGTTGTGTTACGAATTTTTTTTTTTTTCAAATGAACGAACGGAAAATAATTAATCGATTCAATTTAATTGCTTGATTGCTTGATTGATAAAAAAGAAAGGAAAAAACAAAACACAGCGTTATCTGCCACAATTATCACGCTTGTGACTGACTATCTAACCACTGGTCAGTATCTCTAATCACCCTCCTTTGTCCGCCGCACCGTGTTGCTTGGTACCACGAAGGTATTTTAGCCCAAACTAATTGAAAATTGATTGAAATTTCTATCAGTGGACAACTTAAAGTATCGTAAGTGGAAATTAGTCCGCCACAATAAACGTGTGATAGGGATTGAGTCACATTCGTATAGGAGTATCTAAGGTAGGAGCTTAAGGGTGGAATGAGGGTGCTATTGCTCATTTGTGGAAAGATAATAGGAGCTTACACATAACGTTGGTAAAGTCTTGAGTAGTCGTATTTGTTCTTGATTTCTAATCGCGATAACGCCCTAACGAAGACAGGTAGATCGTGTTAATGGAACGGATCGACGACGACGACGTAGTTGGACTTGCTTCCTAAATTCAGAATTGATTTGCTTTTTTTTTTTTCTGTATAATGGGGAATTGAACGCAGAAGGTGAGGATCAAGATTAGACGATTATATCAAGCACAGAAGCAATTAACGTTGGGTAAACAGGCTTCTGTTTGTTGTAATTTTGTTGATACTCGTTTATATATGTACGAGTATGTGTGTATGCATGTGTATATATTTTTCTTTTTATGATGAGGGTGATTGGACTCGTTTCAGGGATCAAGAAAAGCGATTACACGACGAGGAATTATGAAAGGTGGGTTTTGTTAGCCTAGAATCAATTTCTAGCTTCTGTTTGTAATGGGGAAATTAATCGATTTATTGTCGAAGCGCTGTAAGTTCGGTTAAGCCTTTAAGCTAAATTGATTGGATTGGTGTTCTTAATTGGGGAAATATCATTGATAAATTGTTGCAATGTAGCCTTAGAGGTACATAAGTGATTGAGTTTGGGATTTTCTAAAGGGAACAAACTTATAGGTGACGCGCGCCATGTTATGGGTTTCGGGGAAACTCAAGAAAACGAAGGGTGAGCTAATGTGTTTTCCTAGTCAGAACTCTGGACTCCACACTGAAAAGTGAGAGAAAGAATCGGGAAAACAGGGATGGTTCTTCTCTTGTAGTGGACTTAGGCAAAGCTTCTGTCGAGATATGACCCACGTCAATATCGGCACCATGAATGGGCTAATTTATATTTTGTTTCCAATTGATAAGAGTGCAGTTAAGAGACGATCACCCCAGTACTTTTCTATTTCATTTACTAACATCAATCTTCAATACTCCATGTATGCTACTGCATCCCTATATTGGAGGCTGTCTATGTTGAATACAAAACCTTACATGATATCCATACAGGTACCACGGGATTGGAATAAACGCATCTATATGACGATCGGAAAGACCGGAAACTTTTCTTTATATGCTAAACTCACTCTCACCATGTAAACTTGGGCTATTTTGAAACCAAAATTTAGTTGCTGCAGACATAAGTTAAGAAACGAACGGAGTATGGCACAAGTCCGTCGTTTTAACTATGATAGGTTATTAACACCACCACCGAAGGCGATAGCCAAACTCACTGAATACTGTGATTCCAGGAAGATGGGACTTTTTCATATGCTGCGATGTTAATGCTCAGAATACTTTTTGGAGTAGTAGCAAATGCAACGTGAGAGGCAATCATATCCTGGATTTTCTACTATTTTCTACTATCGAAAGTAGGACATCAAGTAGTCGACTTAATGTTACCCAGAAGGCATGCTGGAAAGTACTCATACTATCGGAGGTTTCCATCAGATCAGATCATAGGTACATCGAATTCAGAATAGGATGCGAGGTCTCAACATTGTTGAAAGGGATGAATTCGCAGAAGTCCAAGGTTTTAAGGAGAAGCTTGACAAGTCTGCTAATTCTGCTAATAAAACAAAAGAGGGAGGAAGCTGTTCAGAACCTGAATAGTGCCCTCATGAAGTGCCTTACCCGACCCATGGTGGAACGCAGATTTGCAAGGACTACCTAAGAAAACCAGAAAGCTTCTCAAGAGATAAACTAGGACTCATTTGGAGGAGGACCGGAGACTTTACAGATCAAAGCAAAAAGAATACCAGAAGCTTATCGGATTTCAAAGAGTGCCCCTTGCCTATTGTATAAAGATAAAGAGATCGAAATTGTTGGTGCAACCAGCAGGCTATTCAAAGTCCTCAAAACGGGCAGATCAACCTGTCTGGAACCACTCAGAAAATCTGAGTGTAGATCTATTTACTCTGAGTCGAAAGTAGAGACTCTCCGTCCCATGCTTGATGCCTACTTTTCAGCTAACCTAATCAGAATCAGCTCCTATTAACGAAGCTGCTAGTGAGCTGAATAACAGCCGATGCCATATACTCAATTACAAAAAACTACAGACCAGTTGTTGCTAACTCTGAAGAGAGTTAACCTAGTTTAGACTGAAAATCGGAAAAGAGGACTACGCGCTCGCCAAGACCTTCAAACCAATAAGTCTGACTTCCTTCCTGTTGAAGAGCATGGAAAGGTTGACCGATGTCCAAACTGCTGTGCGACTGCATCATCTGTCTAAGATGGAACATGCTAACCAAGTCGGAAAATCCTCCGACATTGCGGTTGCTTTCGCCAACGCAACTGACGACATGTGTAACTCGGTCCGGCAACACGGCGTAGACGAATCACTAGTTTTGTAGACAAAAGTAATGCTGTTAAATAGAGCATAGATTGCGGATGCTGAATGTGGCCAATATGGGATGGCGGGGGTTAACAGGAGTCGCCCTTAAGGCGACGATCTGTCTCCACTGTTATGGTGCATGTTAGTCGACTCTCTGCTCAACGTGCTCAATATATCTACCATCTATGCACAAGAATACGCGAATGATGTAGCTGTACTGTCTGCTGGATCGCATCCAGTGACTGTTTGCTCTAAAGCGCAGTCAGCCCTGGACGTGATTGACGATTGGTGCACTAGAAATGGAATTTCAGTCAATCCTCACAAAACTGACGTTGTTCTCTTTACGAGAAGGAGACAGCTGTCTAGTCTGATTCATCTAGTGCTTATTAGATGGCATCACCATCTAATTCTCCAAATAAGCTAAGTATTTAGGTGTCATCCTGGATAACAAACTTCTACGGACTAAACATGATATGTCGAAAACCTCTAATGCGCTGTCGATGAGACATGGGGCCAGTCAATGAGCAGGGTCATTGGATCTAAGCGCCTATGATAAGGCCAATTATATTCTATGCGTCGGTTGTCTGGTAAAATAAGCTCTTCCGAAAATACGTTGTTGTTGCTTTTACACATTGACATTGATGAATCTCCCTCCCCTTGAGATATTCATATCAGGGGCTGTACTGTCATCCATCATCCGTTTAAAAAGAAGTGGTCTTTGGTATAACACACACTGACGACCTTGCGTCTTATGACTCTGGTCTTATGGATAAGCCGTCTGATGCAATGACACCAGAACTCCTGTTATTGCGAAAGTACGAAATCAACGGTTGCTGTGCTTAGGTATGGTTTCATCCAGAATCTGAACGAGCAAAGTAATGTAGTCGGGTCTTCACGGATAGGTCCAAAACTGATTTAGTGTCAGATGTGGGTGTCTTTCTTGGGAACGAAAACGTTAAGTGTCACTTAGCGGAGATATACGCAATCCTGATGACAACGAACTATAGTGTGTAGAAAGGGTGGAGGGTGCGAAACATTTGCATCTATAGCGATAGCCAATCTGTGCTTGCAGTCTTGTTGAACCCTCTTACGACTTCCAAGTTAGGTAGTTCGAGAATGCAATCCCTCACTGAATGCGG
Source organism: Volucella bombylans (assembly GCA_949129095.1). Classification (NCBI taxonomy): domain Eukaryota; kingdom Metazoa; phylum Arthropoda; class Insecta; order Diptera; family Syrphidae; genus Volucella; species Volucella bombylans. The sequence continues at coordinate 120,701,794 of OX422142.1, read as the reverse complement.
TCGGAAAGCTAAATTTACTGAGTCTTGTTTGGGTCCCAGGTCACAATGGAATCACGGGAAACGAAATCGCCGATGAACATGTTAGGCAAGGCTCATAGGAGAGTTTTTCAGGACCCGAACTTACGTTATCCCTGCCTGCGTCCTCAGTTAGCGCTTCCATTGGCAGTTGGGTTTCATATGAGCATAACTACAGTACCATGGCTCTCCAGGTTGCTGGCAGACCAAACGAATGCTTCCCAACATCTCTAAGAGGTCAGCGGTTTTCCTGCTATCTCTCAGCAAAAAAGGCTACGCTCTGTTCTGACCGGGTACTACAATTTTGCTAAGTATTTAAATGTACTGGGCGTAAGTGATACAATATCCTGCCACGCTTGCTGTGAAAGTGATGACGACACCGCAAAGCACTACTTCTGCGAATGTCCGGCTTAAGCTCGCATCAGGCTGCAGGTACTCTGCGTTGACGTGGTGCGTGCTGATACTATAGGCGCTTACCTATCTTTTTCGAAAGGTGTCAATGGCAGCACATGGACTAGTTCTTTGTCTGAGTGCTCTTTTGCGAAAAAATAGTCATTGGTAAGCTGGATATTGTTAAGACATTACCATAAATATATTTGCACTTTCGAATGAATTGGCATGCAGACATACGCTGTTAGGATAGAAGCTGATCAGGTGGTTTCAAACCGTTCCAAGTCTGTATTGAAAAAATAGTATTCGTTCCGCTTTTCTGGAAGTGATTATCAAATTCGTCGCGCTTTATTCTTTTCGTGTACTGCCAAAACGATTCTAACGCCTGGTGTCGCCATCTGCAGAATATCAATGTTAATTCAGAAGACACAGCTAATAGTACAATATGGTGTCGGAAAGTTGACGAAGTAGACTAGATGGTTGTCAGGATTTTCTAAATAATGAAGTTGCTCCAGTAATACCAATGGGTCAAGTTCATGCTGTATATATCAAGCTGACGGTACCCAGTTCTGTGACTAAGGCTAAACATCAATTATACCATCAAGGTACTGGCCTAGTTCAAGGACTTGCCAAACTTACAATCGCAAGAATAGGAGGAGAAAATAGAAACGTCCTACCAGAACTGTCTAAATCCTAGAAGCAGTAGAAGCATGAGGCGTGAATATATCACGGGATTGAATCACAGATGGCGTTAACAGTCAGCATGACAGACTTTTAATATGAACTACTTCAATATAATTGGAGTTTAGCTCAATAAGGATATCCCAAGACTAGTCAGGGTGCTGAAATAGAAATAGTGGCGGATGAATCATTACGGATTTATTCAGGTCGATGACGGTTTCGTAACTGGTTCTCCAGGTTGAGGGGTGAACGTAGGATTGATCAACCAACCATCAGAAACCCTCACTATTACAAAATTTTATCTAAGTTAAATGCTAGCGTATGCATGCATGCGCATGACGATTATTATTTGCCTCTCTCTGTTTAAAGTGTTAACCCAAAATTCCTAAACGTGATAGATCCCCCGAAGCCGATGACAATCAGTTGTCCTCGGATAAAAAAATCTGTTTCAATATGAATAAAATAAAAAACAGTGCGCGTGGTCGAAAAGATCCAAATAGGAATAATTATTACAATCCACTACAGTGCCTCCCAGATAGTGATAATAGTTTTAGTTTAGTTTTAAATGCATTTTATTTACTTAATCATTAACTCTTACATACTAAATGCTAAATGCTAGCTTACAATTACTTAACAATCTTATACTAACTTACTGACCCCACACAGGCACTCTAAGCTACTCTAAATTCTTATATCTATGCCTTTCGACTTTACCTACATTTTATTTAAGAATACTTATTTTCTATACTTAAGGCTAAGAAAAAAATTTGTTTACAAAAACTTAGGATAAGGACATTTTTTTGTTTTTTTATAAAAACTTAATATCTAACTTAGTCCTTAGTCTACCTAACCTAGATACATAATACAACATACAACACATAGACATTATACACAATTAAATACATACATTAGTATATACCTTTGTATGCACTAATACATGCATATATTTCTTAAATGCTAAACTAAACCTATGTAAGCTGGCCACCGTTATTCACAGAGCAAATAAATTGGTCAGCTCTGCCTCATTAGTGAGGCTGGTCCGTAATTGACGGAAACGACGACGAAACATCTTCCCCATCATTCAACCACCAGAAATGCTGGTGCTGCCGAACGACATCCCTCTTATCGCGATTCCCCACCGCCCTACTGAACCTGTGGCGATCCACACTGCAGTGTGCGACATCTCTGTTGTAGTTGAGTCGCCTGTCCCCAGCTCTCCGAGCGACATGGAAGATTAACGGCATCGCTGATCTATCCTGGATCAAACCTATCTGATCTAGGTAGAGGAATGCTTCCGGTGGAACGAAGCCGTCAGAGCACACACTCTCGTGGTAAAGGTAATTGGGGTAGTAAGTCCCAGATATCAGGTTATTCGTCGAGGTCATTGCTCTTGCAATGTGCCTTCCAGTCAGCTTAATTACGAAGTTGTCCACTCGTATTAGGTTCGCCCTGTTGTAAAAGGCCTCATTAGGATAAAATTTCTTGTACTCCGACTCTGGTGTTCTGTACAAGCGAAGGCAAGCCCTCTCAAACACCCGAATCTTTGCCATTAAGCTTGCTCGTACATTGAACCACACGGGACAACCAAATACCAGCATGGGCCTGATAAGGGCCATATAGCAGATTACTTTTACCCTCGCATCGAGTTGGCTGCTATAAAACAGTCTATTTGTAAGGGCAAAAGCGCCTTTAGCTCTGGCCAGAGCAGCATCAAAATTTTTGCTAAAATACAGAAACTGATCTAGCCAGATTCCAAGGTATCTGACTACATTTCGACAGGCAAGAGGTTGTCCGCGTTGTCCAATGATAGAGAACTTTCGCCAATTTTTTCTGGTATCGCTAGAGGCTCCATACAACGGCGTCCTAAAGAGTATGGTTTCCGACTTCTGAAAGTTGATTTTCAACTTCCAGTCATCGCAAAATCGTCTTATCTTATCGAAGTCACGCTGCAAGAAAGTATTAATGACCTCCATTTTTGGACCTGTTCTGTACGCTATCAAATCGTCTGCGTACGCAATAGTATGGGGAAGTGAACTTATCAAGTCGCTTGTATAAATGTTGAATAGGATCGGTGAATTGACCGAGCCTTGCTGAAGACCATTTTTAATTTGAAATATTCCAACAGAAGTCACATCACCATTTTTCACGATGAACTGTCTGCTGGTTAGCATATTATAAAGAATGTACAAGAGTGGTTTACTGATCCCCAGCCTAGTCAGCTTATAGAAAAGACCCTCTAACTATACGGTGTCGAAGGCCTTCTCCAAGTCAACAAGGCAGGCACCAGTGCATTGTTTTTTGCTTTTATTCCATTGGATATCGGACACCAGTTTAGACGCGGCATGTGAGATATCATGTCCCGCCTTAAACCGAATTGATTATCCGGAACTACTCGTATATGTTTGTCCTCAACCCACCTAGTCAGAGCTCTATTAATTACTTTTTCAAAAACCTTTCTGATATTCGGAAGGAGACTTATCGACCGGAGATTCGCCGGATTGGATATATCCTTTGTGCATTATTCATTGCATTATTAAACAGGGTGGTGTAAATGTCCACCGCTTCTAGAGGAAGATGTCGAAGCACGATGTTCGGAATACCATCGGTCCCCACTGATTTCTTAGCTCTGATTGTGTCGAAGATCTCATGGAGTTCTTCCTTCGAAATGAACGGGGGTAGGTCACCCTCTCTGGCAATGACATTATTTGCCATATTTTCGTCGCTAAACCGGGTGAAACCAGAGCCGTTGGATCGCCAATTCTCTATTTCATTTCGAATGTAGCAGTTGTGCACCAAGACGCGATTGTCCAGGTCATAATTAGGGCCAATGATATCAATGGCCTTGTATACTTCCTGGAAAGTCGCCCCTCGTTAGTCGTGCGTCGATACCGCGGTATTGTAGTGTCCATAGTTTGTTTAATTGTCTCGTCCATTTATTTTAGGTAATTGTCGATCTCCTCGTTTGACAAATTCCTATTGGACGGTGGGTGGAGCGTGTTCGATGAGAGCGCTCTTGTCAAAGTTGCGGAGAAGCGTGTCCATCGAGTCTTACTGTAGTTGTAAGAATATCTTTGGACAAACTCCTCCAATTCCGCAATTTCGTTTGGAACTGTAATTTCGGTGCTAAAACCGCAATGGTCGCTGTCATACACGAATGTGCGCAGACAGTTTAGCGTTTGTAAATTCGTACCTGTCAGTCGTATACGTTCGTCGTACAGCAGTAGATCCAAATAAGACCCGCCTCTGGGAAACGACGGGTTATCCGTCGCTTTAAGACCGAGTCTGTACATGACATCGTGCTGACCCCACCAATCGAGTAGTAGGTTCCCTCTAGTATTTGGCAAATTATTTCCCTAATCTCTGTGTCTAGCGTTGAAATCCCCGCCGATTATAAAATAATTCTCCCCCGATTCTCCCTAAAAACAAGAGCAATTCTTTCAGATTTTGAGGAGAAGGAAATGATAAACCCAAGGAATTCAACTTCCGGCTTGAGGAATTCGCATTTGTCAAGCTGGACTTTGAGATTAGCACTTTGAAGAGTCTTGAAGTTTCTTCCAAATTTTTAAAATGTGTTTTGACATCTTTGCTGAAAACTACTATGTCATCGATGTAGACATAGCAGATTTTGCCTATGTGATCTCTAAGGATGTCATCCAACGCTCTTTGAAAAATGAAAGGGGCATTTTTCAACCCAAGAGGTAGTCTAACAAATTCGTATTTTCTGTCGTTAACAGAAAACAAAGTTTTCTCAATATCTTCCTCGTGAAGAGGTCACTCTTGAGATCAAGCACAGAAAACGATTTGTTTTCCCCTAGTTGGGATAGAACTTCATTCGATTCGGGGATAGGGTAACGATCGGGTTTCGTTGCCGAATTAAGATTCCTATAATCGACTACCATGCGGTACTTCTTTTGTCTTGAGGCATCAGCTTTTTTCGGTACAATCCATACCGGAGAATTGTATGGAGACCGTGAAGGTCGTATAATTCCATCGTTTAACAATTCTTTTATTTGCTTGTCTATTTCCTGTTTCAGGGACATCGGATATGGGTAATATCTTGAGTATATAGGATCTGAAGGTGTGGTATGAATTCGTCCTTTAACTATAGTCGTAAAGGTAAGCTTTTCATTTGGTTCAGCAAATAGATTGGGATATTTCATTGTGAGAGAGTTGAGCGTATCTCTTTGATCTTGTGTCATATGATCTGTTCTGACACTTAAGTTGTGAATAGTTTCAGACACTTGTTGTTTCAATTTAACTGTAACATTATTATTGATTATCATCTGAGTTTTATCCGAAAAGATGATGGCTGATAATTTTTTGAGTGTATCATTTCAGAAGATGGCATGAAAAGAATTTAAAGAGAGTAATAGGAAAAATTTAATCGATATTTCAATACCGAAAAGTTTAATTAATGTGTGATGGGAGATTTCAATATTTCCACCAATTGACTTGGCAATGAAATTTCGCTGATTTATTATAGGATTTTTTACGAGGTGTGGTTGAATATAATTTTTGTTGGACCCGGTGTCCACAAGAAATTTCACAATTTTATTGTCATTCGTCTTGCACTCAAAGCACAGCAAGGACGAATTGGTTATTCTAAAAAATTAACATCTACAAAGTCATTAGTGTTTTGCTCAGATGATGCATTTGTTCCTTGACTGTTCAAGTAGTTTTCTAAAGTTTGTTCCTCAACAGCAGAGTTGTCCATTGCAGTATTTTAGTCCATGATTTCGGCTTGTTGTTGATTTTCTAAGCCGCTTTCTTGTTCCATAGAAGCTTCAATGTGGAAATTGCGTTGCTGTTTGTTCGGTAAAACATGTTGTTGTGAAGGTACTGTTGAAATATTAATTAAGAATATGATGCAATATTATGAATTTAGAATTTGATTTGAAATTAATTACTACTTTTACTCTAAACTACTTAGTCTAACTTAACCTTAAGAACAAGTAATGTACGAGTATATATACTATAATTCTACTACAATTTTAACAAGACAATATTTTATATGAATAAATTATCTATTCCTTTATCGACTGTCACCGACTTCGTTTGTATTTAACAGGGTTATGAGCCCAGGAGAATAAAAAAAAATCAAAGAAAATCTTAGTAATCATTAAATTTATTAATTATTTTTCTAAATACGCGAAAGTGTAAAATTATAAAAAGTTATGGCGAATCATCATTTGGTCAAAATCGAGCCTCTGACTCGTGAAAATTTCGACACGTGGAAATTGCATGTGGAAGCTGTATTAGTGAAGAACGAGACATAGGACTATGTGTGTGGAGCTAAACCTAGGGCTGAAAAAGGTGAAGAAGCTGCAATTTGGGATAAGGAGGACAAAATAGCAACATCGGATTTAATATTATCTATAAGTTCATCTGAATTAAAAGAGGTAAGAGGTTGTACAACTTCGCATGACATTTGGACTAAACTTCATAAGGTGTACGAGTCAAGAGGACCTTCGAAGAAAGCTTCATTTTTAAAACAACTTGTTTTAAATAAAATGAGCGAAAGAGATGACATACGTCTTCATTTATCTTATATTTAGTTTTATTCGGCTGTAGATAAATTGGAAGACATGAATTTGAATATTAATGGCGAATTACTTTCTATTCTTTTATTATACAGCCTTCCTGAATCGTACGAGAATTTTAGAGTTGCGATAGAAACGCGAGACGAGCTTCCTAATCCCGAAACTCTCAAGGTAAAAATAATTGAGGAATCCGATGCAAGAGGAGGAAGGGATGGTGATCAGACCGGGGCATTATGCATCAAACAGCGACAACAGCACCAAAAGTTTAAGCCAAATTCAAAATTTACACAAAATGATTTTTTCGGAGAAAACAGGAAACAGAATGGTAAAAGGAATCGCGCCAGTCGTGTTATATGCTATCGCTGTGGCCGTCAAGGTTATAAAGCATCAGACTGTAGGACAAAAATCGACACGTCAGACAAGTCGGCGGTGACTGAGGAATCGTTCTCAATTTCAGAGGTAAGCGACAAGGTCTTCTTTTCTAATATGCGTTGCAAAGCTAGTGCTTGGTGCTTAGACAGCGGAGCAACGTCTCACATGTATGGAGACAAAAGTAAGTACTCTAAAATTAATTATACTGAGCCACGTCGTTTATTACTGGCAAACAATAAAACGACAGAGATTCTAGGCCAAGGTACTGTTAAAATTTCAACGCCACAGTGCAACCAAATAAGACTTGAGGACACTTTGTACGTACCAGACCTGCGAACAAATTTGCTTTCTATAGCAAAAGTTGCAGAGAGAGGAAACGTTGTGACAATTAATGAGAAGTGTGCCCTTATAAAAAATGTTAATGATAACGTTGTTGAAATTGCTCATAAGAAAAATGGATTGTACTACCTAAATGGAAGCGAGAAGGCAGCAAATGTCAGCTCAAATATTCGATTTGAATAAAACGATTTTATGGAGTGGCACAAGAAGTTTAGCCACTTGAACATGAAAACTATTTGTGACATGCAAAAAAGAAAATCAGTGTTCGGCATGAAGATTCGCAATCCTGGGTGTATAGGTTACATATCCCATAGAATGCTCACGAAGTTCTACGAGTATCTTTTCTCTTTAAATAAAATGTAACAATATCTTTTTGTTTTGTTGCCTGTTTTCCAAATGTAGAAACACGCGCGCCGGTAAATGTGCTGACGCTATTAATTTGTATTGAAGCAACATAAGAAACAGGTAGACGAATGCGACACCTGAGCCTGCAAAAACCTTAGAAACTAAGAATAGATATAAGCAAGTAAAACGATTTTGTTAGGATTCCGTAAGTTATCATCAAGAAATAAAGTACTCGCTCTCGTTTGAACCAAAATAAAGAATTGTTTTTTTTTACTCCAATCGGTGAGAAAAATCTAAGTGGCGCAGTCGGTAGGATCTAAATATATTTTCTAGATCCAAATGAGAACGAATCTTAGCCGGGAGTCAAGCTAAATTCGTTATAGTAAAAGTTAAATCTGTGTACCAATTGAAATTATAATCGCTATAGTAAAACCTAAATCTGTGTACCAAGTGAAGCTAAAATAGTAAAGGTTAAATCAGCGTACCAAGTCAAGTGAAAATTGACATACGACATAGATAAAACTAAAAGCTAAAACTAGTTACTAGTGTACCAAGTCAAGTGAAAATTGACGTAGGACCCAGTTAAGTGACTAAATCAAAATTAAGAAAAATAAAACTCTGACGTTTTGGCAAAGAGAAATCGAGGAAGAAATGAATGAACAACTAGCGGACCGACTAACAGCTGTGTTAGAGGCATTAGCCATCCAAAATGCCACAACAAGACCAAGCAGAGCAGTTCACTGGATGAAGGAAATCGCACACATCCAGGAGTTCAATGGCGATACAGAGAAGTTGACACAATTCCTAACTATTGTTAATACGCATATGAATGCAGTCGAAGAACCACTAAGAAGAGAATTATGGCAGGCAATCTACAACGCGAAAATCGTGGGAAGAGCGAAGGAATTGCTGGAGTACATCACACTCCAGTAACAATTATCAGAACAATAGGAATTCCGGTAGAAACAGTCAGAACTATCATAAAACCAATTCAGGGCAAGCCAGGCATAGTAACCATGACAGACAAACGTCAGGCAGACCTCAACAAAATCACCATCACCAACAAACATCAGGACAATCTCGACAAAATAACCAACAACAACGAAGACAAAACCGAGACAACAATCAGGGACATCCCGTCTTTAACCAGTCAGGTCAATTTAGGAACGCATCTCAACAGCCAGAATCAATGGAGGTAGGACAGATAACTCAGGATAGTCAGGTTAATATTCGTGAAGAAGAAATACACAATATCGAGTCAGAGTTTTTTCTGAACTAGGCCTCGGAAATAAAATCTTTTTAGACTTAACTATTGACGGAAAGAAATATAAAGGACTGATTGATACAGGATCAACTATGAGTATAGTAAATTCTAACTCAGTTGATTGCAGTAAGTTTAGAGTATATGAGAGGATTAATATGAAACTCCAAACCATAAATAATATCACGACAGAAACAATAGATAGAATCATAACAAGTATACCCGAAGAATTTGGTTATAACCCAAGAGGAGCCACAAGGTGGTATAAAAGAAATTTAGGTGATAAGCCGTATGACATCCTCATAGGGATGGATCTGTTAAGTAAAATTGTCAAAACCCTTGATTTCGACAATAAAGTACTAACATTAAAAAACAATACAAAAATACCATTATATTCCTCGAAAGGCAAAGTAACTTTTGATTGCTTTGAACTTAAGGGAGACGGAAGAGAAGTGGATCTGAGCCACTTAAATGAAGAAGAAAGAAAGGGGATACAGATACTATTAGGTCAATTTAAACACTTAATATATCGAGAGGGCGATCAGTTAACCAACACTGAGTCTATAATGCATGAAAAAAAAATCACAGTCGACCAACCAATTAACGCTAACCTATACAGGTTACCTCCGAAGCATGAAGAAGAAGTGAGACGACAGGTAAAAGATATGGAGCAAGAAGTAATAATTAGGAAGTCCAATAGCAGATATGATTCTCCTATTGTTGTAGTAGCAAAGAAAATTGATAATTCAGGACAGCAAAAATTTCGTCTGTGTGTAGACTACAGGAAGTTGAACGAAATAACAGTAGACGACAAGTACCCTCTACCAAATATCGACAGCATACTAGATAAGCTGGGAAGGGCCCAGTATTTTTCATCCATCGATCTTGCAAAAGGTTACCATCAAATAAAGGTTCATCCAGCCGATATTCCGAAAACCGCGTTCGTAACACCAAATGGCCTCTATGAATATCTTAGAATGCTTTTTGGCCTGAAAAACGCGCCGGCAACCTTTCAAAGGTTAATGAACGATGTACTTAGAGACTACTTGAATAAAATTTGTGTTGTCTATCTAGACGACATTTTAATTTTTTCAACTAGCTTGAAGGAACACCTGCAATCGATAAAACTTATCTTCCAAAAACTTGCTGAAAATAATTTAAAAATTCAATTCGATAAATGTTCTTTCTTGAAACGAAATACAGAATTTCTAGGGCACGTGTTGACAGCAGATGGGATGAAACCCAATCCTAACAAGATTAAATGTATCCAGGAATATCCATTACCTAAGACAGAAAAACAGTTAAAAGGTTTCCTAGGAGCCACAGGTTATTACAGAAAATTCGTTAAAGATTACTCGAAAATAGCGCACCCAATGATAAAGTATCTAAAAAAAGATCAAAAGATTAACGTTAATGACCCTGAATATAGGCAAGCTTTCGAAACACTCAAATTAAACATTAGCAGACACCCAATATTAAAATTTCCAAACTTTGAAAAGCCATTTACTTTATTCACTGATGCAAGCAACTACGCTATAGGGGCAAGAAGGCCAACCAGTGTGCTATGCATCTAGGTCACTAAACGAAAAGAATTATTCTGTGACTGATAAGGAGTTCTTAGCGATCGTTTGGGCGGTAACTTATTACAGACCATACTTATGGGGGAACAAGTTTAAAATCATCACTGATCATTTACCTATCAAATACCTCAACAAAAAATATACAGGTAAAGAATTTAGTCAGAGGAAACAGCGATGGCTTTTAAAACTACAGGAACACCAGTATGAGATAAAATATTTAAAGGGAAGAGAGAATAAAATAGCAGATTTTCTAAGCAGGATCCCACAAGAGAATAGTAAAAATAGTATCTTAAATCAGTCAGTAAACAACTTGTCTGATAATGCAACAGTACATTCAGAAGATGAGCAACAATTAGATCATATATCCATTAAAGAAACTATAGTTAATAAATATAAAACCCAGTTAATTTTATCAAATACTGCAGATAGAGAAATAGAAATATTACATGGAAGGAGAATCATTTACATTGATATGACTAAAGGAAAAGAGAATTGGACGCACGTACTACGAAGGTATATTAAACCAGGTATAACAGGAATATTTACAGAGTTACCTTATCACGAATTTAACAAAATGTAGCAATTATTGATAGAGTTATTCAGTCATGACAAACAAGTAAAATTTATTAAGGCAACCCTAAGAGCGCAAGAAATAAAGAATATAGAAGAAGCACAGAAACAGATATCATTATACCATACCCACGAAAGTCTTCATAGCGGAATCGTTGAAACCTATCATAGTTTAAAAAATAAAATATATTTCCCACATTTAATCAAAGAAATAACCAAGATTATAAATAACTGTAGAACGTGTATCGAAACAAAATACAATCGTAATCCAATTAAAGCGAAGTTCGAAGTAAGTGAAACACCCACTAGGCCAAATCAGGTACTTCACATGGATATATATTACTTCATGAGGCAAGCTTTTTTGACTCTAATAGACAAACTAAGTAAAAAAGCTTACGTATATCACTTACCCAATAGGAACTGGACTAAAAAGATAGAGACATTAGAGGAGCACTTTTCGAAATTCGGGAAACCAGACAAAATTAACGCAGATAATGAGTTTAAAACAGAAAACTTTAGGGAATATTTAAGAGAACAACAGGTAGAACTACATCTTACTAAACCAAATACACACACAGGTAACAGTGATATAGAGAGGTTTCACGACATTGACAATAAGCCAGCTCACAACAGACAACGGATATACAACTATCAATATGGGACAGACAGAGGTAATCAAGGATGCCAAAACTATATTACATATCGTTAATACCAGAGAAATAAGGGAAGTTGTCAACCAATTAAAGGAAAACATAAGAAAATTGTGAATAGACAATGACATAGTTATAAGAAAAGAGATAGAAACACTGAATGCAAAAATAACTGCAATAGAACCGGGAAACAATTCTAGACAAAAACGTGGATTAGTTAACTTCATTGGAACAACCCAAAAATGGCTTTTTGGTACAATGGACGATACTGACCGACAAGACATAACAGACCATTTAAAGTTAATAGAAGAAAATGAAGAAAATGCAATAGGTAATCTAAACAGGCAAGTTGAAATCAATTCTTACTTTAATGAAAGCATAACACACCTTAGATATATCATAGAGTTAGATAGAAAAGAATTAAATAAAGCATACGAAGAATTAACAGGAAATGAGAAAAGGGTTGCACTACAACAGTCAAAATGAGACCAGTTAATGAAGATAAAAATGTTAGAAGAAAAAGTGAACCAAATAATAGATAATGTAGCTTTAGTAGTAAGTATGCTCACTGCAACAGAGATTAGCGAAACGAAATTAGATTTTTATAAATTAAAAAACGTAAAGGTAGGACTTATAAAATATAATACAGACACATTAATAATAGCAATCAAAGTACCAAATAAATACCAATTAGTGGATTTGAAACTGATCACTGTAATACCCACAGAAAACAGAATGGAAATTATAATAAATGATCAACATATTGTAGAAATTAATCAAACAAAGTGTGTGTATGAAAATAAGATTCAATATGAAAATGATTTGAAACCCATAAGTAATTGTATAACAGAAAAAAATTGTAAACTTAAAGAAAACATGTTAATAGAAGTTAAGAAAATCGATGATAGTACCATTATTTGTAAGAATATGAAAGAACAAGAAGTAATAAATCAATGCGATGATCGTAAAATCAAACTAAATGGAAATTATTTGATAGTCGTTAAAAATTGTACTATAAGAATATTGAATGAAACATTTAGCAATAGTAATATGGAGTTTAAGGAAAGATTTTATTACATGGAAGAAATAAATTATAATTTTACAAAACAACCAAATTTTGAAGAAATTTTACTAAGAAATATTGCAAATGTAGAACATATAAAATTACTAAAATTCCATAAAAATATTAATTGCATTACAAGCTCAACTGTCGTCTTCATCTTAATCATTATCATAGTAGTAGTTTTCAAATTAAAGCGTAGAAATAAAGAACTTAAAATATCACTCAGAACAATGGGTCAAGAATCTTCGGTACCCTACAACATTCAGGAGAATTTTAATCAAAAGTGGGGAGAGGTTACATATCCCATAGAATGCCCACGAAGTTCTACGAGTATCTTTTCTCTTTAAATGAAATGTAACAATATCTTTTTGTTTTGTTGCCTGTTTTCCAAATGTAGAAACACGAGCGCCGGTAAATGTGCTGACGCTATTAATTTGTATTGAAGCAACATGAGAAACAGGTAAACGAATGCGACAGCTGAGCCTGCAAAAACCTTAGAAACTAAGAATAGATATAAGCAAGTAAAACGATTTTGTTAGGAGTCCGTAAGTTATCATCAAGAAATAAAGTACTCGCTCTCGTTTGAACCAAAATAAAGAATTGTTTTTTTTTTACTCCAATCGGTGAGAAAAATCTAAGTTATACAGTGTGAGATATGTATTGGGGCTAAGGGAACAGCCTCAAGAAGTAAGTACCCTTTAGAGCTAGTCCATAGTGACATTTGTGGACCTATGAAACAAAAATCAAATGGTGGATGTAGTTATCTTGCTACCTTCATAGATGATGCTTCAAGATGGTGCGAGGTATATTTTTTGCAAAGCAAAAATGATATTTTTAAAGCTTTTATGAATTACAAAACTCATGCAGAAAATTTTACAGGACAAAAAATAAAAGCGTTGCGGTCCGACAATGGTGGAGAATATTCCAGCAAAGAGTTCAATAAGTTTCTTTCTGATGCAGGCATAAGACACCAATTTACCGCCGATTATACACCTCAACAGAATGGTGTTTCTGAAAGGATGACCCTCGTGGAAATGGAGGCAATCAATTGTGCAAAATATGTGAGAAATCGATGCTCCTCAAGCAGTATAAATGGAGAGGTTCCCTACAAGATTTGGACAGGAAAAGTCCCTGCTGTGAACCACTTTCAGGTATTTGGTAGTAAGGCATATTCGTTAATTAAAAGTAAAAGTAGAAGTAAATTTGATCCTAAGTCTAAGCCGTGTACATTTGTCGGATACTGCGAAGACGCGAAAGCTTATAGATTATGATGTCACAACACAAGAAAAATTATAATACAACATCCCGTGTATTTGCAAGCAAGGGTTTTGCATGTAATTTTGATTCTAAAGATAAAAAGCTAGAAATATTTTTTGAACCTACTCGTAGAATAGACAAAAATGAATCAAATGATGTTACACATGTAGAGGTAAAAGCAAATAAAAATGAGCTAAAAGACCTGAAAACTAAAACGAAAAGCGCTTGCACTAGGGAATTAGAAAATACAGAGAATTTAGATAGAAATATACAAGAAAACAAAGAAATTGTACAGCAATTTGACGAAACTGAAAAGGAGTGTAGTAGTCAGGAGCAAGGTAATAGAAACCAAAATTTTGATTCGGTATCAATGAGAACGAGGTCAAGAATAAAATCAACTAGGGAAACACAAACTTCGGGTGAAGATTCCGACGATTTTTCTGATGCTTACATGTTAACGTTAGACCCGGAAAATATTAGTGACATTTTAAAAGATTCAAATGTTCTGGAATGGAAAGAGGCTATGAAAGAAGAACTTTCGGCGCATAAGTTAAACAAAACATGGACTATAGTAGATCGTCCTACGAGGGAGAATATAATAGGTTGTAAGTGGGTCTTTCAAACGAAAACCGACTCTAAAGGTGAAGTTTGTAGACGAAAAGCACGGTTAGTTGCAAAAGGTTGCTGTCAGCGAACAGGTATAGATTACAAGGATACTTTTGCTCCAGTGTCTAGACAATGTTCAATTCATCTATTAATAGCACTCGCTGCAGAGTGGGGACTTATTTTGCATCAGCTAGACGTGGTAACAGCTTACTTAAATGGAAATATAAACGAGACTTTGTATATGGAAATTCCTGAAATGTTTTCTGAATTAACAGGTAAAAAAATAAATGGAAATAAGGTTTGTCGTATACATAAAGCCATATACGGCTTGAAACAGTCCGGAAGACAGTGGTACATGAAGTTAAATGAACAGCTTTTAAAAATGGGAATGAAACCTCTTATATCTGATCATTGTATTTACATGTTACAGGAAGGATCAAACATACTTATCGTGGCCATATATGTCGACAAATATTTTTTGGGCGTTGAATTTAATCAAAAAGAAAATGGAGAAATTACAATGAGTCAACGAAAGTATATAATGGAATTACTGAAACAATTTAATATGGAAGATTCGAATGCAGTTAACACACCATTAGATATAAACACTAAACTTTCTAAAAAAATTAATAATTTTAACAATAATACAAACAAAGAAAATTTAACTAAATTATCTTACCAAAAATTAATCGGTTCTTTACTTTATTTGGCAGTTACAACTAGACCGGACATTTCCTTTGCAGTTAGTTACTTAAGCCAATTTAATAAAGAATACGGCAATTTACACTGGACGGCGGCAAAACGGGTGTTGCGGTATCTTAAAGGAACAATGAACTATGGGTTTGTTTTCGGAAAGACTGGACAAAATGTAGTGGGCGTCGCGGACTCAGACTGGGGTTCAGATATAGATGACAGAAGGTCCTATACTGGATACGTCTCCAAACTTGGAGGAGCAGCTGTATCATGGGAGTCAAGGAAGCAAAGGACGGTGGCACTATCCAGCGCTGAGGCCGAATACATGGCGATAGCAGTCAAAGAGGCAACATTTCTACAGAATTTTCTTTATGAAGTTTCATTTACAAAACAAAGGGGTGTTGTGGTCTATAATGATAATAAAAGTGCCCAAGCAATCGCGAAAAATCCTGTTCAACACTCACGGACAAAACATATTGACATTCGTCATCATTTTGTTCGAGATATACATAGATACAGATAACATGACAGCAGATGTGCTCACAAAAGGTCTCACAGCTTCAAAACATCATAAACACATAGAGGCGTTAGGTTTATCATTTCTGAATTGAGGGGAAGTGTTGAAATATCAATTAAGAATATGATGCAATATTATGAATTTAGAATTTGATTTGAAATTAATTACTACCTTTACTCTAAACTACTTAGTCTAACTTAACCTTAAGAACAAGTAATGTATATATACTATAATTCTACTACAATTTTAACAAGACAATATTTTATATGAATAAACTATCTATGTATTCCTTTATCGACTGTCACCGACTGCGTTTGTATTTAACCGGTACCATAGGTCTTTTTGTAGCTGGTGGCCAGTTCTTTGCTGTTGATCTATTCGTGTAGTCTACATTACTAGTCCTGATGGTGGTTGTTTCCATAGGTACCACTTTCCCAGAATTATTGGGGTTATGTTGTTGGTTATTTTATTGATAATTTTGAGGATACGGTTGAGGATGTGTTTGGGAATAGTTTTGGGGAAAGGTTTGAGGACTCGGCTTTTGATTTGATTGATAGTAAGTCTGTTGATAATTTTGAGGTTGGGTGTTTTGGGGACGCGGTGGAGGACGCGATGCCAAATGCATTGGTTGTTGTGGTAGGTACACAAGCTGTGGATAGAAGGTTTGAGGATTGCCACATTTCCGTGGAGGAATTGATGGATTTGGAGGTGGTCTTCGAATTGCTCCGGTACTATGATTTGCATAATGTTGATTCTCAAGTTTCTGATAAAGATTAAGAGCGGTAGGTAGATCTGCCGGTTCTCCTATTGCCAGGAGCCTAGGTAGGTCCCCTTTGAGACCCCTTATAAAGGTGTCTAACGCCTTTACCTTGTAAGACTCGGTTAAGTGATGCAAACCATCAGGGGGAAGTTCTATACTTGAGACTTTGTTATGAATTAAGGACAATATGTCTCGATGGAGCTATTACCTTGGACCAGAGTCGTCATCTGGTACTCTAATGTACCCAGATGACGTCTATCGGCGTAATGCAATATTAAGCACTTTGTAATACAACTCCAGTTTAGAGGTGTATTATAGGACTCAAGAATTGCATCGGCATTCCCTACTATCTTCTTCCGAACTACATTTAGTATACCAAAATCCTTTGGTGTCCCTCTCAATCCTTCGTAAATGCTGAGGATTCCTTCGACGCTTTTGCGCCAAGAACTGAATTCTCCTGTTGTTCCAGAAAATTCTCTCAAGCATCTCACAACGTCCGGAACTTTGTCGAGGTCGTTTAGATTGGCTCTATGTTCAGCAAACCCCTCTATTAAATTGTTTTTTTTTTTTTTTTTTTTTTTTATAATTTACGCGCGCCTAAGGGGTTTGATACCCTTTTACTGTTGCCAGGGCGCGGGCGGAAAGATAGAAGGAGGAGAAAGGAAAATTGTTTTTGTAGTGGTTTGAAACTCAGGTGTGTTTGGTTTCATGTTTGCTCTCCAGGGGTGGAGTCCGAATAGGACGGAGAGTTTTTCTTCACTCAGAGTGATTCGAGATATAATTCACAGTATTTTTTTCATTGCTTGAAACTCTTATAACAGCCAAATCTACGTGTCAGTGTTATGCCTTCACATGCAGAATTTTTTTGTCTGAGTTCCAATTATACAATGAAAAACTGATTTTGCCATGGGCAGGATTCGAACCTGGACCCTCCGAGTGAGAAGCGTTTGCTACTACCACTACACCACGGCCACCCCCTATGGGGATTAATTAATGACTGCACCACATGATGGTAGATTCGGCTTGCACTTCCTGCTATTAATGCTTCTAATTCATGAGTAGCATTAATTGCAATGTTTTGATTTGGTGCACCTGAAGTTGAAGGTGCAGAGATCGGTTGACCATGGTTAAGGACACCGTGTCGAATAATTGTAAAATTATTTAAAAATTAATTTAGACAGATATATAATCAAATTATTATATGTTAAGAAAAATGTTTATAATGTGTACTAAATAATAAATTTTTTCGAGAGGAGAAATATGTATATGAAGCGTATATAATTATGAAATATTTTCATATAATTTTTATGGTTTTTAAAACTTTTTTGCTTTTAATGTGCAATTTCACAAATTACTCACTAATTTTCACTTAAATTCTAATTCTAGAATTTGTTTACTCTAACGTTTCCTTGAATTTTCACTTTTAATTATTAATTATCTATGTTTTAACTAATTAAGTCTAGTGTTATCTTGTTAAATTTATACTATTGTATATAAATTTATAACTGTAATGTTTTGGCTTTTGCCAACACGAATGAATAACAAATCTTTGTTTTTTATTTTTTAGATTTCTTTATTTCCGTTAATTACAATTTGAGTTAATTACGTACTGGAGAAAAGGCAAACTCTTACAATTGCGCGTGTACCCGGTTGAAATGAGACTGACTCCTCGTCTCGATACTAATAGAAGAGCTGCCATTGATTTTTTAATTGCATTGCATGTGTGTATAGGAGATTAGTTTACACCGCGCAATATATTTTTGAATATATTTTCTTAAAATCTAGCTTACATAAAAATTTGCTTCATGTCCAGCGCTGGTGGAGTAGGTTTTTTTTCCTTTTTGTTGACACTACTGAGGGACCTTTCTCCACACCCCCTCGCTGTCGACTTTATCTAACGATTTAGTCCTTGTTAGTGGTGGCCCAGTTGAATTGTATCTTGGAGCTGCTTGAGGTCCTTGTGGCAGTGGAGCTTTTTGAGGTCCGGCACACTTAACACCACACTTTTTACCCTTTTACAATTACTGCCCCCACGTTGGGCGCCAATTAAACAATTATTAATTTATTGTTGTTAAAAAAAATATTTTATTTAACTACTCACATTGAGTTCAACTTAAAGACTAAACTAACAATAATTTTATAGTGTTAATGTTTCTAATGCAGTCCCACCGTTGCACTAGACGCATTGTCAGCATTTCCGTTGATCGTTGGCGTCTGGTGACACAGGTGTTGGCTCATATGTCCGGCATGTGGCGAACAGAATGTGTTCACGCTGCCCTCTCGTGAACTCAACGTATTGTTCGTTAACTTCCATTTCAACTCAAACCCGCTTTCCTTTTTGTTCGTGCAGAAATATTAACGCGCAACTGGTTATAATCCAGGGCCGTGATATAATCAGTAAAACTTCATTCACCAATCTACAATAAAACAAATTAAAAACCCAAAATATGTTGTCTGCTTGAGAGGAGTACGAGTACTTATCACTTCCGTCTATCGTTGATTCGTCGAAATTATTAGAAATTCCAATAATCTTTTTCTAAATTTTGAATTGTGGAAAATCCCTTCACCAACTCACCTCTTTGTCTGCGACAAAACATGACTAAAATAACCCATACATACATAGTCGTATATGTATACGTTCCAACTGACAGATGATCAGATATGTCATATCAGGCATAAGACTTCTCCGAATAACAACCCAGTTAGCAGAGAGCGTCCGGTGAAAAGAACAGCCAACTTCTATGAGGTTCTACGAGTATGTTCAAAATTATTTTTCGATAATTTTTTCGTTGTATACATTACAAATAGAACATCAACTCAACTCATATCTAATGAAGAACAACATAAACGCCTGGCGTTTATTACGAATGGTCTCAATGTTGATTTAGGAATTGTACTGTCTACTGAAAATATGTAGACTCGTTCGTACGTATCCCGATAAATTCGTTTACTTGATGGCAACTAATTTTACTGATAATCTGGACAATTCATCGACACATAATCGCTAATGTGACACAAAATGGGAAGGTGGCACTTAGGTGTGTATTTGAACAAATCGCGTTATCGAGTGTGCACTGCACATTTATGACTGTTACCGCCGCCGTCATCATCGATCATTTGTAGTTTACAATTTGATTTGTAGCCGCGATTACTTGAAAGAAAGAAGATTTTTTTTCTTGCTCACCAACATAATTCTACGGGCAACCTGGCTACCTGATGGTTTCATCATATAAACAGGAGTGCTAGAATCATAAATAAAAATTATAATTACACGCACTGATAACATGGGGTATGGTTGTTATTTTTATTGCTGTTGTTTTTCTTACCAACTGGCAATTGGTATGGCGACACAGCCGATAGGACATTTCAAGTTAAGCGGAAGATTTATTGGAATTTACTGTTATCTGATGGTGGATTTTTTTTTTAAAAATAAACTTTTCAAAATTTTAATGTTAAATGGATAGGACTACGACGAGTAAATCACTGGCGGATCGTTAACAAATCGTCGGCTGATAATTGGTGGATCAATGGCGGATCATTGATAGATCATCCGCAGATCGTTGCGGGATTATCGAGTGATCACTGGCAAGATATTGGAAGACCACTTGCAAGTCTTTGACAGATCGGCGCTGATTCATAGGTAGTAGATCAAATAAGATCATCACAAAACACTGCCAAACCGTGTCCAGATCGATGCTGGTACATGAATAAATTATCAAAAATGCATGGTTCTAAGATCTAAAGATCATTTAAGACAATCGCAAAGTATGGCCAGATTATGAGATCACCGCCTAGTCATCGTCAAATCAAAACCTGTCTGATTGCCGCCAGATCCTCGTCAGATCTCTGAAGCTCATTTAAGATCGTTAAAATACATATATTGCTGTCTGATAATATATGTTCATATCCAAACCTCTTAGGAAGATCATTGTCAATATTCAAATCCCTGACAAAATCTGAAAATCTAGTCCTAACCAAATCGCCGCCCTCCTAATTCTTCTGTGAATGGCCCAAACATGTGCTAATTACAGAGCGACAAATCTGGCCGGCAATTCGTTTTTCAATTCAGTCCCATATCATCCAGTAATTCTTTTATTATTTCATTAAAGCACATGTATGTAGCCGAGCATTGTCATGCATGAAAATCATCCCACGGATATAGACATGGATCTTTGTTTCGTCATAGATCTGGCAGTTGTAAGCAGCGTTGATTATGCCTTTCCAATCCCAGAAAACAGTTGTATGGAATGGATGTTTCCTGCAGAATGACGGGTCTTTGCTTTTCGAAGCGGTACTTCTTCAGGTTGTCGGCACTCCATTTGGTTCTATCACAAGATCATCTTCTTCTCCTCAATATCGTGCCAAAAGACATTAAAAAACTCCAAAGCATATCTTCGATCAGGAGGCGAATAACCCAGCGTGTGGATACTTTTTTGAAATCCACGCACTCCCGTATCATATATTGACAAGAATTTCGTACCTGTTAATGAACGACAGGCCGGATTAAAGCATATAAGGTTTGAGGCCCTGGTAGTGACATCTACAATATTATATTCAGTGTAAAGCAAACGTAAGTCCGATGTCTGTGATGTGTCGGATATTTTTGAAATTCTGTGCTTAACGAATGTGTTATATGTACTTTTGCGTCTTGGAATAAATTTATAGAATGGTATTTCTAGAGTCGCTGTAAGGAACCTGCGTTGGGAACGTCTGTATGCCCGATTAGCTAGAGGATGCTGGCAGCTCCCGACGTCTCTAAAAGGTCAACGACTTTCCTGCTTTACCTCAGTAGGAAAGTCTGGTGTCGTAACGTGGGATTTCACTATTACTAAGCACCCAAATATGCTAACCATAAATGATACAACAGCCTGCGACTCTTATTGTGAAAGTGACAACGAAACCCCGGAACAATTCCACCGAGAGTGTCAGATCTATGCTCGCATCTAGCTTTATTAATTATTTCTGTCGGAACAGAGCACTTAGACCAAGAACTAGACCATTGTACTTTTTGTAAGTTCCATTTAATGAAATCTTTCAGTCTTACGAAGAAAGATGTGTAAGCGCTTCAGTGATAAGGTGCTTACAGTACCAACACTCATCACGTCAGCGCCGAGTACCTGCAGCCTTATGCGAGCGTAAGCCGGGCATTCACAGAAATAGTGCTCCGCAGTGTTGTCATCACTTTCAGAGCAAGCATTACAGGATGTTGTGTCACTTATGGCCAGCACATTTAAGTGCATAGCAAAAGTGTAATACCCTATCACGATGGTAGCAAATAGGCTGGGAAGCATTCATTTGGTCTGCCTGCATCCTGGGGAGCTGTGGCATCTGGAATTGTGCTCATTTGAGACCCAACTGTCAATGGAAGTCTTAACCGAGGACGCAGGCAGACCCAACGTTAGGTTCGGGTCCTGAAAAACTCTTCTCTGAACCTTGCCTGGCCAGTTCCCGTGATCCCATTGGGACCTGGGACCCCGATAGGGGTCACGTAATTTAGCCTTCCGACTGCGTTCAGTGATCTCTTCCATTTTTTGAACGAGTTTTGAAGTTGGTAAGGCGGTTCGGCAAGCATCTAAGCGCAGCTTGGCTGTCGCTACAGATGCAAATGATTTGCTCCGTCCACAGGTTCTTTGCACTATACAATAGTTCGCTGCCATCAGGATTGCGTAAATCTTCGCCTGGAAGAAAAATACGAGTTTTTCTATCGTGAAGTGAAATCTTACGTCCTACAGAAAGATACCAGTGCTACATCCTATATTGGTTTTGGAGCCGTCTGTGAAGAGCCGACTGCATTCTTTTCCTGGCTCAGACTCTGGCCGAAACCAATCCTGGGCACACGGAAAGTCGATTTCGTATTTTTTCCGCAACAGGAGTTCTGGTGTCTTTGCATCGATCGGCATGTCCATAAGACCAGAGTCATAAGACAGCTGCGTGTTGTACCAAAGATGGCTTTGAGAATGCAGCCCATGATATGAGTATTAAGGGGAGGGAGATTCAGATTGTGTCTAGAGCGGAGGCAGCAGTTCTGGGGAAAGCCCCCATGCATCCGACACAAACCGTTCTTTGAATTCTGCAGCAATCACGTATTTTTGAGAGAGCTTATTGCACCAGACAACCGACGCATAGGATATAATCGCCTTATCATAGCCGTGTAGATCCAAAGGGGCCTTTTCGGTGGCAGGCCCCCTGTCTTGCCGATAGCTGACCTCCGACGGATGCACACTAGACATAGAGCACTCGATCTGGGCTAAAAACACTGCACATTCCAACCACGCACGCGAGTGCAAAATTACAAAAAAAAAATAGTGCAAACAAAAAAATTATTGGCGTGGTTCGGTGAATCGGGAAAAAAAATCATAGTGCGCGCACTCCAACATCTCCTGCCCCTGGTCGGTGTGCTGTTGTTTGCACTCGGCCACTGCCATTACTGTATATCTAACTCTGTTATGCAGCAGAGGCAGTGACTGAACTCATGTAACAACTGATGAATAGCGGGTTGCAAGTGTTAATTCTGTTGGTGCATTGTTTCATTTTGTTGTTCTGACATACTCGTAATACCTACAATAATTTGAATCGTTAAGCAAACTTTAGAATTTTCACGTTGCAGCCTTGCTTATTTGTGTCTTTTGTGTTTGTTAATTAGTAATGACTCGGGAATTTAGAGTGGACATATCAAATATACCCGGGCTAAAAGGTAATCAAAAAGGTCGCACTGCAATGTGCGACGTCTCTGTCGTAGTTGAGTCGCCTGTCCGCAGCTGTTCGAGCAACGTGGAAGATTAGTGGCACCGCCAATTTGTCCTGGATCAGACCTTTCATATCTAGGTAGAGGAACACTTCTGGAGGAACAAAGCCGTCGAAGCGAACTCTCTCATGATACATATAATTAGGATAGTAAGCCCCGGAGATCAGGTTGTTCGATGAGGTCATTGCTCTTGCAATGTGCCTTCGAGTCAACTTAATGATGAAATTGTCCACTCTTATTAGGTTCGCCCTATTGTACAAGACCTCATTAGGATAGAATTGTATGTACTCAGACTCTGGTGTTCTGTATAAGCGAAGACAAATCCTAAGACAAGCCCTCTCAAACACCAGAATCTTTTCCATTAAGCTTGCTCGTACATTGAACCACACGGGACAACCAAATACCAGCATGGGCCTGATAAGGGCCATGTAGCAGATTACCTTTACCCTCGCATCGCGTTGGCTGCTATAAAACAGTCTCTTTGTAAGGGCAAAAGCGCCTTTAGCTCTGACCAGAGCAGCATCTACATTTTTGCTAAAATACAGAAACTGATCTAGCCAAATCCCAAGGTATCTGACTACATTTCGACAGGCAAGAGGCTGTCCGTGTTGTCCAATGATCGAGAACTTTCGCCAATTTTTTCTGGTATCCCTAGAGGCTCCAGACAACGGCGTCCTAAAGAGAATGGTTTCCGACTACTGAAAGTTGATTTTCAACTTCCAGTCATCGCAAAATCGTCTTATCTTATCGAAGTCACGCTGCAAGAGAGTATTAATCACCTCGATTTTTTGACCTGTTCTGTACGCTATCAAATCGTCTGCGTACTCAATAGTATGGGGAAGTGAACCTATCAAGTCGCTTGTAAAAATGTTGAATAGGATCGGTGAATTGACCGCGCCTTGCTAAAGACCATTTTTTATTTGAAATATTCCAACATAAGTCACATCACCATTCTTCACGATGAACTGTCTGTTGGTTAGCATATTATAAAAAATGTACAAGAGTGGTTTACTGATCCCCAGCCTAGTCAGCTTATAGAAAAGACCCTCTAACCATACGGTGTCGAAGGCCTTCTCCAAGTCAACAAGGCAGGCACCAGTGCACTGTTTCTTGCCTTTGTTCCATTGGATATCGGACACCAGTTTAGACGCGGCATGTGAGATATCATGTCCCGCCTTAAAACCGAATTGATTATCCGGAACTATATGTTTGTCCTCAACCCACCTAGACAGAGCTCTATTGATTACTTTTTCAAAATCCTTACTGATATTCGGAAGGAGACTTATCGACCGGAGATTCGCCGGATTGGATATATCCTTTCCCTTTTTGGGGATAGGTTGAACCACCGCCGTTTTCCAATGCGCTGGATAATGTGCATTATTCATTGCATTATTAAACAGGGTGGAGTACTCGTAAATGTCCACCGCTTCTAGAGGAAGATGTCGAAGCACAATGTTCGGAATACCATCGGTCCCCACTGACCTCTTAGCCCTGATTGTGTCGAAGATCTCATGGAGTTCTTCCTTCGAAATGAACGGGTTAGGTCACCCTCTCTGGAAATGACATTATTTGCCATATTTTCGTCGCTGAACCGGGTGAGACCAGAGCCCTCGGATCGCCAGTTCCCTATTTCATTTCGAATGCAGAAGTCGTGAACCAAGACGCGATTGTCCAGGTCGTAAATAGGGCCAATGGTATCAGTGGCCTTGTATACTTCCTGGAAAGTCGCCCCTATGGTCTCAACCTTCTCCTGCGGATCCCCGATCACAAAGAAGTCATCATCGTCAGCGGCTTCATTTGGATCAATACCTGCTATTGTCAGTAAACGTTCGTTGTTTGTTGTCCGGGTTATTTTAAGACACTGAAGGTCGTTTTAATTTCTTCTCCGAAATAGTTTATTTATTTGCGGAAACATATTCGGGTTGCTGGTGTTTACAGCCCGAACCTTGTTGTTCCAATATGAACTTACAGAAATTCTGTAATTCTCTTTTATTAGCGTTTGAATATTTTTAATCGACGACTTCAGTGTCCTAATCTCCGGGTCCTGTCGATCAGTTAACTGTCTGTACAAGTTTTTTAAGTCTTGTCAGAAGTCTACTTTTCTGTCGGTGCAGTGCGTTAATAGTAGGATTGCGGAACAGGTCTTCGTTAGTCGTATGTCGATACTGCGGTATTGTAGTGTCCATAGTTTGTTTAATTGTCTCGTCCATTTGTTTTAGGTAATGGTTGATCTCCTCGTTTGACAAATTCCTATTGGGCGGTGGGTGGAGAGTGTTCGAGGAGAGCGCTCTTTCCAAGGTTGCGGAGAAGCGTGTCCATCGAGTCTTACTGTAGTTGTAAGAATATCTTTGGACAAACTCCTCCAATTCCGCAATTTCGTTGGGAACTGTAATTTCGGTGCTAAAACCGCAATTGTCACTGTCATACACGAATGTGCGCAGACAGTTTAATGTTTGTAAGTTCGTACCTGTCAGTCGTATACGTTCGTCGTACAGTAGTAGATCCAAATAAGACCCGCCTCTGGGAAACGACGGGTTATCCGTCGCTTTAAGACCGAGTCTGTACATGACATCGTGCTGACCCCACCAATCGAGTAGTAGGTTCCCTCTAGTATTTGGCAAATTATTTCCCCAATTTCTGTGTCTAGCGTTGAAATTCCCGCCGATTATAAAATAATTCTCCCCCGATTCCAGCCTCAGAAGTCGAAAAAGCGTGTCGAGCTCTGTAATAAATAGGGTGGATTGTGAAGCCTCAGGTGCATAAACAGAGGCCAAGTACAGCCGCTTTCCACTGCGAAGCGGAATGTAAATGACAACTGCCTCCAACACCCGGAACCTGCGCAACACTCCCTTGTACACACTGTGAAATTTTATACCTTCTTTAATGAAGATCGCGACACCACCTCCACGTTTGGATCTGGGCCGGTTTCTTCTTCTAACAATATAATTATTGTACTCCAGTTTGTGATTATCAGTTAGCTTGGTTTCGCTAGCGAAAAGCACATCAGGAGTTTGGTCTTCTAGCAATTTAAACATCGCGGCTCTTCGTTCGA
Source organism: Volucella bombylans (assembly GCA_949129095.1). Taxonomy (NCBI): domain Eukaryota; kingdom Metazoa; phylum Arthropoda; class Insecta; order Diptera; family Syrphidae; genus Volucella; species Volucella bombylans. Next base: position 120,675,358 of record OX422142.1, on the reverse strand, counting down.
TCCTAATCAGTGAATTAACATTCACCGCAAGGACTTTCAAAGTTTGCTCCACCACGTGCGTACCCATTACAACATGTGTTGCAGCGCATAGATCTGGTCCACCCGCTTGGCCTGTTCTTATACCTGCTGTTGCAGCTGAGCCATCTGCCCTTGGATTGCGAGCAAGATGGCCAGCATGTTAGGTGCAGCTTCCGTTGTTCTCGGCGTTGGCGCCGGAGAAGCAACAGTCGATTGCTGTACCGTAGCCCCCCTACCTGACGCCATTTGGGCATAGGAAATTTGGGATATGACGGTTGGTGTTTGAAATCTGACAGGTGAACGTTTGACCTCCATCTTCTGCTGCCGAGCCAGCTTTGCTTTCTTAATGTCAGCGAACTTAGAACAACCCCGATAGTTTGCGGTGTGTCCCACGTTTCCACATAAATAACACACACGAGAGCTTCGACCTATCGGATGCTCCGCCAACACCCAGAGCACACTCTTCAATGCGCACTTCACGCATCGAGGCTGCATTTGGCAGTTTGACGCGGCGTGCCCGAACCTCTGGCAGCGAACGCATTGTATAACGCCTTCACTCCGTTTTAGTTTTTCCCAGTGAACCACCTGGTAGTCTAGGACATTGATACTCCTTTAACTATCCAGACGGCTTTCGGGACTGAGCTGCACCAGGAAGAATGGCAGACTCCGTTTCTCGATAACTTAATTGTTTTTGTTAGTTAATGTACAATTCTGTCCTGGACTGTAGCGCCATCTTATTAAGTAAGTAAATTTTGCAATAGCAAAGCTTTCGTTTTATTGTAGCAATACCGTAAGACACCTATCTACGTAAATAATGAAAAGAAGTTGCCCGCGGTCGCAAAAATCAAGCTTTTCTAACCAGCTCCATCAATAGGAAACTCTTCCGTTAGTATTGGTCACCAAATTGGCTTAACTTCCTTCCAACAGGCACCTAGAGTGCGTTATGTATAGTATTCAAATGTGACAAATCCTTCTCGAAGCTTCTGTTCCTGTCTTCTAAGTATCATATCACCTTTGTAGTAACATGTCGAACTTTTGACAGCAAGACTCCGGCTTCAGTATTCTTTGTTTCGAGTCTCTAAGTTTTAGTTGAGCAAACTAAATGTATGCATAGTGACAATGAAAAACAAAACTTCAATTCAATACTATACTCTTTCTTAACTTTCAAATATGTAATTCCATAAATAATGTGCCTAATCGATGCTCTTAAAGTTTCGCTAATTCAACTGTCATCGTATGAATAGTTTCAATACCAAACCTAAACTATGACCGTGGGAAAGTCAAACACCAGCGACCACAGAACAGTCACGTAACGCAGTTAATAATTTAATCTTTGCTTAATCGCAGCAAATACGAGTACCTACGAGCACAACCCAAAATTCCGCATTCTCCAACAACAGATACTTGGACAAACTTTACACTTTGGTTTCTCCAGCGTCGTCATCGTAGCACCTATCAGTAGCTATAGCAGTCACCCGGTTGTGTTTATGTTTATCCCCCAGCGGTCGGAGGTGGTAGCTGTGGCTGAAAGTGCCTGGCATTTGTGCCAGAAACCATTAAATTCAAAATGTACTCAAACAACCACTTAATGATGGTGAATCTGCCTCTGCGTCTTATTCCAGCTACTGCCAGAGAAGTCGACCTGATTAAAGAGTGGCACAGACCCTAAGTGGTGGCTTCTATTTGACTTATCTAGGTTTTGGCACAGGCATGAGACATGAATCAGAAAGAGAGAGAGGGAGAAGTTTTGTGGCATAGATTCCAATTGAACTGAATGGTTGGTATTGGTCGAATCTGAAGATGCTGGCAATTAGTAGTGACTTGACTTTGTGCGCACTGTTTGTTTGTCCAGCAGATTACATTCGCCGTAAAACAGAAGCTGCTTCCATTACAATCATTTGCAGGATGGTGATCGTAAATTAAAAAAAAAAATCGAAAATCCAGTCCGTTTGCGGAATTTGGCACCCACGATTCGCTCTTGAACCACGTATATTTGGTACTGAAGTGGCATGGAGTTCTCAACTCGTTGGGTAGGCGCTGGTGGAGGAGATGGTGCTTTTATTGGAAATAAAGTGAAATGGCTGGGTCAATAGAATTTATGTACTCTTGGCGCGAAATAATAAATGTGTTTGATGGAGGTATTGGGGTCGGTATTTTTATTTTATTTTTTTTCCAGAACTTTAATGGCTTTGGCTTTGGGTAGTTGAGATTCAGAATATTGGCGCCAGCACGTATGAATGGAATGGAATTTTCAATCTAAACTGTTTACAGGGTTAAGAATAATTGAGAGACGACTCGATTGAATGGCATTGGCGGTAAGTGTTTATTCTTCTAGTTTCTGCCAATAAGTTTAAAGTCAGAAAATGCGTTTTCCTCTTTCGTAATACCTATTCCTCGTCTGCTAAATGACGAAACTTAAAATCTTTAACCGCACATTTTGCAACTTTACTGGTAAGATGTACTTTACGCAAGGTTTAGGCGAAAAACGGAGAAAAAAAAACAGCGCTGGATGCTTTCGATTCTCGAGATATAAACACGTTCAGATGGGAACCACACTTGACTGGCGTACTCTAGGGGGGCGAACAAAGGTAATATAGAGGGACCTGGTCACGCATGGGTTGGTGAATTCTTTCGACCACCATTTTACATAAGGATTACCCCATCCATATGTAAACGGTATTGAGCTCCCTATCGCACAAAATGCCGAGGTCTCGAAGAGAATGAACGGAGGAGATAGGTTGATTGTGGAGAAGGTAGAGTCGGAAAGGAGATTGGTGCCGTTTATGTGAAAAGGTGGTGGATTGGCATTTGGAGATACTCGTATTAAGTTTGTAACAATTTTTGGGGAACCAGATCGAAAAACTATCAAGGTCTTGTTGAAGGAGGAAAGAGTCATAGGGTGAGGAAATAGTTTTGTAGAAACAAACGATTTTGCTGTGTCCAAACAATAAGTACGGACGGAATTTATTGGTGTCAATTTCCTATTAATCAAACTTGAAATTAATGTCTTTAAAATAATTGACCAGTTTCAGGTATAAGCCTATTATTGCAGTTTTTGCTTTATCCTTAAAAAATTATCGGGCCATGTTGCCGTCATTGGTATTTCCTCAACCTTGTATCTGAAATTCTACTAAGATTCCCAATTCAGATCTAAGTTCATTTTGTAATAATTATTTTCTATTTTTAACTGCTAGTTTCTCTTCAGCTCCTCTTGCCAGCCAGATACAACTAGCGGTGCTTCCATAAATATAATGTGTGCATGAAGACTTTGTAAGCCGTATGAATAGGCAGTGGTGTTAGAAGGTTTTTGTAAGCAAAGTTCAATATTGTTCATGTCGTTAGGAGATGCCTTACATATATAGCAAACTGAGCTAGGCCTGTTCTCCATAACAGCATTACATGTTTTGCCATCTACCATTGTTTTGAACAAAGTATGATTAACTAAAACAGTTTCGTCGTTAAAAGTTACCCTTGTGGCATCTAGACAATTTATTTTGGCTTCCATATGGTTGAACTCTCTTGTTATTGTCTCAATATTTTGCTTTGCAAATTCGAAACGTACTGGACAGCAGTATCTTGGAGAAGATGTTGCTTGTTTTCGTTTTTTGTAATTTTATTATTTCTTTTTCTTATTGAACAAAAATTTAGATCTGATGAGATTATGTATTAGATCATTTCTTTGGATTACATTCTATTTTTGGTTTTTTTTTTCTTTAATCTACGTTAAGTTTATTAAATGGTTTTGTTTTTTTTCTGGTGTTGGGAAGAAAAGTTATTTTTATTAAGCAAAGTTATTAAATCGCCCCTGTAGTCTGGCAAGCGCACAGATGTTGCTAAACAATCACAACCAAATCAACTTCAAACCAGTCTCAGTCAACTGTGTTATTGAAACACTTAAACGAGTTCTGTGTGCCGTGTCGCGAAAAAAAGTACAAAAAAAATATTTGGCACCAAAACATATTGCGGTAAGTATAGTAAAATTTTCATTTTTTCAAAAACTATGAATATTAGACAAAAATGGTATATATAAATAGAAAGTAGATAAAATTGACTTTTTAGTGCGTTTTTGTTAATCTCGTTAAACCAGGTTGGGTTTCTATATTTTTGCTGGGGCGTCTTGGAATCAGAAATTTACAAAACACCCCAACAAAGTAAGTGTAATACGCCCCAATGCTGTATTGAAATATATCTCTTATCAGCGCTTGTTCAAACTATTTCCAACCTCTTCAAAGCTTAAACGATGATTCAGAAATCGACAGGAGTATCGAAAATGAGCCTGCTGCTAAAGCAGTCGAAAGTGTTAATTTTGGTGGGGGCGAACGCCCCCATTTATTCGGCTTAATACAAGCTATAACTTACAAATTAAACTTAAACTAAAACTTAAAACTAAGGTTGGTTGGAGTGGTGAAGGAGAACGGATTTGAGGTAGGGAGTGGTGCGGTGGAAGTCAAAGACGGTAGGGTTTGAGTTGATTTGACGTAGCATACGGGAGATTGCTTCGTTCGCGCCATAGGAGGTGTGCTGGGCTGGTAGATAGAAGAGTCGAGGGGTACGTAGATTACGAGGGTTAGTGTTGAGGAAAATGGAGTTGTGAAGGGACGCACATTCAACGTGACCTGAAAGGAGTCGATGAATGAAGAGAAAGTCTGCTGCATCTCTGTGATCTTCAAGGGTGTTTAAGTTGATAAGGTTGAGACGGTTTTGATAGGGGGACAGATTAAAAGGATCATCCCAGGGCATACATCGAAGAGCAAATCGAAGAAAACGGCGCTGAATGCCTTCAATTCTCGAGATATGAACACGATGATATGGGGACAATATTTGACTGGCGTACTCTAGGAGGGGGCGAACAAAGGTAATATAGAGGGATCTGGTCACGTATGGGTTGGTGAATTCTTTGGACCACCGTTTTACAAAACCTAGTGCAGAGTTGGCTTTGAGGATTATCTCATCCATATGTAAACGGAAGTTGAGCTCGCTATCACACAAAATGCCGAGGTCACGAAGAGATTGTACGGAGGAGATAGGTTGGTTATGGAGAAGATAGAGTCGGGTAGGAGATTAGTTCCGCTTATGTGAGAACGTGATGGATTGGCATTTGGCGATGTTAAGTTCCAAAGAATTTTTGAGGCACCAGATCGAAAAACTATCAAGATCTTGTTGAAGGAGGAAAGAGTCATGGGGAGAGGAAATGGTTTTGAAAAATTTGGTATCGTCGGCGTAAAGGGAGACAGACGAGTGTTTGATGATCATATCGAGATCATTTATGGTTAATATAAAAAGAAGGGGACCGAGATGGCTGCCTTGTGGAACTCCAGAGGTGGCCAAAAATGGAGCGGACTGGGCTGACCTAAAACGAACACTGTAAAAACGGTTTTCGAGGTAAGAGGATATCCATTTTAACAATATGGGTTCAAAGCCGAGGGCAGACAATTTAAAGATAATTAACCGATGAGAGATTTTATCGAAGGCTTTGCTAAAATCGGTTGCAACTACATCGACTTCATTGCCATTCTCTAGGGCAGAGAGGGCAAAGGATACGAATTCAACGAGATTTGTGGTGGTTGACCTACCCTTTAGGAAGCCATGTTGTATAGGGGAAATAAGTGATTTGCATTGGAAGCTTAGAGCTTCATACAAAATACTTTCGAAGAGTTTGGGTATATGGGAGAGTTTAGCGATGGGACGATAGTTGGTTATTTCATTCTTTGATCCTTTCATGTGGATCGGGGTTATGAATGAGGTTTTCCAAGCCTGAGGAAATTCTCTCTTGTGAAAGGGATACACGGAAGAGATTAGAAAGGGGAAGGGAAAGAGAGGAAGAACATTTTTTAAGAAATATGGCAGGGAGGCCATCTGGGCCGGGTGTGAATTCGTCATTGAGTTGGTGTAATTTATATTCGATATAAGATGGGTCCAAAATATGAGAGAGAAGTGGGCCATTGGAGAAGTTCAGTAGGTAACTAAAATAGGATGGATCTGGTACAAAGGAGTCGTTGGTGAAGGATTGTTTAAAAAAGGTGGCAAATAGGTTGGAAATGGTGAGTGGATGGGTTGATGACCTGTTGTTGAAAGAGAGGGAAGGAGGGTAACCATCGGACTTTCTTTTGTAGTTAACAAATTGGAAAAAGGACTTAGGGTGGTTTATAAGGTTGACTTGCGCATTGTTAAGGTAGCGCTGGTAAAGGGAATCGTAAAGTTCGGTGAAATGAAGATAAGCACCAAGATAGGAATAGTCGGTAAAGGATCTGGTACGCAGGAAAACAGCCCATAACTTATTTCTCTGATTTCGTAAGGAACGAAGCTTGCGATTATACCAGGGAGGACTAGTAGATGATGTTTTAAGGCGGGAAAACGGAACGTAAAGGGAAAAAGAATTAAATATTTCTTTATAAAAAATGGATAAGGCATCATTTATACTTAGGTTGTGAAAGTTAAAGAGGGATCTGGTGAGATATTCACTGATTTTGTGAAAGTTTGCTTTATGAAAGTCGTGGGATGAGAGAGTTGTGGGGGGAGTGGACTGAAGAAGTTATGAAAAAATTAAAGTTGAAGGGGGGATGGTAGTTATCGATTGTTGAGAGAGATAGGGGACAAAGTGAGACTGAGGAGTTAATTGGATCTGTTGTGAAAATAAGGTCTAATTGCCTGCCCATAAAATTGGATATATCACTGACTTGGCATAGACTTGAGTCTGTTAAGCGATCTAAGAAGAGACATTCCTTAGCTGAGTTGGCATTTGAAGCGATGAAAAACGATTGATCATCTGATGGAGTCCACTGTACCTGAGGAAGATTAAAGTCGCCGAAAATAAGGATATCATCAACAGAGTCTGACAGGTCAATTAAATGATCGATCGCATCAATAACAAATTGGTAAGATTCGATAGGTTGAGCTGGTAGGATGTAGCAACATATAACTTAAAGGGACTTGAGAGGCAGTGATATTTTTATTGCGACAAAGTCGGCTTTAGAGGATGAAGAAATTGTAATGGGGGAAGAGTTAAGGCTGTTGTCCATCGCCAGTAGGACGCCTCGACAGGGGGAATCTTTATTTGTGCGGGTAGGATCGTCGTCGCGGAAAACATTAAAAGTAGGAGGGAACAATTCCTGGTTCTTTATATCGGGAATCAAATTGGTTTCGGTCAAGGCGTAGATATCAAAGGGAAGAGCATGCGATTGACGTAGGACAGCATTGGTTTTAGAGCGAAGACCTCTTACATTCTGGTAGTAAAATGTAAGAGGGATGTTGTGGAGTGGAGGTGTGAGGCAGGATGGTTTAAGCGCTAGCAAGGGAGGCACGTTATGGACGAACAAATTTGTCGTGGTCGGCTCGGCTTCGCTGTAGGTGTGATACTCGTTTAGAGTGAACATAGTTGCCGAATGCAGCGAGGTCGTCTGCTACTTTCTGAGGGGACATGTCAAAAATCTCGTGGTACCTGACATAAAGGTTCCTGAGACTGATTCCTGCTGGATGGAAACCATGACGCTGGTTTTGGTTTTCCCTTCGTAGCAGACCGAGTCCGATTTGTCATGTAGATAGGCAAGAAAGAGACGAATGTTTTCATATATCTTTCTTTTTCTGAGCCTAGAGAGAGCATATCGACTTCCTGTAGTGCCAGTGGTTTGCTGTGTTAGTTTAACAGTGGGGGAAAAAAGGGGATCAAGAATAGGAGCATTGGAGGAGGGAGATAGAGATAAATGATTGGATATGGAGTTGGACGAGGGATGAGATGTGGGGTTTAGGGTATGGGACTTAATGAAATTAGGGTCCTTAGCTCCAGTTTTAAGGTCGAAGTTGGGAATTGAGTTGCTAGCTGGGTTTGGTGGCGTATCAAAAATAGGGACTGGGGCCCGTGAAACCGAGGGAGATGGCGAGTTAGAAGCGGGATTTAAGATAGGTGTTAAGTCAAAAGAGACACGTTGACGTCGGGGCTTGGTTTGGGGGTGGAATAGACAGAGTTGGAGTATGGGTGGGAGGCTTAAAATTAGGAAAAATTTTTGTTTTAAAGCTCCAATTGGAGCTGGGTCTATTTTGAGAAGAGGAGGTGGATCTTGGCAAATTGGATTTACTTGCTAACTTGATAGATGGTTTAGGTAAGACGGACTGCTTGACTTTATCCTGCTTCTTGGTCGTATTTTCCAACCATTTGCAGACACGCATCTTTCCAAGGTTGAAATTGTTGCTGGCTGGTTTATGGAATAGCCATTCGTATTTGGCCGGCATATTGAGCTTGAAGCTGCGCTTACTTCTGTGGTGAGATGTTGGAAGTAAATTGCAGTGGCTAATGGTGATGCCATATTTCTTTACGAAGAAACTCGAGATCCAATCAGCATCAGCGTTTGGTGGGGCGCCTTTGATAAGAAGCGTAGTGACCAATTGATTCTTCGAAGCAAGCTATCAAGTCGACGCTGCCATTCGGAAGGTGTCCAAGTTGAGTTGAAGTGATTGATAAGCTTCCGTGGGGCAGCGATTGGAGGAGTTGACATAGATGTGTTCTTTATTGTCAGGTTGGAAGAAACTTCGCAGGAATCAGTAGGTTGAACCGTCCGCAGATGACTTGTATGTGGGGGTTAGCGTGAATCCACTTCAGGTTCCATTAATTCTGGCATTAGCGATGTATTATAGGGAACATTCTGGTAAGGCTGCGGGAAGTTTGGTGGGTCAACGATTTTGCTGTTTATTGTTGCGATGTGATGTTCAATATCGCATACGAGGGATCGAGTCGCAGTAAGTTCATCACTGACATCGTTCACTTTGTCGAAGATAAATTCGAGCATAGGATCGGTTGTTTGCGTGACGAGGACTGGAAATGAATGTCAATGTCGTCACGCAGAGAGCTTATCAACTCGCAAATTTTTTGGTTGGATATAACTTGCGTAGAACAGATGGCTTTGATGTCACTTAACACTTTATCCAGGTGACCTAAGGGAGTTTCTTCATTCCTGGATCTCCCGGAGTCTAACTCGATTAGACCAGCAATTTGTTTATCCATATGCTTTACTTTGGATTTTATTAGTTCGGCTGCACTGAGTTCCGTAACTCTTCAACACTCTTAACACTGCTTTCGATGACCAAGATTTTGTCCGTGATCTTTTTCGCGAGTGCGTCTTGGTAGGAGTCATTGGAATCGCTTAGGCATTTTATTGCCAAAAGAACATGCGAGAGTGAGATACACTTGCACTCATCACAGAAGAAAAGGAGGTTATCAGAGAATTCCTTGATAAACACCGTATTTCTTTTGTTTAACCCGACACAAATGGCATGAAAGGCTTTCCCACAGATGCCCTTGCAAGCTACCCAGTCAGCACTGCAGTCATCGATTACACAATTGGCAATTCCGCAAGACATGTTTAAATTAGTTGTGTAGGTCAGTGAGGGTATAAATATTAGGTCGAATTATTGGTTTTATTTTTTTTTTGTATTGCTTGGTTGCAATTTTATATAGTTAGGGGCTTTGCACTGAAAAAATTGCACAAAAAAAATTAGAGAATTCAAGCACTGGGGTTAAGAACCGGAAAATGCAATTTGACGAAAATTAATTAAAGGCAGAATAAGAAAAACACGTCTGTCTGGTTTGAGTAACTGACTAGAACGTGGTCATACCGATATACCCAGCAACCTTCCCAGCGACATCTGTGGCAACACTTTAGACAACAATTCCAATACATTGTTTACGGCAGAAGAGATAAATTCCCTTTGTATGGAGATGATAGCGAAATTATCAGCATGCAAAAATAAAATTGACTAATTCAATGTTATCGCACATTCAGCGATTAAGTTTTTATACTCTAATGATAAATGATATGTTAAATAGAAATCTGAAAATTAAAAATTGGAATACAAGAGGTATACGCGGGAAAATTGTCGAATTTTTGTTTTTTTTAAACAGTAGCAACATTGACATTGCCTTGGTCACTGAAACCATGTTATAAAATGATCTCAAACTATCCACACCTAACTATATGTAAATGCTATCGATACGATAGAATAAATAGACGAGGTGGTGGTGTTGCCATTTTAATTAAGAGATCAATCCAACATTCGCTTTTAACTGTAGTGAGAAAGCGCTACGTAGAAAACATTGGTATTGAAATAAATTTAAGTAACCAGCAGCAGTTAAAAGTATTTTGTGTATATTTCCCTGGCGGTCGCGTTTCTAATGACAAAAGAATTGCCGTCAAAAATGATTTTTGCAGGTTATTCTCCTTGAATGGAAAAATACTTTTTGTAGGAGACTTTAACTGCAGACATAAGGACTGGGGTTGTTCAAGACCTAACTCCTGGGGAAATATTCTGTTTGATTTACTCGTATGTATGTGTTAACCTACCAGTTTCTGTAATGTTTCCCTCTAGTCCCACCTATTTCCCTTGTAGTTCCCGTGGCCGGCCATCCGTTCTAGACTTATTCATTACTAATGTTCCTAGCTTAATATCACAGCCAACTGTTGTTAACGTTCTTAGCTCTGATCACACTCATGTTTTTTGCAAGGTTTTGTAAGTTTATCAAAGATTTAAAAAATGCGAACTGGGTACGTTTCAGATCTGAGATCAATAATATATTTCGAGGTACAAAGGTACAATTGACAACGTAAAAGCTATTTCCAGTAAAGAAAATATGGATGCTATTTTAAAACAGTTTTCAGAAATCATATTAAATGCTGCTGAAAATAGTATTCCAAAGAAAACTATAAGTGAAGTTAACATAAAACTTCCCCCCTATATTTTAGACCTAATAAAAATAAGAAACGTTTACCGAAAAAACTGGCAGAGATATCGGGACCCTCTTTACAGACATGCGGTATCAAATATCAATAAGATCATTGCCCTAGGAATATCACAGCCTCGCAATAAAAACTGGAACAGAAAGCTGAACTCATCAAGGTAAATCAACTGGAATGCTTTTACTAGATATCGAAAAAGCATTTGATACTGTCTGGCACGATGGTCTTCTTTACAAAATGATACAATTTAATTTTCCGTCCTATATTTGTAAGTTAGTTCAAAGTTTCTTATCTAGTCGTTGTTTTAAGGTCTATGTTAATAGTGGTGTCTCAAATTTAATAACTTTTGATTTTGGATTAGTTTTTATTTTACTAACATCGACTTATATTCATTTATAGTTTGGCCAATACTAAGCAGTTATTAGAGTTCTAAAAAGTGGTGAATATAACTTATTATATACATTTTTTGTTTCTTACCGGTATGCACAAATCTACTTTTAAACAAATCATGTTTTATCTGAAGAATTAAGAAAAGAAAAAAGAAAACGCTTAATATTTTGGTTTTAAACTAAAATAGAGATTGATAAACAAGAGAAAATATCTGCAGGCTATGTTTCTTTGTTTCTTGGTTCTTCGTAATAAGGAAGTCTGCAACTAACTTAGAAAAAATTTACATAACCTTATAGTAAGTATGAACATGCATTAACAAAATAAACAAATACAGCAGACTAATTTACACGAAAAACGCCATAAATCCCTTTCCATGCTTAGTTATCTAACAAATTTGAAGGAGAATAGAATAAACCAGTTTTTTATTTATTTATTTTATATTTATAAATTAAGTCAGTCATCATGTTCCAACGGATTTAGCCTTATGAATTTTTCGCCTCAGAACATATAAAACAATTGCGCCTTCACGAACATTTTTGAATAAACTTATCGTCTCCGTATGGCTCATTCCATGAACTGGCATATTGTTAATCTCTACAATTTCATCGCCAGCCTGTAAGGTACCGTCGTCAGCCGCTTGACCGGAAGGAAATACCGTTTTCACGAAAATTCCCATGTTACCTTTGGGTGAGTCACGTCCTCCGACTATGCTAAATCCTAAGGATTTCATACCATGACCTTTATAGAAGGTTACTGTTCTTAACAAACATTTATGTTGCTCTTCCGTATAAGGTGACTGGCAATGCCGCGGCTCATCCCTAAAACTTGTCATAGTCGCAGCAACTGAACTTTTAAAGTCTTTTTGGTTTATGAAATTTTCAGAATTCGAACATTCAGTATCTTGTTCCATTATCTGTTGCTTTTTCTTACAAAGACTAAATTGATTCTCAGAAAAAGAATTTCGGCTACTTTCAACATTGATAGTCGTTGCTGGAACATACTGAATTGATTTTGTACTATTATTGGTTAAATTAACATTAGCTACTGACGTAGATTCTTTGGAATTGGAGGAAACATTTTCAGTTTCAGTGCTATTGCAATTGATATCAGTTTTAGAAGGTTGAACAAACACACTTAAACGGCTGGAGTTTAAGCGTGAAGATGCAAATCGAAATGATCTGCATCTCGAATTGAAATAGTTAATCGAATTCCGAGAATAATGGGAACGAGGATAAAAATTAGTACTGCTGCTACTACTATCAGTCACATTGGGCATAACATTGTTAGTGTCATCTGGTTTTGCATTATGTTCTGAATCTTTTTCAGCTTTAACATGTAGGCGATGTACATTTGCTAAGTTTGCTCGTGAGGTTAATTCTAAAACAGGATAAGCTGGGTTAGTTCTGGTATTACTATTGCGTTTGGTATTTGTATCGCCCAAAATTTGAGGATTATTAGAATGTTGAAAAGTTTCGGCTCGTTTTTGACTGAGCAGTTGCCATTTTTCTTCATCACTGATGGTGTTAGTTATTGTTGTTACACGATTAGGATAAACAGGTTTATACTCGGACGTACTGTAAAGAGGGGTTAGCTCCAAGCTACGTGGAGATCGGACCCTTTTCGAGTGGTCCGTTTCATCCACGTTTATTTTATTTCCAATACAAGACGTTGAAGATTTTATTTGTGGTGAATTTTGAAGTGTTATTGAGGAATCAGCTATAGATTTTGTATCATCATCATCTTCAACTGCGATTTGAAGGCTTTCAAAGCCGTGACTATTTAGACTATTTGTGCTATTCGTACGGAAGCAGTACGATAGGCTTCTTCGGGCTTTGCTGTAGCAATTATCTGTTTCATTTGGTTCGTTGCAGTTTATTCTGATTTTCGTGCAAAAATCTGTAACTGTCGAAATCTCATCATGAGCAATAACGAGATCTATGCAATTATTCACGAATGTGCAGAGTAAGCTTTGCACTAGATCGAAGGATTGTATACCTCGCAGGCAATGTCCATTGACATTAACAATTTCATCACCAATACGGAGGCGGCCATCTTTGTGAGCAATGCCGCAATTATTAATCTCAACGATCAAATATCGAAACTGTGGTACATTTGCGCTTGTCAAAACAGTTTTCGCCGTTAAAACCAGTCCAATACAATCATTTTCGAAGACTCGTTTGAGTTGTATTTGTCGAAATCGCCGTCGTATAGTTTCCGTTTCGTAATCATAATTATATTCTCCAATAGATACTGATGCGCTGCCATCATTGACGTTTGCTATCGCACTAGATGCATGGACATCAGTCATTAATGAATTCATAGATACTAAACTGTTGCGCTTTACTAACGCATCATCGATTTGAATGCGACCACCATCACTATCGTAACCCGATTCGTTCGAACTCAAGCAACTACTTAATCTTTGGTAAAGTGGTTCCCAGTCCTTTGATGAAATGCTATTATTTCGAGAAACGTCCCCCTGTGGGGAGCAGTTACTGATTGCACTATCATCCGAGGAGTAGCGCTTAATAGAGCCACTCCGATAAATCATCTTTTGCTGATGATTTGGACTAGTGCTAGTTAACGAGATCGTATCAACATCTCGTCGATTGTTTGTAACTGCTGCTGACGACGTAATATGCTCTGTGGTGCGATTTTTAAGTTTTGTCAACGATTGTTTTATTACGGAACCTCCATTTTCTTCAGGCAGAACCGACAAACGAGAACGAAGGAAGGCGTATGGGAAATTTCCACGTTTTGGCGGTTCGTTTGTATTGGAGACTCCCGCCTTAGCGATATCATCACAACTGGACGATTTAAGAGTACACGCATTTAAGGTAGTGTTTTTATGAATAGATTTATTACTATTTTCTAAATTAAGACCTTCTGTGGGATCATTGCATTGGATGTATGAACAGGTGCTTAGTTGACTTGTAGAGCTACTGCGGTAAAGCTGTGGTTCCGAAGCTTTTTCCAAATCATGGGATTTGTGATTAAGCATTCCAGTTGAACCGATTCGATTAAAAAACGATTTTAGAGTTTTTTGTTTATCTTTTGTTAGTGAAGGATTATTCTTAAAACTGTGTGAGTTGTAGAGCTGGGTGAAGTCTGTTTCGGTTCTTTATGATCTTTCTGTTGGTGTGGTTGTAAAGAAATAACCTCAATTGAATCGGAATGAGATGTTGATGAAGAATTAGTTGTATTTGGGGCCGAGGGATAGAAGATACTTTGGTCGTCTGGATGTGATTTGTGTTCGCCTCTTTTAAGAATGTCTAATTTTCGGCTCATTCGTTTGCCCCATGTGAAAACATTTCTTAGTTCCGGTCGATAATCATCGTCATGGATAAGGACGGGCAGAGCTGTTACCGTTGTGTAATTTGGTAGAGATCCATTTTGTCTGGCTAGCTTCTCACTGTTTTTCTGCTTCTCCAGAACGCCACTCGTCGATAACAAACGGTTATACCTGGTCGATAAGGCTGGCTTTTTACCGATACCATTAAGGCCATTAAGCTGTTGTTGTTGAGAAGTGTCATTGTTCCCATATAGATGCACTCCAATTCTTCCATTGACCTCGGTTTTAGAAAATTTTCCACCAGAATCGCTTTCACAAGAAATCTCTGTATGTTGAGATTTTTTGCTTTGACTTGAAGAGTTAGAGAGATTTGTGCAGCTTAGTATTATAACGGGTGAGTCATGTAAGTCTGGCAACGATGAGGATATTGTCATACCGGCAGATGATGATTTCAAACCATTTCCGCAAGTTGATCTCGATGACGAGGAGTTCCTTGGAGTTCCTCAAGGTTCTGTGTTAGGCCCAATTTTGTATAATATCTACCATGCCATGTAGCCATTTTTGCTGATGATACTGCAGTATTTTCGTCGCATGAATTTGCTTTCAATATTGAAAGCAATCTCAATAATGCGATGGAAGTATTAAAAAAGTATTACACAAAATGGAAAATAAAATGGAATGAAGCGAAAATGCAAGCTACGAGTATCTTTTTCACTAGAAAAAGAAAACAATGCTTTCTGCCTTCTAACCCGTTACATATTAATAGAGTAAATATCCTCATGTCAGATATTTCACTACTGTTTTATCTGTATTTACAGATTGCATAAGTGTACAGTGGGAACCTTTTTGGATGAGTTTTCGAGATTTTTGGATAATCAGAAATGTAGAAATTTAATTTTGTTAGGTGATTTTAATATTAATATCCTGTGTGATACACCTGATGTCGATAATTTTTTAACAACGCTTTCGTCGTTTGGCTTTGAGTCTGTTTTGAATCAGGCTACTCGATTTAGCTCTTGTTTAGATCACATTTTTGTAAGGCTTCACAGAAAAATTTGTGTTGATTATAAAACAATTGCATTTGACTTAAAAATAACCGACCACAACCTAACTGGTATTCAACTCAATTGCAGGGTTTCTCGAACAAAAAAACTGGATGCAATTGAAATAAAAAAAATTGATTTTGCCACTTTAAGATCAAGGTTACATTTTGAATTTTGGGATGATGTTTACTATGCCGTCAACCCGTCTGTTGCATTTAATTTGTTCCTTAATAAGCTGCAATTTCATATATTGAATTGTAGTGTGAACAAATGTAAACGAAGTAACAAATTAAAGTGTCTCAAGCAATGGATGACACCCTCATTATTAAATAAAATAAAAAAGAAAAGACGACTTTGCTTAATTATCAATAAACATCCGAATAATCACAGACTTAAGAATTATTACGAAAAGTTATGTAGAGAGGACAAGATTGAAATACCGCTATGTAGAAATATATACTTTAGCAATAGATTGGCAAGAAACATTGGTAACTCGAAAGAGCAATGGCGAGTTGTTAATGAAATACTTAACAAAAATAGATCTTACACAGATATAAGTATTTCAAATAATAATTTAACTGTGTCTGAGCCTATAGAAGTTGCTAATTTATTTAATAAATTTTTTGCTGGTGTAGGTTCTTGTAACAGTGTTTCAAATGTCAGTCAACCTGACAACAGTCCAATACAAAGCAGTATTCAACCAGAGAGTTTTTTCTTTAATAAGTTTACACCGCTTGAAATTTATAAAATTATTATGTCACTTAAAACATCCAATTCGTCGTCTTTTGATAATATTTCAAGTTTTGTATTAAAAAATATTGCGTTTCATATTTCTGATGTTTTATGTTTTATTTTTAATTTTTGTGTCCAAGAAAGGGTTTTTCCTGAGTCTCTGAAAACAGCTGTAGTATTACCATTGCATAAAAAAGGTGACACAATATCATTAAATAATTATCGTCCAATTTCCATTTTATCCGTTTTTTCTAAGATTATTGAAAACGGAATTAAATCTAGAATATTATCATTCTTAGATAAAACTCATTTCTTTAATGATTCTCAGTTTGGTTTTAGAAGCGGTAGATCAACTGAAAGTGCTTTATTAAAACTATGTGGGGAAATCTATAACAGTTTGAATGGTTCTCAAATTCCTTCGACTTTATTTATTGACATAACCAAGGCTTTCGATATGGTGAACCATACTCTGTTACTAAATAAATTATTTAATGCAGGTTTCAGGGGCTTCATTCATGACTGGTTTGCCTCTTATTTAACAAATCGTAAACAAGTGGTAAAGGTAAAAAATGTTTTTAGCTCACATAGTTATTTAAATATAGGTGTTCCTCAGGGATCAGTCCTGGGCCCGATACTGTTTTTAATATATGTTAACTCGCTATTTATTCAACCTTTTAAGGGCAGAATCACGGCATTTGCTGATGATACTGCACTTTCCTATTCCAATAAGAGCTTTCTTGATATGTTTGCCGATGTTAATTATGACCTAGATATACTACGACGATGGTTTAAGTCTCATAAACTGATCATCAGCAACAAAACGAAGTTTATGGTATTTAATATCAAGGGTGTTGTATGCAGAGAGTTGCCTTTATATTATCACTCACAAAGCTGTTCTCGATTTTGTTTAGAAGATGCACATGGACATAATATATCATTTCATAGTCAGGTAAGTTGTAGTGATGGTTGCTTTTTAATTGAGCATGTTGACAGCTTTAAATACCTAGGTATTATATTAGACCATAAGTTTAGTTGGAAGGATCATACATCATATTTGAAGCGGTATTTAAATGCAGTTGTAAGGCAATTATACCACCTTAGCATGTACTGTAAACTACCCATTTTAAAATTGGTTTATAATGGTATTTTAAAATCAAAACTGCGGTATGGAATTTCTTGCTGGGGAGGCACTTGTTTTAATACAATAGAGCCACTGCTGATTAAACAGAAGCATGCCATAAGACTTTTGTGTACCTGTACTGCTACAAAGTTTTAAAGATATTTTTTGAAAATTCCGGGTACTATAATGTTAGAGTTCATGATAACCATAACTAGCGAGTCAATAGCAGAAACTTCGCAAATGTTCCAACAATTCACAAAACACATTTTTCACGCTTTTATTATGTTACTGCTCCTCGTTTGTTTAATAATTTGCCAGAAAAACTTAGGTGTGAGAGAGTGAAAACAGTATTCTTAAATAGTATAAAAAAATGGCTTTTCTCGTTTAACCATTCTGAAATAGATGCTTTTTTAACACCAATGATGAATTTTATTTTATGTTTCTTTTCTGTTTTTTTAAAATTGTATGTGATTTTTCTTTTTTTTAAATGTATGTAATTGAATCTTTCATTTCCATTTTTTGTTTTCCTCATCAATAGATTTATGAATTTCATTTTATATATTTTAACTAATAGGTACATTCGCCTCTTGTCTTTTATTAGACAACAGAGTGTACAAAGCTATTTCATTCAAAAACTTTAAAGCTCAATATTAACATGAATTACATTATACTATATATTTAAGTTTCTTGATATGAAATAAAGAAAGAAAAAAAAACAAAAAAAAAAGATATCTAGGTATCCAGCTAGATTCAAAATTGCTTTTTAACGAACACATAACTAGAACGGCCAAGAAAGTAGGGGTGGCTATTAAAATTAACAGAAAACAAGATCACAATTTTCAAAGTTATTTTTCAGGCTATTCTTTTGTATGGATGCCAGGTTTGGGGGGATTGCGCAAAATGTCACATAAAAAAAAACTGCAGACATGTCAAAATAAAGTCCTAAAAAGGATGCTCAGCTTACCCTGGCATCATTCAACAGTAGACCTACACAACAAAGCGAACGTTGAATTGATTTGTGAAAGAATCGCTAAAGTTAAGTCAAATTTTGTAATAAGATGCAGCTTCCCTGATAACCAGCTAATTAATGAATTGTTTGATAGCTAAATGCGACTTTATTTGTTTATATTTTTTTGTTTAATTGGTTACAATTTTTGTTATTGTAATTTATTTATTTGTTTCTATCTACTTATTTATACTTAGTAAAAGTGCTTTCAAAGGACTTTGCTAAAAAAATACAATCCGCGCGAATAAGCCGCGCAACTTGGATATTCAAATGAAACACGATTTTCGGGATAAGTTATAAGATGTTGTGTATTTGGCCAGGTACTTGATAAGCCTGCCTAACAATGAATATAATACTTAAAATCTAACCTCTGCACAATTGACTCCAATGGCCGTGGTTCCCACGGGAAAGCTCATGCAGGTTCGCGCATGCAGAAGACTTTGCTATACCTAAGAGACCGATTTCAGAATTTCAAAATAGCCGTCTTCCATCTTATATTCTGAGTCTTATTCGTCGAACTATGAAAAAAGGAAATGGCTTCGCTACCGACTTAATTGCTTCTCCGAAAATATGAAGACACTGAATCCTATTATTAAAGAAGAAATCTTAGCTTTCAAAAATAGACGGTGGAATTCTCTTCTCTCCACTTTCGACAGCTCTAGCCCACCTTTCTGGAAAATCACGAAAGTCATCAAAAGTAGAAGCAGGTACTTGGCTCTATTAATAGTTGACAACACTATGCTTCTAACGCAAAAAGAAAAGGTAGAAGTTCTGGCCCAAACTTTTAGCAAAAACAATTTGATTGCTGCTCACCTTGGTGACAATTATACAGAATCTGTAGTGGCTTCTACAGGTTCGCTTATCTCAAACATTCCGTTTATCAAGTTATTAAAAGCTAAAAACTCTCCAGGCCTTGATAAAGTCAATAACATGCTTCTGAAAGCCCTACCGAAAAAGGGAATAGAGATGTTGACATTCATTTTTAATTCATGTCTTAAGCTTTGTTATTTCCCTAACAAGTGGAAAACTGCTAAAGTCGTTCCTATTGCAAAGCCCGGTAAACCAAAAGATAAGCCCTCCAGATACAGGCCCATAAGTCTACTCAGCAGCTTAAGCAAGTTGTTATAAAAAATTATCAAAGTGAGGATTATGTTATTCTTCCTGATTCTCAGTTTGGTTTTCGTAAACATCATTCAACCTGCCATCAAATTGTCAGAATCAAAAACCACATAAAAAAATCTTTACGTTAAAAAAATCTACTTCCCTGATACTACTAGATATAGAGAAAGCCTTTGATACTGTCTGACATGTTGGACTTATTTCTAAACTCTACCACTACAACTTAATCATTCGAATACATTCGAAGCTTTCTTAAAGAAAGAACCTTTTCAGTTTGCATGGGCAATAATTACTCAACTGTCAAAAATATAAGATTCGGTGTCCCTCAAGGATGAATTCTCGGCCCATTACTATTCAACATATACTCGTACTCGTATATATCAGATCTGAAAGTAAGTAATGAAAACACTCAGCTAGCGATGTATGCTCACGATACCGCTATTTTTTTGCATCTGTCATTCTATTTTCCGACGTTTTCCATTTTTTGCAGAACTCCGTAAAAGACATCGAACAGTATTGTAAAAAGTGGAAAATTAAAGTAAATATAGATAAAATTCAAGCCGTCAGGTTTACAAGACGCAGAAAAGAATGTTTCCTTCCAACGGTAGAAAACTTAAATTGTACTCAAATTACATAGGTTGTGCAGATTCTTGCAAATATCTCAGAGTAGTGTTAGATAAAAGACTTACTTTCAACACGTACATAGCAAGCCGTATAGAAAAAATTAATGTTACTACTAGAATTCTATAGGGTTTTCAAATAAGGACTTGACAACTTTTTTTTTTAAATAAAACGCAAACCATTTGAGATATTTCAAAAACTTTATTATCGGCTTGAAGTACAATCAAAATATTTATGAATGGGAATCGACTTCGGTCATACGGCCACCGCGGGCACGTTTGCAGCGGTCGATTCGTTGGACCCAATTTTCAACGACTCGGCATTTCGGCCGAAAAGGCCGCTATTTCGCGTTCTTTTAATTGTTAATTGTTGGCTCTGAGCTCTTCCAACGTCGTCGGAAATCGCACGAATGAGGCGACCAATCGACTGGCCCATTTCTTGAGATAATACGCTAACCATACTTACTCTTCAATAAATCGATTGTAGCGTGTGCTGTGTGGCTTGTGGCATTATCCTGTTGAAATCACATGGTGTCCAAGTCCATATCTTCCAATTCGGGCCAAAAATAATCGGTGATCACGGCGCTATAACGCTGACCATTCACAGTAACGTGACGATCGTTATCGTCGACGAAAAAATATGGCCCAATAACGCCGCCGGCGTGCAAACCGCACCAAACAGTTATTTTTTGTGGATGAAGTGGTGATTCATGAAGCACATGTGGATTTTCACCCGACCAATAACGCATATTTTGCTTATTGACGAACCCATTGAGCCAAAATTGAGCTTTGTCACTGAAGATGATTTTGCGATGAAATTCATCATCTTGGCGCATCTTCTCCAGAACCCAATCGGAGAACGTACGTCGCTTCAAATGGTCCATCGGCTTCAATTCTTGAGTCAGATTGATCTTGTATGGGAGTAAACCAAGATCCTTACGCAAAATACGCCATAATGTGGTCTGAGCTATGCCCAATAATTGAGAACGCCGTGGAATTGACTGATTTGGATCGTTTGCTACGGACGCCTGAACGGCAGCGATATTTTCGACACTTCGACCAACCCGTTGTCTCACTGACACGGCACCGTCACACAACAAATATATAGACTCAAGTTTTTGCACTAAACTTGTTATTGCCTGTCTACTAGGGCGAGAATTACGAAAATTGGAGTTAACGCTCTTAAAGTTGCAGTCACCGACTCCGAATTTCAGTAGAAAATTTTTATAATTTGCAGACGTTGCTCGTTCGTGTACTTTACCATGATGAAAATGTTGAGTTTACTGAATAAATTGACAGTGACAGTGTGATGATTAGTTAAAGCGTTCACAAACTAAATTCCAAGTTGTCAAGTCCCTATTGGAAAACCCTTTACATATGAATTTTATAATTATATCATTAAAAGAATAATAAAAGAGAACTAACGGATGACCAGGAGGCAATGATAGTTTTTTACAATTGTTATGCTTCAGCAGCTGACAAAATATTTAGTAAGGTTTGCCATTTCATCATCCATCGTTTTACGCTTGCCGAACGTGCGGAAATTATTAAAAAATATTATCGAAACTCCGACTCAGTTGTAAATACGCAGCGTGAATTTCGTCGTAAGGGCGCCGTGGAAAAGTTTCAACGTGAGTATACCCTTTTCGCACAGAGATTGGTGCGAAATGAAGAAAATATACGGCGGCCATAATCGAAGAAGACCCAGAAATATCGGTCAGCTGAATCAAGCATCGCCAGAGAGTCAACCCGGCTTATTTTGCGGTTGGAATTGGACCTACACCCGTATAAGATTATGCTGATGCAAGAATTGAAGCTGGAAGCCGTGAGTTCGCTATTGGGCGCTGGAAATGTTGGCTGGAAATCCGGATTTTGGCCAAAAAATCTTCTTTTGGGACAAGGCCCATTTTTGGCTCAGCGACTATGGCATCAAGCAAAATTGCACGGAATCCATTAGTATACGGCCAAGCATCAATGCATCCACAAAGATTGATTGTTATGGCCCGGCACCCAACAAAGGTGAATGTTGAACTGTTCTGCCATCTCCATGAGAGATGATCGGCATTCAAGGGCGGTTTTAGAATATAATGAGACCGAGTCCAGGGACTTGATGGCGACCTGACTATCCGAAAATATGCGGATATCCTTTGCAGATATCACGTTTTTCTTCAGCCAGGACAGAGCTTCTTTAATCGCCAAAATTTTCGCTTGGAACACGCTACAGTGATTTGGAAGATGAAAAGAGAGGCTTAGATTTAGCTTATCTGAGAAAACACCGCCACCAACTCCGCTATCGGTTTTAGATCGATCCCCCAGAAGGATCTAGAGGGGAAGCTTACATGGAAGTCAAACTAAAGTTCAGGTATGGTGTAATAGAAGTTCTCTGTGAGGATTCCTAATGTATTAAGAATGTTGGCGTGGCCAAATGAATTATTTGTCGACTGTTTGGTCGCTTTAAAGCGAATAGCTGCAGTCGCAGCTACTTGCCTGCTGAAAATATCGAGGGGTGTCAAGTGAAACAGAATATCTAATGCCGCAGGGGAGGTAGACCGCAAGGCTCCGCTTGTGCATAGACATGCTGTTCTTTGGACTCTGCTTAGTTTAATGCAGTTGACTGCGTTTTCCAAGGCCGTCCACTAGACAACTACCCCGTAAGTAAGTATCAGTCTTATGACCGAGATGTATAGGCAGTGGGTTATTCGAGGTTGAAGGCCCTATTTATTCCCAATGGCTTTTTTGCGAGAAAATAAAGCTACTGTAGCTCTATTGACTCTTTCTTGAATGTTAGGTTTCCAGTTTAGTTTCCTGTCAAAAATGAGATCCGAATATTTTGCTGTATCGGAAAATACTAAACTGGCACCGTTTATTGAAGAATGGTCTATAATTGGAATTTTGTATTTCTTGGAAAAGAGGACAAGATCAGTTTTATGGGGGTTTACTCCCAACCTCAGCGATCTGCCCAACGGTTAATCTGTTAAGATTTAGCTGAAGGAGTTATTTAATGGGATTAAGATGCTTACCTGAGACGGCTATATCAACGTCATCCGCATAAGCAATCACCCTGCTTCCACCCGTTTCCAGGTATATCAGCAGTTTACTAACCACTAAGTTCCAAAGAAGAGGAGAGAGGACACCGCCTTGCGGCGTACCTCTGCTGACACATCTTTTAGCAGAAATCTCAACCAGTTTGGAGTTGATTATCCTGCTAAAAAGCAGGATAATCCCCAAGTGAGTCGTCTACCTGCAGACTTGACAGCGCAGTCGTGATTGCGGATGTGTTGTTAAAGGCGCCCTCTAAGTCTAGGAAAGCAACGATTGTGTAGTCTTTATATTGTAGGGATCGTTCGATGTGGCTGGTCAGATAGTGCAAAGCCATTTCCACCGACTTTTCTTTACAGTAGGCATGTTGAGCCGTTGACAGAAGTCTTGGATCAACTTTAGCTAGAATATAGATATCAACCAGTCGTTCTAGAGTTTTCAGAACGAAAGATGATAGAGTTATAGGTCTGAGGACCTTTGGGACAACATGAGAACATTTTCCGGCTTGGGGATAACAGTGGAATGTGGATAAGTTCTACACAGCTCCTCATAATATTTTCTAACACAGGCAGAATAATATCTGAGGACCTCTGTGGCTCGGCAGGTATTATACCGTCCGGACCAGCAGTCTTGTATGGTTCGAAGCTATGCAGCCCCCAGAGCAGTTTGTCACTCGTAATCAGACCATGAATTTTGGTCCCGGTTGCAGTAGGCTTGTTTGGGCTGCTACTGGCCGCGAATTGGGAGCTACCTGGAAAGTGGGTATCCAGTAGCAGGTTGAGAGATTCATCACTTAAGGTTGCTCAGGAGCCATCGGTCTTTTTCAAACAGCTAGGCATCATAGGATTTGTAGAGAGGATTTTTTTTAGGTGCGATGCCTCAGAGGTTTCTGAGATTTGTCACAGAATGACCTCCAGGATTGTCGTTATGCCTTCCTCAGTTATTTTTTGTATAATTTGAGGGATTCTTTGTATGAGTCCCAGTGAGTCACTTTTCTTGTGCTTTTTGGTAAGTTGAAATGTTTTCTCCAAATTTTTCTAAGCAGTCCCAGTGCTGATGTAAACCAGTGCGGCTTTTTCTTGCCTCTAGGTCGAATAAGAGGGCAGGAAGCGGCCATAGCCTGATTGAGAGCCAGAGTAAGGTTCCCTATATTTTCTGTTGTCCTTATTTCTGGCTTCTTGAGCTTCTCCCGATAGTTGGCCAATCTTATTTTGGTCCTATTTTGTGACCCATTTGCCTGAATAAAATAGTGGTTTACAATAACTTCCGTTGTTCGTAGGTGGAAAAATCGCACATAAAAATCGTAGATAATGAAGAGAAGACAATAGTTTTGAATAAAAAAGTTAACCTAAAAGTTGAAAATTTCGAGATAAACGCACTTTTCTGATGAAATTGGTCCAACGATTTTTCAAAGTGTTAGCTTTAAAATGCCATAATTTTGGCTGGCGTTCATCGAACTCGACGAAATTTTAGTATTTTGTGCACACTGAAATTCACTTTCAAAAATGTGAACAACGGTTTCTTAACCAATATCAGAGGTTCCTCACTTTAACGGCCTATAACTTGAAGTTTTGTTCGCCATAACTTTAGGAATATTCAGCTATCAGGGCGATACTTTACCATGATGCAAATGTTGAGTTTGCTGAGTAAACTGACAGTGACAGTTTGATGATTAGTTAAAGAGTGCGTTCACAAATTAAATTCAAAGTTGTCAAGTCCCTATTGGAAAACCCTTTACAAGAAGAAGGTACAATCGACTGGATCTCAAAGCTCAGAAAAAAAATATTAAAAATCAATAAGACACCTTCTAGAACCAGACTATATGGCACACCTCATATCTTCAAGAAGATTCCCTTGATTAACTGTCCTGTAGTACTGTTTAAATATTCTAACGATCCACAACGAATTAATGTTATGTGATAAGTGACACTTAGTTCAAGTTTCGCTGTCAAAAGAAGAAGAAAAAACGTAAAAACCCTTATTCATGAGATCTACAAAAAAAAAAAACATAAAACACGTGTCTAATCGCTTTATCATGTTCCTTGTCAACAAGGCTACGCAATCTCGCATGCATACTGCAAACCCTTAGATTGCGAGTTCCAATCCAATCCAGAGATATTCCTGTGAATCGTCCTATACTCACATGTACAATGCATATATCTATGTATCTACTACAAATCAAACTTCCAAAATTTCTTCTGTCAACATTTGTACGATTACTTTCTTTTTTTTTATTAAATATCTGGTATGTGCACCCTTCTTATCCGGGATTTACCTGTTGGGAACCTATTTCATCACTGCAGTGTCTGTCAAACAGATAAACATCAAAACTACACAGCTATACAGAGTTTCTGTTGCCCATAAACTCATCCAACAACGCCAACAACACCACCAACAACAACAACAGCAAATACAACCTACAGGCAAAATGATTGAATTCAGATTGGCGGTTTTGACAACGAGGTTCATTAGGCCTCGGTAAACATAGTGTGGAAACGAAAAATCATTGTGCAAACTCTGATGCCTTGTTCCGGTTCCTTCAGCCAAATTTGGGACTACGATAAGAGGCTTCAAGTCGCGCGATAATCCTCCGCGAAAATCGTATTTTGATTTGTGTTTGATCGTTGCTGCTGTGTTGTAGATATTTACTTCATACTCGTACCTCATATGTACGTCGTGCTTTGTAAATTTATCGATAATGATGTGTGCTCTGGATTTGTTCGCTAGATTTACTAGATCCCAGGGGGGGGCATATGAAACAGATACAACACACCTTTCCCAGTATACTTGTATAAGCCTAGAGAGCATTTCACATTATCAATACCTGTATTCGTACTCACATTTGAGGAGCAGATACTTCGAATATTGTATTACAGATACCAGTGCTCGCACAGCTTGGCTGCATGAAGACGTGAAGAGGTTAATTGTATCGTGTCGCTGGTTCTTAAGCCTATTTACCGAGGGGATTTCAGAGGTATTACTGTGAATTGCGAAACAACAAATTCAACTAGGAAACCGGAGGAGTTGGTGGGCCTCACGATAATGAAAATCTAATTTCAACCAAAAGATACTACTCTATTCGCTCGTTGTTGTATGTATCTCTGAAATCGCTCGATAAATTGAATTGATTGGCAGTGGTGGCCGTGGCTATGGCTTTGACTACAGTTCAACTGTTGATTTAGTGATTAAGCTGATTTCGTTCGAAAATCGTACCTAATTGTAATTTGATATAAATTGAGTATTTGCAAAGTGAACAGTTGATGTGCTTTGGCCTGACAGAAAATTTAATTAGCGATTACCTAACTGGCGCCAGCTTGGGTTTCAAACTCAAGAGAGAATGGTATCTTTTGAATTTGACGAAAATTGTTTGGTTTTGCGATTTCGACAAAAAAAAATCAAGGAGAAACGGTGGAAAAATTCGGGTAAATAAACCGATTTTTGATTTGATCAGACTAGTGTATTTGGTTGGGTCACAAAGCTGTTGAAATTTTTCTGACAACATATTGTACGGCCCTGATTTTTACATTTACTCGATCACGTCAGTATCACGTCAGTATCACGTCAAATATCAAGTTTTTGTTTATCTTCTTATTCATAGGTAATAGATAGATATGGACTGCTCTCGAGTTCGGTTAGTCACTAAATAACATAACTGCCTTCAGTTGCTTACCAGATTGCAGTGGGCCGCAAATCTAAGCAAACCTTTAAAAGGCATCAAAATGAATTTCTTTTGTGTCCAACTTAATGTGAATATACATAGTTACAATAGTATGTGGTGCTTAGCCTAATGCATATAAGTGTTAGTGGTAATGTATGTAACATACTAGTACGCTATACAGGGTGTCCCAGTTTAGATTTTCGCCCTGATAGCTGAATATTCCTGAAGTTATGGCAAACAAAACTTCAAGTTATAGACCGTTAAAGTGAGGAACCTCTGATATTGATTAAGAAACCGTTGTTCACATTTTTGAAAGTGAATTTCAGTGTGCACAAAATACTAAAATTTCGTCGAGTTCGATGAACGCCAGCCAAAATTATGGCATTTTAAAGCTAACACTTTGAAAAATCGTTGGACCAATTTCATCAGAAAAGTGCGTTTATCTCGAAATTTTCAACTTTTAGGTTAACTTTTTTATTCAAAACTATTGTCTTCTCTTCATTATCTACGATTTTTATGTGCGATTTTTCCACCTACGAACAACGGAAGTTATTGTAAACCACTATTTTATTCAGGCAAATGGGTCACAAAATAGGACCAAAATAAGATTGGCCAACTATCGGGAGAAGCACAAGAAGCCAGAAATAAGGACAACAGAAAATATAGGGAACCTTACTCTGGCTCTCAATCAGGCTATGGCCGCTTCCTGCCCTCTTATTCAACCTAGAGGCAAGAAAAAGCCGCACTGGTTTACATCAAAATTTGCAGAAAACATTTCAACTTACCAAAAAGCACAAGAAAAGTGACTCACAGGGACTCATACAAAGAATCTCTCAGATTATACAAAAAATAACTGAGGAAGGCATAACGACAATCCTGGAGGTCATTCTGTGACAAATCACAGAAACCTCTGAGACATCGCGGCTAAGAAAAATCCTCTCTACAAATCCTATGATGCCTAGCTGTTTGAAAAAAACCGATGGCTCTTAGATAACCTCAAGTGATGAATCACTCAACCTGCTTCTGGACACCCACTTTCAGGTAACTCCCAATTCGCGGCCAGTAGCCTACTGCAACCGGGACCAAAATTCATGGTCTGATTACGAGTGACAAACTGCTCTGGGGGCTGCATAGCTTCGAACCATACAAGACTGCTGGTCCGGACGGTATAATACCTGCCGAGCCACAGAGGTCCTCAGATATTATTCTGCCTGTGTTAGAAAATATTATGAGGAGCTGTGTAGAACTTATCCACATTCCACTGTTATCCCCAAGCCGGAAAATGTTCTCATGTTGTCCCAAAGGTCCTCAGACCTATAACTCTATCATCTTTCGTTCTGAAAACTCTAGAACGACTGGTTGATATCTATATTCTAGCTAAAGTTGATCCAAGACTTCTGTCAACGGCTCAACATGCCTACTGTAAAGAAAAGTCGGTGGAAATGGCTTTGCACTATCTGACCAGCCACATCGAACGATCCCTACAATATAAAGACTACACAATCGTTGCTTTCCTAGACTTAGAGGGCGCCTTTAACAACACATCCGCAATCACGACTGCGCTGTCAAGTCTGCAGGTAGACGACTCACTTGGGGATTATCCTGCTTTTTAGCAGGATAATCAACTCCAAACTGGTTGAGATTTCTGCTAAAAGATGTGTCAGCAGAGGTACGCCGCAAGGCGGTGTCCTCTCTCCTCTTCTTTGGAACTTAGTGGTTAGTAAACTGCTGATATACCTGGAAACGGGTGGAAGCAGGGTGATTGCTTATGCGGATGACGTTGATATAGCCGTCTCAGGTAAGCATCTTAATCCCATTAAATAACTCCTTCAGCTAAATCTTAACAGATTAACCGTTGGGCAGATCGCTGAGGTTGGGAGTAAACCCCCATAAAACTGATCTTGTCCTCTTTTCCAAGAAATACAAAATTCCAATTATAGACCATTCTTCAATAAACGGTGCCAGTTTAGTATTTTCCGATACAGCAAAATATTTGGGTCTCATTTTGGACAGGAAACTAAACTGGAAACCTTACATTCAAGAAAGAGTCAATAGAGCTACAGTAGCTTTATTTTTTTGCAAAAAAGCCATTGGGAATAAATAGGGCCTTCAGCCTCGCATAACCCACTGCCTATACATCTCGGTCATAAGACCGATATTCACCTTGTCAGCCTACTGCATTATCAACTGCAACAAACTAAGCAGAGTCCAAAGAATAGCATGCCTATGCACAAGCGAAGCCTTACGGTCTACTCCCTCTGCATTAGACATTCTGTTTCATTTGACACCCCTCGATATTTTTAGCAGGCAAGTAGCTGCGCCTGCAACTATTCGCCTTAAAGCGAATGCACAGTGGACAAACAATTCATTTCGGCACGCTAACATTAGGAATCCTCACAGAGAACATCGGTTACACTATACCTGAAATTTGGTTTGACAAAGATTTCCATGTAAGTTTTCCCTCTAGGAGGACAAGTCAATCCAACTCTACACAGATGGATTTAAAATCCATAGCGGAGTTTTCTCAGAAGAAAAGCTAAATCTAAGCCTCTCTTTCCGTCTTCCAAATCACTGTAGAGTATTCCTGGCGGAAATTTTGACGATTAAAGAAGCTCTGTCCTGGCTGAAGAAAAACGTGATATCTGCAAAGGATACCCGCGTCTTTTCGGATAGTCAGGCCGCCATCAAGTCCCTGGACTCGGTCTCATTATATTCAAAAACCGCCCTTGAATGCCGATCATCTCTCATGGAGATGGCAGAGCAGTTCAACATTCACCTTTGTTGGGTGCCGGGCCACAGAGACATTCCAGGGAACTGCAGAGCCGATGAACTCGCCAAAATTGGAGCCACTCTACCTATCCTACCGGACAAAGGTAGTATAGGTATACCAATCGCTACGTGCAAACTAACACTAAAACTAGATGCCAATAAAAGAACAGACTTTAGGTGGACTGCTGGACAAACATGTCTAGCGACCAAACAGATCTGGCCAAAGCTAGATCTGAATCGCTATAGGAGTCTAAATAGGAAACATCACAGCGCCATTATAGGTGTCATTACTGGAGACTGCCTTATAGGCAAGTACGCAAGAAGGCTCGGCGCTTTTACAAACGATTACTGTACGAGTAGAAGCTGCATGGACGAGGAAAAGGAGGAGACAATCCTCCATCTACTCTGTACATGTCCAGCTCTCTCCCAGAGAAGAAAATTTCATCTAGGAGCTAAACGATCTAAAAAATATAGACGTTCATCATAAGCTCAAATTGGTTCCATTAGTAAAATGATCATAGATTAACGTGGTATCATAATGGGCCAATAGGCATAAGTGGGTTGGTATTTTCAATAGCCACTCTTACCTACCTCCTATTAAACAATTAAATATATTCCTCTATAAGGAAGCTTATTTATACATTCGTTCCCTAACTCTAAATCAGAAGAACTGACTACTTGCTCTCACTTAGGTTGCACTGTTGTTATGTGCGCTTCCAAATTCTGTTGTTGCTAGCTCATTTAAGTAGAAATTGATGATCATTATGAACTTGCCCAACGTTTACTCCCAACCCATATACAAGCCAAGCCCTGCTGTGATATCAGATGTTGGTGTGACCAGCTTGCTGTTGTTGGGTTTCATAACCTGCAGCAGAATCCTGTTGTTTGTTGTTCGTAATCATAACTGTTTCCCCTCTTGAACGAAGACGTCCTCGGCTTCATCTCAACAGTTACTATGGCTAGAAGCTAAGTGTTTGCAGTTCAGATTCTTCAGATTTAGATTTTACTAATGGCATGAATGTTTACTTATGTACTCGTAAGTAGTTCTAATTCGTTTTTCTTTCTTATGCAACATACATATTTACATGGAGTTTTAATGCAAATAAACATAACTTGTTCCTTTGAAGCGAAAATAGCTAAACTAAAAAAAGGAACGAAAAATTGTTGTTATTCCTTAAAATTATTTTTCTGAATATCCTTAACTAAAAATTTGAATTGTCAATTAACGAAAATATTTTACGAGTATGTATGAACTTTCCGTTTAACAAATTTAAAAATAACAAATCTTTTAAACCGCTGAGTTAACAACTTGTAATAAAATTTCGAATAACATCTTATTTCGACCCAAAAGAATTTTAAAAAATAGGAGCTTAGACAAAGCCGTGAATCAAAGATAATTGTCGATCAATAAACATTTACGAGTACCTTACGTTTTCCTTGTGATTTTAGTTTGTCTGGTTTCGTTGTGATAGTTTAGATCTCTACGTTGGGTGTCGGATATTTTTTTCCTGATTTCATCCGCTAACTGAATTCGAATGGAATGAAATATATCAATGGGGCGACAGTTTGTGACTGAGTGAATCCTCCTTCTGTGCTTGACTGTGGCAAGTAAAATGAGCTGCGCGATATCACACCGATTGGTACACCTTGCTATCTCGGACAGAGTCTCATGAAACCTTTCTACTTGTCTGTTTCCTATACTGTGAAAGGGTGGTGTATTAAACATATTTTACTCCAAAATGATCCCTTAGCAATGATACTATACTTTCTGAACAAAAGGATTTCTCATTGTCGCAGACAATTGTTTTTGTGTTTTTAAAGAGGTTGAGTGTTTCTATAATCGGCTCTTTAATATCAATTACAGCTCGCGATTTAATCGGTTTTACAACCGCTAATTTAGAAGATTTAATCGCGATTTAATCGGTTTTACAACCGCTAATTTAGAAGATTTGTCCAAGCATGTCAAGAAATGAGCTCTTGCAGTTGAATAAATATCAATGCGCAGTATCTCACCTGAAGGGGTTGGTACAGGAGTTTCGCATATCTCAGGCTTCGGTGGATGTCACTTATATTTGGCTTCGTGGCAGATTTTACAATTGGAAATTATTTCTTTCGAATTGCAGGGAAGTAATAATCATTCAGAACCTCATTTGTTGTGCAGATCATAGACGTGATTATGCTCGGTTAAAAGTATTTCAGCTTGATCGTTTGAATTGAAAATGTCATACCCAGTTTATCCGACAGCTCAATGTGCGTTGAAGCAATCCGCATTGGTTCAATACCCATAGAAATGCTGGTTCTTATATGAAATTATCCAAAATGAGCGAGAGAAAGTTGAGAGAAGTTTATCAAACAGCTGATTGAATTGACACTTGACACTAACACTGATACATTGTTCTTCTTTCTTTGTCTTTGCAAACTTGGCCACACATTTCAGCCGAAACGGCCACTATTTCGCGTTCAGTGTTGGCTCTGAGTCTTCCAACCTCGTTGGCGTTTTGGCATAAACCAATGACTTAATGTAGCCGCACAGAAAATTGTCAAGCGGCGTTAAATCGCACGAACGAGGCGGCCAATCGACTGGCCCATTTCTTGAGAAAACACGCTCACCATACTTACTCTTCAATAAATCGATTGTAGAGTGTGCTGTGTGGCTTGTGCCATCATTCTGCTGAAACCACATGTCGTCCAAGTCCATATCTTCCAATTCGGGCCAAAAATAATCGGTGATCATCGCGCGATAACGCTGATCATTCACACTAACGTGACGATCGTTATCGTCGACGAAAAAATATGGCCCAATAACGCCGCCGGCATGGAAACCGCACCAAACAGTTATTTTTTGTGGATGAAGTGGTGATTCATGAAGCACATGTGGATTTTCACCCGACCAATAACGCATGTTTTGATTATTGACGAACCCATTGAGCCAAAAATGGGCTTCGTCACTGAAGATGATTTTGCGATGAAATTCATCATCTTGGCGCATCTTCTCCAGAACCCAATCGGAGAACGTACGTCGCTTCAAATGGTCTATCGGCCCCATTTCTTGAGTCAGCCTGGTCTTGTGTAGGTGTAAACCAAGATCCTTACGCAAAATACGCCATAATGTGGTCTGAGCGATGCCCAATTCTTGAGAACGCCGTGGAATTGACTGATTTGGATCGTTTGCTACGGACGCCTGAACGGCAGCGATATTTTCGACACTTCGACCAATCCGTTGTCTGACACGGCAACATAGACTCAAATTTTTGCACTAAACTTGTTATTGTCTGTCTTAAAGTTGCAGTCACCGACTCCGAATTTCGGTAGAAAATTTTTATAATTTTCAGACGTTGCTCGTTCATGTAATTTACCGTGATGAAAATGTTGAGTTTACTGAATAAATTGACAGTGATAGTTTGATGATTAGTGAAAGCGTGCGTTCACAAATTAAATTCAAAGTTGTCAAGTCCCTATTGGAAAACCCTTTATGTCGGTTGCAAACCCACATTTTAAATACACAACTAATACGAGTACCTGCCCGATGATGAAAAAATGATGAGAACGCGAGAGAGTAAAATATTTTTATGCGATTTGAAAATGTTTATACGATATTTCCAAGGGGTTACAAATTTGCAATTTATAAGCAGGAATAAACGTATGCGTGTTGAATATATCAATGCGGTTTGAATTGGTGTTTATTCGAGTGGATTGCTTCAACACACACTGAGCTGTCGGATAAACTGGGTATCAGTAATCATGATTTTAGCGTAAAGAAATTGCACCGAAGGAAACATTGTAATCAGTTTATCTTGAATTTGCGCAAGAATTGTTAAGACGAAATGTATTGCATTGACAACATTAGGATTGATTACTTCTTTTAGCATTAAGAAAAGGTTGTCTATGTTATCAAATTCAATTGAGTGCCCCATTTGTTTTCTGAAAATTATTTTAGTTCTTTTTAGTCATGTCAGCCCTGTATTGAGGATTATCTGGTTCTTGAAGCAATTTAAGGGATTTTGAGCACTTGGTGTTGTCTGAATTGGGGAGCTGTTGAGCTGTTGAGCTGTTGCATTAACTTCCTGTTCCAAGCTCGCATCGGCAACGAAGTTTTCCTTTGCAGGTTTGTAAAAAAACTTGGGTAGATATTCCTCTACAAAGGCTCGCCACAATTTTTGCATTAGGATTTTTGTTCGGATATTGCAAATGTTAGAGGCTGGTGGTCGGTGTAAAAATTGAGCCGATTTACTCCATATAAATAGCTTCGAAGCTGGAAAACAGCAATTTGTCCAGCCCGTCCCTAAAAAAGGCGAATCTTATTTTCGCTCTTCCTACAGACCCATTGGACTTACGTCCCTTCCAAGGTCATGGAAAAGCTGATAAACCGTCAGGTCATGAAATATCTCAAAACACGAAAACTTCTCAATGACCGGCAGTCCGGTTTTCGTAACAACAGTGATTTGATGGCATGTCTCACCGAAAAGTCAGTAACAGAGTTTGGCATCAGGTTCTTTTGTCGAAAATGCGTACATTTCGGAACGTTAAATTCAAGTTGTCTTGGATGGTTTCAAGTCTGATGTTCACAAAATAAATGCTGGTGTGCCCCAAGGCTCGGTTCTGTCTCCGACACTCTTTTTAATTTTCATCAATAATCTCTTATCTGCTACTTCTAATCCAATATGCTCCTTTGCTGACGACAGTACTCTCTGCTTTTCATATTCGTTTCTGAACTCACGTCCCTGCTCTTCGGCTGTAGAACATGAACGGCAGCGTATGTTAAGCTCATTAAATTCCGATATCAACAGCATGAACAATTGGGGAACTATCAACAGAGTGGAATTTCATGATTCCAAAACACAAAGCGAAATTTAAACACCCAGCCACTGTCCATGACTGGCAATTGCATCGTTGACACCGAAAAACTTTCCATTCTGGGTATGTGTGTCAATGGCAACTTACGTTGGAATGACCACATATTCGATGTCGCCAAAAGCTCCACGAAATGTCTAGGTTTCCTCAAGCGATGAAAGAAATATTTCATCCCCTCTGATCTGGCCTCAATATATAAGGCGATTATCCGCCCGAAATTTGAATACAATGCTCACATCTGGTCAAGTGCTCCTAAGACCTCTTTGCACTTGCTAGATAGGGTCCAAAACCGTGCGATAAAACTCAGAAGTGATGACAATATTACACAGTCATTTGACACCCTCGAAGACAGACGTAATGTCTCCTGTCTCAACTTATTGTATCGCTATTTTTACCACCAGTGCTCCACCGAAATTGCCAGTAGCATTCCACCCCTTCTAACTTTTAACCGTAACACCCGTCTCGCTATGAATGCTCATCAGTATACCCCCAAGCCCACTTTCGGACGTACTCTGAAATATCGTGATTCGTTCCTAAGCCGAACAAGTCGCTTGTAGAATGCCCTGCCAAGCTCTCTATTTCTTAGTAATTACAACATTCAGACATTTAAAACCAATGTACATCGGTACCTATCTTTCTTTCCTCCTTTCCTGCCCGCGCTGTGTGCAAACATTTTAACTGTACATTAGCCCTTTGAGCGCGCACTATTAAAAAAAAAATGTGGGAAAAATGAGGCCATAAACTTGTTTACATCTGTTTCACTAGGCGCTTGTATTCACCTTGCCCAGATGACCCAATCACAGCCCCACTTACTTTGTAATGTAAGAATTCTTGGAAGTGCAATCAATTCTCCTCACTTTTGCTTTCTAAAAGCTGCTTTGCAGTATGATATGATATTTCCGTGATTTCGTAATTTCCTGGAACTGAATTCTGTAGGATGGAAGAACATTGTGGTTTCTCAGGGAATCAAAATCTTATATTTATTTTCCTTTTAACATACCCAAATCCATAAACAAAGCATTATCTCTATTGTAATTGATAGGATCCTTTTGTGGAATAGAAATGGTTTCTTTTATTATCTTTACTCACAGTGGAATTGCGGCAGAGACTGCCTTAGTTACATCAGCTTTCATCTTTTCATGATCTTTGCTAAGGTATTAGAAAGACATTCAGTGGTTATGTTTTTATTTTTTAGTGACGTTGAGCACTCACTTCCTCGGCCCTCCTCTTGATGTGTTCGAGCCGTTTGAGAAATAATACTTTCACCTTTTTAGTTTAACTCTTTTATTTATTTTTTCAAAATTTTATATATACTCGTACATGTGCGAAAAAAGGAAAGAATAGAAAAAAAAGAAGAACTTTAAAAATTGCTTTACTTCTTATCTCACGGCAACGATCTTCCTCGCCAAACCTCCAAATCCAAAAAGGAAGAATGAAAATGCCGGATGCCACGTTGCCAGCATTTTTGTATTTTTTTTTCTTTCTTAATGTTGTTTGTATAAATGCGCTCCTGCAACGTCCATCTCTGCCCATTATAAGCTTGATAATTCTCGCTTTCGGCCAAAAATTTCTTGGATGACATTCATCACAGACGACTACAATATCTCCTTCTTCCAGGTTCTTAGATGCCTCAAACCACTTAGTTCTCCTCGTCAGCGTCGGCAAATAAGTAAGAACCCACTTTCTCCAGAACCGGTTGGCGTATTGCTCACATCTCTGCCAAAGTTTCCTTAGTGGTTCGCTTTCGCCATTAAACTCTCCTACTGGTTTTTGGCCATTGGATGAACCGAACAAAAAATGGTTCGGGGTTAAAGCCTCTTCATTGTTATCGTCTAACGTAAGTTAAAGGTCTAGAATTTACCACACTCTCCACCTCCGCCATCATAGACAAAAGAAGTTCGTCCGTAGGATTTCTTGTTGTTTGTATTGCTGCTAAAGTTTGTTTTACAGAGCGCACCAAACGCTCCCACGCACCACCCATATGCGGCGATGATGGAGGAATGAACTTCCATTTGATCCTACAGTCAACAAAATCTTTCGCTATATCCTCTTGTTTAATATTGGAAACCATCTTTTTTAACTCCTCTGATGCTCCTCGGAAATTGGTACCGTTATCCGTTATTATTTCAACTGGTGTTCCTCGCCTAAATCGTTTCAAGGCTAAGATGCAGGCATCAGCAGTGAGGTTATGCACAACCTCAATACTCGTATGTATTGCTCTTATAGTTAAACATGTCAACAATACACCCCATCTCTTCTCCGTGTGACGTCCTACTATAACATAAAGTGGTCCAAAATAGTCGATACCTACATAGGAAAACGGTGCTGTAAAGGACTTCAGCCTAGCTGCTGGAAGTTCTCCCATCATCGGAAAAATCGGTTTAGCATTAATGTTTTTGCATTTTTGACATTTACTTTTCGACGGCTCGAACATTCTATAAAAATTGCTTTACTTCTTATCTCACGGCAACGATCTTCCTCGCCAAACCTCCAAATCCAAAAAGGAAGAATGAAAATGCCGGAAGCCATGTTGCCAGCATTTTTGTATTTTTTTTCTTTCTTAATGTTGTTCACCCTGGACGGCAGACTTCAGTGATGTTGCTTCGATGACAACGTTTGGCAACATGGTGACTTTGATGTATTTGGTAAATCACACGTTTCTTCTGTTCTTTGAGCATCGATATGGAGAGAATTTTCCAACCATTCTCTGTTCTTTTCAAAATTCCTTCCCTCTCAATGGGCTGCGACCAATTTTGATTGAAGATGCACATAAAGTGAAGATAGTTTTTCTTCAATTTCGGACACCTTTCCGTTTGACAAATGTTCATCAGATAGTTGGTGCAGACCAATGAACTTTTTTTTATTTTTATTTTTTATTAAATTGTTGTATGAAACGTCCGTTTTTACCATTTAGCTCCAATACACCCGTTTGCTTCAATGGTGTAATTCCTGTTTTACCGAGAGTCATAATCGTAGTCCCTGAATTGGTATCGTATCACAATATTTTGGAACAAAACCAATAATGAATGAGTATTACAAGAAAAACGAAACTTTGGGTTTGAGTTTATAATTTTTCACAGTGCTGTAAGAGTGCTTCTCCAAAAAGAGAGAGAAAGAGGGAAACAAAATTAAATTTGACTGACCTCTTCAAGGGAAATTTCTCTCGCACAACGGGGTGCAAGTTGACGCACCTGAGTTTTTAAGTATATAAATTAACACGAAGCAGTTATCAACAAACACGCATCCTTCGAAACTGTTTACATGCAAACATCACGTAGTCACCTTCCCGATAATGACGCGATCAGAAAAACAAACAACCCAATCCGAAAGTGATATCATCTTTCGACCATCTTATCGGCAACAAACAAGCAAACCCGAAAGTAATATCATCCCTCGACCTTCTTATCAACAATATTCAGGGTATAAAAGACCAGCACATCAGGCTTGCTTCGACATGTCCAGTCTCACACTAGTTGCAGACCGTATATTATATTGTATTAGAATTAAGGATTTGAATAAAGTTTTTTAACAAACCGCTTATTTGTTAATTTATATTTACAAATACCATATATAGGAATTAGTTTTGATCCTTTCGGACCTGTTTTTATACTCCACCTAAAGCCTAAAAAGTGCGCCGGAAATAGTGTTTCAAAACACATTAAATTAAATTGTTTTAAAAAATTTATAAAAAAAAAAATTCCTTAATTTTTGATTTCACAGAAATGAACAGGTACATTAGCGGGCAAAAAATGCAAATGCTTTAAAAAAAAACGGCAAAACTAACGGATTTAATAATTTTTTTTAACATAATATTTGATTCAATAAGTAAAATGGCTTAGTACTTTGTTGCGGCACGCGCAATTCATTACGCATTGAGTCAACTAGAGACACCAATAAGTCCGGATATATTTTGTTGCATTCTGACCTTATTCATTCTATCAGCTCAGTGCAATTCGATGGCTTCGTTTCCTTATCTCCTGACCTACAAGATCCCATAAATTGCGCTGGCTACTCCAAAACAGCAAAATTATTTTCTTCCAAGAAGCTTCTGACCAACCGGCTGGTGTGTTTTGGGTCATTATCGTGTTGTAATAAGCTGGCTTCGGGCATATTCGACCGCAAATGTGTATTTTCTGATACATTTGTGCATTCATCCGACCGCTTACTTGACACAATTGACCTATACCATGACGAGAGAATTAACTTTAAAAAAAGCCTTCTTAGAAGTTTGATTTTATGAATATTATGTCTAATTGCCGGAACTTGATATCTAGGGCACTCGATGGCAAATGTCATCTGACGAGAACAAGTTTAACTTGTTTTCATCGCTCCATAAAACGTTTGCCCATTGCTATACGCCGGGGGGAATGTTTATGTCAAATACGAGTTTTCCGATCCTGCTATCCGTTCGAAGTGAAACATTCACTTGTCGGTAACGCAGGCCGGTATTCCACTATACGCACGAATCGAATGTCCTCATAAAAATGACTAGAATCTCTTGTTTCCGAGTCAAAATTGAAATAAAGTGCTGCAATATCCATATTTGTTTTTGTTTCCACACAAATTACAAAGTTGAAATGACACCTAAATTTCAAAACGGGTGACGTTTAAATCTTCGAAACTTTGAAATAGAAAACGGTAAGGCAGTTCACTCCGTATAGCAGAATACCGATTCGAAGTGTAAGTGCCTGTTCATATTGGCGCGGGCAGGAAGATTGTCTGAAAGAGAGGGAACGCTTTTTATTGAAGTGGGAGAAAGAAGTGTTACTTCCACCGAAAATCCATTTCTAAGTCCGCTTTCACACGTCGCTAGTGTGTAATGCGCATGTTCTGGTTATTT
The DNA here is from genome assembly GCA_949129095.1 of Volucella bombylans. Lineage (NCBI taxonomy): Eukaryota > Metazoa > Arthropoda > Insecta > Diptera > Syrphidae > Volucella > Volucella bombylans. Next base: position 120,636,137 of record OX422142.1, on the reverse strand, counting down.
TCTTTTGAACTGTCATTCAGTGATGCGTTCAACTCTACATGAAGACTTTCCCCTTCTTTGGGTTTGCATGTTATTTGACAGTTCTCTTTCATTTCATCTTTGGCGCTCAGTCTGTCATAATTAAAAATGAGTCCTCTTGTTAATTCTTTGGTCCATTTCAGTTCATCCGCCATACTGAAATGTTGTGCTCGTAACACAGCGATAGAAGTAATGAAGCAAATGCGAAAAAGAAGTGTCAAAAACTTGCAATGAAATTGTCCGCTTTCACACGTCGCAAGAGTGTAATGCGCATGTTCTGGTTATTTTCTTTTGAACTATCATTCAGTGATGCGCGCAGCTCTACATGAAGACTTTCCTCTTCTTTGGGTTTGCATGTTACTTGACAGTTCTCTTTCATTTCATCTTTCATTTCAGTCTTTCATAATTGAAAATGAGCCCCCTTGTTAATTCTTTGGTCCATTTCAGTTCATCCGCCATACTGAAATGTTGTGCTTGTAACACAGCGAAAGAAGTAATGAAGCAAATGCGAAAAAGAAAGAAGAAGGATAAAAAGAAATGTCAAAAACTTGCAATGAAATTATTATGGGTTGTGTTAATAGGTTTTCGTCCACCTCTTTGGAATTAGCAAAAAAAAAAATTATATCACTTATTTTCCTTGCCAATACTACTACATATGGGCACCCACACTCCGTCATAGCTAGCGAAGCCTAGCTCCACGGGTTGCGAACCCGGCATGTAGGCTTTCACGTTCGTAGGTTCGAGTCCCGCATGTAGGATCGCAGTTGTCCTTCCTTTTTTTTTCTGTCTTTTTACTTGAGGGCCATAGTTCCATAGTCATACTATGGCATGAGGACTTACTGTTGGGATTACCGGATGTGGAAGATCAGGAGATGTGGTCTGATGAACCTGTTTGTACGAGAGAAAGACGTACCGTATGGAGTTGAGCGAAAACTTTCGAGAGGCAACGGGTAGTGTTGAGTGGAATTGGAAAGGATTTTTGGTGGGTTAATGGGGAGAAAACAAAAAAAAAGATAGGGGAGTTGTGAAGAGCCAGTCAAGGAGGTCGGTAGTGGTGCAAATTAGGAGCTCAAAAAAAAAAAAAAAAAGGAACGGTCGAGGAAAGTAAACTGAACAGTTCGGTAATCGTTTTAAAGAAAAAAAAAAGAACAGGAGTGTACTGATATAGGGAAAGCAAAAAGGATTGTGAATTAATGAATTAATTAATGGAATTAGTGCCCTTGTTCGTTCACCTGAAAAAATAAAAAAAGGAAGAAGTGCTATTTTAATAAATCAAACCCAAAATTAAATAAAAGGCAGAATATTGGGAAACTTGTTCGGTAGCGCAAAAACAAAAAAAAAACTATCGGAAAACGTTAATTCTTTTCTGCTGGGTGAATAAGAATAGACAGAGTGTGAAACAATTTTCCTTGGTGGCTGGAGATCGTTCGGCACTCCGAGTTCTTTGCCCCATTTATCTTTTGTGACCCGCACCATTTGGGTGCTTGAGCTTTAAACAAAAACAAAAATGACTGGAGTAAAGAGGATCGAGACGAATCGAGTCTGGCGGGAAGCAGCGATACGTACCAGATAAGCTATCTTGTTTTATATATGCAATACACATATTATTATATTAAATTCGTCATACGCGGGCATGTTTTATAAAATAGTTAGCTCGCTTAATTGCTGTCCGTGTCGCGAATAAGCTATCTATAAGCTGGGTTCGTTTCCGCGGTTTTAGTTTAGTTTTTTTTATTGTTTGTTTCTTCGCTTTTTTTTTTCTTTTTTTTTTGTATTATACTCGTAAGCTATTTGGATTTGTTAATGTAGAATTAAGCTAGATTGTAAGATTGAAATTTTGTAATACATATTATAGGTTAAGTACAAAAAGAATTAAAGGAACAGAAATTTTATAACGTTGGGAAAGCATTCGTCATTTTTTTTTCTTGTTTTGGTCAGTAAAAGAAGCGCGAATCTGACGTTTAGTCGCGATTCTGGATGTGGGTAGTTAAACGGAAGAGCAATCGCGTGGCGCCCATTTTTAACACCTTAACCTACGACCACTCTCCTTGGTTGGGCACTCTTCCGTGGTACGGCGCGTTGAACGGAGAATTCGGAGGTAACAAAATTGCTACCCACATGCAGTGGGAATTTGGTTAATTCGGTATTTTTTGTTTCATTATCCCTCTCATTTGCACTCATTTGAATCTTTCGAAACTTGCGACATGTAAAAGCGGACTAGAGTGGATTTTCGGGTGAAGCACGTCGTTTTTTTTCCATATCGTTCCATTTCTGACATATTTTTTCATTTTAGTTTTGATCGTTGATGAGCAAGTAAGTGTGAAGAATAGGAAAGAAGGTATATTTCAGGCGAACTGCTCACATTTAAAAAATAAAAATGCTCCGATTCAAGTGTTCCACTTGTCAAAAAGTCTTTCAAACCCATGAAAATGTGAACACGACGTTCATGGTGAGGACTTTCATTCCGTCGCCAATGTAAAGAGGTAGTAAGTGAATCGAATATGTAAAGGGAACATTAGATCCGCACGTATAGCAGAATAGGGGTGGTGGCGCTTCTCACAATCCAGCCGTTTTTTCTGATTGATGGAACTGATGTATAGTTTTTTAGCTGGTGGTCTTACATTTCTTTTTAAACTTTATTTCATTTTTCCAATTTCGTTTACAATACAAAATATTGAGTGTTATAAATTACAATAATTCAGTAATCGAGAAAAAAGAAATAGTTAAGTACATTCTGTTGCCTAAGTGGTAAGTGGTGAATGTACTGTTTATAACAACAGAAGATACAAATTCATAACAAATAAAATTATTGCTGTTGAGGGGAGAATTCAGCGTGCAAGTAATATTAATGTACTATTAAGCATTAAAAGAACAAAATTCATTAATGAACAATTTATTAATATAAGAATAGTCAAAAGACAAGAGCCATTTCATAATACCATTCATAAATACATTTTTCGCTCTCTCGCATCTTAGGGAATCTGGAAATAGATTGAACAGACGGGGTGCTGAAACAAGATAAAAACGTCCAAAGTTGACTTTATGAACTGGTGGTACTAAAACAAAATTCCTGGAGTTAACTCGTAAGTTATAATTATCAGTGTTTCGAACTGTGTAAAAATCCGAATTTTGAAAAAATATTTTTAGTACTTTATAACAATACAGATGCCTTAACGGAAGAGTTTTAAGGTAGCTGAACAGATTAAGACTTGGAGTTCTGCGGTTTACCTTATATAAAATTCTGATTGCATGTTTTTGCTTAGTTAATAAAGGCCCGCCCCAACAGGTGATACCATATTACAATTTTGATTTTAGTAAACCATTGTATACCAGTTTTAGAGTTGAATGCGGCCATAAAGACCAAGATGATACAGTTGTTTTACTACTCTGTTAAGATATTGTCTTAGATGATGTGCATGTTTGTCCCAATTGAGCTTATTATCCAAGATTATGCCCAGGTATTTAAAGCTTTCAACACATTCTATCTTGAAGCAGTTACTACAACAGGAGCCTTTATAGTCAAATGAAGGATAATCGTCATCAATATTCGATAACAGAAAGCGGGTACAAGCCTGAGAGTGATAGCATAATTGCAAATCGTCAAAATATATATTATTAGTATTAAATATCATGAATTTTGTTTTATCACTGATAATGAGCTTATGAACTGCAAACCATTTTCTCAGTAAATCAAGATCATGATTTACCTCCAGAATTACATTTAATAGACTACTTTGCATGAGTATGAGATAGCAGTATCATCAGCAAATTTTACCTTTGAATGGTAGAGAAAACAAGGAATTCACATAAATCAGGAACAAAATGGGACCTAGAACTGATCCTTGTGGAACACCAGTCGTAATATTTTTTAGAGAGCTATAAGTATTGTTTAATCTCACCATTTGCTGCCGATTATCCAAATATGAAGAAAACCAGCTATGTATATTACTCTAAAACCACAATGAAAAAGGTTTTCTGATAATATTGAATGATCCATCATTTCAAAAGCTTTAGTGATATCTATAAATAGAGACGCCAGAATCTCAGAAGAATTAAAACGTTGGTATAACTCTCCAGTTAATTTTAATAAAGCAGCTTCAGTAGACATTCCACTTCTGAATCTAAATTGGCAATCACTAAAAAAGTGCCTTCTTTCTAAAAATGATATCATTCTTGACTTAATACCTCTTTCAAAAAAATTTTAAAATACAGATAGCAGAGATATGGGTCGATAATTATTCAACAATGTGTTATCGTTCTTTTTATGAAGAGGTAATACTATTGCCATTTTTAGTGCATGAGGGAAGATTCCCATATATATACTTATATTAAAGATATGACATAAGACTTCAGAAATATGAAATGAAATATTCTTTAGGAAACAACTTGTGATCGTGTCATAAGACGAAACCTTAGATGTTTTAAGAGAGCAAATTAATTTATTTATCGCAAAAAAAACTCTCAGATTGATTTTCCAGATCAATAGAATAACCCCTGGGATGAAAATTAATATTGCTTGAGTTCTGAGAAGAACTGATATTACAAAAGAATTCATTAAAAGAATTTCCAATATCCAGAGGATTAGAGATAGTTAAGTTGTTCACGTTCATAACTGTTTCCGTTTCCGGAGTTTTTCTATTAAGTATTTCATCAACAACACGCCATTCTTTTTTGGGAATGCCAAGACTTGATGTTATCTTTCTACGATAATAAGTATCTCTGTGAAAAGGGATATCAATCTTAAGTTCATTATTTAGTTTTTTATAATTTTGTTTGAGTCTGGAATTATACGGATGTTTTTTTTAACTAGAATATGAAGTTTATGTTTCTTCCTAATTTTTTTCAAAAGTGTGGACGTCATCCAAGGCTTAATACTGCTATTTTTGCTATTTCTGTATCTTATAATTTGTTTGCTATTCGATGATATGATACTTTAACTTATTTAAGAAAATGTCAAAGGCAGACGACGGATCAGACGTGAAAAAAACATCATCCCAAAATTCAAAATTCAAACTAGTTCTTAGAATATTGTAATTTATTTTGTCAACAATTTTGGGCACAGTTGATTCAGCTCGAGGAACGTTATTATTTATGAATTGAATACTTGTTAAACAATGGTCTGTTATTTGGAGATCAAATGATGTAGTTTTAAATACGGTTTTATTATTGCGATGAACCCTAACAAATATGTGGTCCAAGCACGAATTAAAACGGGTAGGTTGAGTCAGCAAAGAATCGAAACCGAACGCAGATAGCGTCGTTAAGAAATTATCAACATCAATTGAGTGAGACAATATATTAATGTTAAAATCACCAATTAGAATAATATTTTTACAAGTTTGAAGCTCCAGAAACGAAGAGTTTCACTTCCAGAAAATATTTAACTGAGCACCCATGAAGTCTGTAAACGCAAATAAAGCAATAGTAAGAACTAGAAATGACGCAGCTTAAAGTGATTATGTCAGAACTTATTAAATTATATTTTTTTAATTTGTATGTCAGATATACCGTTTTTAAGGAACACTCCGACACCGCAAGCCGCATATGAATCATTACATGTTGCATTAAACGAAAAATTTGGAATACAAAAATCAGAAACTTTTCATTTTCAATACATTTTCAAAAATCCAAATTTCCGAAACGAAAATTTGTGTCGACTACCTCAATCGTCAACTAACTGTATGTACTTCTACGTTAACCTCCAAATGTTCATTGACGTAGTCGGTGACTTCCACAGTAGTCTTTAAGGGATGGATGGCCTCTACTAACTTTGCGATTGATATCCCCTTGTTCCCGATATCGGGACACAATACACCAAATTATTGATGTTGCAACTTTCATGAATCAACATTGTTCATGAATCTTCCGTTATTAACAGCGGAAATAATTGCTTCTTTGCATTCAGTTGATAGCTGTTCCTAATTATTGCACATTCCAATTAATTACAAAAAGAATAGTTTTTGTACTTACCTTCGTGGGGTGGTCGTATTGTAGTGGTACTAGCAATCGCTTCTTACTCGGAGGGTCCAGGTTCGAATCCTGCCCATGCAAGGCAGTTATTTATTTGTGTAATTGGAACTCAGACAGAAAAATTCTGCGTGTGAAGGCATAACACTGACACGTAGATTTGGCTGTTGTAGAGTTTCAAGCACAGAAAAAAATACTGTGAATTATACCTCGAATCACTCTGAGTGAAAAAAAAACTCTCCGTCCTATTCGGACTCCCAGCCCTGGAGAGCGAATATCGAAACCAAACACACCTGAGTTTCAAACCACTACAAAACAATTTTCCTTTCTCCTCCTTCTATCCTTCCGTCCGCGCCCGGGCAACAGTAAAAGGGTATCTAACCCCTTAGGCGCTCGTAAATTATAAAAAAAAAAATATTCGCCATTTGCGTTTTTTTTGCTCCATACTGTATATCGCACAAAATGAAAAAGAAACAATTTTTTTAAACCTTTTGGATAGTTTTTATAAAAAAAAAAAACGATTTTTGGGTGACCTTAAAAATTACTCAACTTTGACTGGCTATACATATAAGCAAAACTATTGATCCAAAAGAAATAATTTTTTCGGTTACCAGAGCTCCATATATTTGTTAATCCAGTGAATTTAAAAATTTTGCATTATAGACCCACCCGAAAATTGAATTATGGAAGCACTTTTGCCGAAATGAGCCAGTGGCGGTTGTGCCCCCTGGTCCGGGATGATTCCCTTTCTTAACAACTTCATGTCGATCATTGTCGCAACTGGCGACTTGAAGAGATGCGAATTTAACTTCAAACGACTGACTAATGGCGAGTGAATGAATAAGTGACTAATGAATGTTTATTTCTATAAAGGAATTACAAGTTACAATATTTAAATAGTATTCGAATAATATTAATTCTTACCGCAGTTTTACTCGTTTCCTTCTTTGTCGGCTTACGAATTGCAAATGCCAAATTTAAGAACTTCGCTCGTAAGGCGAATGGCCATAAAGGTAAACAGATAAATGTCAAGAGAGAAGAAAAGGTCTAAAGCTGGGTTCACATTAATTTACACTTATTGCATACTCTGACTATCTTATAAGGTCCCAGAAACTTCGGTTGCAGTTTCAACCCTGGTCCAAACTGAGTCCTGCGTGCTGCTACCAAGTCGTTCATTTTATACAAGGTGGCGCAAAAGTTGTCACCCGATGTTCTTTGGCTGTAATTTGTTTTATGAACGAAAAACTTTGGTTCTGCTTTTGGATTATGCTTATTTGATGTCTTAGAATGATATCGGCTAAGTAGCCACTGCCAGAATTGATGACCATTCGGGCCCGATTTTTAGCATTTTCCACCACTCTTGCCAGAACTTTCGGCGGTAGGTCATCGCATTCTTTACGGATATTCTTTTTGAGGGCTTCAAGAGCCAGAGGCTTGTTGACATGGATTCGTGGCCACAAAAATAAGTCTGGAATTGTTAAATCAGGCAAGAAATTAGGCGACCCGGAAATGCAGCCCTCAGAATTTCGGTTGTAGCTCGTGCAGTATGCGCCATTGTTCCATCCTGTTGGAACCACATGTTCTCCAGTCTCAATTCATCTAATTGAGGAAGGAGAAAGTCATTGAGCGTGCCTCTGTCGTATACAGTAATCGTTTGGACAGCGGCTTTTTCGAAAAAATAAGGTCCGATGATGCGGATTTTCCAGAACCACTTATTATTCTTATGCTTATTCACATATCCACAGAGATGGGAATGGGCCTCGTCGCTCATGATGATTTTCGATGAAAAGTTGTCTCCCTCGTGGTCGAGTTTGAGGTTGGCTTGAGCGTAGGTTAAACGCGCATGGCGGTCAATAGATAACAGCTGATGCACTGTTTGCACTTTGTAAGGATACATCTTACAGTTTTTCACCAAAATTCTCTGTAAAGACCGCCGATTGATGCCGAAATGTGTTTCACGTCGTCTGGTCAACACTCCGGCGCTCGCTGCGACATCTTCAACCACAGCTGCGATATTCTCAGCAGAACGGCTGCTCCGCGGCCGGCCAGACCTGGCAGCATCTCGTGTTATCATATATTCTTCTAGGCGAGTGGCTAAACGTCGTAGTGTTTGACCAGTTGGTGTCGGACAACCGGAAAATCTGCGCCCAAATTCAAGCTGCTCACACCACCGGCGAATTATTCCATAAAAAAATCGTAACAATTATTCCGCGTTATTTAGCAGTATAACTATTCATGTTTTGTTGACGTGTATTTCGTATCTGTTTACTTCACAAATGTCAAAGTAGAATTCACATTTGCCGCCATTTTCAAAAATTATAGCATCTTCTGTTAGGGTGATAACTTTTGCACCGCCTAGTATTTCATTCTGGATCTTCATAATGTTCGTCTTAGCATCTTCTCCCATTTGACGTCTTACCTCGTCTAATTCCTCGAAGACCTCTTCATTGAGTATCTCTTGGATATCTGGCGCTTCCTTTATCCTCATATCTAAACGGCGTGTTGTTTATGATCTGCTGTGCCCGACCAACTTGATTGTACCAGCATCCCGGCTCTTCGATCACCATCTTTATCAACAGTGGTATGAGGATTCGATTCGCACGTTCTACTTGACCATTTCCTCTCGGTACCCCTATCGTACCTAATCATCAAATGCTTAATATCTTCTCCTTCGCAAGATTCGCTGAAGCTTTTCGATTTAAATGTTGCATTTCTAAAAATGTCAAAATAGTTATTTTGCGTTAGCACACTGCTTGAGCGGAGATGATGAGAATCCCGGTCCAATAGCGTCCATCTTGTTCACTTTGGTTTCGAGGAATTAGGCTTTGCAATACCCGCGTAAACCATGGGCACATGCAGTAGCAGCCCTTTCGGATCTCTCCAAGTTCTTACTGAGGTGATAGCAATAGGCTCGACCTCTACGCAGACAATCTTCATCAAAAAGTCTCAAGTGCTTTGAACTGCCTAAGTTCCTTCTTATTCTCTGGCCTCTTAATTGCCAATTTGATTTATTTTTTTTCGAATATACGTATGTATGCTGTAGACGGTGCAGAGAAAAATTGACAACCTAGCAAGTTTTATCGTTACGAAAAACCGGCCGCTCGGTTTTATAAATAGGGTTCGCAGTGCCTGTGTTCTTTTTGTTTTGTTTGTTATACTCTAGGTATCTTATTATTTACTTTGGACGCATGAGTAATGAGAAAAAGTAGATCTTCCTGAAAGGCCTTAGTAAGACAAAAGGTATTCCTTAAGCGGATACAACACTCGAACATAAGCAAGCCGGATTTTGTGCCAAATTATCTTGCATAAACTAGATCAAGACCTAACAGTTTATAGCAAACCAGTACAGATTCTAACTTCCTCCATCTGCGATACATTTCATTGACTTCGAAAGTCATTGTTCGTTTGATCTCGGATACTATCCGACAAAAGCAAGTAGAAAGTTTCATATTCTGCAAAATTTCAAGCAATCGGAAATCTGCGAGATAAGAGGCGGAGTTCATTAGGATTATATTCTTTCATTGCCCTTGTTTGGTACTCAAAAGCGATGTACTTTTACGGAAATAAAGTAGAAAAACTGGAGAGGTCTCCATAACTAGCAATCGTGAGATGATCACAGAGCTGGATGTGAGCAGGATAATCGGGAATCAGTAAGTGGCATTCGGAATACTGCCCTCATTCTCAGTTCGACAACTTAAAAGCATTTCGAAAATCCGAAGAAGTCGACATTCTATGCTTTCAATTCTTTAGATGAGTTATGGTGCCCACCGAAGAAATTCTCTTCGTACTTTGCGCAAATAAATTAGAAATCTGACTAATTAAGCTGAAGCATAAGAGTCATTGGGAATACCTATCTATCCGTAAATAAAACCCTGATTGCAATTCGCAAAACGGTTAATTGCTATCTTGTGGGTCAGCCACAAAAAGAGTCACCGCCAACCACTGCTTCCTCATAGCAAATACACCCTGCCTTGCTGCGTTTGGATTTAATACAATATATCTGAAAGATAACCGCATGCCAATAGCAAGCGTTAAGTTAAGACGAACATACTCGTACCACGGCACGCCTGGACATCCCACTTCACATCCGGATGTTTGTAAAACTTTTTTATCTAAAAACCACACTATGGCCGTTTTAATTGCAAACACCTTAAGATACGAGTACACTCATCTGTCGCAAAAGCCACCATCATTTACCAGTCACCATCACCTAGCATTACCGTCATCATCAGCATCTTCAGCAGCATCATCAGCATCAGCATTTTGAAATTGAGTAAACACATTACGGTGGTGACATTATTTCAAATAGCAAATGCCGCGCAGTTGGTAGCTAACTTAATCATCAACCAACGCAAACAACGCGCCACTTTCAACGGAAGCCCCTTGTCGTTGGTGTAAGTAGCAGAAACATCAAAGCCACCGATTATCGATTAACCGGGACAAACGACAGCCGATGGTTTCCATCTTTTTGATTCCCAGCATCTCCTTGTAAGATTCCGATTCCAATTTTAACTCCGACTCCGACTTCGTTCCCCAGCAACGGAGAAGAGTCAATAAAAAATAAGTTAAAGACCATCGAAGAGTAAATGAAGTGCGCGCGATTGGTACGCCAATGTCAACTTGACATTTAAAGAGTACCTTTGCGGGTGTTTAACTGCCAACAACATCTGAAGGGTGTTTATGATGCTGGGCGCATGGTTCTGCATTTGCCAGGAGCAGAAATCTCAAAGTAGGCTCTTAGCCTGCATACACAATTGTGGTGTGTGTTGACAGAACACGGTAGTAAAATGGCGGCGATGCATTGTCTTAACACATATTGTGCGCGGGAACTTAAAAGATTTTCGCGCGAGGAAGTGACAACGAACTGAAGTTAAGGTAGCAGCGACACTAACCACAACAACGTACGAGTACATCATGCGGCAGCAGAAGCACAGATATAACGTCATTCTGAAGTGTTGACAGAACAAATATCATTGAGGGCATCCGCGCGCGCAAACTAAGGAAATAAAATGCGAAGAATAAACAAAATGGAACGCATTACCTGGTGGAGATGGATAAGATTGACGGGTGGCGGGCGGTGACGGCTCTTTTAATCCCTTTTTAACAAGCGATTATTGTTTAATTTCATTAATGGCGGCTAAAGAGATGGCGAACTCATTGTTGAAGTTGGTGATAATGATGATAATGGTGATGGAATTTGAAGTGGCGATGACACTTTGATGGTAGACGGTGTCAGAGAATTGTTAAGTAGCTGGTGATTCATTAGAAACAATAAAAGTTGTCAAGAAATAGTCAAAGTTGCATCACATTCTTACATCATACTTAGATGGAGTGTATCCGTTGACGCTTGTGCTAGTTGTTAAAAGCTGTATTTGGATACAAATAAGGCAACATTTCATGGTTTCAAGGGTGCACACTGTAATAAGTGTCAGCATTATTGTAATAAATGCCTTATTCTATGACATTTTGTAAAGAAGACTTTTCTATTCGTTGTGGTTAGTTGAAGATCGACTACGATACCGTAAATAAAACACGGCAAAACGTTTAAATCTTAATTTAATTAATGGTTAAAAACCAATAAACATTAATTTGACAAAAAATGCAGGGAACTACGGGGCGAATACGCAGCGCAGGTTAGTGTCAGCTTGAAGGCTACGAAGACCTGAAACTATTAGAATTAACCATTTGGTTCTTTAAGCGAGATGTCTGCTGACCGTTATTTCAGATAGATCTCCAAAATTATTGGTAGGTCTGACGCTTAAGTGACCTCTGATTATGTCCATTAAAATGATGCGATCGTTTCACAAATGGCAGACTCTTTGATCAGCTAATTATATCTCTTCAGACTGCAGGTTATACCTTCTGAAGATCTGTAATTGATCTCATCTATCAGGTGGCATCCCATCGACCTTATAGATTTAATAGATGCCTAAGCCAGGCCAATGTTGACAAGTTTATCAGCTTTGGAGTTTCGCTGAAAATCTCGTTGTACAGGTACTAAGAACATATGGATTAGAACTGTTTGGATGCACGGCAGTTCTCCTGACTTACTCTTGCAGTACACATATTGAGAAGTCGAGAGCTAGGTTGTATCTATGCTCTGGCAAAGATTGATATCAATCAGTCTTTCCAAGATTCTCGAAACGAATAGTGACAGGTTTTTGTCTTGCCGAGCTCTTTATTTCCTAGTCATTACAACCTTCAAATATTCAAAACCAATGTACACCAGTATGACCTCTTTTTTCCCTTCTCCCCCTCGAGCCTGCACGACATCATCTCCAGTAACGGACATAAGTTCACTGATTTTGCCATGGGACGTAATGTAACTATAGCCAGCCTATGATTTCCACACCCCGATACCCATAAAACTACCTGGCTGACTCCTGATCAACAAACCGTCAACCAAAGCGACGTCATATTGAGATCGACGCAAAGCAATCCTTCAGTGTTTTGGATATCCGAACGGTCCGAGCCGCTAAAATGGACTCGGACCATTATCTTTTTATATCCAAGATATGGATGTGGATATCAGTAACAGCGAAAGTGGGGTAATTGAATAAACTGCAGATGTACTGGGCGGCTCTGTAGAAAAAAACGAAAGCGACTCGCGGGCTCTGCGAGCATAAAAAGAAGGTAAAAACATAGGCTCCTAGAGGTGCTACCAGAAGAATGGAGTTCTGAAGTTTTACAAAAAAAATTGAGGATGCTTTCAACAAGACAACTGACGACACGTGTAACTCGGCACGACAACACGGCGTAGACGAATCACTAGTTTTGTGGATAAAAGCAATGCTGCTAAATAGGGCATTGATTGCGGATACTGAATGTGGCCAATATGTGATGGCGGTGGTAAACAGGAGTTACCCTCAAGGAGACGTTCTGTCTTCACTGCTATGGTGCATGTTAGTCTACTCACTGCTCAACGTGCTCAATAGTTCTGACGTCTGTGCACAAGAATACACGGATGATGTAGCTGTACTGTCTGCTGGATTGAATCTAGTGACTGTATGCTCTAAATCGCAGTTAGCACTGGTTGATTGACAATTGGTGCACTAGAAATGGGATTTCAGTAAATCCTGACAAAACTGAAGTTGTTCTCTTTACGAGAAGGAGGAGGAAGCTACCTGGTCTGACTCATCTAGTGTTTGAAGGCATCACCATCCAATTCTCCAAAGAAGCTAAATATTTGAGTGTCATCTTGGATAACAAACTCCTCTGGACTAAACATGTTACATCGAAAGCATTTAAAGCACTTTCGGCCTTCTGGCAGTGCAGAGGAGCTATCGGCATGATATGGGGCTTGTCACCGAGAAGGGTCCTATGAATCTACACGGCCAATTACATCCTATGCGTCGATTGTCTGATGGAATAAGCTCTCTCGAAAATACGTGATTGCTGCAGAGTCCAAAGAACGGTTTGGTCTTCCGTATAATACGCACTGGAGCTTTGATGACCTTGCGCATCGGCTGTCTTATGACTCTGGTCTCATGGACATGCCGATGCAAAGACACCAGAACTCCTGTTGCGGAAAAAATACGAAATCGACTTTCACTGTCCCCGGGACTGGTTTCGGACAGAATCTGAGTCAGGAAAGGAATACAGTCGGGTCTTCACGGATCCTCATATGGCCTCATATGAGCCCAACTGCAGATGGCATAGATCCAAGCAGGCAGACCAAACGAATGCATCCCGCACTACACTTTTGCAAAACACTTAAATGTGCTGGGCATAAGTGACATAACATCCTTCGATGCTTGCTGTAAAAGAGATGACAACACTGCGGAGCACTATCTCTATGAATGTCCTGCTTACGCTCGCATAAGGCTGCAGGTATTCAACGTTGACGTGGTGGTTGTTGTTACTGTAAGCACCTTATCACTGAAGCGCTTACTCATCTTTCTTCGTATGACTGAAAGATTTCATTAAAAGGAACTTACAAAGAGTACAATGGACTAGTTTTTTGTCTGAGTGCTCTGTTCCGAAAAAAACAGACTGAAAAAACAGACTGCTAAAAGATTTGCAATTACTTGGGGATCATTAGAGGATCCGTCCAAAAATTTTAGGGACAATATAGTTATCAAACTTTCGTTTGGTGTTAATGAATTTAAAAAAAATCGTTTGGAATCAGAAATGAGCGTGTGACGCATTCGGTTCAGATATTTAAGGTAGAGAGACTGACACAGTTCAGAAAATTGATGAGGCAGAGTGATAGTTGAAATAATCAGTTTTAAGGAGCGATATTTAAGAGATCTTGTTTCTTTTATTGCGAAGAATAACCAAGGTACACATTGTGAGATATACAGCCAGGTTCCACATTTCACTTTCACTTGATATGAAATTAAAATCGATCGAAAATGAAATTTGGTTTTCTATATTTCACTATTATCGATTTCGATTTTAAATTTTTCGAAATTGAACCAAAGTGAAAATTTTGTGTTCCAGAATTCGATTTTGTCGATTTGCAAGTGATTTCAAATCGAGTTTGTCATTCTTTGTGAAATAGTGGAAGGTAGCAAACGTTTTTGAGCATGTACTCGTAAGTCAGAAATTGCCCTTTTAACAAGCTTACGAGTATTTGGCCAAAAATATATTTTAAACAGGGGTAAACATAAAAATAATGCGCAGGAGGCAATATTTGTCAAATTTATGGAGCAACAGAATGATTTGGCAAGAGGATTTGTCAAAGGGGACCGAGTTCTCACAGAAGTTTTGTGGGAAGGCTTAAAAACTGATCTCAACAGTCAACTCAACTCGCAAAAGGATGCGAGTGGATGGAAAAAGGTAAATAACTAGCAAAATTAAAAAGAAGAAAAACTAAGAAGAAGACTTGTGTGTTATTTTGTGCAAAGGTTTGGACGGACTGGAAGTCTTCTATAAAAAAGAAACTATCGCACCACAAGGCCGAAAATGTATCAACTGGAGGGGGTCATTCAACAAGATTATGATATCATCCACGGAAGATGCAATTGCAAAAATTGGCGGAATTTACACAGTGGTTGATGGAATTCCTAATATGGTGGATTTGGCTTGATGGATGAAATGCAATCGGATACCGAATATGTCAACCATAATTCCCAAGAAGAACAAACCGCCGAACCTGAACCTACAATAACAGCAGGCAGAAAAAGAAAAAGACAAGCCGTAAGCAATAATCTAAATGATCATATTGCAAAGCAAACCAAAACAATGGATAAAATTGGTGAAAACATGAAGGGTATATTGGCAGCCTTCAGTAAATACGCTCGTGTTGCAAAGGATATTGACTACACATTAAGAAAACTACAGAGGTCCGTGGGCTCTGTTCAAAATGCTTTGGAAGCAAACAATGAGGAAACAATGAGGAAGAGAAGAGGAATTTCCATGAGGAAATTCTCTTAAGAAAGAACAAGATAGAACTTAAAGAAATGGAGCTCGATATTTATAAGAAAAGCGAATTTCGAGACTAACCTAGCTAGTGCCATTTAGTGTATTGGACTGAATTTGTATTCCTTTTATTTTTAGTACTCAGAACTGCATAAATATATTATTATTTTCTTTTAAAATTGTTTAGCCTTTTAAGTGTACTGAATTGAACTTTCGTTTCTAAAACTCAGAATTAAAAAAACGTTTGCATTGCTTTGTATTTTCTATTTAAATATTTAAAACAAATGCAATGAACTTTATCTCAACCGTATTCTACTGGCAATGTGGTCTCTTATTTCATTGGCTTCATTGAAATGTGCAACCCTTTCTATTTCGTTTTCAGATTCATTTTCATTTAATTCGTTATCCACCCCAATGTTTTCATCGTCTTCATCCCTTATCTTATAATGTCTACAACTGTTGTGCAACGCGCAACAAAAATTAATTATTTGTATCACTTTCTTCGGCTGGTATTTAAGACAACGGGCCAAGCACCTAAAACGGATTTTCAAAACGCCGCTTGTCCTCTCAACTACATTTCGAGCAGAGGAATGTTTTTGGTTAAATTCGTGCTGGAAGGTTCCCGATTCTGGATCTCTATAGGGCGTCAGAAGAAAAGGCTCAAGTGCATAGCCAGCATCTCCTAAAAGGCAAGAAGAACGCTCACCACTCTCATATCTTCTACGCAAATAGTTCCGAGCTTTGCTCATGCTATAGATAAGAGCATCATGACTTGAACCTGGACGACGCGCGTCGATAGCTTTTATAACCATGTTATAATCGCAAATCTATTTAAAGAAAATATATGTGATGTGCTATCTTTGACAAAGAAAACAACTTACAATCATCGCATTCATTGAAAAGTATCCTCTCCTATTGTAGTAACGCGCTGGATCTTGATTCGGATGTGAAATTCTAACATGGGTGCCACGAATGCATCCTATGACGCCAGGGATATTAAATTTGTCCGAAAAATGTCGTTTGGATTTACTTAGTTCGTCGTAGTCTGACATAAATTTTATCCAAGTTCGACAAATTCGGTTTTCTAAAATTGTTAGTACTTGTGTCAAAAGTTTCGACACAGTGCTTCGACCCAAAGCAACATCAGCATCTTTCCCAGTTGACATTTGAAAGTTGCCTTCGGCAAGAAAACGCAAGACTGTGGCTAAATTCACAATTCCAGGAATTGAAGATTGTTTAAGGTGTGGCTCAACAATTTGTAGTACCATTCGGAAGGTACATTTATTAAGACGGTAGTATCACAGATAATAAATCTATACAGATGTCTCATTCATATGGGAAGTTTTGTCCAATGAAATCGAACTAAAAAAAAAGCTTTTTTAAAAAGCTGAAAAGAGCAGAAAAATCATTTTATTTCTTTTCGCTTTTTGCTCTTGCCACTTGTCACTCACACATACAAAGTCGTTTATCGTGCAAAAAACAATACGTGAACAAAAGAAATAAATAAAAAAAAACATACGTTGACATTGCCCAGCATAACCGGTTTACTTGGGTTTATGTACGTGTGCTTGTTATTTTGGTTGTAACTTGTTATGCAATGTAAATTAAATGGGGGTAGGTATATAATTTTGAAGATCATGAGATCGTGGGTCCGTGATGTGGACGTGCTGGAGAGGGTGGGTATGACGTTGCACCACACTATAAAAGTGGTTGATATTTGAAGCACGAGGTGTTAAGGGCTAATACATGTTATGGCGTTGAAGATATACGTATGTACATGAGCGCTAGACCAATTTCCCGATTTTAATTTTGTGCTCAGACAATTAAGTACCTACAAAATTTGATAAATTTCCAAGCATTGAGCAACATCGCACTTATTCGCAAAATGTATGTATATGTTATTTACGAGTACATATTTGCTCCCTTTTCTTTCAAGTTATGTAAAAGGGAGTTTTTAAAACTGTACGCAAAATATTTGTATGTAAAGATCGAAAATCTACGGCCGAATATATGGGAGTTCGAACAAGTGGAATGGGATCTCAACCAACTTGGAGTGCAGCACCGCTGGAAACAGCTGGCGAAAGATCGCGCCAGGTGGAAAGGCTTGTTGGTTGAGGTCCTGGTCCACCCCGGACTGTAACGCCACCTAAGTAAGTAAGGAAAATATTGGAAATATTTTTCCGACAGCCATGAATGAGCCATATTTTAACTAGCAAAATCAATGTTCCTTGGAGTAGAGACTTTGGATCGAATTTGTTAAACCAGACTGAAGTAGCACCGGTTGCCTAGGCTTATTCTAGTGGTAATCTTCGACAAGGTGTCATTTGTTCAGTTTGCATTAACCCAGAGGAAGAGGAACTCCTCTAAAGCAATGAGTGTTTACAGTGACAAATTGTACGATTTGGTAGACGACGGGGTTATCTTTGCTCGACAAAATGATAATTACAATGGCGGTAGATTTTGGCCATCCTGAAGTGTCTATATCAATGACGTGTCCCAAAAGTCCTGACCTGGCCCCGTGCTACTTTTTTTACTCCCCAAACTCAAAACGTACCTTAAGAGTAAAAAAAATGTAGGTAGAAAAATGTAAAAAGCTACGACCAAGGTTTTGAAGGCGATGTTAGAAATTGCCTTCCAGCATTGCTACGAAGAGTGGCAGCACCGTTGGGATCGCTGTGTACGCTCTCAAGAGACCTACTTTGAAGGTGACAATTCATTTTATGTTTGATACATGTGTTTTAAAAAAATTATTCTCATTACATTTGGGACACACCACGTATATATTCCAATATATGTACATAGTATTATCTATATAAAGGGTCCGCCATCTAACGTTTTTTTTTTTTTTCAACTAGTGCTTATTTCGTGAATGGTAACACAGCTCATGTGTGATTTGACAGATAATTAGTTTTATCCTTCCGCTGAACGATTATGGTTGTGTATATGCTTGAACAACGCTGGGAAATATTGCCTGCGATCGACTTAGAGAAGATGCCGATTTTGCCAAAAAAATCATCTTTTCAGATGAAGCTCATTTTGATCTTGGCGGGTATGTAAACAAGCAAAATTGTCGCATTTGGGGCACAGAAAACCCGCACGCATACATTGAAAAGCTGATACACCCAAAACGAGTCACTGTTTGGTGCGGATTTTGGTCCAGAGGCATAATTGGGCCATTTTTCTTCGAAAATGAGCAAGGAGTGGCCGTTACAGTCAATGGCGATCGTTATCGGGCCATGCTGAACGAATTTTTGTTCACAAAAATTGAAGAGGAGGATATTGGCAACATTTGGTTTCAACAGGACGGCGCTACGTGCCACACAGCCGAAGCTACACTCGATGTTTTGCGCCCTGTTTTTGAAGATCGCATTATCAGCCGCAGGGCTGATGTCGTTTGGCCACCTCGGAACTGCGATTTGACACCGTTGGACTATTATTTGTGGGGTGCCGTAAAAGATAAGTGTTACGCCGACAAGCCAGAGACAATTGACGCTTTAAAGGACAATACTCGTGAAGCCATTGGTGAAATACAGCTGCACACAATCGATAATGTGCTTAAAAATTGGACCGATCGTGTATGCTACTGCATGGCCAGCCGAGGCAGCCATTTGAATGAAATTATTTTCCATTATTAACCGGAAGGATAAAACTAATTATCTGTCAAATCAGACATGAGCTAAGTGTTACCATTCACGAAATAAGTACTAGTTGAAAAAAAAAACGTTAGATGGCGGACCCTTTATATACCTGTATAATAATTGATCATTGCTCTTGGCCTATATATAACCACAACTTCTTTGTCTTTTGGTGGTAATTTCGAGGTTATTTCCTTAATTTCCTGCATAACATTTCTATTTAAGCCAGGGGACAGACTTTTAATTTTAATCCACCTGTGCAATGAAGATGGATGCGGCAAGTGTATCTCAAGTTGATCCCGCAAAAAGTTGTATCCGGCAGCTGTACGAAAAAAAATGCACTGCGAAATCCATTTCTCCTCTTCGGTGTATTCATTTTTACGCTGTGATAAAATGAGCTTCGAAAATGTCATAGATTTTGATGAATACCAATCAATGAATCGATTTTCCCTTGAATGTTTTGCTTTTCACGCGCTTGTAGCCTTTTCTTGTCTTCTTTTAAACGACGAATTTTCTTTAATAAATTTGGTTTCGATATTCTTTAATAGTTATTCTCAAGACATTGTTCAATTTATTGAGCTTTTCAATTCTCCTAATGTAAAAAGATTGCCTTTTTACATAAGCCTCACAATTGGCGTAAGCAAATTCGATGTGATCATTGAATTTTGTCCTTAATAAATTTTTAGAAGCCAAATTTAGTTCCCCTATTGTAGGTTCACTCGAACTCAGTTTTAAATCTTTATAATTTTCAGAAGTAATCTTAGCTTTGACTGGATCAAAGCAAACAGAACCGTCTTCAGAGTTCGGAACACTCTCGCTTCGTTTTAAAGAGAGAGAGGGATCAGCGTTTGTTTTTAAATATTTTTTTCCCAAAAAGGCATTTTCAAATGTAAGGTTTTTTAAGGCATTTTATATGTTGACCCCTCCGTCAAAGCTAACCATTCATCATATTTAACAGTGCCTTTTTTAGGGAAACGAAACAATTTCATATCCGAAAACTTCATTTCAGCACTTCAATTCAATTCAATTACTCATTATTTACATGCACTGCATATTAATAACACGAATAATATTTTGCTCGTCAAACTTCAATTACAAAATGTAAAGAAATATTCGACTTTTCTCGCCTTTGAATTGTTCTTTCTTACATACACACCCATACGCTCAAATAAAATACCAATTCATGAAAAATTACATAATTTCCTATTGCAGTCGAATTAAATCAAAACAAACAGCCAAGTATTCATATCCCTTCCCGCAAACCCCTTGCAATTGTTTTTCATATTCCTTTTGCCTCTGCCCTCAACTTGTGGTGAGAGAAAAAAAAATCTCTCAGTAAACAAAGCAAGAAAGAGCGAAAATAAAAAAGCTTTATATTATTCCGAAAGCTCGTGTCGGCTGGACGAGTGTCGGCTAGCCGACAAAAATTGAACCATTTTTTTCTACAGCAATGAGACATCTGTATAGATTTATTATCTGTGGTAGTATGATATGAACCTATGTTTTATGACAAATATGTAATTAAAACTATAGTTTTATGATCACACCAATTTTTAGATTTAAAAGCATACGCAGCATCTGCAATTTTCAAAGGATTCGATACATCTCTAAGCCTTCGTCTCTTTATTTCTTCTTCTGCATATTTCCGCCTTTCGGTGTGCAATTAACACAG
The DNA here is from genome assembly GCA_949129095.1 of Volucella bombylans. Classification (NCBI taxonomy): domain Eukaryota; kingdom Metazoa; phylum Arthropoda; class Insecta; order Diptera; family Syrphidae; genus Volucella; species Volucella bombylans. The sequence continues at coordinate 120,615,482 of OX422142.1, read as the reverse complement.
CATTCATTACAAAATCTTTTAATTGCTTTAAAACACGACAAAAACCATTTTTTTTCACAATTTTTTTTTAAATGTAAAATAGTTTAACAACGCCCGAAATGACAGATATCAGCTGTTTTCAATTTCACAAAAGTGATTTCGAAAATAAATCGGAGTTGGCAAATCGATCGAAATGTGGAACACTGAAAATGAATTCACTCGATTTTCAATTTCGATTTCGATTTCTGGAACCTAGCAGATGGTCCGCTTTCATACGTCGCAAGTTTCGAAAGATTCAAATGAGTGCAAAAGAGAGAAATAATGAAACAAAAAATACCCAATTAACCAAATTCCCACTGCATGTGGGTAGCAATTTCATTGCAAGTTTTTGACATTTCTTTTTCTCCTTCTTCTTTCTTTTTCGCATTTGCTTCATTACTTCTTTCGCTGTGTTACGAGCACAACATTTCAGTATAGCGGATGAACTGAAATGGACCAAAGAATTAACAAGGGAGCTCATTTTCAATTATGAAAGACTGATCGCCAAAGATGATATGAAAGAGAACTGTCAAATAACATGCAAACCCAAAGAAGGGGAAAGTCTTCATGTAGAGTTGCGCGCATCACTGAATGACAGTTCAAAAGAAAATAACCAGAACATGCGCATTACACACTTGCGACGTGTGAAAGCGGACATGGTTAAAAATCTCGGCGTAAAAGAGTGATAGAGCGTCATTGAATGTAAGTCCTGGGTTATAATAGAGAAAACTAAAATTGGCATTACTAAGGAGGTTATTTAGTCTGCTGAAGTTTGCTCTATGATAATTGAAACTGTAAGAATGTTCGTAAGTAATAGTTTTTAGACCATTGTCATTTGAGAGAAAGGGGTGGGTGGTCGCTATTTAACTTAGAGAGAAGGTTAGATCACGTTGCCTACCAATGCCATTTGTGACTCCACTCAACTGATAAAGTGGCATTAATGGCCGTAAAAAAAGTATTGATCGGTTTGAATACATTGGAGGTTTGGCAAGTTACCCCCATGTTCTGCATTCCACTTTTTGTGAATTCAACCTCTAATAGTGAAATAAGGTGTTCTGCATTCCGAAAGATTGTGAATTGTATATTCGAAAGTGAAAAAATTGGTGTTCTGCATTTCACTCGATATGATAACAGTGAATTGGATTTCCGAATATGGAAATTGGTGTTCTGCATTTCGAAAAACCTTTGTTTCTATGTGAATTGAATTCACTTGCTTTTGCGATTGCGAATTAAATTCACTTTGTTTTGTGATGAAGATTTGGACAGTAGCTGCAGTCATCAAAAATAATTTTAATAATGTAAGTAAAAGAAATTAGATTTTTCCTTCAAAATGTGCTATATTCAATTTCATTTTATAGGGGAAAACATAAAAATCAAAGACAGGAGACTATCTTTCTAAGTTATATGGAGTAAAATGAAGATTTTGCTAAAGGGTTTGTCGAGTGAGACAAAGCATATGTTGAAGAACTGTGGAACAAACTGGTGCAGCGATTGAACAGTGAAGGACCTCCAATTAAAGATGTGAGTGGGTGGAAAAAGGTAACAAATTGAAATAATGTTTTTTTTATTAACAAAACAAAACAATTTCACATATTTCTTGCAGGTATGAGTAGACTGGAAAATAAATATAAAGAAGAAGCTTGCTCACAATACCGGAGGTGGGCCGGACAATCCTACCATGACTGAAGAATTTGAGCAAACTCCCAGTGAACCTTCGACTTCACAAGGTCTAATCAACAAAGAAAACATCAGGCAACACCTAAGAGATAAAAATTTGAATACATACATGGATGTACAGGAAATCACGCTTAAACGTTTATCCGATGTATTGACCCAATCTGTAGACATCAGAAAAGAAAATAGATCAAGTTTGAAGCGAATATATCGTTCATTGGAGGAAATTACTCCTATAATAAAGGAACAGGCTGAAGAACAAGAATGTCATCATTTAAGACTAGAACATCTTTTAAAAGACAAAAAAAATGAAATCAGAACAAGAAGACTGGAAATAGAGGAGATAAAATTAAATCCTCAAATTAATTAGACTAATTTGTGTTTTTAAATTAAAACAATACGAATTATGTACCTTATTTAAATTAATTAGAAAGAATTCTCTGCTTGAATTAATACCATTATAATGAAATATAACAGATGTTTATTTTTTTCTTAATTCGTCTTTTATTGAACGAGATTTTGTGCAATTGAATCCCTTATTCTTCTGGCTTCCTCAAAGGCTCTTCTCTGACTTCTAAATTAAAAGTCTTGCACATGTTATGAAGAGCACAGCAAACGTTAAAGATTTTGGCCACTTTAACTGGTTAATAATTTAGATTATTTAACAAGCATCTAAATCGCGTTTTTAAATTGTCAATTGTTCTTTCGACAACGTTTCAAGCAGCTGAATGCTTTCTATTAAAATTAGATTGAATAGTTCCTGGTTGTGCAAACTTGTAGGGAGTTAAAACAAATCGCTCTAGACTGAAACCTGCATCTCCAAGTAGCCATGCACCTAGTTCACCAGTTTGAAAATTTTCTACGAAATAATTTCTGGCATTGCTCATTTGCCATATTAGAGCATCATGGCTTGCCTAAGGGCGTGTGGCGCAATAACTCTAATAAACATTTTATGGTCGCAAATCTATAAACAATAATTTCAGTTTTGAATTATTCGAATTTGTTAATCACACTAAAAGGTACTTACAATTAAAGCATTAATGCTGAAGTATCATTTCCTCTTATAAAATAGGTTAGAATTTTGATGAGGCTTAATTAGTATTCCGTATTCCTCATCCACTGGTATACTTTGCATCTTTATCCACTTTGGACATAACTTTAATTGCAAAGCATTCAACGTCTTCCCGATAACTTTACTGACTGTGGATCTACCAAGGCCAATGTCAAAATCTTTCCCAACTGACCTTTGATAGCTTCCATCAGCCCGCAAACGGAGTGTTGCTCCTAGTTTACATATCAGAGGAATAGATGTCTGACTCCACTTCTCGCAAAATGTCTACAAACATTACGAGTACTTTGCTCACCCTAAAACTGTTTTTAAAACTCCAACGAATCATAATCTTAATTATGTTTTAACTTACAGTTGCATTTAACTTACACTGTTTCGGGGAGATTCAAAACGTTAGACTTATCTAGCAAAATCTTCCGCCGCACTCTTTCCACTCGGTTTTTTCCCGGTTTTCATTCTCACTGACTATAAATATCAAAACAGCATCCATTTCTCCAAAATTATTTTTAATAACTAAAATAACCACTTTTAACGTAAGATCTCAAATAATTTTAAATTCACAGCTGATTTTGACAATTCGAATAAAATTTTGAATACACTCGGAATGCAGAGCACCTAATTTCATTTCGAGTGAAATTGAAATTGAATGAAACACTTTCACGTGGAATGCAGAACATGGGTGTTAGTCTCCTAAAAAAATAACACTGTCATTGGGATCTGCAGCATCGAATATGAAATCAATTGTACTTACAGCTAACTGGTAACCATGAATGGGTTGGGAACGACGAATATAACAGCAACATACATATGTAAAGATAACGCTTTGAAATAGAGTAATCCTAATCTTGATAGCGGATCTGTGGAAGAAGGAGGAGAAGGATGGAAACATAGCCATAAATGGTCGCTTTTGCTGATCTAAATGCTGCGTAACATTCTTACAACAAACATTTCTTTACTAGACCCTGAGAGATTTTCATTTGTTTATTCACATGGAAAAGGAAATACCAGAAAGTGATGGATCACCAAAAGATATAGCAATTCGATGTGGATTGTCAGAGCTTAGTTTCTATTGTTCTACTCTCCAATAATGAATTGCATCTCTTTTGTTTTGTTAACAATATCGTCAACAATAGATGTCATGATCAGTGGTTTCAGTAAGCTAATAGTTCTAGCGACATTTTGTAATCACCCATGCGTCACACCCCATTAACATTAAAGCCTCATATGTATATACAAATGTGTTGTACCCTTAAAGCCCTTTGATATGTAATCACTTTGAAATGACATTACAAAATGAGTACTACATTATGCAGTGTATGTACTTAGTATATCTCTAAGTGATCCATAATCCCCGCAATCAGAAATTAATGACATAAGTAAGTCCCTGACTTCCCGGGATCAAGAGCCTCTGTCAGTCAGTCGAACAAATTGTCGTTTAGGTAGCATTCAACAGTCGGAACGACGTGATTAGTCAATCGGATGGAATTTCGAACGATATTTGTAAATTGAATATTTACACTGTAATTCAATTTGAATTTTGATAATGTCGATCGATTTGGTAAATATTGAAATATTTTTTTTAAACAAATAACTACTCATATCCCGAATTGAATTAAATCCCTCTTCTTCCCATTTTTTTTTTTTTTGGTGAATGGAACGACACCGAGAGTTATAGGGGTGTATCAGAATATCTCTACTCGACTGGTGTGATGGTTAATCGACTTTAATTGGAAATGACGGAATAAACTTTTGTAGTTCGATTAGCGATAACTCGATTACATCTGACTTAGGGTAAATGTTGGCAAATTAACTGATAAACGATTACGCATTCGAATTGTGTCGATACCAATCATCAGCAACTACAATATGTACATATGTATAAGGTGGAGCCGTTGTTGACAATTTGACAATATGTCAACGTTTCGAAAGAAATGATAATTTACTTCTTAAAAAAGTGTGACTACTGGCTACCGGGTAAATGGAAAACCTCGAAGTTGAGTAATTATGACGGAAGCACAGATGACAGAGGAAGTGGTTTTGCCAGGAAGTTTCGGTTTTTGAATCGAACTATTGCCAATAACGTGTGCTAACAAATAAATAAACTCGTCATGGCCATTGGTATTCTAGTGAATATCGATCATTGTGCTTTCGTTGGTAATACAATTAGTAAAGCGATTGGAAATACGAGTATTCAAACAAATTAGATTGTACTCGCATAACTGATGAGTTATCGAATTATTCACTTTTGTATTACAGATGCACTTGCCGTAAGCCATTCGTTTCGTAGTCGAATGAAGGGACTCTTGGTGCTGGTTCTTAGCAAGAATAGTTTATGCGACAAAGAGCAACAACTTCTTTGCAAACAAAGTTTTGAAAAAGGAAATACCAGATACAGAACTTAATATTCCTACAACAATTTACCCATTGTATATGAAGAATGTTAATTTTAATTTAATTTTGGTGGGGGCTACGCCCCCATTTATTTGGCTTAATACAAGCTTAAAAACTAGGACTTAAAAACTAAAAGAAAAATTAAGGTTTAGCGATATCTAGGACTTACCACTAGGGCTTAAAGCTAGGGATGGTGCAGGAGATCGGGTTTGAAGGAGAGAGTGCTGCGATTAAAATCGAAAACGGAAAGGGTGGAGTTTACCTTACGCAGCATACGGGAGATTGGTTCATTAGAGCCATATGTCGTGCGATGGATTGGTAGGTAAAAGAGACGATGGCAACGCAGATTACGAGGGTTAGTGTAAAAGAAAATGGAGTTGTAAAGAGACGTTCAATCGACGGAGCCTGGGAGCAGTCGGTGAATGAAAAGAATGTCAGCTGCATCCCTTCGTTCCTCAAGGGTATTCAGGTTAATGAGCTTGAGACGATCTCGATAGGGAGGTAAGGTTAGAGGATCATTCCAAGGTAGACCTCGAAGAGCAAATCGAAGAAAACGACGCTGGATGCTCTCAATACGGGATATATGAACTCCTTGAAAGGGACACCACGCTTGGCTAGCATATTCGAGAAGGGGGCGAACGTAAGTGATGTATAGTGATCTGGTCACGTACGGGTTGCAGAATTCTTTGGACCATCTTTTAACGAAGCCGAATGATGAGTTTGAAATTAAGCGTGGATGCCGCTGCTGATATGATTACAGACACCATTCTCTTTGGAATGAAATCCTTTATTCCTCATCGGATGAAGAGTATCAAACCAAAAGAAAAGGCATGGTACGACTCGAGCTGTAAGGAGGCCGTCAGGGTTAGAGAAATGTTTTTTCGATCCTACAAGACCAACCCGACAGAGGAAAATCGAAAAAAGTTCAAACGAGCCAGAAATGACTGCAACGCCTTTCTTAAGCGTGTGAAATTCCTATACGACCAAAAACTGAGGCAAAAAATACTGCAATGTCCCAAAGGCAGTAAAAATTTTTGGTCGTTCGTCAAAAACATTAGAAATTCCGCCTCATCCTCCATCCCAACACTCATTTACAATGACATTCGAGCTGTCAGCTCTTTGGATAAGGCCAATCTACTTGCTGCACACTTTGCGGCCAGCTCAACACTCCCAGATTGTGCTTTGTCTCCGCCTACACTTGAGTGCGTCGAATCTTCAATGAGACGAATCTACTTTCGCACTCGTGTAGTAGCAAGAGTACTTAAAGATCTCAACATACATAAATCCGCTGGTCCAGATGGTATATCTCCCCTTCTTCTGAAGAGGTGTTCTTCCTCGCTGGCAAAACCACTGCGTAAGCTTTTTCATCAATCCTACACTTTAGGACTCTTCCCGAGCAGATGGAAAACAGCATTTGTCCAGCCCGTCCCTAAAAAAGGCGAATCATCTTCTCTCTCCTCCTACAGACCCATTGCACTTACGTCTCTTCTTTCCAAGGTCATGGAAACACTGATAAATCGTCAGCTCATGAAATATCTCGAAACACGAAAACTTCTCAATGACCGGCAGTACGGTTTTCGTAGCAACAGGTCCACTGGTGATTTGATGGCATGTCTCACCGAAAAGTGGAACCAAAGCGTACATCAATCTGGCGAAAGCAAGATAGTTGCACTTGATATTTCTAAGGCATTTGACAGAGTTTGGTATCAGGCTCTTTTGTCGAAAATGCGTGCATTTGGGATCGACGACTCTCTTCTTCAATGGATTAGAAATTACCTTTCGGAACGTTCAATTCAAGTTGTCTTGGACGGTTTCAAATCTGATATTCACAAAATAAATGCTGGTGTGCCCCAGGGCTCTGTTCTGTCACCGACACTCTTTTTAATTTTCATTAACGATCTCTTGTCTGCTACTTCTAATCCAATACATTCCTTTGCTGATGACAGTACTCTCTGCTTTTCATATTCGTTCCCGGACTCACGGCCCTGCTCTTCGGCTGTAGTACGAGAACGGCAGCGTATGCTAAGCTCATTAAATTCCGATATCAACAGCATAACCAATTGGGGAACTATCAATAGAGTGGAATTTAATGCTTCCAAAACACAATGCTGTCTGCTGTCTTTAAAGCGAAATTTAAACACCCAGCCATTGTCTATGAATGGCACTTGCCATGTGTATGTGTGTCAATGACAACTTACGTTGGAATGACCACATATTTGATGTCGCCAAAAATGCTGCGAAATGTCTAGGTTTCCTCAAGCGATGTAAGAAATATTTTACACCCTCTGATCTGGCCTCAATATATAAGGCATTCATCCACCCAAAATTGGAGTACAACTCCCACATCTGGTCAGGTGCTCCTAAAACATCCCTGCACCTGCTAGTTAGGATTCAAAACCGTGCGATAAAACTTATTGACGATACTAATATCAGTCAATCAATAGACACCCTCGAACACCGACGAAATGTCTCGTGTCTCACTTTGTTTTATCGCTATTTCCACCACCAGTGCTCCACTGAAATCGCCAGTAGCATTCTGCCCATTGAAACTTTCAACCGTAACACCCGTCTCGCTATGAATGCTCATCAGTGTACCCTCAAGCCCATTTTCGGACGTACTCTAAAATATCGTGATTCGTTCCTAAGCCGTACAACTCGCTTATGGAATGCCCTGCCGATCTCTGTATTTCCTGGTCGTTATAACTTGCAAACATTTAAAAACAATGTACATCGGTACCTCTCTTTTCTTCCTCCCTAAATTTCCTTTGCCCGCGCTGTGTACAATCACCCTTGAGCTCGCGCTCATTATAAAAAAAAAAAAAAAAAAAAAAAAAAAAAAAAAAAAAAAGCTGCCTGTCGCACAATATGACAAGGGGTATAAGTTGGCCGTGGAGATGGTAAATTCGTTGAGGAGACCTCTTGCACTTACGTGAGAAAGTAATTGATTGACATTTGGAGACATTGAGTTCTAAGCAATTCTTGATGCACCAGGTGAAAAAACTATTTAGATCTATTTGAAGGAGGCTGTAGTCTTGTTGTGAGGAAATGGGTTTAAAAATGTTGGTATCGTCAGCATAGAGAGAAAGTGTTGACCTTTGAAGGTCGTTAATAGTTAGGATGAAGAGGAGTGGATGTAGGTGACTGCCTTGAGGAACACCTGAAGTGGCCAAGAAATGGGTTCAAAGCTCAAGACGGACAATTTGAACAGGATTAGTTTGTGAGATATCTTGTCAAAAGCCTTACTGAAATCAGTTGTTATAACGTCAACTTCTTTACCACATTCTAAGGCTGAAAGAACAGAGGAACACGAATTCGACGAGGTTAGTGGTAGTTGATCTATCTTTCAGAAAGCCGTGTTGATTAGGGGAAATAAGAGATTTGCACTGGAAGCTTAAGGCTTAGTACAAAATGATTTCGAGAAGTTTGGGTATATGTGAAAGTTTATCTATGGGGCGGTAATTAGTGACTTTGCTCTTTAATCCTTTTTTGTGTATCGGTGTTATGAAAGAAGACTTCCATATCTGTAGAAATTCACCTTGAGAGAGCGATAACTGGAAGAGATTTGAAAGGGGGTGGGAAAGTGTTAAGAAATATGGATAGAAGGCCATCTGGGCCGGGTAAGTATTCATCTTTAGGTTGTTGTAATTTATTTTCTATCAATGTATGATCAAAACTTTGAGAAATAGAGGGGCCAATGGGGAAGTTAACCAGATATTTGAAATAAGAGGATCCGGTACGACGGAATCATCGGCAAAAGATTGCTTAAAAAAAGTAGCAAAACAGTTGGCTATGGTATGAGAGGGATGAAAGAAAACCGTCTGATTTTTTTTGTAGTTAACGAATTGCTGTGAAGACTTAGGATCGTTTACAAGCCTTGATTGCGCACTATCAAGGTATCACAGGTGGAGAACGTTATAAAGCTGGGCGAATTGAAGGCATAACCCGAGGTAGTTGGAATAGTCCGCAAAAGGAATTGGATCGAAGGAAAACTGCCCATAATTTGTTTGAGCGAAGTTTACGATTATACCACGGGGGGCTCGTAGAAGGTTTTTTTTTGCTCGAAAAGGGGACGTAGAGAGAAATAGAATTGAATAATTCTGTGTAGAAGATCTCTCTATCACTAAGGGAAATATTGGCGAAATTAAAAGAACACTTACTAAGATATTCGTTAATTTTGAGGAAATTCGCTTTATGAAAGTCGTAAGAAGAAGCAGCTGCAGATGGGGAATAATGGATAGGAGAGTGGTGGAGAAGAGAAAGAAGAAGTGGCGGGTGAAAGTTATTAATGGTTGATAGTGAAAGGGGGCAGAGCGAGACAGACGAGTTTATGGGGTCAGTGGTGCAAATTAGGTCTAATTGCCTACACATATAGTTGGAGACCCCACTAACATGGCATAAGCTAGAGTCTGTAAGCTTATCCAAGAAGAGGTATTCTTTACCCGAGTTAGGGTTTGCGGTAAAAAAAGATTTATCCTCTGATTGAGTCCAGTGCAATTGAGGTAGATTGAAATCGCCAAATACGATGATATCATCGAGAGAATCAGATAAATTAATTATTAGATCAATTGCATCGCTAGCGAGTTGGTAGCATTCGACAGGTTGCGCCGGTAGGATGTAAAAACACATAACGTACAGGAACCTGCAGGGGAGTGTTATCTTTATTGAAACGTAGTCAAGCTTAGAAGAAGTAGAAACAGCAATTGGAGAAGAGGTTAGTTCATTGTGAGCGGCCAGTAGGACACCTCGACACGGAGAATCATCTTTTGGACGGGTAAGATCGTCGTCTCGAAAAACATTGAAACTAGGGGGGGAATAATTCCTGATTCTTTATATCGGGAATTAGATTAGTTTCGGTCAGAGCGTAGACCTCAAAAGGGAGAGCGTGAGACTGGCGCAAGAGAGCACGGGTTTTAAATCACAGTCCTTTTACGTTTTGATAGTAGAAGGTAAGAGGAAGGTTATTTCGAGAGCGCGTGGGTTTTGATGGTTGGAACACTGACAATGGTAGCACGTTAGGGACGAACAAATTTGTCGTTGTCAGCTCTGCTCCGTTGAAGGTGTGAGATCCTTTTTGAGTGCACATAGTTACCGAAAGCAGCAAGGTCGTCTGAGACTTTTTGGGGAGACATATTGAAAATCTCGTGGAACTTGATATATAAGTTCTTCAGATTTTTAAGGTCAGTAGGGAGACCTTCCTGCTGTATGGAGACCATAACACTTGTTTTCGTTTTTCCCTCAAAGCAAACTGACTCGGATTTATCATGCAGATACGCTAGAAGTAGACGTATATTCTCGTACGTCTTTTTTTCTCTAAACCTAGAAAGTGCATAACGACATTCAGTTGTGTCAAAAGTTTGTTGAGTTATTTTAACAGCGGGAGGCAGAATGGGGTCAAAAATGGAGCTAGTGGAAGAAGATGTTGGGGGCGAAGCAGCAGTAGTTGAAGGGGCTTTAGACACATTTTCCAATGAGGGATTTATGATATGGCAACTAATGAAATTTTGATATTTAGCTCCGGTTTTGAGATCGAAATTTGGGAAATTATTAGGGAAAGTCATGTGTTAGGGGTTGAATGCTGGGAGTTTGAGTTGTAGGTTTTAAGTCAAAAGAGACACGTTGACATCGGGACTTGGTTTGGGGTGGAATAGAGGGAGTTGGAGTATGGATGGGAGGCTTAAAATTAGGAAAAATTTTAGTTTTAAAGCTCCAATTGGAGCTGGATCTGTTTTGAGAAGAGGAGGTGGGTCTTGGTAAATTGGATTTACTTGCTAACTTAATAGATGGTTTATTTAATACGGACTGCTTGACTTTGTCCTGCTTCTTGTTCGTATTTTCCAACCATTTGCAGACGCATCTTTCTAAGATTGAAATTGTTGCTGGCTGGATTATGGAACAGCCATTCGTATTTGGCCGCAATATTGAGCTTGAAGCTGCGCTTACTTCTGTGGTGAGATGTTGGAAGTAAATTGCAGTGGCTAATGGTGATGCTATATTGCTTTACGAAGAAACTCGAGATCCAATCAGCATCAGCGTTTGGTGGGGCGCCTTTGATAAGAAGCGTAGTGACCAATTGATTCTTCGAAGCAAGCTTATCAAGTCTACGCTGCCATTCGGAAGGTGTCCAAGTTGAGTTGAAGTGATTGATAAGCTTCCGTGGGGTAGCGATTGGAGGAGTTGACATAGATATGTTCTTTATTGTCAAGTTGGAAGAAACTTAGCAGGAATCAGTAGGTTGAACCGTCCGCAGATGACTTATATATGGGGGTGAGCGTGAATCCACTTCAGGTTACATTAATTCAACCATTAGCGATGTATTATAGGGAACATTCTGGTAAGGCTGCGCGAAATTTGGTGGGTCAACGATTTTGCTGTTTATTGTTTATCACATACGAGGGATCGAGTCGCAGTAAGTTCATCACTGACATCGTTCACTTTGTCGAAGATACTTGTGAACATAGGATCAGGTTGTTTAGGAGATGGTTGTTTGCATGTCGAGGACTGGAAATGAATGTCAATGTCGTCACGCAGAGAACTTATCAACTTTAGACTTTAGACATGCTATATAAGAGGGATGTGCAGATACAATTCCGACCGACTAAAGAGAGCTATCAGCGCGCTATTCTTTAAGAGAACATCTTTACAAGGAGTGGAAGCAATCAACGGCACGGACCTACCAATTATTCAAAACATTGTACTACTCTGTGATATATTTTCAATTCCGAAGCGGAAAGCATTGTCGGAAGACGGCAGAAAAGATACTGCGCGTGGCTTTGTGAAAGATCAAGAAGACGAAAGTTCAAGGCACTCACCTTTCAACTGATAGAACTAGCCGAAAACGGTAGTGGTACTATGACCATACAACAATTGTGCGCCGTTGTAGTCGCAGGGTATATATTTTTGCATTCATAACATTTCGTTATATTATTTATAATTAAGTTACAATTCATACAAAAAATACTTTAGATAAATTTAAGAAAAATAATAGAATGATTCTTCAATTAAGTAAGTAAGTAAGTAAGTTGACTCTTTATTTTCTTACAAAAAATAAGGTTTTACAATAATAATAGTACTAGACTTAGTCTATATGGTTTGGCTGAAGGCCGTCTACCAGATTGACAATGAAATAATTTACAGAAATATTTACTTAAGAGCAAAAAGTTAAAATTTAAATAAGAAAAAAGAAAAAAATAATAAATAAATAAATAAAAAGTGGAAAATATAAAAGGAGCATTTATATTGCTTTGGTATAAGCTCTCAAAAATTTTCTTCGATAATTTGAGATCTGTAAACGCGCAGTTTCGGTGTAACTGTGTAGAAGGTCCCATCCTTGGTCACCATTAAGGATGTCCAGTGTTTGGTCCATCTCGAGTGTGTAGGGACCAAAGTGTGCGTAACGGACTTCTTTAAGAATAGAACATCTCGCTAGGAAATGGGTCACATTCTCCCATTCCCTCAGTTTGAAAAGACCGCATAAAATTGGAAGCTCCGGTCGGTGAGGTATAAAATTGAGAAGTAATAGTTCACCTCTTAATTTAAAAATTGTACTTATTAGCGGTTCTTGTTCGTAAAATATGTCCTTTCGTGCAGGTTGTACTGGAGTTGGCTATAGTGCTGCGTGTATAGTAATGAACGTACTTCGCTCACGAAACCGTCGTACATTTTATGTGCCTTTTGTGTTAACAAAACCTTGGATTTTTCCTTTAAAGAAGCAGGTTCTTCATTGGACGCGATGGTTAAATTGAGGTTGCAGTCTGACGCTAGTTGTTCCCATTGTTGCACACAATTACCCCTAGTAGTCAGAATGTGCTTGAGGACTATCTTCGACAATCTTTCACTTTCCGAATCCATAACTCTTACTATGTAGTCAAAGTGGAGTTTTAGAATATCCAAGAACATGGGCGCTACGACTGTTTCTAGGTGCAACATGTAGTTTGGAGATGTACCTGGTAAACTGAAGACCCTCTTGATAAAAAAAAAAAACGAACAAATTTTTCTTCTGCATCATATGAGCGATATCCCCATACCTGAGCTCCGTATAGGACGATCGACTTTATAGTTGTTTGACAAATTTTAAGCTCCAAACTGTGGTTTACGACATGCGCATTGTTAAGACAATCACTACAGACTGACTCCACCGCGCGTTTCGCTTCAGCTAATTTACTTTGAAGGTGTTTGGCCATATTGAGGTTTGACGTTATCAGTACCCCGAGATATTTGTACTTTCGCACGATTTCAATGGAATTCCCGCTAAACGTCCTCTTCTATTACTAGTATACCTTCCACCTCCACTTCTAAATATCATTATTTTCGATTTGCCTAGGTTAACTGACAAGTTCCATAGTTTGCTTTGAAGGCTTTAAGTCGATTTATCATGAGTTTTTAGTTTTTTTTTAGTTTTAATTTATTTAGTTTATTTACTCAATGTTCATTTTCAACTTAAAATAAGAACAATTACAATTTTTTATGGAATAAATAATAGCTATCTATTTAACATATTTCACACAAATAATATCATTAAATTTATAAAAACTATTGCTTGTATCAAACATTATATCTAGCTCTGAACTCGCCCAATATGTACTTGTTAATAACTACCTATTTCCTTCGAAATTCTGATTGTCAAGTACTCGTAATGTGTCAAAAAAAGCACATTGTTCGAAAGGATCGAATTCCTGTTTTTCTTTTATTATTCACTTGTACTCCGAAGAGGTTAAATCAAAAAATATTTAATAAATCTAAATCTAATAAAATTTATTGAAGTTTAAATTAAGCATATTTATTAAAGATCACCAAAAACGCTTGATTATCACATATTCATGGTGACCCCGACGTGATTTTTTCATACAAAATTTTAACTGAATTATCACGATGAACGAAAACACAAGGGATGAAGAAACTTCTGGCCATAACTCTGCATCATCCAGAGACTTGAAGAAATTAGAAGCCTACAAAACTCGTCGTCTTGTTTGTACCAAACAAATGGATCGCATCAACGATTTTCAGTCGGATATTTCTGCAGAAACACTTGTTGTAGAATGTGAAGTTCGTCTTGAAGCTCTCGAGTCCAGCTTCAAAGCATTCCAGCTGCTCCAGGTGAAAGTGGAGGAGATCGATCCCAAGGAAACTACGACAAAAGTTGACATTCGAGCAAACTACGAAGAGATGTACGAGTATTACAAATCACGATCAAAAATTCTACATGAAATCCAATGTCGGAAAGCCACGTTTCAAACCGAAAATGTCGTATCTACCCAATCAAAGTCGTCTAATCAGTTAAAACTGCCGAAACTTAATATTCCTATATTTTCATCAAATCTTCAATTCCCTAATCCATAATAATCCATCATTAACCAATGTCTCAAAATTGCATCATCTCATCTCATCTTTATCTGGTCAAGCCGCTCGCACGGTGCAATCTCTGGATATCACAGGCGATAACTATGAAGTGGCCCTTAAGCTTCTTATTGAAAACTACGACAACAAACGATTGATTGCCACCGAACACATTAAAAAGATTATGATGTACCCACCTATTCGGAAAGCTTCCTCGACAGTTCTTCGCCAGTTTTGTGATGAGATCAACAGTCACCTTCGTGCTCTCACCACTCTCGGACGTCCAGTCAACCAATGAGATGACTTATTAATCCAAGTACTTTTGCCAAAACTCGACTCTCTAACACTCAGCAAATAGAGTGAAGAAGGACCTACAGAAAGAATGCCCAGTTACCAGGAGCTGTTGAAATTCCTGACAAAACGCAGCCAAATTATCAGCGACGACAACTCACAGGCAAGTAATCAAATGCATGCTAAAAATCATAATAACTCTCGCGCAAAAACTTTTTCAATTCTACGTTCGAATAACAACAACATAGCTAGATCAAATTGTTTATTTTGCCAAAAACCTCGCCATAACATTTACACGTGCTATAAATTTCTTAATTTGCCTATTGCGCAGAAACAAATATTTGTTAGCACCAATCAGTTATGCTTTAATTGCATTAAGCCAAATCATAATGCGAATAATTGTCAAGTATCGAAATGTCGTAAGTGCAACAGTTTGCATCATACCTTACTTCATGACGAGAGCGTAGTGCGCAGCCCTCCGGAGGTTACACTCCCAACATCTATTCCTTGTAATATGCTCAAATATGGCTCAAATAACCAATCATCTACATTGAACAACACCGCATGTTCCTCCAATGGCACTCCTCTACCGACATTGCAAAACCACCATCAAAATTTCCATCTTCATAGGTGTTTGTCTCCATCTACGACTACATACGTCTGATACGCAAAAATTTTCCACAACCGCTATTCTTGCCACCGCTATTGTCTTTGTTCTAAATAGACACAATTCCCCAGTGCCTTGTCGTGTTCTGCTTGACTCTGCTTCTCATGTCAGCCTACTAACTGAGCGATTCGCAAATTTACTAGGACTAAGGCGACGGAATACAATAACATCCATCTGTGGTATAGGAGAAAATGCATTAATTTGTAAACAGAAAGCAAATCTTACCATCAAATCGCGCCATAATAATTACGTTGAAAGCATTGAGGCCTTTATTATTACCAGGATAACGGACTTCCTTCCCGATTCTCCTATTAACTCAAGTGATTGGTCTATACCGTCAAACATCAATCTGGCAGATCCACTATTTGGAACACCAAATCGAGTTGATCTACTTATAGGGGCCGAACACTTCTTTGGTTTATTATCCATCGGGAAAATAAAGCTTGGACTTCATCTTCCAACTCTTCAAAACACTGTATTCGGCTGGGTGGTGTCTGGAAGTGTCGCACAAAGAAAATGTCACAATATTGCGCTTTGCACGCATGTGTTCTCCGAAAATAATGAAGACAATAATATAGACATATTACTTAAGTCATTCTGGGAAATAAAAAACCATGAACCAAAACAATACTCATTTACGAGGAGTGAACAATTATATGAAGAGCACTTCCTTAAACATGTAAAACGTCTTGATAATGGTCGAGGTAAGGTTGCCTTTTAAAGAGGATCCAGGTTCACTGGGTAAATCATACGCAACCGCACTTAAAAGATTTTACGCTTTAGAACGCAAATTTAAAGGTAATCCCGACATTGCAGCGCAATATACATATTTCGTTTATGAGAGAATACAAACAACTAGCGAACATGGAGGAAGTTAAATCCTATGATCCGAACAGTCTACATTACTTTATTCCGCACCACTGCGTTACAAAGCCGGGGAGCTCTACTACCAAATTAAGAGTGGTTTTTGATGCCAGTGCCATGTGTAACAACGGCGTGAGTTTAAATGACTTATTATACATAGGACCAGTTGTACAGCCCGATTTATTCTCGTTGCTCGTCAAGTTCAGGTAATACAATTATGTTTTTACTGCTGACATCACCAAAATGTACCGCCAATTTTCTCTTAACAAACACGATCGTGCATTTCACCTAATCTTGTGGAGAGACAGCCCAGATGAAGAGATAAAGATTTATAGTCTCTGCACGGTGACGTATGGCACGACTTCAGCATCCTTTCTCGCTACCAGAGCGCTCTCCTACTTAGCCGAAAAAGAGAAAGAAAGATTTCCAATGGGAGCAGCAGCACTAAAATCAGATTTTTACGTCGATGACATTCTTACTGGTGCCAATACATTAGATGAACTTAAGTGTATCAAAACGGAATTACAAAATTTATTGCAGAGCTATGGATTAGAATTGAAAAAGTGGTGCTCCAATAATGATCGTTTATTAGAAGATTTTTCAACTCAAGAATAATAATGTTGTCAAAGCACTCGGTGTGGTATGGGATCCAAAAGCTGATATATTTTATTACCAAGCCAATAACATAGAAAACATGAAAATTACAAAGCGAACCGTTTTAGCAGATATTGCGCGTTTATTTGATCCATTAGGGCTTATCAACCCTGTTATTGTCTTGGCAAAAATATTCTTACAGGAACTATGGAAGCAAGATTTTGATTGGGATGAGTCTCTCCCCCAATCATATTTTCAAATGTGGTTGCAATTTCGAATGGAACTACCAGATTTGGACAAAATCTCATTCAAAAGACAGGTCATGTGGGGTAAGGCTCAAGATGTGCAGTTACATGCCTTTTCTAACAGCTCTGAGAAAGCTTACGGAACGTGTATTTATATACGATCTATTTTACCAGATGGAAGCATTTCTGTGCGACTGTTGTGCGCTAAGTCTAAAGTAGCTCCTGTAAAGAAAGTTTGCCTACCACGACTTGAATTGTGTGCTGCTTTGATGATGGTACAATTAGTGAGAAGGGTTCGACTGATTTTTGGAGACAACTTTAAAAATGTATATTATTGGACAGATTCTAGTATCGTTATCGCGTGGTTGTCTTCGGAATCGCATCACTGGCAGACTTTTGTTGCCAACCGAGTAGCAACAATACAAAGTCTGTCATCTTTAAAGGAATGGCATCATATAGGCACGAAAAATAATCCTGCGGATATTGTGTCCAGGGGAGCATCTCCAGCTGAATTGAAAGGCTCAAAGCTATGGTTTTGCGGACCAGAATTTTTGTATCTTCCTCATGAAGACTGGCCTAAGTTCAGATCTTGTTATAAAACTGATGAACGACTTTTGGAGCGTAGGCCTACAAGACAGAATTTTTCCATACAAACAGAAAATGATTTCGTAACTAACATGAAATACAATAACGACTACAAAAAAATACTGAGAACAACTGCTTACATGCTCAGATTTTGTAAAAACGCATTAGCCAAACACAGAAGTGAATCAAGAGTTGGTGGACTATTAACACCAATTGAAACCAATAAGGCCTTGGATTGTATCTTAAAAATGGTTCAACGAAATAAATACACAAACGATATAACACTCTTGGAACAAAAAAGGGCAATATCTCCTAGATCGCATATTTGTTCCCTTAGTCCATTCCTCGATGAGAAGGGAATACTGAGAGTTGGTGGGCGCATACGCAATGCAAATATAGAGTATGACTATAAACATCCAGCACTTCTGCCAAATGATCACGTATTTACAATCGCTTTAATCATGGACAAACATAGAAAACATCATCACGTGGGAGTACAAGGACTGCTTTCAATAATTCGCGAACAATTTTGGCCAGTGCATGCGAAACCTCTTATTCGGCGAGTTATCAGCCGCTGCGTTCTGTGTGCTAGAACGCTTCCTCGCTTTGAATATCCACAAATGGGGAATCTACCAGATTATCGATTACTGCCATCTCGCCCATTCACTATCGTAGGAACAGACTTTTGTGGACCCTTTATGGTGCACTCTAGACGTTGTGGGACTGCTGCTGTGAAAGCATATATAGCTGTATTCATATGCCTCAGCACCAAAGCTGTACACCTTGAATTAGTTGGAGACCTCACTACTGCTTCGTTCTTGGGTGCCTTGCGTCGCTTCATCAGCCGACGAGGACTATGTCGTACAATTTATAGCGATAACGCTACAAACTACATAGGAGCACGTAATGAGTTAAAGGCACTTTATGAAATGTTCCACAACCAACAGTCTACTTTCGAAATCATGAAGGCTTGTTTGGATGACGGCATTGAGTGGAAACATATACCACCCAGATCACCACATTTTGGTGGTATATGGGAAGCAGCCGTGAAGTCTGCGAAGCATCATATGAAACGCCTTTTACATCTAGCAGCTTTGACTTATGAAGAGCTCAACACCGTTATTGTCCAGATAGAATGCATTCTTAATTCCCGTCCTCTTTCTCCTCTTTCCGAAGATCCCATTGACCTTAAACCTTTAACCCCGGGCCATTTTTTGACTGGTACTTCACTGGTCGGAGTTGCAGAACCAGATTTGTGTGACAAAAATATCACCTATCTGAGCCGGTGGCAGCGAGTTCAATGGCTCATGCAACATTTTTGGTATCGGTGGAAAAACACAACTTGCAGCAACGCAACAAATGGCGAAATAATAGCCCCGGGTTCCAGCTAAATGACATCATAATTATCAAAGATGACAATGCTCCTCCTTTGAAATGGAAGCTTGGGAGAATAATCGAAACGCATCCTGGCTCCGATGGGATTGTTCGAGTGGTTACCTTAAAAACTGCTAGTGGAACCTGCAAACGAGTAATTGCAAACCTCTGCCGGCTACCGGTTGAAGCACCTCCAGTTCTTCAAGAGGGGGAGAATGTTCAACATATTTCACACAAATAATATCATTAAATTTATAAAAACTATTGCTTGTATCAAACATTATATCTAGCTCTGAACTCGCCCAATATGTACTTGTTAATAACTACCTATTTCCTTCGAAATTCTGATTGTCAAGTACTCGTAATGTGTCAGAAAAAGCACATTGTTCGAAAGGATCGAATTCCTGTTTTTCTTTTATTATTCACTTGTACTCCGAAGAGGTTAAATCAAAAAATATTTAATAAATCTAAATCTAATAAAATTTATTGAAGTTTAAATTAATAGCATATTTATTAAAGATCACCAAAAACGCTTGGTTATCACATATTCACTATCATTCTGTAACTGGGAAGTTAGTATTGAATGGTAAATTTATAAATTAAAATTTCGCAGTAATAATAAACTATAAACTGTTGTGGGGTGACAATCAGTAATATATAGTAGTATACCAATATTTGAGATAAAAAAATGATAGCAAGAAAATGATACATATATTTATTTATTTATTCTTTTAATAATACATTTTCAACAATAGTTATCAGTACAATTTAAGTCAATCGTGAATAGGCAGCCTTTTACCATTTTTGAGAAGGATTTAAAATTTACAGTTTGCCTTATAGACAGAGGTAATTTATTAAAAGATTTAGGGGCTGCGACAGTATAAAAGTTAGAGAAATGAGTTTTGTGAACAGTGGGTACAGTGACCAGGTACATGTTGTTTATTCTCAGGTTATATAATTGCGAGTTTCTGCTGGGAATATTGCCACTTCGTTTAAAAAATTCTTTAAGTACTTTAAAAATATAAAGATGTCTCATAGGTAGAATTTGCAATTCCTTGTATAAAGGCCAATTTTAGGTATAACGATTTTTGTTGCAGATAATTCAAATAAGATGCTTTTGAGCAATTATTAAAGGTCTAAAAGTATTTCCATAGGAACCACCCCAACTAGATAACCCATACTGTAGTTTAGAGTGCGCAAGGCCATAATATATTGTTTTGAGCAAAATCGCTTTAAGAGATACATTTTTCGTATTATAAGCATCAAATGACTTTTAATATTTTTGCTATGGTCTTTCCAATTAAAGTTAGAATCAATTGTAACACCTAAATATTTGAAATTGTTCACTAAATTGATTTTGAAACACGTATCAGAACAAGAATTTTTATGTTGAAAGTTGAGGATGCCACAGTCATGAATTGGAAAGCCTACAATTCGTAGCATGAAAAATCAGGCAGTAATTACAAACTGGATGACCAGAGGTTTTAAAAGTCATGAACTTAGTTTTTTCACTAATTATTAATTTATGGTACGAAAACCAAGTTCTTAGAATTTCTAGGTCCTCTTCAATTAGTAAAATACAATTAAAATCAGAATTTGACTGATAGCTAAATGATATATCATCTGCAAATGCCGTCGAAAGACAATTTAACGGGAGTTTAAAGATTGAGTTAATACATACTAAAAAAAACAAAGGGCCGAGTACAGATCCTTGTGGCACTCCATTTTTTAAAAGCCTAGATTCACTTTGTGTGCCGTTTATAACAACTTTTTGCACTCTCTCTTTTAAATAAGATTTCAACCATTGAAAAATCACCCCTCTCAATCCTGCACTATATAATTGTCTAGTAGTATATCATGATCAACCAAGTCAAACGCTTTTGTCATATCAATGAAGAGGGCCATAGTATATTTATTATCATTTAAGCTGCCATAGAGCTGGCTGCATAGCCTAAGAATTGCATCTTCGGTTGACTTCCCCGAGCGGAAACCAAATTGATTATCGCTAAAAAATCATATTTTATTTAGAAAAGAAATAATTTTATTGACCATAAGTTTTTCAAATATTTTTGAAAAACTAGGAAGGATTGAAATAGGTCTATAGTTAGCCATATTTGTTTTATCTCCTTTTTTAAAGAGTGGAATAACCTCAGCACATTTCAATT
The DNA here is from genome assembly GCA_949129095.1 of Volucella bombylans. Taxonomy (NCBI): domain Eukaryota; kingdom Metazoa; phylum Arthropoda; class Insecta; order Diptera; family Syrphidae; genus Volucella; species Volucella bombylans. The sequence goes on along the minus strand of OX422142.1, from coordinate 120,594,212 downwards.
GATTTGGGAAACAGCCCTGTTCCACTCTTAAGTTAAATATATGACTCAAAACATCTGAAATATAAAAGGCAATTTTTTTAAGAAGATTACTAGATATTCCATCTGACGTGCAAGAGATTTTATTTTTTTAAGATAAAATACCTTTGTACGAGTATGTATCAAAAGAGGTGATAGGATTAAAAGAAAAACTATTTGGGTGTGAGAATTCAGTATTTATACAATGTTGATTAAAACAATTACAATCACCACTAAAATTAATGGACTGATTCAATGTTGCAGGTACTTCTGTAAAATATCCATTAAATTTGTTGGATATACTCTTAAAATCTGTAAGAGTAGCATTATCAACTACAATGGCTTCTATTATATTAGGCTTAGAAGTTTTCCCTAAAATGCTGTCGATTGCTTTCCATTCTTCTTTAATGTTTCCCTTTAATTTTTCAAATAAGTTAAAATAATACCTTTCTCGAGTCAATTCAACATTTGCGCTTACAGCTTTACAAAGTTTAAGGTATTACTTTTTTAATTTTTCGTTGTTGGGATGTTTTTTTTTAGCTTTATACTTATTTTACACTTTTTTTTAATCTGCTTAAGGAGAGACTTATTCATCCAAGGCTTGAGAAACTTATTTCTATTAGATTTTTTTAGAGATATAGAAGTGCATGACTCTATATGTTTTTGCAGAATTGTAATAAAAAAAGCGTATGAAGTAGATGGGACCTTTTCCGAATAAACCTGATCCCAAAATTCATGTTTCAAAATGTAAGTACTCCACCGTTTCAGCTAAGAAGACGATGTCATCTACAATTAATAGTGCTGCAATACTCACACCACTCAACTTAATTCCGCCTTTCACCTCATCTGTTATATCATTTATAAATAAAATGAATAATAATGTGCTCAGAATGCATCCTTGTTTAACTCCAAATGATGCTAAAAATTCTTCCGGCAAAAACTGACCATCCCATACGCACGCTACATTGTAGTTATACATTGCCCTTAAAATGTTAATAATTTTCGTCGATATCCCATAGTTTTTAGTTTATAAAAAAATTTCTCACGCGAGATAGTGTCAAAGGCTGCACGGAAATCAACGAAGAAGGCGTACAAATTTTTGTTTCTTTTTTTATAAATTCCAGCAATGTTGTAAAACGTAATTATTTGGTCTAAGGTTGAGTATCCTTGACGGAAGCCGGCCTGGTACTCATACAAGATTTCTCTGTTTTTAACCCACTCGGTAAGCCTTCTAAATATAACTGCACAAAATAATTCGGTCGCTGTGTTCAAAAACGAAATTCAACGATAGTTTGCTGGATCGTCGTAAGCTCCTTTCTTGCGCAGTAGAAATATAACTGCTTTTTGAAACCTTTCCGGGACGTTCCCTGTCTCGAATATTCGGTTAAATTCAAACGTAAGCGATGATAGAAATTCAGGCGTACAATTTTTATAAAATTCGTAGGATATGCGATCATCACCTGGTGCTTTGTTACATTTAGAATTATCATTGACCGTTTGGAAAATCGGTAAAGTTTGCGCTGTGTTAAGGAAATTTTCGAAGTGATCCTTAAGTTGGTGTGCTTCTAAATCTGGAGCAATAGAGTTACCTCTCCCGTTTACTATCTTTACAGCTTTCCAGAAATCTACCGAGGATTTCGATCTGTTCAGTAAATCAATATTATGCGGGATAAATGATAGTTTTTTTGCTCTGCAAAGATTTTTGAAATTCCTGTTTGCTAGTGCATAATAATGTGTTGCAGATTCTTAGTAGTCTCAGAAACCCAAACGAAATATCTCTAGCTTTCATACACTCCTTGTCAAACCATTTATGTTTCCAATTCTGACGTTGTTCGTGCCTGACGCGTTTTTAGGAGCTGCGCTTTTAAGTCAAGGATATTAGGTTGGGTGTCAAGTGCTGTGCATACTTCGAGCTCGTCGTTAAGTTTACTCTGATACATCTCCCTAAATCTATCATTCCATTTCAGCTTTGGCAGAAGCTGTAGACGTGCTGTATTAGGATATTCCAAACCAGTGATCTGAAATGTAACTTCTAGTGGCATGTGGTCGAAGTATGTTAGTAAATCTATTTTAAAATCGCTGTAAACATAATTCCAATTCCCGGCCAAGAAACAGTAGTCGATGACTGAACATGATGTCCCGCGCACGAAACTTCGTCCTTGGAGCTGCGAGACGGAAACAAAAAAGATGGAAAGGAGCGACTCAAAAAATTGTTATTTGCCTGGCCCGTTCTTGCATTAAAATCCCCGATCAGTAGAATGTGAGATGATCCCAAAGTATTTAGGACATCTCATAATTTGTTGAAGTCTTGCGTCCAATGACTGCAGTTTAAATAAGTTGGGACTATGTGGTACGTATTGTTGCACAATTTTAATTCTATAACAAAGGCTTCATCGATCCTCCTATAGTCCAGAGCCGCGTCTTTCAGTTCTTTACGGAAACCCTAAAGCTCACCTCCACTTCCCCTTCCGTATAAGCTTGATTTAACTGCGGGAATGCATTTTAGCTCGTAATTCTTAAATATGCTCTTAAATATATTATCGCTATAATCTATTACATGGGTTTCGAATAACAAAAAAATATCAAATTCCTAAATATACACAGTTAAAAAATTCTGTGAATAAAAGCTTATTTTTTAATCCTGCAACGTTGTAACCTAAAATTTTTAGTTTATGCGGATTAGCATTTATCGGATAGACGGCTGCACTTCAATTGTTCCAAAATTTGAGATTCCTCTTGCGTGTCCACCCAAATTTCGTACAGCGGCTGACTTGTTGCTTGCGCCACCTTTAAGAGCCGAACAGAATGTGTATTTGTAGCTGTGTCTGTATTGTGTCGCAAGCTGTCAAGACATTAAATTTATGGAAAGTCGTAAGCCGCAACACAATATGTGTCTTCGTCTGTGTCGTGTATCGTTAAGTTGGATTTTGTTGAACTACAAGCTACGCTACAAGATTGACGTTTAGGAATTTGTACACAATTGTTTTCTTTGTTGTGAAAATGGAAGTCGAGAAATTCATTGAAGCGATACGAATAAATGAAATTCTTTGGAATTTATCGAATCGTGCTCTTAGAGGTGTTTGAAATTTGTCTCAAAAAATCCTCTTTCTTTTCTTTCCTTATAAAGAGGACGAACCCACCATCTGCGTTTCCTATTTTTTATTAATTTTATTGCTAAATAGCACATGTGCAGAACACACATAATAAAAGCAATTTCTTCTTGTTCGTCCATATCCATTATCGGCAAATAATAACAAACTTTTTTTAGCACTAATAAAATTAAGAAGTAAAAACGCAAGATGCAAATTTATCAGTCGCTTTCATTGTGTTTCCTTTAACTGGAAGCCGCGCGGCAGAGATTTGACAGCGCTACAAGACACAGACACAGACACAGATACACATTCTGTTCGCCCTTTAAGGGCTGACCAGAATATGAATTTGAAGCTTGAATCTGTATGTGCCTATTTACATTGGCGACGGGATGAAAGTCCTCACCATGAACGTCGTGTTCACATTGTCATGGGGTTGAAAGACTTTTTGACAAGTGGAACACTTGAATCGGAGCATTTTTAATTTTTAAATCTGAGCAGTTGGCCTGAAACATACCCTTTTTCCTATTCTCCACACTTCCTTTCTCATCAACGATCAAAACTAAAATGAAAAAATATGCCAGAAATGGAACGATATGGAAAAAAACGATGTGTTGCACCCGAGAATCCACTTTAGAAATGGATTCTCGGTGGAAGTAACCCTTCTTCTTCCCACTTCAATAAAAAGCGTTTCCTCTCTTTCGGACAATATTCCTGCCCGCGCCAATGTGAGCAGGCACTATCTGATATCGAACTGTCAAAAGTTGAATACATGTACGTAGCCGTAAGCGCCAACACAATCCGTATCTCGTATCTGTATCTCGAAGTTGAAAAGCACCCAACTTCGAAATACAGATTCTCGATTGACGTGTATCTGCGTTCGACAGCGATTCTAGTTTCAATTCACATTCTGGTCAGCCCTTTACTTGACTGCCGTTCAGAATTAGTTTTTAAATTACATGTGGGGTAGATTAATAAATAATACAATACAAAGCTTAATTGTAATAGTAATACTAGTAAGTTAAAACAAAATGTACAATATTACTTTACGAGCATTTTGCACATAATTAACGAAATTGTAGAGATGGAATTTACAAAGAGTTTGACTGTAGAATTATCCATGGTAAGAAGAAAATTTTTTTTTTCAATGAAAAATAAGACGGGCTTAAATTTGAATATAATTTCGAGCATCGCAGTCAATTTCGAAAATCTGGAAAACTCTCGCATCTCGCAATGCGTGACAGCTAAATTGCTTTGTTTTCATTTTGAGCTTGCTATTTGTGAGTGGTGTTTTGACGCATCATTGTAAACAGACGTCCGATGTCTGAATGCGAGAGCTCTCGCATTCGAATTCGAATGCGACTCTCGTATCGCATCTCGCAGTATTGTAAATGGGACTTCATTGAAACGAAGTGTCGCGTTGTGCACAAACATGCTGTTACAAGAATAAACCCGTCACTTGAATTTTTAATTAATTTTAAAAGAGGATTAATTTATTGTCGATTTGTTAATTAAACTACCCTTCGAGTTTGGGGCCCCCTGAGCTTGGGAGTCCGGTGATTGCCACCTATAACACCCCCGTTATCTACGCCACTACATAGAACTTATCATAGCCGTGAAGATGCAGAGTACCCTCTTTGGAGACAAACCCCATGTCTTACAGAAAGCTGCTTTTCACTAGCTTTGTCCGCTTAGTACAGTTATATCTGCCGTCAAAAGTTGCATTCTCGACGCAAGCAAGTACGACTGGCATTCGATAGATATGTCAGTGTTATGTACATATATTCCATTGATGCCAGGCGACTTGAACCTATAAAAGGGTTCATCATCCGTCATCCCAACCGATGAGAGATACCAACTACGGTATGTTGCAGTTTTGTTGATAGGAGCTGGTTTTCAGCTGCTTCTGATTAGGTTTTGGCGCCATCAGGTTTTTTTGAATGGATTTAGGGTATTTTGATTAGCCTGCTAGTTTCACCAAGTGTTTGCCTATTTTTGCAAAAGTCCTTATACTCTTCGAAATCCGAAGTATTGCAGCTTTTCTTATTCTTCTTTCTTCGATCGGCAAAAATTCTGGTCTTAAGTGACTTGCTTAGGGGTTTTCTGGTTTCCTTACGTAATCGCTGGAATTTTGCGTTAGCCCAAGAAAGGGGCGATCTGCAGAATTGGTTCATAGACAGATATGTCAGCCGAAAACACTTGTTGAGGGCACCGTTAAAAAGTTACATAAGTATGATACTTGGGTCATGCATTGACGAACCACAAATATCACCTATTCCAATGCATCATGTAGGAGATGGAAAACAATCAAATGTGGCAAATTTGCGTTAATGACTTTACCGCTCAATACGAAAATATTATACTAAGAGATGTAGAATGCCAACAGACGGTAAAAACGATGATTTCACACCTCGAAAGCTAAGAGGCACTGAAGAAGAATTGCATTTGCTTATTTATTGAAAATACACTCTTCTTGTTTATTTAAATCTTCAATTTAGTTAACACTTTTGCACAGCAAAAATAGCTGGTCACCAATAAATTCTTGTGCGAAATAACGAATTTTAACAATAATTTCCATTTCATAATGGCAACCGGACTTACTGTTCAGTTTTAAATAACGACAAATAGATGGCACTTTTCCCAGTTGCAAGAATCCAAACGTCTTCGATTATGTTATTTTAATTACTTAAGAACCTTATTATAAGGAATAAAATAAAAAATCAATTGTTTTCCATATCTAATTGGTCACATTCAAATTAAAAAAATAAAAATTAAAGGAACCACGACATACAAAATCGATTTGTCGAATTCACCACACCACATTTACTGACAGCTGTCACTTCCTCGTTTTGTTGACAAGTCTCAATTCCAACACTTGACACATGAACAGAAAAAAAAACTCGATTTCCCTTTTCACTGCTGAATGTTGACGTTACACACAGTTCTGGGATTCATCCTTATTATTTCTCACAAAACCACATAAACTGCAATGGTGTTCATAAAGGAATGGGAGGACTTTGAGATTGCTGTCGAAAACATGTACATGGCTGACCCGAAAAACTGCCGATATACAATGAAATACGTCCATGCAAAAGGCCACATACTCCTAAAGATGACCGACAATGTTAAGGTAAGATATAACAAATCCAAAATCACTTAGAATCCAATTGACCATTGTCGATGTTTGCCTTTGCAGTGCATTCAATTTAAAGCAGAGAACATGCCTGACTTGAAGAAAATCGAAAAACTCACCGGCAACCTAGTGGGACACATGGCATCGAAGGAATGATGGTAGTCTATTTGTGCATTTAGGGTATTTCTTTTCTTTCTTTTTTTTAAGATTCGAAAAATACAGTAGAACACGACGACGTCGCCGGTGGACAGGAATAGTCTTATTTCCAAACATTTCTATGAAATGAATTCTTTTTGTAAATTTGTTAATAAAAGTGAAGGACAAAAGAAGTTGTATTGCTTTGGTGAGGTGTAAAAAGACAATAACAGTGCTGTGACATGTTGTCCGGTTTGATGAAGTGTGATTCTTGAGTTTTGCCAAGTCAGCGACATATACATATATGCTTTCTGGCGTTTTTGTTGATGGTTTCTTCTATGCTTTATGTATATCAAAGGCTTTATTTGATACAGTTGTACGTTCGATATGAGTAATATGAATGAGTGATTTACTGCATGACGATAGCGAAATGGCAGAACAGGACATTGATAATGCAAGAGAAGAACTTACATGGAAAAAGTGACAATGACAACTCTTCTTAATAACATAAGTTTAAAAGAGCAACATCAACGAGGTGCTATTACCTCCAATTCTAATATCACAAGTTGGGGGCATAGATGATCATTCGTTTAAATATAAGTGAAACTACTACATCTCTTACAAGTCACACGAGTATGTATCATTCCAACTCACATCGACTGTAAATGAATAAAAGTAAAGAGAAAATGGCCCCAGATTTTTGTGTCCAATTCTGTGTATTAGAGGGGAATATTAAAGCTCATATATCTGTGAATTGAATTGAGAATATGGGGCGGGAGTACTGGTCGAGAGGCATATGAAAAGTATAGGACAGTTTTGAACGGGGAGTTTGCTTAGGTGCAAGTCAAAGATAGGTTGAATATTCTGGACAGAGGTTTATGCTATCCATAATTCGTTCGGTAAGGATTATATGAGAGTATGTCACCAACAAAAGACGAAAAGACATTCGTTTTATGTGTTTCGCTAAATATTGAAGGTGCTTTTTTGAATAAAGGATACGACTGCATCGCAAATGTTATGTAGATAAGTGATGGATGGGTGCTCGAAAGCCGTAGAATAACCATTATTTCCGGCTATACATCAATTATTATGCCAGCAATACTTTCTGCTGTCACTTGTCAGCGACGACTTAGTGGGTAGACTGAAGAAGCGATTGGCTATGCCGATGACTTGCTGATCGTTATGAAAGGCAATTGGAGAAAACCTCGAATTCAATCCCGGAAAAGCAGTGCTAGTCCATCCAGTCATAGAAAAAAGTTGAGTCTTGACCAGATCTCTCTGAACGGTTCATTTATAGAGTTCTCCAAAGAGGAGTAGTTCAAGATAAAAAAAAAAACTCACTTGGAGCTCAAATATAAATAACAAAATCACCAAATATACCAAAGCCATATGGGCTAGTGGACGCATGTTTGGTAAGACATGGGATACATCCCCAAAAATCATCCGTTGGATCTACACAATGATGGTCAAAGCGATTATTGCATACTCATCAGTAACATATTAGGTGGGGTGAAAAGTAACCTCCTTGACCGCCAGAATGCGTTGCTACTGCAAGAAAGGTTAAGGTGCCTTGAAGTCCGTTAATATTTAGGCAGACATGCCAAATTTCAGTGCGATACTGTCTTTAGTTTTGTTTTGACAACTGATTGTTGTTGACGTGTTTGGCGTCATGTTGAGTATGGACAAAAACGATTTTCATTCTCTCATAAAACATTATTTTTTGAGAGGCAAAACGGCGAAGGAAACAAAAGAAAAGTTGGATAAATATTATGGGGCTAATGCTTCGTCAGATCACACCGTCAAATATTGGTTTCAAGAGTTTCGTGGTGACTGCAACTCCACTACCGATCAAGTCCGCATCGGCAGGCCCTCCGGTGCGGTTACAGAGGACAATGTCAAAAAAATACATGAAATGGTGTTGGCTGACCGAAAAATGAAGGTGCTCGATCTAGCAGATACCACAAAGATTAGTACTGATCGCACATGCAATATTTTGGGCAATATTCTGCATCCTGACCAAAAACACGAACGCGAGAGCACTTCGAAAGAGTGTTTGGACTTGCTGATAAGGAATCGGGCGGACTTTTGGCGTCGATTGGTAACTGTTGATGAAACTTGGATCCACTATTACACACCAGAGAACAGAATGAGTACCCGCCAATGGACTGAAGCCGGCACGAGTGCTCCGAAGCGGTCGGGGGAGGCTCGATGGGTTGGAAAGGTTATGGCGTCGATTTTCTGGGATTGTCATGGCACACTCTTCGTGGACTACCTCGAAAAAGGAAAAACCATCAACAGCGAATATTACTGTGCATTATTGGAGCGACTGAAAGCCGAAATCGCTGCAAAACGGCCTCACATGAAGCGAAAAAAAATTTGTTTTTGCACGACAATGTGTCGGCACACAAGAGCATCGCAACGACGGCTAAAATCAATGACTTACGGCTCCAATTGCTGTCGCATCTACAGTATTCGCCCGATTTGGCTCCCTCGGACTATTATTTCTTCCCAAATCTCAAAAGTGGGCTCATCAATAAAAAATTCAGCTCACGCGAGGAAATCATCGACGCCACGTAGGAGTATTTTGCAAAACTTCCGGAAAATTACTTTTCAGACGGGATCAAGAAGTTGGAAAATCGCTGGAATAAGTGCATCAAGCTAGAAGGGGACTATGATCGGCGGCATTCAAAAGCATAATGCTTCGACTGAAAGTTAAACATAGTAATCTAAAATCGTCAAGCATGGGACTTCCAGAACCTAACAACAAACCTGAAGAGTAACAAATGGTGTACAGATAGATCCAACACAGACCCCGGAGTAGATGCAGGCATATAAAAATCACCAGCGCTCGCCAGCGAAATCTGACTACAACTGCAAATCCATGGATCAAAAACAATCGTTACAAGCCCAATTGGAAAAAGTCCTAGCGTCTTTCAAGCTGAGCGGACAGCTCAGACAGACTCACGGACAGGCAAGGAGCAAAAAGTTCAACCCTATTGTACCGGTGCAATAATTTCAATATTTGTCAGGCCTTTTTAAAAAGAAAGAAAGTCAAGCTCTGTTTGGTACCAGGGCGCAAAGGTATTGAAGGAAATGGAAAAGCCTATGAACTGGGTAGAAAATGTTCAACTCAAAGCCTTTCTGCGGCATCCCGTATTTGGCAATAATTTAACGATCAAAAGTTGGGAGGACAAAGTGCGTCTATCCTATTATAAGAATATACCGGTTCTATGAAACCCTTCCAAAAGAAATGATATCAGAAGACTGGTCAGCTTTCTAACAGGGCTTTGCCAGCCTTTATATCACTTACAAAATCTCTGAATTAGTCAGGAAACTGAATGTCGCCTTTATAATATGGAAGACGACGATATCGCAGAACAAATATGTAAGTACTATGTGAACGTGGCTCTATGCGCCATAAGGATGAATCAGAGAAATCTTATTGACTGCGGAACTGCACACCCCGGTCCACAAAAAGAGATCAAAGAATGAAGTAGCTAACTACCGTCCCATTGCTGAGCTTTCTCATATACCTAAAATGTTCGAAAGTTTTTTATATGAATTTCTAAGCTTTCAGTGCAGCTCGCTTATATCACTCAGTCAGTATTGATTTCTGGAAATGTAGATCAACTACTACAAACTTAGTTGAATTCGTATCCTTTACGCTGTCAGCAATGGAAAATGGCAATGAAATCGATGTTATTGTTACGGATTTTGCGACAGCCTTCAATAAAATATCACATCAATTGATCCTTTTCAAATTTAACGTCGTTTCCTTCGATTTGCCCTTCGAGAAATATCCTGGGATGACCCTTTATCTTATCTCCCTACCGCTATCGCGACCGCCTCAAACTTCTTAACCTGAATACCCTCTCTCTGGTTCTATGGATTGCGCTTTCCTTTACAATTATATTTCCTTCAACACTAACCCTCGTAATTTACGCTGTTCTCGTCTCTTCTATATTCCAAAACATCGCACCTCTTATGGTGCCAACGAACCAATCTCCCGCAGGCTTTATCTTAACCTGAGCACTTCTGGTCTCAAGCTTGATCTCCTCCATCGTTCCCTTATTTCCTAACCCTTATTTTTTGTTAGTTAGTTAGCTGGTATTAAGCGAAATAAAGAACGTTAAAACTCATATGGCATCTTGAACTGGTTTTGTGGCACAAGGGATCTTTTGAAATGTGTCTTATTACAAGAGTTATATGAAAGCTAATACAAGGCTGTAGGTTTTCTGTTCTAATCAGTTGAACAACTCGTCATCCTCGACTGAGCGTTCGGGAGAAAATGTTGATGCCTTTTTATGGTTCATAAAAGTAAGTTAAATATCCAAGACTTTGTTCGAATGGAATCAATTCTAAACACTATTCAAGATCAATTATGATTGCTCAAATATCTGTTTCAAAAAACGGAAGATAAGCGTTACATTTATGCCTGCCCTCCCCTTAAGATACTTTGACGAAAGAGTTTATAAGGAACTAATGGCAGCGCTCATACCAACGTATAGGGATACTGACACTATCTGGCCCTCCAAGTTGGGGGTTTTGCCGTCCGGTTAACTGTCCGACCACGTAAAGCACTCAATGCTGTGAACCAACAAGCAGCCTCGGATATGGATCATATTACTTTCGACGACAACTGTAAACGAAGAATGGACAACGACTTTCGGTTATGCGCGTGGAATGTTCAAACCCTTTTTTTCAAAGAACTTAAGTGTTAAGTTTTTTGGAAAATGAGATAAAGAAAGGAGGATGCTTGGGCCCAGTGGTTATTTCGCTCCATGGGATGCATCCGACATTTAATGGGGAGACTAAATTGTTAGTGGAAGTTGACTTGTTGATTTCTAGTCAACTGCACATCTTACTTGATTTTTGTTAACTGAAAAAATTAATACCTTTCGAGCGCGGTTGGGATTCGAACACCGAACCTTCCGATTTAGAAGCCATCCACTACCACTTGAACCATTCTCACCCTTCTAGAGCTTTTTCTGATCGATTCTTCAAAAACCTCGCGAGGAATCCTATGTTGTCACCATCAGGGGACCATGGTCAACAAGATAACAGAGACGCCGCATCTGATGTGTTAGGTTTCAGCCGACCATGTGGACTTGGACATACATACAGTGAAACAAGAAACGGAGTAGAGCTGCAAAGAATGACGAGGGTGGCCCGGAAATTCTATGAGCAAAAAACTCGAGAGGACCACCGACTTGTCAAAAAGAAAAAGAAAGCAGTGGAAAAGCGCTCGATTGTGGCATTGGATGGGGACCTGAAAATCTAGAAGAATTTTGTAAACTGTTTAATGACAAAGACGACTTCTGAGATCAGGCAGAATGACGCCACCGTACGTCGTGTAAAAATCGAAGATTTTTCGGGCCGAGACTGTAGTATCTATACGCTCAAAATGTCGCAGCCATCTCAGACGTTGGATCCGTAGACGCCTGACTAGGCCGATGTTGCTGGGGGTGTGATGAAGCTTGTGATTGAATCTTGTCCTTCATTAGGTCCGAAAATCATGCGCAGTATTTTTCTTTCGAAACGACTAAACGCTTCTTCATCTACTTTGGACAAATTCGAAGCACCTACGCCATAGAGTAGGATCGGTTTTGCCCGTTTGGTCTTATGAAAGAGGACTTTTCTGTTACTCAATTGTCTCATGAAGCAAAGAAACAGCAATTGGCAGTAGTAATTCTGCGTCTGATTTCTGCGCTGACGTTGTTGCTGTTTGTAACTGCGGAGATCTTCAATAGTATTACCTCAAACTCATCCAGATCAGAGTACGAAATTCTCTTTCGTCTTTGTGCAAGGTGAATGAATCATTCAGCGACAGTCTTTTCATACTCTCAGTACCAAATGCAACTCTACTACTAGTTGTCCATGGTCATCTGTGCAAGTTTTCTGTATCGTTCCGTAGCCCAGCGATGCTTTGAACGTCATTCCTACGGTAACATTTCTTCATTTCCTCGATCACGTGATCCTTCTGATCTTTCTTGCAGCGCAGCATTGAAACTAATTATTGTATATCAGAAGCAGTTTCTCTGATGGCTCGTTGAGAACATTCCCATGGTCTCTTGCGATTGCATTTTTCGGATATAAAAAGTTGCTGTCATTTATTGACTCCCTTGTGCCTGTGATATCCGCATTCGTACTTTGGCTTTGATGCGGATTGCTATGAGGCATTCGCTTGCATGCCGAAAGCTACAGACTTTTTGACTGAATATCCTTCGAATATCAAATCCACATAAGCGTTGTTTTCCTTTAATGAAGCAGTCGCCGTAATAATGTCGTGGTTTTCATCCCTCTATCCAACCCATAGCAGTTTTTGGATTGCGTTAATATTTGTTTTATTTAAATTTTTTAATTTTATTTTATGACCCAACGCTGATAACCTAGTTTTTTAGTACGGTGGGGAAGTTACCCCACTCGCGTGTGAATAATATGCTGGTAAATAATTCCAAAATATACATTGATGCATATGAGACTCTACACAACAGAGTGTTCATAAAAATGAGCAATAGATTTATAAATATGTAGGTAACCGTTAGCTTTTCCAGGCTGTAGGTAGTAAAATAAAATTGTAGTACAACAATAAGAAGCCAAATGGCAACACAACCAAAAATATCACCACGTCTTACGTCATTTCTCATACAAATCTAAACAACTCAGCACACAACAGTCACGAAAACGACCAAATGACAACGACAGCAGTATCAAACTCTCCCAACTCACCACAAAACTGTCACCTGAGCATTAGCTCACTTGTCAAACGTCAATTTCGTGTGTAGTTCTTCTCTTCTGCGCTGTCGTGTTTCGTGCGAAATTTTTTTCCTACATCTTCCAATTGAAAAACGATTTTCGCCCCCGTGAAAATTCCAATTTCCTTTATCTATCGTGACATTTTGAAACCAAATTTTCGTGAATATCTAATTTCTCCACAACTCGGACATAGCTAACACCAAATGGCATTGCCAAAAATGCCAGACAAATAACGAAAGTGAAAAAAAATTTTCATCGACGGAAAATTTTTTCTCACGAAAGGCGAAGAGAAAAGAATTTGAGGAAAAAAATAGAAAAAGATAACTTTTCCTTTGACGTGTGTGCATATGCGCCATGTATATCCGTGTGTGTGAAAGTGCCATGTTGTGTCGTAGTTGAAAAGAAATTAAAAAAGAAAAAATCCAATTTTCTGTGTAAAGGAAAAGAAAAGTTAAAAATTGGTCATTCTCGTCAATGTGCACCCGAGCGGAAACGACAAATTAATTGGTGAAGCAAGAAGAATACGATTTAATCGAACCCTTTCTTCCCACCCCCTACGAGTGGTGTAGCGTGTAGTGGTGCAAGCAATTACCAAAGAAAAGGAAGTAAGGACAGTGACACAAACGTAACAAAGGAAACTCCGGAGGAGGAAACATTTGTGTCCTTGGTTTTCTGCGGAACATCATCAGACTTATTTATCACGCAGCAATCATGGATAACGATGGGATTAGTCGTGGTCCTCAGCCTGGTGCTGAGACAGTCTATGGCACAGAGGATAACAACATGGTCATGTCGGAGAAGGTAATACCCGCTGAGTCATTTCTATAATGGGATATGGCTTGACATTTCAGGGTCTCAGTCTCAATTTGGTTTTAACTACTATCTACCACCTCCAACGACCCATCGACCGACATATGTATGCGAAATGATACCTCATTCACCTCTTCCTCGTCTTTTGTTAATTCGATCGCTTCTCATTCATTAACTATTCATGAACTGGTTTATCAATATGGCAACTCAATTTAATTCAACCAATACGACGGAAGTCAACAGTGTAACTTGGAATTGGTTAGGAAACCATAACTGAAACCAGACAGTGACTTGAAGGAACCTACTCGTACTTGCGGCTGTGCTTGTCTTTCGATAACAAATCGATATTTTATTTGTTAGCCCAATTGTCGTGGCGTACGAGTATTTGCCGTTCGATTCGCTTGCTGTCTAGATGTTTTCATTTATCTTTGTTGGTTTTTCTCTATTTTTGATTTGACTTTATTTTATTTTTAGGAGCGCAACGTTTGTGCGTGCGTTGCCATTTCAGAGGCACCCAATGGATGGGCCGATGCAAATGATGATTTATTAGTTCGTTGACTTTGACTCCGAATGTGGCCATATGCGTGCATGCATGTGGTAACGGCAAGTCTGATCAATTTCCTGCAGATAAGCATGAATCATGAGTCTTTTAGTGATGTGCTTGTGTGAATCAGTCTGAACAAAGTTAGAAATTACGTACATATCTCAATTAAATAGTTGACTTGACAAACGAGCGATAACTACGGATACTTGGCGCTGATGTGATAATTCTTATCTATGAGAGTCTGTTGCTGTTTCGGAGTTCTAGTTCACAGCACAGTCTGGTTGTTCTGTACTCGCAGCTGGAAAGGAATGAAGATACATCATAGTGGTAATAACCGTTTGACATTGATTGTGTGGTAATCAGTGCGGGACTTACTTAGTAAACTCTACGTCATGTTTGCCCATGCTGTTCGAATAAAAATTATTGGATTATTGTGGTCTGTGGAATGCAGAGGGAAGTGAGTTTCGTTCTTGATCTTTGAGCTCTTACTGTAAACAAGCTTTTATTTTGTGATTAGTAGAGAGTTTTGAGTTTGTTTACAGGTTAAGAAAGCGTCTGTTTTGTGTTGTGGCAGATAAAATCAGTGATGCGTTGATGAATGTTTGTCTCTCAAGTCAAATAGTGATTCAAAATATGTATGTGCAGCACGATCTTTGTAGGAATATGATGAGGGCTTTTTTAAAAGATCTAAATTGCCAAATAAAAAACTTGAATCGTCAACAACCAATGAATACCTACTAAGTGATATTCGCAACACGGACAGCTAATTTTAAGTTGTTAGATTTTTAGTGATGAGTCCAGGTGCACCTTTTTTTTTAAATGCTCCTCCAAATGAGCCAGAACGTAAACTTTTACGGTGTCGAAGGTTATTAAGCTGTTGCATCTAATATTTTTTTAAATATGGTAGGCTGGTCAAAATGCTTCTGTTGGTGACTGCACAACTTGAGAAACCGAAGGGGTCGAACGGGTTCCCGAAGAGTGATAGAGTTGTGGAGTTACATTAAGGCAGTAATGTTAAAAGCAAGAAGAAAGACTTACAGCGGAAGGAGAATGCAAATGAATTCGAAGACGCAGGGGCTTAAAGCCGCACTTAGCTGTAGTGATGTCAAATATTGAAACCGATCAATAGTATGCACTTAGTGTTGCTTCCTTTTATGCTACTACCAATTGAATCAGAAAGAAAAAGAGCGTTTCTGGTATTTCGTCTGATTGTCTAACGACATCTGATGTGACGTTCCCTGTGCACGAAGAAACAGATTGTATAAATAGCAGAAGTTCTAGTTGCAGTAGATGTAACCGACCTGCAGAGTAAGATCCACAACAAAGATACCCAAGCATGCAAGAAACGAGAAAAGATACTTCGTCTTAGGCTATTCAGAAAGTAATTGCTCTTTTTAACGTTTAAAATTAAATGTTCATATTTATGCATAAGATTAACTTTGTTAGTCGAAATAAGATCCCTGGAAATCTACGATAATCTCACTTATAAGGTTCTATAGTCCGGTTTGGGCCAGTACCTCCGATAGCAGCCTGTCCGTTTTCGTTAGTGTTAAAGTATATCTGCGCAAAAGTGATGCTTCAGATGATTTTCGCGTTATAGGAGTTGATACTGTTATCAACTAATACCGAGGTAAACAAAATCACTTACTACCTCAAAATTATAGCTGTCCCCTGTGTGGACAGCATAAAATTTGTTTTGCCTTCATTGGCCGTTAAACCTATCCTTGCCGCTTCTGCTTTAGTAGTCGCAAACGCTCTATTGACATCTCGGTGTATTATTTCCATTATTTCAATGTCGTCTGGGTATGTGAGTAACTGAGAAGACTTGGAAGGTGGTGACTCTGAAGTTGAACAACTCATCGACTTGTTTAAATATTTTTCTGAAATTTAGTCATAACCCATATTGACAGTACAGTGTGTATACTCCATCGCCTTCTTGCATAATCGAATGAGCTTTGCATGGATGCCAAAAGTGATCATGGCTTTGTACAGTTCGCTTCTATAGATGATGTCATATGCGTGTTCGATAATAATACGTATTCTTGTATACAGAGTAATGGTGTGGATTGCTTAATTTGAAAAAAGCTAGTGGGAAAAGCTGAAAGAATTATGTGTCAGCATTATAGTTCCACTACAAACTTCTCCAGGACAGTAGATCGGAGAAGACGCACGCGATTTCTTCGCAGCGACCTGGATATATAAACATCTATCCTGCATTTTCTCGAGCCATGTCAGCGTATATCAGATCCAAGTTACAACTTTTCTACCAACAGCTAATTGGTCAGACAATATGACAATATGTTTAGAGTACCTGCTAAAAAAAATTCTAAAAGAATACGAGAAGACAACCTAATGCTTAATGCCTGCAACGCATTTACAGCAAACTTACCGAACATTGTTTTCCATACAAGCAAACAAACGTGTTTACTTCACCTCATGCATTGCTGCAATATGTGGCAAATTCTAATCTTTCTGCAAATCCCATGTAATAGAATTGCAAATTATTACAATTTAGTACATTTAAAGTCATTTGAAGGTTTTTGAAAACGTCAGTTTGTTTATACTGGAATTTTAAATATTTTTTCGAAAAATGTATTGTTGAAAATGGAGGAACAACTAATTGAATTTGTGCCGAATACTAATTGTTTATATGACAAAAAGGATAAAAATTATAAAAATTTGTTTATAAAAGATAAGAAGTTTGAAAACGAAATATCGCATTTTACTGCGCGTGTGTTTCATGTGCATTACTACACGTAGTAATGCGGGGAGTACTACTGCACATCTGTTTAGGGCTCAAGATTAGAGGTACAACACTTAAGCATGTGACAAATGTACATATGTGCGTAGAACATTTGTGAAAAATTCTGGGCTGCGATTGTGTGTGAAAATTCTTCTGTTGTTTCTGTACAATCATCTCAGGCCACTGATGCGCATTTGTATGACCAGTTTAATGTCACTAGACAGTTCGTATAGTTCACTGCTATATCTCCTCCTCCAAAGGCCGTTAATCCAAACGATATCAACAATTGTTCGAATAATTTTGAGCTTAAAACGATCAACAATATCTTAATTTTCAAATTTCCATGCTTTTGCTTTATAGAGCAGGATTGGATGGTTGGGGTCTTATAAAAAGTTTAGAGATTTGTGCTTTTTGACAAGACAAGACAAGTATCATTTGATTTCTTATGATGCCTCATTATGAGAGTTAATAGCCTCATAATGAGGTACTGTAACGTTCTGCCCGATTCATCGATGTTGTGGATCTCTGTGTTAATAGCTTTGCCCTCTTTCACCGCTCTACCCATTTTTCCACTTTCGTTTCAATGCTTTTAAACGCAGCAATAACAAATCGCTTTATTCTCCATCGTGGCTTGTCCATCATTATTCTCCACAATATAATGAGTTTGGCAGCGATGCCAAAACTAGACTGAGCTCCATATAACTCGTCTCTACAGATGCTGTCATATGCGAGCTTGAAATCGATTAATCGAGGATGTGTATCGATCTGAACTTATTGCGTATTCTCTAGTATATGCACAAGTGTAAATATTTGGTCAATTGTAGATTTATCCGACCTAAAACCGTGCTGATAGGAGCCAATCCGATCGTTGAAAAATGGTTTAAGGCATTTAAAAATATGATATGAGGAGACTGATCAAGAAGTTTTTGTGAGTCAGACAAACGATGCTAATGTTCTATTCATGAGGCATGGGGGAGAGTACGATAACTTTGGCGCCAAAAATTGATAACGGTATTTTGTAGAGGGGTTAAAAACTAGCATGGGAGGGGGGGGGTCTATCTCGCACCGTTTAGGAGTTATGTATGAACTACATTCGGCAAAAAAGTCAAAAAGTGAAAGCTCACACACATACGCATCTGCCTCCTGGTAGTAAAAAACTGACCCAAAAAGCTATTTGTTTACATTTGAAAGCTTTTAGAAATCATAAACAACAAGAATTTTATTTGCTTTGATGTGACGTGCAATGACAACAAAACTTTGAAAATCTGACAAAAATTAGGGTCGTTTGTTTAAAATCTGCGTGAATCACAGCCCTCTTAATATGAAATCAGGAACTAATACATTTTTTTTTGTGAATGTATTAGTTCATTCTGAGCTTTCAAAAAGTAAAATACTTGAAAGTTAAGGGGTACTCCAACTTTCAAGTAAATTACTTTTTGAAAAGTTGAGAGAAAACTACAGATTTGTAATTGTGAAAAAAGAGACAGAACATTTTCGTGCACACACTTTACTTTTTGCCGAATGTAGTTCAGCCTTTAAAATGGGAAAGAAATTATTAAAAAAAACAACGGCAACACTTAAAGTATTGTACAAGATTTGAAAGCCTAAAATTTGCTCTTTAATATCAAATTTACATCAAATTATTCGTCTGAATAGTTTTTGAATAATTCGCATTCAAACTTAAATTTTTGGTAAAAAATGAAAATTTTTTTTTTAAGTCAATATTATTCAAAATTGTGAGATGATGTGCCCAATTGTACGAGTATTAATGCGCATATCAATTCTGAATCGAACACAGAAACCGCATGGCTTTATATCTTCTAGTTTTTGAGAAAATTGAAAATTACTAAAAATATTTTTTATAAGACGTTTTTTTTTGGTATTTATGGTGATCTCACTTTGAGGATTAATATTAATGATAGGGTCATCTTTGTAAGTAAAGTACAGCAAATCATTTAGCGTGACCCAGAATGCACCACGAGGAGGTAGATTTGCATTGCATTCCGCGTCCCAGTCAGTCAGTTTGTGAGTAAGTTAGGTGTTAGTTAAGAGTAGTCAATTAAATGTTCAATTTACGTGTACATATTAAAAAGGTATGTAAGTTTCGTCAATGAAGTCATCGTCCGTACTGGTGTCAATGTCGAGTTCGTTGAGTTCGTCGATGATGGTGAAGAGCCGAGGTTGTTTTGGTGGTAAAACCCCTAAGTGCTCATTGTGAACGGTCGGAAGGTCGAAGTCCTTCAGATGCAAACCCACACTTTCTTTACCTTTGGCAAAACCTGGGTACACTTTTTTTACGTCAATTAAAAATTCCGTGATTTAGGAGCCCCTGTCGTCCTTATAATTTTTTTCAAGGCAGTATTTCCGGTAAAAGAAAAGTGCCATACATATATTGGCGAAGGGAACATTTTCTCAATACCTATGTATTGGCGTGCGCTGTCGGTACAAATACGACTGCTGTTGGGGTTAACGTATTTGTGTATATAAGGCCACAAGTCTTCTTTACTTTTAGTGTTCACTTTAAAGAAGCGTCCGACCTTATCTTTTTTACAAAATAACCCCAACACTACGATTTTCATTTGTTCGGTTACACGGCCTCTGTGGTATTTCCTTTTTTTAAGAAAGGTCTCGTCGATTTGTACAGTTTTTTCTTTCGCCGCCAATGTTAACATCGACGTGAGATGCTATTATTTCGGCTATTTCACGACAATAGTTATAGTAATTTATTATAGTAGATTTACGAGTACTAAGCTCACTTTTATTGTCATGATGGCGCCAAGCGATTATATGCTAATTTTAAAATAATATCATATTGTACATGTAATAATATTTTTAAAAAATCCTTAGGTTGTAGCTTAAGGTTTAATTAATTTACCTGAAAAACCGTGTTCACAGACATTTTGATATCAAAATCGATAATAATGCAAGCACCTCGCGAATCTCTAGCCGACATTGAGGTCCATGGAAAAATGTACCGATAGATGGGTTGATTGTATTTCTACAATTTTTGTCACCTTTCGTTTTAGAGCTTTTCTTTGAGCATCGCCACATCTAACCGAACTTTACATTTCTACACTTTTCTACCTTCATAGGTAAGTTGCAACACAGTGGGGGAATGGATGTTTTAGTGGGAATTAAACCAGATTCTTCTAAAAATTCAATGCTTCTTTCGTTGGTTGACACCAAATCTCCGGAACGAACAAAACACTGAGAAGTTATTTAGTTTTGGATGGATTAGAGGATGCTCAGCCGTCATTGCTTATTCACAAAAAATATCACTTGATTCGCACTACGGTTGAACACAGAGTGATCTTTGTGAATATTGTAAAATGTTTGTGTGGGTACAAATAATAGAACTTATTCTTTTCAATACAAATCCCTTTATTCAGTACAGTTACAATTCACTATTTAATTCTTTCTCTCAGTACAATTCAATTCCTCAACCACTTATACTTTTCTTATCTTTTACTTAAACCACTTAATCACTTCTTCTAATTAACACTTCAAATTCAACTTTGGAACTGATTTGCATACCTTTGGGATGCTGGTATTTATACTCGAATGACATACTTCGAGAACAATCCTCGCCATCCAGCGTCCCATACAATTTCCAATTTGCTAGAAATTCTACTCTCCAGTTGAGACTTTGCTAATCCAGTATCGAAACCTTCTAGTCTTCGAGTTTCGACATTTTCTGCTAGATGTCGCTGCTCACATTTGAGTGGTTATCACAATATCAATAACTACACGCCTTATCACAAAAAGAAATAACGGTATAAAAGTCAAACGTTTGTTCGGTTATATTTTTGCATCATTATCAAGTGCATTGTATATTAACATACGTACAAACATAGATATTTCGCAAAGTAAATAATTTACTGCAACATTGGAACATGTGAATTTTCTATAATGCGAATTAGTGAAACTTTGTTATTAATGGGAACTTTGTAATTTTGTGATGAGTACTGTAGATGAAGAGTATTGATGACATAAGCGCCTGCCTGACGAAAAGCACATACCCCGAGCGGAGCAACGAAGTTGCGTGAGCGGGACCTGCCGCCTGCGGAAAGGGGTCATCTGTGTACTCTTAATTAAGGAAACTATTGATATAGGCGTCTGCGAGATGTTTAAATAATACTCATTAACTTATTCAAAGGAAGACTACGTACATAAATGCCCAAAAACAAAACTAAAATGGTAATATCAATTTCAATTTGCTCAAAAACTAGAGGACATAAAGCCATGCGGTTTTTTATGTTCGATTCAGAATTAATACGTGCATTGAATACAATTTGGCACATTATTTCGCCATTTTGAGTAATATTGTTAAAAATTGTTTTTTTTTAATTTTTTAGCAAGAATTTGAGTTTGAATGTGAATTATTCAAAAACTATTCACACGAATAATTTGATGTAAATTTTATATTAAATTAAAATTAAAATACTCGTATATTATTCTGTATAGTACTTTATTGTAAGTGTTATCGTTGTTTTTTAATAATTTTTTTCCCATCTTAAGTCATTTGTTTTTAAATTGTCCATAACTCCTAAACGGGACGAGATGGACCCCCCCCCCTCCCATAGTAAAAAATGTTAGTTTTTAACTCCTCTACAAAATACCGTTATCAATTCTTGGCGCCAAAGTTATCGTACTCGTGCCGAGGCATGCTTTCATACGACCAAATTGTGAAAATCATTTGTTGTATGCTGTTTAACTAGTCGTCTTCTACCGACAGGTAGGCAGTTCGGTCAGGCAGTCTTGTCATGATTTTACCAACTTTTTATTTTAATATACTCAATAGCGATTGTGATTCTACTATACGATATGCTTTAGTGATTACCAAACCAGATACATAGCGAAGAGTAAAAAATATGAAATGCTATACTAGGAGCATGGTATGTATCTGAAAATAGTTTAGAGTCGAACTCGGAAAATATTTACCAACATTCGATAAAGAGGTTCCTCTATCGAGGCAAAAACGAGCGGGCTAAGTTGAAAAAAAAAAAAAACTCAAATTCATAAGGAATTCTGTTGACCTGGAATAGCCGGAAGGCGAATAGATAACAGGTGGTCGTTGTGAATCACATACCTTACGAAGCACGGGTAAAAGTCGAACAATGCTTAGGTTCACCCGCGATCTTATTCAATAAAATGTTGAAAGGAGATCGACTGCCTTATCGTTGAATAAAGATTTTCGTATTCCATTCTAACAAGGCGACACGACGAGATACTAGAATTTTATTATCGTCCAAGTGCAAAAAAAAATAAAGGGTTTTTCAATAGGGACTTTACAACTTTGAATTTAATTTGTGAACGCACTTTTTCACTAATCATAAAACTGTCACTGTAAATTTATTCAGTTATTCAGTAAGCTCAACATTTTCGTCATGGTAAAGTACACTAACGAGCAACGTCTGCAAATTATAAAAATTTTCTACCGAAATTCGGAGTCGGTGACTGCAACTTTAAGAGCGTTAACTCCAATTTTCGGTCGTAATTCTCGCCCTTGTAGACAGGCAATAACAAGTTTAGTGGAAAAATTTGAGTCTACATATTCGTTGTGTGATGTTGCCGTGTCAGTGAGACAACGGGTTGGTCGAAGTGTCGAATATATCGCTGCTGTTCGGGCGTCCGTAGCAAACGATCCCAATCAGTCAATTCCACGGCGTTCTCAAGAATTGGGCATCGCTCAGACCACATTATGGCGTATTTTGAGTAAGGATCTTGGTTTACACCCATACAAGATCAAGCTGACTCAAGTATTGAAGCCGATGGACCTTTTGAAGCGACGTACGTTCTCCGATTGGGTTCTGGAGAAGATGCGCCAAGATGATGAATTTCATCGCAAAATCATCTTCAGTGACGAAGCTCATTTTTGGCTCAATGGGTTCGTCAATAAGCAAAATATGCGTTATTGGTCGGGTGAAAATCCACATGTGCTTCATGAATCACCATTTCATCCACAAAAAATAACTGTTTGGTGCGGTTTGCATGCCGGCAGCGTTATTGGGCCATATTTTTTCGTCAACAACGACGACGAGTCGTTGAAAATTGGGTCCAACGGATCGACCGCTGCAAACGTGCCCTCGGTGGCCATATGAACGAAGTCGAGTTCCATTCATAAATATTTTGATTGTGCTTCAAGCCGATAATAAAGTTTTTGAAATATCTCAAATGGTTTGCGTTTTATTTAAAAAAAAAGTTGTCAAGTCCTTATTGGAAAACCCTAACTATACTTGTAGTTGAGTTAATCCGGAAAAGATTAAGGAGATTTGTTGGGAAAAATGATTGGACTGTGATAGAAATATCACCAAAGGTCGTATGAAAATATGGTAATACGGTCATCAGAAAGCGTTACTGATATTTTTCGAATCCACGTCGAACTCAGCAATTGGGCATATTTCATACAACATTCCACAGAATTTTTCATAAAGACTTGGGGCAATAAACCTATAAACAGTGTAGCCAACTTAGGGGTTTTCCCCCTAAATTTAGGATGAAAAAAAGTGTATAGGGGGTTTTTTAGGGGGGAAAATAGTTTAGGGGTATAATAATTTTTTAAATTGAACACCAACATATTTGCTTAATGTGTACCTCGCCTAAATTTAATGATAGTTACAACATCTGGTGGTTCAAAATGAGTGGTGTCAACTACAAAAGAAAACGTGGAGCAGTTTTTTCAAATACAGACGATGTTAGCAATAGTCTTGCTTTGTTTGCCTTTTGCAAATGCAAGTGTTGAACGCAATAATAAAAAATAAATTGAGAAAATCATAGTTTATTTAAGCTTTTATGAAGGTATTTTAATTTATTTCAAATTACAGAATCTACACTTAAAAAAACTACAAATTTTATAAATGCCAGTTTAGGGGGTTTTGCCTTAAATTTAGGGGGTTTTTACATCACTTTTGGGGGGAAAAAATTTAAAATGTTGGCGACACTGCCTATAAGGTTTAACATTAGTTAGTTTGCCAATTGGGTGTTGTAAATAAATGGATCAAGAATTTAACCGAAAGGTTATTTTAAGTGATGCGGCACGTTTCCATCCTCAAGGTTTTGTTAAAAAGCAGAATTAGCCCATTTGGGGCTTGGGAGATCTAAGAATGAATATCGAGAAGCCTGTCTATTCACAACGTGTTACTGGTTGGTGCGGTTTCTGGTCAGGAGATATGTATACCATATATAGGAACTTCGATATCAAATCAAGATCAATTTTCAATGAATTTTTATGGAATTTGAAGGGTATACGGTGGGTAAAGTATAAGTGGACGAAATATATTTTCAACAATAGACCGCTACATGCCACAAAAGTGGCGCAACCATTGCGTTTTTGGGAGAAAAGTTTACGTGGCAAGTCATTTCTCAAAATGGTGATAAAAATTGAACGCCAAGACAATGGGATTTAACATTATGCGAAAGAAAAGGCCTATTCGTGAAAAACAGCTCCCCAGTCAAAAGCCTGTACTGTTATCGATAAACTAGAGCTGCAATGTGTGAAACAAATAGCTGCAACGGGTACTTTGTATTTGTGTATACCCGATCAATGATTCAGATTTTGTTTGAAGCAATCACTTTCGTTGAGCAGCAAGGAATAATCGTTTCCTCATGAGCTTAAAAAAATACATGTTGGTTGAAACATTCGAGTCATGTAAATACATGCATTCGAGTGTTCGGGTATTTTATGCAATATTAGCAAACAATGATCGTTTGTTCGGGTGGTTGAACACAATCGAAATACTGCAGACACTCGAACATACCCTTATTCATGTCCATACGCAAAATAATATTACATTTCATATGTTGTGTTTTTTGTTTGTGTTGTTTGTTGTAATTATGAATTTTGTTTCTTATCAGTAAAGAATGAAAGTTAACACATTTTCGTTTGTTCCACTGGTTGAACACACTCGAGACAATAGAGATACTCGAAACACTCGAATATACCATACACTCACGATGAATTCATGCATATGGAGACATCCATCCGTTCGGTAACTTTCATTCGTGGCGATACATACACGAGATTAAAAATCAGTAATAGTACTCGAAAATATAATGTTGTGTCTCATGCATGTTTGCCCAAGAATTTTTGTTTCGAGTGCGCAGCTTGAACGACCATACATGCATTCAATTGACTTGTATTGAATTTTTAGAGCGAC
Organism: Volucella bombylans; assembly: GCA_949129095.1. Classification (NCBI taxonomy): domain Eukaryota; kingdom Metazoa; phylum Arthropoda; class Insecta; order Diptera; family Syrphidae; genus Volucella; species Volucella bombylans. The sequence goes on along the minus strand of OX422142.1, from coordinate 120,568,831 downwards.
AATAATCGAATCGACACAATCATACTCAATGCAGTTCTCTGGTGCGAAACTGTGATGAACAATTTTATCAGCCTGGATGTTCAACAAAAGTCGTGGAAGTCATTTGGCTGTCGGCTCGCATTCGCTATCGATTGATTACATCGGAAAACTCTTCGTCGCAAAGACAATATGATCCAAACTAGTGCGAGTCGTAATTTAGTATTAAGGCCCACAAACCGAACTGACACCAAATCCAACGAAGGAACAAGACTTGTGGTCCTTACGGACTTGATAATGGCGGTGGACCAAGACCAAATCGGAGAATTGGGAGTGATGGGACAAATTTGTTAACTTCGTCGACTACTGCGCAAAAGTATTGGGGTTCTAATCTTTGCCATCGCCGAAGAATAGAAAAATTAATTTATTTTTCTGTTCGGCGGGCGGTAAAATCTTATCTCTCAAGAAGTCATGTTCACAAAGTGGCAGAGACTAGACCTTAGTCCTCAAAGTTATTTAATTGTGTTGACTGATAATAAAACAAGATAATTGTGAAACTACCTTGCCGGTTGTCTTTGAGAGCATCATATAACTCAATGTTTATTATTTATGAATCATTGCTCCTTTTTTACCAATATAGGAGTCATAAAATCTCTGATAATAAAAAAAAAGTGTTTTAGTTAGATGACCTGTAGTATGATTTCTTGGATATTCTGTACCGAATTGGAGAGAGTTTAGGAGTTTCGCAGGACAGCCCACCACCTTTGTATTTTCTCAGAACAATATTAAATCAACGATGTTGAGCTAGTCATTTATAAATCACAGTATCATACAACCAACTTACTACATCCTCATCTACCCATTTTCATTTTAGAATTGTTGGAATATACAAGAAAATAACTATTCAGCTATGTCAATTCTCAAAGGATTATAACTGCATCTAGACACATACATATATCATGTTTCAAAGGAACAACCAACATACGAGTATGAAAAGAACACAAGTACACGCAAAATACAGACAGATACGAGTAGATAGAGTACGGACTACCTATTACAGAAGTAAGATCTTTATACATACTCGCAAATGCCCTGTGCAGTACATTTCTTTTGCTGATTTAGAAAGCTGCAAATTCACGTGCATACCAAACATGAACATGCAAACGAAATAAGGTATCATTCATGATTTGATTGCGTAAAATATACAAGGCAAGTGCAATGCATGCATCCTTGACTACTAAACACATCCAATGCATTCACATTCACACGTGCTTTTGATCATGGCAAAGCATAATTTCTCCGCGGCAATACCTTTGAATTGTAGATGAAAACAAGTAGAAATATGTACATTATACAAAATTCGCAACCTACTTAGTCGTTCAAACGAAAAATGGGATTGAATTCTTGCAGATAAATGTAATTGGCTATGTTATGCTCTGTGCGGAAAAGGTATATATCCCATAGACGGTGAGGTGTTTTGTTTTGCCATTAAATCGCTGATGGTAAGCTTCTATCAAAGTTTGTTGCAATTACTGATTAAGTATCCATGGGTGCAATGAGTGAACAAAATTTTTATTTTTTATACCTGCACTTTTATTATCGACTCGCCTGTCGTATCGTAAAGCATTAACAACGGAGGCAGGCTATTGGCCTCAGAATATGATTGAGATTAAAAAAGCGTTTGCCATAAGAGTAGTTGCAGCAGCTTCCCACGGAATATATTTATAGTTATATCTTCAATTAGAAATTAAAAAAGAGCCATAATTCTATTGGCGTGCGAGTTGTGCAGACAAATACAAATCAACGGGAAACAAAGAACGAAGATTGGCATGTCGAATACAATGGATGTTCTCACATCGAAGTTCTGCATTTTATTTTTATAATTTTCCATTCCATTAGCGGTGTTATTTTCTTCTTTCTTTCATTCTTTGTGAGGTTTCATTCACATGTGACCAAATTCTCTTCATCTTTAGATTTGTTGCTAATCGTTCAAGTAACACTTCCGGTCAGCATTCGGAGGAAGCTTACCCTTATTTTGTAGTATATCAACTTCTGAAGAACGTATTGGTTCTATTGGTTCAATCGATTTTAAGCCCGACAGCTTAAAAAAAAGCTATTGAAAGCACTCATCTACCTGCGCATTGTACTACTATATATACCTTCAAAGTAATCCCAATTGATTGCAACGCACTTGTCCATCGTTTGATCCAGCCCTCGAAACATCTCTGGTACTCGGTGTTTAGTATGTTCTTCAATATGCTCGGAGATTTTTTCCATTATCTGCTCTCGGCTGTTAAAGCGCATTCATTGAAGTGATGTTTTGAGCCGCTCGAACTGGAAAAGTCACACGGTGCCAGATCTGGGGAATTTGGTGGCTGTTGGATAGTAGATGTTTTGTTGCACGAAATGCAAGTGTAATCAATGCCATGTATGATGCGGCGTTATCGGGATGCAAAGTCCACGATAAGTCTTTCAACATTTGAGGCCTTTTCTTGGAAATCGCTTTACGCAAATTCTCACTATGCCTACATAATACTCCATATTGTCAGCCTGGCCTTCAGGAAGAAATTTACGATGCACAATACTCGTACCACTGTAATTCGGGAAAACAGTGAACATCGCTACCTTCTTTGACTGAAAACGACGTGGTTTTCTCCTTGCTTCGCTCATTTGGATAAATGTTTAATCGGAATCAGCCTCGGGAACCATGTCTTTTACATTGTCAACATGCTTGTTTTTTGCAAGTAATTGAAGTCCTTCGGCACAGCCTTTGCAGCAACACATCTCAAGCCCAATAGATTGGTTAAGGTGCAGTGAACGGATCTAATCGAGATGTTGGTCATCTCTGCTAACTTTCTGATGGTCAATTTACTGGCCTTAAAACCTTTATTTCATCGTTAATGTGATGGTCTGCCAGAAAGATTGTCATCGTCGACGGCTTTACTACCATTCACGAAGTGTACATGTCAGCCGTTAAGGCCTGTCTCTTTAGAACATCGTAACCAAAATAATTTTTCCATATTTGCAATATTTTCAAGATTTTTTTTTCTCTTTCTTATTTTTAACACAAAATTTAATACACATTCGTTGGTCAATTTCTCTATCCATTTCAAAAATCGACGAGAAGAAAAAAATTCGATGTAAACACAACGCTGTGCCTTTCACAAACGTCATGCAATGACGCTTGAATTTGGTCGGAATGTCAAGAACAGTTGTACCAACACAATAAAAAAAAAAAACTAATTCAAATCAGTGAAATGAGAGCGTCACACGTTATCTATGGCGGCACCTTTTTGAGCAAGACAGTATGACGAAGAAACTCAGTAAGTTGAGAGATTAGGTAGCCCGGGACTTGGTGGAAAATGTCATCGTCACCAATTTTTCTTAACGCCACGAGCACACTACATTGGGTTCAAAATTTACAAAAACTTTGACTAGGTTTTTAATTGCAGGATACATTATTTCGTCCAAAACCACCTTACCAAGCTGCGACTACCCAATGAAGCCTGAACTTTAGGTTGGGCTAGGTGAAGTTGCTGCCGGCGGTAAAACTGGCACGTTAAGAGCAACACAAGATTTATTGTGATGCCACGTAAATTTAGAAGTTACTCTCTGCTCTTTGAACTAATTGGATCTTCGGGTGAAGTATAATAGACTTTTTCTATATGTATTAGTCAAACTACTAAAATTTTTTGGCGGGAGCCAGATGCATAGGAGATGAAGGATATTATCTTCCTCCTCCTTGTCCATCGACGCTGTTATATAAAGGGTCCGCCATCTAACGTTTTTCTTTTTGAAAATGCTATAAAAAAAAACTACTGAATATTTTCTCAAATTTCTTTTTTTATTTGAAAGTACAATCCTTCCGGTTAATAATGGAAAATAATTTCATTCAAATGGCTGCCTCGGCTGGCCATGCAGTAGCCTACACGATCGGTCCAATTTTTAAGCACATTATCGATTGTGTGCAGCTGTATTTCACCAATGGCTTCACGAATATTGTCCTTTAAAGCGTCAATTGTCTCTGGCTTGTCGGCGTAACATTTATCTTTTACGGCACCCCACAAATAATAGTCCAACGGTGTCAAATCGCAGCTCCGAGGTGGCCAAACGACATCAGCTCTGCGGCTGATAATGCGATCTTCAAAAACAGGGCGCAAAACATCGAGTGTAGCTTCGGCTGTGTGGCACGTAGCGCCGTCCTGTTGAAACCAAATGTTGCCAATATCCTCCTCTTCAATTTTTGTGAACAAAAATTCGTTCAACATGGCCCGATAACGATCGCCATTGACTGTAACGGCCACTCCTTGCTCATTTTCGAAGAAAAATGGCCCAATTATGCCTCTGGACCAAAATCCGCACCAAACAGTGACTTGTTTTGGGTGTATCGGCTTTTCAATGTATGCGTGCGGGTTTTCTGTGCCCCAAATGCGACAATTTTGCTTGTTTACATACCCGCCAAGATCGAAATGAGATTCATCTGAAAAGATGATTTTTTTTGGCAAAATCGGCATCTTCTCTAAGTCGATCACAGGCCCACATTGGATGGTCAGTTGGCTTCAACTCCTGAACCAATTGGACTTTGTATGGCGTCATACCAAGGTCTTTATGCAAAATTCGTCTCAATGATGTCTCCGAAATGTTCAATTGTTGAGAATGACGGTGAATTGATGTTGATGGCGCTTCACGCACACTTTATGCCACAGCAGCAATATTCTCGGGTGTACGCACTGTTTTTGGCTTTTCACGCTTTGGTTTATCGATGAGGATGCCAGTTTCTTTCACTTTTTTCACAAGATAACGAACATACGGGGCTGACGGTGCTTCTCTTCTTCCAAAATCCGTACGCAATTTTCGCACACATTCTGCAACATTACCATGATTTTCAAAGTAATGTCGCAATATTTCCCAGCGTTGTTCAAGCGTATACACAACCATATTCGTTCAGCGGAAGGATAAAACTAATTATCTGTCAAATCAGACATGAGCTAAGTGCTACCATTCACGAAATAAGCACTAGTTGAAAAAAAAAACGTTAGATGGCGGACCCTTTAGATCGTTCGAAAGACGAGTACGCGTAATTGTTCACTCACGACATCTCTTGTAGCACGAGTTGAGAGTGATAAAATTCTTAGAGCTCTTCAGATCAACCCCTGGCCATACCTATTTTGGCTTTAGATATCTTTAACCATTTGCCTCTCTCAAACTCGGTACCTTTTCTGCTAAAATATAGTAGGTAGTGTAGTTCCACGTTTGGCGAGTTTATCGCCCTTACAATTCTCTGGTGTTCCCCTATGCCATGGTACCCAACAAAGAGTGGTGAACTGCTTCGTCATCAGCATTTGCGTGAATGATTATTCTACCAAACAACTGGGTGGCAAGCCCCTATGTCTCCCCGGAAGCTCATTTACACTCGAAGAAAGCTAACAAGGCTTTGGAAGTCTTCAAAGTGACATATTTAGTCCAAAAAAGTTTGCTATTCAGGATAATATTCCGATTCTTAGCTTCGTTTTAGAAATTTATGTTGATGCTAGCACTAGATGAGTTCAACTTGTCAGCTTCCTCCTTTTGTCTCTACAAAAATAACAGATTTTTGGCATATTGGCTAAAAGCACAAACGATTGGTGCACTAAATCGCCGATTATGGCTATGTCTGCCTGCGCTTAAGAGCAAACAGGCACAAGACGTGATCCAAAAAAAAGTACCTCCACATTATCTGCATATTTTTGAGCGTTGTAACTGTTGAAAGATTTAAGCAGAAAGTGTGCCATCAGATCCCTTTTAAAAACCTTGACAAGCCTGCTGGTGTTGCTAAGTGTTTTGATCTTTTCACAAATACCGTAATAGGAGACACTCTCGAAATCCGAAATAGCTTCTCATATTAAATATTCTCGCCATTTATATTATTTTAGTTTCAAACTGTAAAGGTGTCAGAGTTCCTTTAAATTAGTTTTAATGAATGTGTTTCTATTTTGGATACATAGTCAGTCCATTTCAGCATAGAACGGGCGATCTGATCAGGAGTCTTTTGGCGAAAGCATCGTGCAGATTCTGGGCAGCCTCCTTATCATTATGCCTTGCTCTGAATGCCACCATTTATTGCAACGCTTGTTGTAAAAATGATAAGGAGACCGTATTACATCTCATATTTGCCTTTCTGATTTGCGTCAGACTTTAGCGTATACTTGCTTCGGTTGCAGGCATTTTCTATTTCGTCTAGAAAGTCCCTGGTTTCAATATCTTCCTCAGATGAGTCGATTTAATTGACGCCATACATTACCATTCGCAAAATGGACTTCAGAATACGTACAGCCTTATGGGATGCTAACACATTGAGATGCTCCTACAATAGTTTTGAGGACAGTTTGCCTAAGATCTAAGAATAGTCCACTGATCTCTAATTCCTTTTTAGTCACAAAGTAATTCAAAATTAGGTTAAAAATAATGTAACCTTTCCACCAAACAGGCAAGCGGTAATTATTGTTAGGAATTAAATCGACAGTGGAACAAGGTTCAGGAATGGGGTCGCAATTTAATTATTCGCTTTCAGTGGTTATTTGTTGTTTTAATTTCAAAGACCTAAAACCGGAATCACCAACGTAAAGTGCAAATTATTTTCACCAGTATTTTTGATTGGTCTAACACTTTTGATTACGTAGTTAATAGGTAATTTAATAACCGTTGACTTAATGGCACAATAAACAACAATTCGTTACTCAGAGGTACGAGTACATAATTATTCATTACAACATACCCGTCGACGTTTAAATCCATCTTTAACCGTATCGCGCGTTACGTAATTCCATTGTTCAAAATTGACTCAAAACTATTTAATTATTATCTATTAAAAAAGAGAAGAGGAAAAGATCTAAAACTAAAGCCGAATTAAACGCTTCCATAAAGTAAAGTGTAAAAATATTTTTTTCCTGAAAAATTAACGCAATCGGACGTTACTACTTGAACTTATCTGTACTTGTAATCGCTCCGTGTATGGAGGTAGTGTAAACTGTTTGTAAATATGTATAGTCATTTAATCATCTGTTCAGATAGTTTTTGTATATGCACTCGTAAACTGATTGAAAAGTAACACCTTAGAACCCTGTTTACATTTGTAGACTGATGCGTATATTTGAAGCTCTAATCAGTAAATGATTGTTGCCACGCTCGATTTACATTATTCATGTGCACGAGCAGGTTTGTGGAACCTGGTAGGTTAGAATTAGTGAATAATTAGTTCAGCATGAAGGGATTTGTGCCAGAAGAATGATAAAAGTTTCACTCTCATTGGCAACAAAACCGGAACGGATTGCATATGTTGAAAAAAATTTACAGAATTAAAAACATAAATAAATAAGAAAAATACAAGACAGGAAATATCAGCCGCTATCTTGGAAGCAAGTTCTGATATCATATCATTTCGAGGTGTCATATTCATTGCTAAGGGCTTTTACTGTCCGTCAAGGCTAATCAACGTGAGATACGACCAGGCGTTCTCCTGATAAAATACAAACTAAAGGGTCTTCCAACAAAAGGTGTCCTGCTAAATTTCGCGCCATTATTGAACTGTCAACACTAAACTATTGTACAATATCATTGCGATGACTTTTGATAAGTAAAAATTAGGAGATTATTAAATATGGATCGATATATAATCGTAGAAAATTCACTACAAAAACGGTGAAAATATCGCGGAAACCCTTCGTAAAGCTCGTACTGCTTTTGGTCATCATCAAATGCCTTCTCGCACAGCTATAGTGAATTTAATCGATAAATTTGAACATCTCGGACAGGTTAGTGATGTGAAATCTCCAACCCGTGTTCGTCTGGCAAAGTCAGCTGAAAAAATCGCCGTCGTAGCTGAGAGTGTGACTGAAAACCCAGATCTGGTCTCATCCAGACGAACAGGGGAATTGGGCTTATACGCAACCACTTTGCACGCGAAAACGTGATCAAAAATTTCATCAAAAGAATAACTATTTGTAGGCCTCAGAATTTGTACTTTATATTAAAATATAAAAATCATAACCTTTCATAAAAATATTGCGTTTTTCTTTTGATTTGTTGGATGACCATATAGAAACATTACTCGCATTTCCATTCCATGATGGGCCACATCAAAATAAAAATTAATTCATTGACATTAATTTGCGTTCCAACAACTGCTAACCTGATAAAGAAGCCCAATACTCCTTTAGCTCACTGCAAGGTGGAATACTATCTCCCTTAGTTTACACGTAGTTATCAGTAGGCTGTTGTAAAATAAATAAAGAGTCAGATATGAAGTAATTGTGATGGACGGGTAATGGGACGCCATTGGTCACTTAAATCAATTGTGCCCATATGCCAGTAGAATTGCTCCTGTGAACCTACTAAGAGGTGCCACCATATAATAGAAATCACCCATATAATGATATAAATTTAAAGCGGTTTCTTAGTTCAATATTGGGCGATTCCTCCAGTTTCAGAAATAAATAAATAGTAAAACGTTCTCAGAGAAAGTAGTACAGTCATATGGGAGTCTGCAGATTTTCCTGAAGTCGTTGTGGTTCACACGCAGCCGTTCAGCATAAATGGCGATAGAATAAATGGATGCGGGTGACCATAGTTGTCTATCCCTCAGCCTGAATACGTTTTTCCTGCCAAACAGCTGAAGTTTTGATCCAGCAGAATGAAGCTGAGTACTGGTACCAGAATTCTGTTGCATGCTGTCTCTAGTAGATAGTCTAAGTTCAGTTTCTCAGAATTACTTAAAGGTGGGGATTGAATTTCTATTAGTGAAGAGAACAACAACTATCTTCGAAAGATTTTTCACCAGTAGTAGTGCATGTTTATGTATTTCGCCTAGAACTGAGGAATATTTGCCCGATGCTAGAGTGGCCACATCATCTGCGTTTGCATTGTCTTCAACCACAAGCAGCCAGATGAGCTATAAACGCTTCTGACTTATCGAACAGCTTGGCCATTAGGCAGTGGCGCCGCTTCAGCTTCACCGGTCGCTTATACCAGCTCCTTGTTTGTCAAACAAAGCTTTTTAGCATCATTTTAGCATTTTTTTTCTTTCTTTTCGAGTCAACTGTTTTACTCATATACGTATACTCATATTGAATCCATTAAGTATTATGTTTCTGGTGCAGTTTTACCTTTTAGACCATCACATTTATCTCCTTGACCTGACATCGAGAATGTAATTAACAACATCATCGTGAATAGCTTTCATCTAATCATATTAACATGTTCGATTCTGAAATCGATCTGAAACAAAGAATTGCCCTGTACAGTTTTTAGTAGTCTAAACATCCAATCGCTGCGTTATTGTAGATCCGTACTACAGTGGGTCTGTAAATTTTAATGAATTTATGGGCCTAGGTTAACCATTTCAGTTACATCATCCAATTATCTTATCTTAACCAGAAATGATTCTGATTTTTGAATTCATGTCTTCCTTTTTTGTCACTTTTACTTTGTACTTTATGTATTTTAGGCGTTACAGTCTTGTCTGAACCTGAGCCTCAACCAACAGTTGCGCACACAAGGTTAACCGAAGTTTCTTTCCACTTGAATTTGTCAATTTGTGTGAGAATTTTAGGGTTCGTTACAAGTACCGTTATTTTTTTTTCCTAGGAATTATTTACCACACTGTCCTTTACGAATTTGAAATGAGACATTGTAATATATTTATTGTGACACTATTAAGACACTTAATCGTTAGTGAGTCCAGTGTTCGACTGACTATGCTGCTGTTTCTAATGCTTCATGTACAGCGCATAACCAGTGTTGCCATTGAACTATATATACAATAACTATATATACTACAACCTCCCCCCTTATTTATCTGTAACTTTTCTACTTCTTAAGTTATATCTATCTTTAGAGTTATTATTAGTTATTACCTCATTTGGTCTGACAATACCTATTTCATTATTAGTTATATCTTTAATTGTACTTGTATTACATGTTTGATTTAAATTACATGACAAATCTTTCAAGGACGTAGGTATATAGTTATTTTTAACTTAAATTTTCTTTAATTGATTTATATGTCTTTTCCAAATGCTATTGTTACAAAGTACTTTAATAATATAATATTGTTTTCCAATAGACTTTACAATTTTTCCTTTGGTCCAAGAGACTTTACCAGGTTTACTCAAATCTTTAGTCATTACAAAGTCACCTGTCTTAAGACATCTTTTTCGTTTACTCTTGAAAAAATATTTTTGTTTTAATTTCTTACTTTCAACCGTTTGAATAACATTATCTAAGTTCTTTGATTTTTATATTTTGTAGGGATTGATTAAATCTAATCGGGTTTTAATACACCTATTTAATAATAATTCTGCTGGACTCACACCATTTGTGCTATGAATGGAGTTGCGGTAGTCCATTAAAAATCGCTGTAGACATTGGTTTAAACTCACTGTCGTTTTCCGCTTGTCCATTTGAGGCTGTATGACCAACCGGCGAAGTTAAGTGCCTTATTCCGTTTATCTTTGAAAATTCTTTAAATTCATACGAGGTAAATTGTGTTCCATTATCGGTAACAATTTGACTCGGTAACCCAAATCGTGAAAATAACGCTCTGAAATGTTCAATCGTATTATTAATACTTATTGATTTATTCATGTCTATGCATTCTATCCATTTAGAATGAGCGTCCACCAAAATAAGAAAATACTTGTTAAAAATAGGACCCATGAAGTCCAAATGCAGTCTATCCCATGGCTTAGACGGCCATACCCACTGTAAGAGTTCATTTTTTTGGGGTATGCGCTGAATATGTTAAGCACTGACTGCAAGCCTTGGCAACTGTTTCTATCTCCTTATCCATCAATGGCCACCAAAAATAAGATGTTGCCATCGTTTTCATCTTAACAATGCCTAAGTGTGACCCATGCATTTCTTGAAGCACCTGATTCTGCATACTTCTAGAAATAATTAACCTGTATCCCCAAAAAAGTGCACCATTCGATGTCGATAACTCGTGCCTTCTTCTCCAATATGGAGACAACTGAGTGTCCGAAACAAATTTTTTCCAGCCCTTACGGACGCACATTAACACGTTGTTCAAAATAACATTTTTCAACGTTTCCTTCTGAATAACCGAAAAGGTTATTGGAATAGTTCAGTTCATTATTTGAAACATGATTTATAAAAACGTCATTTGCAATGATGGCAGGTATTTGCAAATCAGAATTGTCGAGATTATCGACTGCTCGCGAAAGAAAATCAGCGATGTTCTCTTTGGATTTTATATACTGGATCTTAAAATCATATCCTGATAGAAAACGAGCATATCTTTGTAACCTATTAGCTGTCATCGAGGGATTCCTTTTTTATCTCCGAAAATGGATATTAATGGTTTGTTATCTGAAACCAATATGAAACTGGAATAAGTTGGTATTTGGTTATATTTGTTAACACCGAAAACAATCGCCAAGGCTTCTCTTTCTATTTGAGAGTACTTCTGTTCTGTTTCCGACAATCTTTTAGATGCAAATGAAATTGGACGTTCGCTGCCATTTTGATACCTATGCACAAGTATAGCGCCTAGGCCCACTGGGCTCGCGTCCACTATTAATTTCACTTGCACTGAGGGATCGAAATGGGCAAGACTGATATCTGATGCCATAATTCTTTTGATTGCAACGAATGATTCCCGTTGCGGTTGTTCCCACCTAAATTTATCTGGCAAAAGTTCATATAATAACGCTGCAGTAGTTGCGAAATTAGGCATAAATTGCCTATAAAAATTTACAACGCCAAGAAATGACTGCAATTCACTTATAGTTTTAGGCTCTGACAAATTAACGATATCCTCCACCTTGGCTGGATCTTTATGAAGGCCGTTCTTATCAATCACATGACCAAGATAGCGCACCGATTTTTGGAAAAACTAGTATTTACTTGCTGACAATTTGAAACCTGCTTCTTGCAACTTTGCGAGAACTAGAGACAGCATTTTAACATGTTGCGTTCTATTTTCAGCAGTCTAATACTCTTTCCATGGTTTTCTGAAACAAGGCCGGTGTCGAATTTAGCCCGAAAACCAATCTAGTACATCTAAACTGACCCTTAGTAGTAGTAATTGTAGTTAAATTTCTAGAGCCCTCATCTAACACCAACTGTCTGTTTTTGAAAATTCCTTACCGCCTGCTAATTCAGCGAAAATTTCATCTATTGTTGGAAATGCGTGTGCCTCATCTCTTAAATAAGGATTAAGAGTGATTTTGAAATCACCGCACAATCTCACAGAACCATCTTTTTTTATTATTGGAACCACTGGTGTACCCCACTCACTATAATTTACTGATTCAAGAATTCCTAAGCTCACTAATTTGTCTATTTCTGCTTCTACTTTGCCTTTAATGGCAAATGGTAGCTTCCTTGGAGGGAAAAATTTTGGCACACTGTTATCTCTCAATTTTAAAGACACCGTATGGTATTTGAAAGTTCCAAGGGAACCATCGAACAAATCCTTATATCTATCTAAAACCTTTTTTAGATCTGCATCTGAATATTTGCATTCATTTTTTAAAAAAATTTATGTGGTTCAAACCAATGTTAAATGCATTCAACCAATTACGTCCTAATATTGGTGGACCCCCATTCTGGATAACGTAGACATCTAACATTTTCGTTATGTTTTTATAAAGAATCATTACCTTGCATACGCCAATTGGTTTTATACTTCTCCCATCATATGATTTTAAATTAAGCGGTGTACTACGTAAAGCGAGCGCTTTAAAGTGCTTACGAAATAGGTTTTCAGAAATCGCTGTGATGGCCGCGCCGCTGTCTATTTCCATCACGTGGTCAACTCCATTCATAGCCACCTGAACTGTGATCGGCTTCCCACTCATGTCCTGGCTGAAATAAAAAAGTGATAAATCATTACAATCATTACCTAAAAAATTGCAGTTATGTTTTTTATCTATTTGCTTAAACTTATTTACGCTACTGTTGACTTGATCACACATCTTCTTCAAGTGCCCTTTTCGTCCACACTTATTACATACGTAACTCTTAAAGCAGCAACTCTCTGATGTGTGGTTTTTTAATCCACACCTGCTACATGTACTAACTGCTGACTGAGATGAATTTTTCTCCGATGACGTACTACTCCGCTGATGCACAGCTTTCTTCTGACAGGTCTTTAATCTATATACCTCATGTTCTTGATTAATTACAGTCCTCTCTGATTCATACTGGTAACGAATGCACTCCACTGCCAACGCTATTTCCATCGCTTTCTCGAAGCTTAATGTCGACACCTCCTCTAGGAACAATTTATCCTTTTCTGGACCCTTATCCAGTCCCATAATTTATCTCGTAAAGCGAAATTTAGATTGCTTTCGAATTTGCAGTTAATAGCCATTGATCTAACATGTGCTGCCCATTGCTGCAGTGTTTCTTGCGGATATTTTTTTGCCTCATAAAACTTTAGCCTTTCGGCAAACGAAGATACAGTTGGCTGGAAAAGCTCGCTTAGTTTTTTTTTTAACACTCCATACTCCACCTCTGCGACTTTCATCGGATGAACAAGATCAGTTAACAGCTTCAAAGTTTCGTCGTGCAATGAGATAAGTAAAAACGATCTTTTTCGATCCGCCTTATCATCTGCGATTCCATTTCCAATAAAAAATTGTTCGAACTTATTGATGAATAAACTGAAGTCATTTACTTCATGTTGGAACTTGGGTAGCTCTCCAAACATTGCCATCCTGCACACACGTGGAAATTCTAACCTTTTAGAATTAACTTTTTTTTCTCTCTTTTACGTCTCCCCTCCTCGTCGCCAATTGTAATATATTTATTGTGACACTATTAAGACACTTAATCGTTAGTGAGTCCAGTGTTCGACTGACTATGCTGCTGTTTCTAATGCTTCATGTACAGCGCATAACCAGTGTTGCCATTGAACTACGAGTATATATACTATAACTATGTATACTACTACATGAAGAACATTAATGACGCATTTGAGGATGTAGCGGTTCCGTTCGGGAGATTTCAGCCTCGAAAATGAACCACGTATGGAGCTGAAAGCGTTAGTTGACGACGATGCTTTAAAAGCAACGGTGGATGCGGACCCAACGAAATCGGTGCGGGAGATTGCAAAACGCATGGGAGTATCCCCAATGACAATAAGTTGACACCTTACTCTCATAGGAAAGATAAAGAAACTCGATATTGTGAGGAAATCGAACACAGTACTCTCCCCAACGGATTACCATCTTTTCCGTAATCTGGATTCATTTTGCCGGCAGAAGGTCTTCCGGAACCGAGCAGGGGTCATAAAAGCCTTTCATTGCCTCAAAAAGTCAGAACTTCTACGAAAAAGGAATACTTGACCTTTTATCACGTTGGCAGAATTTCATAGATGCCAACGGATCCTTTTTTGATTGAATAAAAATTTACGGAAAAATAATATTGGCTTTTAAATTTTTACTATTAGATCGGACATGTGGAACAACCCAATAGATCGTTGACAAATGGTTTCAGGCGTTCACACAGTAGGAATTTCTTGCAGATGGTTGGTTAGAATTCAACAATCTTTCGCACTAAATGCAGGTTGTAAATGCATTGACGAGAGGTTGAGGGACAAACTTTTGATTTTTTGCGATTCCAGCCCTTCAAAGTTAAATTTCCTCACAATATTTCTGCGCTTTTGTCGTGCCTGAGATATCAGGAGATGTATATTCGCTGCAATTAGGTATTGATCTGAGTCTACTTCTTTAGGTGATGACTTGGCCTCGGCATGCTTTTCGGTCCTGACACCGATGTCAAGCCTGCGCAAATCATCGACGTATATCATAGAGGATTCACTTTTCATCATGCGTAACAATTCTTTGCAGAAATGGATCTCTTTCCTTTCGAACAAGCAGGGAAGGCCAAACTGCCAATTGGCGTAATTTTTTCCATTCCATTCCATTAGCCCATGTTCTGTTTATGCACATAGTCATTGATATAAAAATGTGCTCCAACACTGAACAGTGAATTTCCGTGCATTGCGTAGGTGCCCCGTAAAAGGCAGTCACTTTCGGTAAGACCCTGCAAAATTTGTATCTTGTTTGGCCACTTAAATTTATTTTTCAAAATAATGTGAATTATATATTTTATTTCCGATTTTCCTTATCGATTCTCGCAGAGCCAGTGTTCTGGCATCACTGCCGACGCGACTTTGGGTGATTGATTTACCTAATTTGTTCTGACTGATCCAACTCATTTTACAGCTCCTAACGCGAAGTCTGAAAAGGAAGTTCTCTTGATTGACTATCTTACGGACTCCGGTCTTTCCCAATTAATTGGTATCACCAATAATCTTGTAATACAGCTGATCTAACTTCTCTACTGATGCGGATAATTCCATTGTTTCAGCATTTCAGCCCCAAAAGAACTCCTCGGCATCTTCACCCTGGTATAATAGAGAATTCCGCGGAATCCGTAACAAGACACATTTACCCGAGATCACGCTCCAATATAGATTTTCATAACCTTGTCTACGCTCAAATCTCTAACCTTTGGGAGTCATCATATTTAAATTATTTAAACTGTTATAATCACAGTTTAATCACTGATCTCAAATTCTTAACATTAAAAGAAATGCAGCTAACTACCTTTATACATTAAGTCTTTTGATGACCGTCAAATAATCGCGGAGCTCTTTGTTCAATTCTATGGTTACTCCTCTTACTTGAGCAGTTGTCCACAAACATCATTTATTTTGGTAAGCATTACTCCAGAATTGGTGACATGTCTTCAATTTGAACACACAAAAATTCGGGAATCATGGCTCAGTAGCACTCACAATTGATCGAAATGGCGTTTCAAGCAGCATTTTCGAAATAAAATGGGCCAGTGAGTGTTGTTATTCGCAAGCAAGTCTCACAGCAGACGCGGTGAATACTTCCTCTCGGCCAAAACTTATTTTCAATAAACGCACTATTTGGCCAATATAACATCCACTTTGAAATAAGTTTGCAATATTTTCCAAAATTGGTCAAGCGTAAAGCGATTCATTTTCAATCTCGGGAGTATGATACCGACTGACAGTCAATATTTTGAGCGGGAAAGAGCTGTCAGTGTCAAAATAACATGATTCGAAAAGAAACTTGTATTTGGACCATCCGTTATATGAAGCTAATCTTTCGAAAAACCAACACGGAATCTTTAAAGTTAGATCAATATCCACAAACGTTCTATAAAAGTTCCCATAAAGTTATCCTCCTTAGGTCTGATTTCATTATGTGGATTATTTCTTACTTAAAAGAAAGGTAACACATTGTTCTCTTTAGGTTCACAGTACATAAACCCATGAATGCCCCCTCCGCCGTACTCCAATGAAGCCATCTTAGTTCCCTGTTTTGCATCCTGACAATTGACTATGATAACTCAATTTTATAACACACAGATGACATCAACAAATGTCGGAATATATTAGTTTTCCTCTGTCTTTTTTCCGTTGTAAGAAGACATAAAAAGATTTGCACACGGCGCCTGAAAAATTTTCTCCAGCTTAACGTCAAAAAATGCCAAACTATTACATACATGCGTGTATATTCGAAAACGTCTTACAACTTTAGACTGGACTTATTTCATTTATAATGAACTTGTTCCCATAGCGACAGAAATACGCGATTTAGGTGTTATCTATGACAACGAACTGAACTTCCGTGCCAACGTAGATAACATCATAAGAAAAACCACCTCTGCTCTCGATTTCGTTAATATGATATGATACTACAATAAAAGTCTATATAACGATTATTGCATTCTTCTGGACTGCGCCAATTAAATGTGGTCACTCTATTATATATTGTGCGTAAAAACTCTCTCCTGAACTAACAGCTTCACCGTTCCACCCTATCTCGATGGCTTAGAACTGTATAGACTAACAATCCTTACGACACGTCGCGTCGTGAGTTTAGTGGCGCACTCTTTGTTTATCAGCTTTTAACTGGTAACATTATTCCCCTACTCTATTGCAACATGTCTCATTGAATGTTAACCCATGAATCATATGTAGATCTGTTCCTCGCTTCCGTATTAATTTTCACTGAATGAATACCATACTCTCATGTTCAGAATGATACGAAAAGTCAACCTATTTTTGACTATGACTCTCCTACAAGACTGTCCTTTATTCTTCCTATGCCTCTCGTCCACTACTCCCACCCCGTAGCACATTGAAAAATTATTAATTTTTAAGTTTTTGCTTGTATTAAGCACGGGGTTGACTCGAGCTTCAATTCACGTTTGAAAAAACAATTCGTATGTTGATGGTCTGTACTGTTAATGAGGTGTACTGTTGATCGCTATCCTTTTTTGTCTGAAGCATGACCAGCCCAGTTGAGTGCTCTGCCATTGTAATATCGAAGTGAGTGCCAAAAGCATGATGTGACGAACTGCTTACCGTTCATCAAATATTGCGTAAAGTCGAACGCGCAATACTCTTCCGAATGTACATGTATGCCAACTGTTAAATCTCAAAAACATTAAATCTCAAGTCACAATTTTAACTTCTCACTGGATTTCTATTGAATTTTGAGAATGAATTGCCCCTATTTGGGCTATTTTAGAATTATGTATTATAAATTATAGCTGTAAGTCGTAATGCCATAAAAAACGTACTCCTGAAGTTGCTTCATTTTCATAAACTGGAAATATTTCTTTCCTCTTTATTTCTGTTCAAGGAAAGGCAATTACATTTATTTGTTTTCGACGTAATTTCCAAAGAACCGTTTCTATGTGAACCCCTCTTTTCGACTTTTCATGTCTCCACTCATCAAACCCAAATGCCTCCGATTGCCTTCGAATTTCTTGCAATTCTCCTTTAGACTTTGTTTTGTTTTTAATTTTGTGTTTTTCCTTTCACTAAATCAAAACAACAAAAAGCCAAAAAAAAATACAAATTTCTTGTTGATTTTATTTTTTATTGTTTTCTTTTATTTTTTTTTTTTTTTTTTTTTTTTTTATTTCAGAATGAACAGGTTCTGAGCATCGTGAGTGTTTTAATTTTCAATGTTTTCTCTTGTACATACATATGCATATTCGTTTTATTTTTCCGCCTACATCTACTTGTTTTTGTTTGTTAATTAATTATTTCTTTTTCGAATAATCTTTGTACTCGTAATGTATGATACAGTTTTCTTTGTTTTCTTTTTGTTCCTGTCTTGTAAATGTTTGAAATAAACTTTTTTTTCAAATGCTATTACTCTTTTAATTGTGATTTTGTGATTTGTATTTTGTTTTTCTTGTTAATTAATACCATCATTGTTAGTATCATATCAACATCATAACCATGATCAAACATCAACATAAACGTCAAAATCCACAACAACATCTACAACACAATGCTCAACAATGAGACTTGAGATTTACTCGTACCTGAAGATTTCGTAACGCCTCAAGTTGTCACATTGACATTGACCCAATTTCTCTGGGTGGAGGCATAACTTATTCAAAATTCTGTTTCTTGCCCATACTTGGTATTTGCTTTCGTTTTTCTTTACACAATTAAAAATAAAACACAAAAATCACTTCTATATTGTTGTCTTTCCTGAATGGATAAACTGTTCTCCCCTTTTAATTTGCAATTATTATATTCGCTACGAATGTGAATGAACGCGTAAACCATTATGTGCACTTTGTCTATGGAAATGAACAATTTTGCTGACAATCGACAATGCTATTCAAAAGACAGTCTATAGCAGACGCAATATATCTTTGAAAATAGGTTCATCGAAGAATGGAAAGCACAACACACACTCGAGAAATGAGAAAAAAAATGTAGAACATCCTTTGTAAATACATGTACTTACAAGTGTAATATACTAACCTGCCATTCATTTTCAGGACTTAACTATCTTTAAACCATTTTAATTCATAATCATGCAGCCAAGTGTAAACGAGTTCAGTCCCCCGACACCAATCATGCACACGAACACCTCATCTAATCGCCACCGAACGACAAACATAAACAACTCCCACTTAATACAACAACCGATTTGCATATATTTGTTTGTTTTTTTTTTTGTGTTTTTTTAATTCCTATCTCCTACATTCTGACCCTACTAACCCACTAATCGCATCCACAAGAGAACACCCTACCTCCCGCACATTTAGTACACTACGATGATGAAGACCAGAGAAATTCTTCTTTTTTTGTTTGTAAAATAAAACATCGATCCACAATATGTTCTTTTTGTTCTCTTTTCTTCTTTTTGTACATTTTCTTCTACATATATTTGCTATGGGGGCAATTTTGGAACATAAAACACAGGTACAACAATTGGCCAGCAGTATCTATCAGGAGTTCGAGCGTATGATAAATCGTTACGACGAGGATGTCGTGAAGAATTTAATGCCACTTTTGGTGAATGTTTTGGAGTGCTTAGATGCATCGTATCGTATTAATCAGGAGCAAGATGTGGAAGTGGAGCTACTTCGAGAAGATAATGAACAGCTAGTCACACAATATGAAAGGGAGAAAAGCGCAAGAAAACAGTCAGAGCAGAAGGTAATTAATTTCACCTTGAAAATATCAATTTGGAAAACCTTTCAATACAATTTTTACTAATTCGGATTTTAAATTGTAGCTCTTGGAAGCCGAAGACTTAGCCGAAGCAGAGAATAAGGAATTAGCAAGTAGATTAGAATCATTAGAAAGTATTGTAAGGATGCTGGAGTTGAAGCACAAGAATAGTTTGGAGCATGCTAGTCGTTTGGAAGAGAGAGAAGCTGATCTGAAAAAGGTAACCTTTAAGTCATCCGAATGTTTGATATGGTGTATGTTTCTAAAGAAAATTATTTTATTCTTTGCAGGAATATAATAAATTACATGATCGATACACTGAATTGTTTAAGACTCATGTGGATTATATGGAACGTACCAAAATGTTGATGGGTTCAACTCATTCACAAATGAGCTCGGCTTCAGAAAGACTAGAAGTCAATAGAGCCAGGTTAAATCCTATTGTTCGGTAATATTATATAATTTTTTTAGTTTCTTAAGTTAGTTTGTAGTTAACGCATAACTTTTGTAGTAAGATCTGAGTTTATAGTTAAAACAACAACTTTTTTCCGCGACAAATTGGCGCTTTCCGACTTCTGTCTCATACAAAAGTCTATCGTTTCTTGTCACCATATACCAGTTTTGTTGATTTTCAGGGCCCCGTGGAGAAAATCACTGATGGCATATGTATCTTATCCACAGGGATGGGCTGTACTGAAATATATTTCCTCATAGAACCGATTTTTAATTAGATTCTGCTCTTGACACAGTCCCAACACATCAATTATGCTGGACGGTAACCCAGTGTCAAGAATTTGCTTTAACCCTTAGCAACTCTTTGTGAAAATACAGGTTCTGTTCATATTCCACAGCGTTTGCGTATCATTGATTCAACGACCGATTCTCAACTCAACAATTTCAGATTTTCTTATTTTGATGTAAACATCCAGTTCAGTCCTGCTTATTTATCGCCCTAGGTCGAAAGATTTTATTCTTTGAAGAAGGCGTAGCAATTTCCTTCCGTCTAAGATTTGTAGGACTATATTATTGATGTGTTCACCTAATCGATTTTTGTGCTTTCTCGCAAAGTTTTTTGTTTCCTCTGCAACTGTAAGAATTCCGATGCCTCTGTGCAAATGGCAATTTCTTACGTAACCACACTTATCTGAGTTGTATACCAGTTGTCAGTACTTGCTTGTATAAGAGGAGCTTGTTCCCAAAACTAAACTTGGAATATTTTCCAAGTAGCCAGTACATTTCTCTGTGTTTTGCGACTTGCATTCATTCCGAGGTATTTACCCTCGTTCGTGGGCGGGATACATACGGTGTTTATGAGGGAAGGCAACCTGCTCGTTTTTGTGTAAGTACAGTTTACCAGAACTGGTTTGTGTCATCAGCAAACGTACCTAAAACGGTCCCTTCCTCTTGCGATATATGACGGGGACATATATAGGAAATATAGAAGCGGACTAAGATCACTTCCTTGCGGTACACCGGCTAAAATTTCTTTAAATTGCGAGAGCTCGTTTTCGTGTCGTGATACGTTACCAGTATATTATACAGGCTTAAAGGCAAAAACTATTTCTATTTTTGAATTTCAAGCCTTTATGACACGCCTTGACAAGGGCTTGTGAGACATAGAAACGAGAAATACGTGTGAGCTAATCTTTCTTTCTCAATTACATCGATGATTCTATGCAGCAGATCAATAGTTTAATTCTTGTTTCTTAACCCAAACTGGTGATCAGGGAAAGAATTTTTTCGTCAATTACCAGCAACAGGACTTTTTAAAAATAAGAACAACAAAACTTTTTATTTTATTGTAAAATGTTTGTGTGGGTACAAATAATAGAACTTATTCTTTTCAATACAAATCCTTTATTCAGTATAGTTACAATTCACTATTTAATTCTTTCTCTCAGTACAATCCAATTTCTCAACCACTTATACTTTTCTTATCTTTTACTTAAACCACTTAATCACTTCTCCTAATTAACACTTTAAATTTCACTTTAGAACTCATTTGCATACCTTTGGGATGCTGGTATTTATACTCGAATGACATACTTCGAGAACAATCCTCGCCATCCAGCGTCCCATACAATTTCCAATTTGCTAGAAAATTCGATTCCACTCTCCAGTCGAGACTTTGTTATTCCAGTATAGAAATCTTCTGGTCTTCGACATTTTCTGCTAGATGTCGCTGCTCACATTTAAGTGGTTATCACATTGCTCCCTCCCTACAGTTGTTCGTCCCGAACAACTTCGTCATTCAGCATCCCGTTGAAATGACACATTCTATCCAAATGGACCACTTTCAATTTTCCTCGATCCCCAAGCTGGATCCGGTAGTCAACGTCATTAATGCGGGTTATCACCTTGTATGGACCTTCCCAGCCCTGTTGCAATTTTGGTGATTTGCCTTTCTTACGCTGAGGATTATACAGCCAAACTAGATCTCCTTCGTTGAAACCGGAAGATTTCGCCTTGATATCGTACCTAGTTTTCATGCGGCTGCTTGCTAGCTTCATCTTTTCTCTGGTGTCTTCATGCAATTTAAGAGTACGAATCCTGCTGCGTAAGTCATTCACGTACTCGTTCACCTCTTTGGGCTCCGTCGGTGGGGATCCGAATTTTGCTTCACTTGGCAACCGAATTGTTTGACCATTAAGATCTCGGATGGTGTGTGCCCTGTTGAGCTATGGACCGCGTTTCGGTAGGCCATTAAGAAGAGGGGTATGTGTCGATCCCAATCCCGCTGGCAGTTGCTCTGACAACCTTAGATAGATGCTCATTCAAGGTCCGATTGAATCGCTCGACCATTCCATCAGATTGAGGGTGTAGTGGCGTTGTCCTTGTCTTTCTTATTGCCAAATATTGGCATATTTCCTGGAAGACTTTTGATTCAAAGTTCCGCCCTTGATCAGAGTGCAGCTCCATTGGGACCCCAAATCTGCTCACCCAGTTGTTGACTATCTGTTCGGCTACGGTCTTAGCCTCTTGATTTGGGATGGCAAACACTTACGGCCACTTACTGAAGTAATCCATGACTACGAGAGTATATCGGTTTCCATTAAAGGTTTCGGGAAACGGCCCAGCGATGTCGATGGCTATTCGTTCGAAAGGTGCTCCGACATTGTATTGTTGCATTTGTCCATGTGGCTTTACTTTTGGACTCTTGGTAGCCGCACATCTTATGCACTTTTTGCACCAATTCTCGACATCTTGTTTAGCGCTTAGTCAACAGAAACGTTCCCTTACCTTTTCCAACGTCTTGTTTATTCCCAAATGGCCTCCTGAGATTCCGTCATGTATTTCATGGAGTACTTGGTTGACTCTGGACCGTGGCACAATTAGCTGTATACGAGATGTTGTCCCATCTGCACTTTCCCATTTTCTCTTCAGCAATCCATCTTGCACAAAAAGCGAGTCCCACTGTGCCCAGTATGCCTTCAGAGTTTGGCTCCGATCTGATATCTGCTGCCAGCTTGGTCTTTCCTCGTGTTCTTTCCAGGCCAATATTGGTTCGATGTCATTGTCTGCCTGTTGGGAGGAACGGATTTCGTCTATACTCCAACCCTCTATTGTCTCAGTCCTGATCATTTGGATAGTTGCCTGTTCTTTTGCTTCTTTACGATTGCAGTGTTCGCATTTTACTCCGCACGGTCGACGAGAGAGAGCATCAGCATTTGAATGGAGTGTTCCCTTGCGGTGTTGCACTTCAAAGTCGTAGCCCTCCAACTGCTCGATCCATCTTGCAACTTGGCCTTCAGGGTTCTTAAATTAGAGTAGCCATTTCAGAGCTGCGTGGTCTGTCCGGAGAATGAACTTTTGTCCGTAGAGGTACTTATAGAAATGCTTCGTAGCCAGAATTAAAGCCAGAAGCTCGCGCCGGGTTACACAG
The DNA here is from genome assembly GCA_949129095.1 of Volucella bombylans. Lineage (NCBI taxonomy): Eukaryota > Metazoa > Arthropoda > Insecta > Diptera > Syrphidae > Volucella > Volucella bombylans. Next base: position 120,545,441 of record OX422142.1, on the reverse strand, counting down.
TAGTTCCGTTCAGGTCTAGAGAGTACTTTGCTGTAATATGCGACCACTTTCTCTTGACCGTCATGAACTTGGGAGATCACAGCACCGACCCCAACATTGCTAGCGTCTGCGTCCACGATGAACATTTTTTCGGGCGTGGGGTAACCCAAGATGGGGGCTTTGCACAGCTGTCGCTTCAGTTCTTGAAATGCTTTTTCGCATTCTCCAGACCACCTGAACTGTCGGCCTTTTTCTGTAAGTTGATGCAGGCTCTTTGCAATGCCAGCAAAATCCTTTACGAACCTTCTGTAATACGTGGCGAGTCCCAAGAAGCTTCTCAGTTGGTGTTTATCTTTTGGAGAAGGCCAAGTTTTCACGGCTTCGATTTTGTCAGGATCCGTTCTTACTCCTTCCGCTGATATAATGTGACCCAGATATTTTACTTCCGGACGAAACAAGGCGCACTTTTCCGGGTTGAGCTTTAAATGAGCACTTCGTAGCCTCTCAAACACTTCTTTTAGATTTTCGCGGTGCTCCTCGTACGTCTTACCTATGACGATAACGTCGTCCAAATATACTAGGCAGGTTTTCCAGGTGAGTCCTTGCAATGTTCGTTCCATTAGTCGCTCGAAGGTGGCCGGAGCGTTGCACAGTCCGAACGGCATCACTGCAAACTGCCAAAGACCGCTTCCTGTAGTGAAGGCAGTTTTCTCACGATCCGCACGATTTATCTCTACCTGCCAGTAACCGCTCTTCAAGTCAAGTGTTGAAAACCATTTCGCTCCAGAAAGCATATCCAAAGTGTCATCGATTCTCGAAAGTGGGTAGCTGTCCTTTTTAGTGACATCATTGAGACGTCGGTAGTCTACACAAAATCTCGTGCTGCCATCTTTCTTCTTCACGAGGACCACTGGAGATGCCCACGGACTTTGCGATTCTTCAATCACTCCCTCAGATTTCATCTTCGACATCATTTCGGCAACTTCTGTTTGCTTTGCCAATGGAAGACGCCTTGCAGGTTGACGGATTGGTCGAGCGTCTCCGGTGTCAATGTGGTGTTGAACAATATGCGTACGTCCATATTCTCCGTCTTGTGTAGCAAATATATCAGCCTACTCACCGATTAGTTTTTCTGCCAGGATTCGCTGATCTTCGTCCAGATTACAGAGGCTGAGAATTTTGTTCTTGATTTTTATGCTCTGAACTGTTGTGACCGGTTTTGCACCCTTTTTTTCCGTTGTGGTCGATATAGCCTCAACAGGTACGCATTTTTCCACTATCTCCCCCTTTTTCACCTTTACACTGAATGTCTTTGTATTTAGAATCCTTACAGGGACCATGTTGTTCTTTGGCTCCACTAAGGTCTTTCCCACCATGAAGTCTCTTCTCTTTTCTGGCTCCATCAAATAGAATCGGTGGCTACCAGGACCACCTTCCACTTTTGCCCACAAAATTGCTTCTGACGAAGGCTCTAGACTCTGATTGCTGCAGATAACGACATTTGAGACTGTGGTATTGGCGTTTCCGTATATCATTGGTATCTCCATGTTTCCGTATTTCAGGGTTTGTGCCCCCAAGTCGACTATAAGTCCACGTTCTCTCATGAAGTCTGTACCAATGATGCACTCGTCACATATGTCAGCTACCAGAAACGCGTGAGTGAATGTTATTCCGGCCAATTGGATTTTTATGCGGACTTCACCATATACCTTAATCGTTGCTCCTGTAGCTGTTCGCAAGATGCAACTGCTAGTGTTATGCAGCCAAGACTTCTGCACAAGATTCCTCCTGATGATTGAGGCCGTGGCACCGGTGTCTATTGTTGCCATCCATTTTTCTTTTCCACTGACTACTTCTACTAGAAGGCTTTCGCTGCATCGTTTTGCCAGCGAGACTTGGATGATGGTCCTGGGGCCGTCGACTCCTGCTACCAACTTCTGCCCCGCGAAGTTGGTGCTTAAGCATTTCCCGACTGATGGCTTCGGGAAGGTTCTTGATAGCTATTTCTGCGGATTTCTTGCTCTATTTGCTTGTCACCACAGTGAGGGCAGTCTTTTCGCCACACCGGTTCTTTACACTGCCTTTGAAGGTGTCCTATTTTATTGCAATTCCAGCAGCGCATTATCCGTCTATCCCGTCGGGTATCTCGTTCCTCGGCACTAATTCTTGTGCAGAAGCATTCGATAGATGTTACTTCCCTGACGAAATGTGTTCCCCTGGAAGCCTGATTGGCTGCTTCCATCGCCAGAGCGAAGGCAAGTGCTTCAGCAAGGGTTCTTTTCCCGGCCATCCTTACTGCTGACTGTAGCTTCGAATCTGCAATTCCCCTGATAAATGCATCTTTTGCCATTTCGTCGATAATTTCCTGGCCTGCGGTGGGGTATGACAGATGTGCAAGTCTACTCACGTCTGCTTGGAGCTGCTGCAGTGTTTCTCCTCTTTGCTGCGTTCGGCTTTGCAATTGGACCTTGTAGACCTCCTGCATGTGGCTGTCCCCAAACCGTTTCTCGATAGCCCGCACTAAAGTCACATAATCTTTATGCTTTTCGATGTCTACTGTTTGCAACAATTCTGCTGCAGGACCGTGCAAGGCCATTGTTAGGGCAAAGCACTTTTCCTCATTGTCCCAGTCGTTTGCACAGGCAGCCATTTCAAACTGCTTCTTATAAGTAGACCATGAGGTCTGACCATCGAATGAGGGAGGTTTCAAATCTTTTATCCTTGGACCACTTAAAGAACATTCTCGCAGTTTCTGTTTTCGCACTGTGTCGAGCTCTTTTGCCAGTTGCTCAACTTTGTTGTCCATTTGTTCGAATTTTTCGCCAACATTCTTCTCTATTCTTTCAAATTTGTTATCTATTTCTTCGAACTTTTGGTGTAGAACGTTATTTTGTTCTTCCAGTTTTTGTTCTAGACTATTCTTTTGGTCGTCGAATTTTTGTTCAATGCTGCTCTTCTGTTCGTCCATTTTTTGTTCCAGACTGTTCTTCTGTTCTTCCAGATTTTTCTTTTGTTGGTCGAGACTGTTCTTCTGTTCGTCCATTTTTTTGTTTTGTTCGTCCATTTTTAATAAGAGGAGTTGCATCATTGCAGCCATGTCATTGCCGGTACTTGTCTGTTCATCCTCGTCAACATCAAAGGAATATGCATCAGGATCATGTCCCTCGTTGTTCAAAGCCTCCTGAAGTCGGAGCACCAGGTCACTTTTTCCTCCACTGGCGCTGAGGCTTCTCTTGTTCAACTCGGATTTGAGTTGGACGAGGGTCAACTGCAATAGTATTCGACCCATTCTAGCTTTTTCAAATAGTCAGAAAACACAGTTTTTTTTTTTTTACACACAATAAGTCCTATCCCACTTCTGACACCAATGTAAAATGTTTGTGTGGGTACAATATACAAATCAATACAAATCCTTTATTCAGTACAGTTACAATTCACTATTTAATTCTTTCTCTCAGTACAATCCAATTTTTCAACCACTTATACTTTTCTTATCTTTTACTTAAACCACTTAATCACTTCTCCTAATTAACACTTCAAATTTCACTTTAGAACTCATTTGCATACCTTTGGGATGCTGGTATTTATACTCGAATGACATACTTCGAGAACAATCCTCGCCATCCAGCGTCCCATACAATTTCCAATTTGCTGGAAAATTCGATTCCACTCTCCAGTCTTTGTTATTCCAGTATCGAAATCTTCTGGTCTTCGACATTTTCTGCTAGATGTCGCTGCTCACATTTAAGTGGTTATCACATTATTTAAAATAGTCCCCTTCTGATACAATACAGCGATTTGCACGGTCTAAAAGTGTTTTAGATCGTCGGCCGGGATGTCCTTCACGTCTTTTGGATGGCTTCCACATCCACAAAACACTTTCCTTTCATTGGGAAATGCATTTTTCTTAAAATGCGATTTTTAGCCAAAAAATCGGTCATAAGTGCCGATCCATTAGACGGTGCATTATCGTACAACAGTGCCAACTTCTTTCTGCGCGATATTCTGACCGAACACAACGAATACGATGCACCAAACGCTTCGAAACACCAAGATAGAATTGTGCAATGTAATTCAACATTGTCTTCACTTTTGACTTTTCCAAATGAGATGTTTTGGGTTAGGGCTCTTCTGGCGCCTTCCACTGGGCACTCTAGCGTTTGGCTTCTGGGTCATATTGAGAAGACCACGTTTCATTACCACTCACAAAATTGTACAGGAAGTTTTTGTTCTTTTTGGCCTCCTTGGTGGTGTCCTTCGAATGTTGAATTCTGAGCAATTGTTGGTCGATGCTCATTTTTGTAGCGATGACACAAACATACTGTCATTTCATACGCAATAACTGCGCTTGAGAGTAGATCAGCAAAGGATCTTCCTTTCCGACGCATGTAATTGCCAATAGATGGAAATACCTATTTTTATAAATAGGTACTTTGTTTACTTTGGAACAGATTTTGTATTATCCTATCAAAAAATTTCAATACACTTGGGAGAAGTGGAATTGGTCTATAAGACTTGTTGTCACTTGGTGATTTCCCTGGTCTTGGTGTCATTATGACCTCGGCAATTTTCTACCTAGTAGGAACATAAATACTGTTGCAATACAAAACGCATCCATTACCATAACAAGAACTGAATACACCCAAATATTGGCATTTGGAATTGAAATATGTACCGTTATGTTACTTATCTGTTAAAAACAATTTCAGTTTGTGGTGTGTTTCGCCATGGAGTGGACTGGTAAAGGAAATCGTATTGCGATAGTAGCTTTACATGATTGTAAAGTGGAAAAGAGTGTTATTTTGAAAACGCTCCAGCCGTTCGGTATCAGCCAAATGTTCGAATGTTCTGCGCAATAAGAGACTGAATATATAAAAGACCGCCCACGTTCTGGGTGACCGCGATCACTACAAACAGTATAGGCCACAAATGCTGTCAAGTCAAGAATAAGAAGAAATCAATAGCAAAAAATTACGACTCGCGGGATGGGGATTAATCAAAAATCAATAAATCATATTATAAACAAAGACTTAGGTGTTAGTGCCTTCAAACGTCGTACAGGACAGATTGCTACAGCAGATTTTAAACGGAATAGAGTCGAAAAATCAAAGCGACTACTTTTGAAATACGTAAACAACCTCCACAGAAAAATTCTGTTAACAGATGAAAAAATTGTTACCATACAGGAAAAGCCCAATAAGCAGAATGACAGGATTTATGCCCGGTCATCTGGTGAGGCTGCACCACTAATTCCTCGAATCGAGAAAGGTCATCATCCAGGGGCAGTCATTGTTTGGTGGGGGTAATCCTACGACAGGGTAACAGACCTCCATTTTTGTAAAAAGGGGTGAAAACATCGGCTAAAGTATACCAAGAAACCGTTCTGGAACAGGTTGTCCCTCCACATTATTGAAATTTGTTTCAAAACGCAAAAACTACTACATGGCTTCAAAACAATGTTCCAGACATTCCAGATTCAACACTGGCCATCTGCAAGCCCCAATTTGAATCCACTGCAAACTGTGACCGGCGTTGGAGGACATGGTATGCCGTAAAAGATTCCCTAATTTGAGTCCTTAAAGACCGCGTTAGTCTTAGCAGTAACCAATTTTCCGATGGAGGAGGTACGTGCAGCCATCGATATGTGGCCCAAGCGATTTAAGACCTGTACTAAATCAAAATGCGGCCATTTTGAATGAACTCGCGTTTTTTTGTATTTAAATATTTGAATATTCGGACGTTTTAATGTTAAGAAGGAAAATGGGTGTAACAGTATTTTTGTCCCTACTAGGTACTGACTCGGAGGCAGACTTGGTTAATGCTTTTCTAGTCAAATTTGATAGACTTCTTCGGCTATAAGCTCCTAACCGGGGTAGTTTTTTAGTTCTAATTCATATATTTCTTTTTTTGGTTCAGTCAAAGTGGCATTTCTTATTGTCACATAATGTTTCCGATGCATTATAAAAGAGCCGTTGCCGATCGAACGGTCTAAAGGTCTGTTCCAGATAGGCAACGAAGATATACGCTTTCTCTTTATCTCCTTTCGCCCATTCGTTAGTATTTGTGGAGCACGACTTTGTTGCCATTTCTAAAGGGCTTTCACCTTTCCTTTACCATTTCTTTTATTTACAATGGATATCGAGTTCATAAGGCGTCTTAAGTAGTATGCTCAGTTCGCCTTTTTCTTTCCTGAAGTCTTCCCAATTAATACTACTGTCAGTTAGTGTTGCTGATTCTTATTTTTTAATTAGAATTTCACTCATTACCAAAATCACTGGAGAATGGTCAAAGCTCTCATTAATTTTTATAAACTTGGTAGATATTCCTTTTGAGACGGAGAAATAAATAAGACCAGATATTTTGGTATATTCTCAGCGGAATATGTACACTTTGCTTTTTATCTTCATTTCCGGACTCACGTACCTGCTCTTCGGCTGTACCTAGTGCTGCCATAAGTTCTATTATAAATATAAAACGCTATAAAAAAAAAACAGTAAACATATTGTATTCAAAATTGTTTCATTTATTAGACCACAATATTGATTGTTAAAAAAAATTGGATTCACTCGAAATGGCCGCCTTTTGCTTTAACACAAGCTTCCAAATGGCCATTGGGCTATAGCTTTCCAAATTTCTGTCAGGAGTCTTGCAGGCTATGTTCTCCAATTCTGACCACAAACCATAATCCGGTGGATTCAGATCTGGACTCTCCGACGGCCAATCTTCTGCTGCTATAAAGGCAGGAATATTGACTCTGACCCACTTCTGCGTGGTTTTGGGTTTGTGCGCTGGAGTGCCTTTACTACCGCATTCGTATGGACGAAGCGACCACTTCTTGGCCTGTCCTCTACTCCAGACAATTCGCCGAAGCGAATAACAGCCCACTAAACGAATATTCTCGATATTCCGAGTGGTTTTAGCAACTCGAAAATTTGGCCAGCACTCTTTCCGCGCTTATGCAACGCTATTACCGCGACTCGATTCTCTTTAACTCCCCACTCCACGTTAATAATTTGCAAACTGGAGCTAAACTAGTATTCTTCACTTATCAGTGCATGTGTTCTGAAAAAAATTAATGGTTCTATTCCCGCAAGAAGTTTTGAACGATAGGCGCTGAAAATTGTGTAACAGAACATAATATGCTTTTCCGGGGTCTTTATTTCCCTGTCGTTATATGCAATTGCAAACACTTAAGACCAACATACATCGGTATTTCTCTTTCGCTCCGGTTGTGTGCAAAAATACATATGGATACATAAAATTCTTTGAGCGTATTCCATTTAAAAAAAGGCAATTTGTACATTATAAAGTAAATAATATTATTCACCATAAATATGTATGTATCTAGGGGAACGATGTGCTCTCAACTATGTACTCGTACCATTGACAAATAAACGTATACTTCGCCTTTGAAGTTGCGTATCCGCCACCGTATTTTTATTTATTTATTTTTTTCTTTTTTTTTTAAACAAAAAACTTTAATATTTTTAATTAAAGATAGCTGTGTGATAATCGTAATTACAATGTGATGTCGTTGTATTGAGATTTTTTTTAAAGAAATTGAAAAAAAATTTTTTCCCGTAGATCATCTGGACCCGTCTCGTACGGTTTCGCATCGCTGGAAAACTCAACAATGCTCGACACTGAAACAATCTGCAGCGTAGGAAGTAATTCCGATGATTCAGGCCCACCATCCCTACAGAACGAATTAGAAAACGTTCATACAATGGAACGTTCCGCCGAAACAGATACCCTACATCACATTAATCAAGCCACATCACCTCAAAGTGAAGACAGTCCAATTGTGCCAAATGTTCCACCGAATGGTAATATCACGAAATTCTTTGTTTCAGCCAATCCAAAATTACTAATGAGGTCCACGACGTTTTATTTTATTTCTCTCTCTCTCTCTCTCTTTAATTTCCAAAACCGAAACTCTAAAATCCAACTAATTAATTTTCTAATATCTCTCACATTTTATTCTATTTTTTCAAAAACAAACAAAAAAAAAAAAACACTTTGTATTTAATTGTTGTTAATAACATAATTTTGGTTTGGATTTTTTTTTATTACAACGAAAAATCCTGTACCAATATGCAAAATCAAAAATAATTAAAAAATTTAATTAGTTGGTCGAACTACAACCAAAAAGGAACAACGCTCCGCGAATACACTCTATCAAGAGTTGTCATTTCAGGACAATGAAGAGAGCGAAGAGCACGAGGTCACAGGTGAGTCTATCTGTTCTTCGTTCTCAGTACATACTACTACTACTACTAATACTACTGTGACACATTACTCAATATTAACCGAGTTGCACGTTAAATACTCGTTAAACGTTCGTTCAACTATTTTTCGGTTATTTTTTTAATTTTTTTGAAACGTAATTTTCTGTTTTTCATTTCGTTAATAACCAGCATCTAACAATGTTTCTTTTTTTTTCTTAATTTTTCTGTTTGTACAATTTGTGAAACCAATTTAACCACAAAACAAAAAAAAAACACAAACTTGAATCTCACGACAACGATGTTTTTTTTGTTTTGTTGGAATTCATCAGGCAGCTGGGTGCATCCTGGGGAATACGCCTCTTCAGGTAGGTGTCGCCTTCTGTATTTAGTTGGATTTGTTTATATCACTTGTAAATACATCAAGTACACTGTTGATGCGTTTATATGTTAATTTTAACCAATCCTCCAATGCGCCATCATAAAATCTTCTATCAAAAAAAAAATCAAATCCTATTTACATGAATTCTCTTTTAATACTAAAATAAAAAAAAATAAAAATATACAGAAAATCAATTTCTTTTATCTAAAATAAATTAAAAAATTACTCCTCTCTCAATATCGAACACTGAATTCATCGTGGATCGCACTATAGCTAACGATAATTACTTTGGTAAGTTAAGTTCGACAATGTTTCTTTCTGTCTTTTTTTTTTACTTCGAAGTAATTTTTGTAGAATTGTTGACGACCATTTGGGGCGAAGGTTAGAGTCAATAGGGGTTCTTGCTTCTATACACTTACCTTCTTCCCCGAGTGGGATTCGTTTTTAGTTTGGTTTCAGTTGCGTTTAGTTTTGTTCATTGTTTCCTTTTGTTTTTGGTGCTGGAGTTTAAGTTGAGATTGTACATACATTTTCTAGTTTTTTTTTTTTTTTTTGGTATATAATGCGAATTCTGTGATTGTTTTGTTACTGTCCAGTTGCATTTGAATACTTGTGTCGGGTTATAAGTTTAATAAATTGTTCAAATATGTTTAGAAGATTTAATCTTAAATTTATTGTCTTTGTATTTATTTATTGCGAGCAGGACAATCGAAACACGATTTCGATTAAGAGGCAGGATATTTTGAAGCCAACACAGGGATTTATTCAAGTGCTATCGATTTTTTTTTCAACAATAATGAAAGGGAATATAATTTAAATCAAAATTTTTTATGACCCTATGTTTTGAACACGACTTAAGGCTTATGGCTACCTGGATTGTTTTCGAATATTTCGGACTCCGGACTAGCTCCCAAAAGCTGCATACACGGCAGACTTTACATAACCGCAAAAGTAATAATTGAGTGTCGTCGAATCACACGTCAATTCCATTTCGAGATTTAGTGTTGTTGTTAAGTTAATGATTTCATTGATATTTTGGGACATAGTATCAATCTGTGGGATATAATCGATCACATTTTCGACAAAATAATCACTAATAACCAACCACTGATATGAACACACCAAACAGTGCAGTTTTGTGAATGCCATTAAATCTCATGAGTCCCCTCTGGATTTGTCTCACTCCAGAATCTGTAAGAAAAGTAAGCCGTCGCAAAACACGATCTCCAATAAAAGTAAGAGTGAGGTGAGAATTGAGAATTCTCAAGCTTTCACACACAGTGGCTACATTTTGTTCTGTTGCACATTCCGTTGACGCGTTGTTGGCTTTACATCATGAAGATTCTACGAAATTTTTCTAAAAGACGAATAACGAAAACCAATATTAAAAATTAGTTTGAATTATATGAAAGCGTTCTACTGATGTAACTCCTTCACGATGATTTGTTCAACAATAGCTTTGTTCAGTGAGGCTTTTCCAAATAGAAAAGTACAAGCTTTCCTGTTCAGTGAGAAAATTTTCTGAGGCTGTTCCAATCTGTTCGGGACAGCAAATCTTGCACCTACTTTCGAGGCACAACACAATTGTGAAAAGTGTCAAAATCAGATGTGCTGTACTTTTCTGTTCTCATTTGATTTGACGTTTTTTTACAAATCCGTGCTGTTCTATTCTAGTTTTTCCTCACTGAACCAAGCTTTAACTGGGCATAAATGTCAAAAAGCTGCCAAAAATGACAGCATCCTTTACCTGCATCGCCTACTTTCACTGGCAGGCGATGTGTCATTTACTACTCCTATTCGAAGCACCGGCGATAAACATCGTTGGCAATTTTCATACATTTCATATGTCGGGACACTGCTAATCTATATTACATTTGTGAAATGATTGTTTGACAGTGTTTAGCTTTGATTTGGGTTTTGCTTTGCAGCTTCGACAGGAGGTGTTAAAATGTGTACCTAGTTTGGCTGCGTGATCCTTAAGACCAGTGGTTATGAATATGACTAGCAATATCTTGTCTTGATCTGTACAGTAGTTCTGTTGTTCTTACTCTTTTATAATTGGGTCATATTTTTCTGAACATGGCCCAGTTAGCTAGTCTATGACAGTCTTGGTTGGCCAACACGAGGAAGTGTGAGTATATGTTATCGTCAAGTGCTGACTCCTGCTTTCCAGTTCATGTGCCATTTCGGTACTTTTATTGTCACTAGAACCGTTCTGAAACCCAGACGATGGTAATGCTTGACTGGTAGTCGAGAGGAGATTAATATTTTCTAACTAGATTGGAGGATGTGAGCTTTAATTGAAACTTAACTATTGCTAGTAGTGTTTGTATCTATTTGTAACGAGTTTCACAGCTAAAGGCGAAAAGTTATATCTGGAGGTCGCATAGGCATAGTCTGGTACATGAAAAGACATCGACCCTCGCAATCCGTATACATATATTGTTGGGCCATAGTGTTCATCATTTTTCCGTTTTTTCATTCCGCTCTAGTTGGGAATTTCACTAAGATTGTTCGATTTAAATTTAGCGAGCATGCAGTGTAGTAATTCAATTGGTAGTGTTTCTAAGATTTTACTGTGTCCGTAAGGACGACGGCTCCAGCAGTGGGATGCTCTGTGCCAGATATTTGAAAAATAGGTCGATATGCAGCAGGTGTTGGGTGACGGTTAAGACATCAGACGGACATGTCCTCAATGCCCCGGTAGTACTTACACAAGTTTCTATTGGGTTTTTTAAAATCTTTCGATGTTATATTTCTAACTTCGCCTTCGACATCCCGTGCGATATAATTTATCCAGAGAGGGAAGAAGGGCACGAACTGGCAAGAAAAGGCGGGCACTCGACTATAATGAGGTTGCCAATATCAGTGAGGGGCACTATCGAGGAAAAAAATCACAGTGACTGCCAACCTAAGGTGGTCAATCCTTGAAGGACACAGGGTATCAAAGGCTCCTTGGCCGCTTTTTGACGGCAAAAGGTCTAGGAAGTTAGTAAAATTAAACAGGGATAAGCTTAGGACAGTAATAGGAATCCTGGCAGGACACTGTCTCCTGTGGTAGCAAAGAGACTGAAATTGTCAGATACGGATATCTGCAGATACTGTGGTGATTTGCAAGCTGTTGAAGTCATAACACACATACTGTGTGAATGCGAGGAAATAGAGTACAAACTTCAAAGGCCTTCTTGGCCTGTGCAAGAAAATTGGGTGTTTCACCGGGGCGATTGTTTAGGTTTTTGCCATTTGAAGGCAAATTCAATTGGTTCCACAGGGATCCCGATGGGCCCGTTTTGGATCCTAGTATCTGTATGATGGCATATCCATCACACCCCTGCTTAATCTAACCTAACCTAACCTATATTTTTAACTTATGGCTGATCTATTACGCGATAACATATTACGGCTTTGTACACCCATAAGGTCATTCTTGATGGAAAACCCAATTTTTTACCGAAGGTTTTATTACAGGTATTAATTTTTTTTTAAATATTTTTTTTATTTTATTCAATATAGTCCCCTTTTATCATGATACACTTATTCCAGCGATTTTCCAACTTCTTGATCCCATCCGAAAAGTAATTTTCGGGAAGGTCTGCAAAATACTCCTCCGTGGCGTCGATAATTTCCTCGCGTGAGCTGAATTTTTTATTGATGAGCCATCTTTTGAGGTTTGGGAAGAGAGAATAGTCCGAGGGAGCCAAATCGGGCGAATACGGTGCATGCTACAGCAATTGGAGCCGTAAGTCATTGATTTTAGCCGTGGTTGCGATACTCTTGTGCACCGGCGCATTGCCTTGCAAAAACAAAATTTTTTTTCGCTTCATGTGAGGCCGTTTTGCAGCAATTTTGGCCTTCAATCGCTCCAATCATGCACAGTAATACTCGCTGTTGATGGTTTTTCCTTTTTCGAAGTAGTCCACGAAGAGTATGCCATGACAATCCCAGAAAACCGACACCATAACTTTCCGACCCATCGAGCCTGCCTCGGCCGCTTCGGAGCAATCGTGCCGGCTTCAGTCCATTGCCGGGCACTCATTCTGTTCTCTGGTGTGTAATAGTGGATCCAAGTTTCATCAACAGTTACCAATCGACGCCAAAAGTCCGCGCGATTCCGTATCAGCAAGTCCAAACACTCTTTCGAAGTGCTCTCGCGTTCGTGTTTTTGGTCAGGATGTCAGAGAAGTCTTGTGTTTTGGTTTTTGTGGTAAAAAGCATCATTTCAGTTTTAGCTGGTTTGACACCGAGACCACAATTCGTGGTTCAGTTATGAACAATTCCAAGCCCCCTTTCTATGAGCGGGCTTATGGTAGAGAGGAGGCTTCCTAATACTATGATATTATTTAGTCATGGTAATTTTCCTCATATATAATGGTTAGGTTATTCTTTTCGACCTCAATATCTACATATATTAAGTATTTCCACTCACTGTGTGCTGTTTATCTTGTCATTTTGTACACAAATATGATGATTTTTTGCCGACTCTGAACGGGGCGAGAATGAGAGACTTACACTAGCAAAAGATTTCAACTTAAGAGATTCGTGATTGCCTACCGAAAGGATACTGACGTTAGAATATTTCTATTTTAGTTTTTCGTTTTTTCTGTAATACGAATTGCTTTAAGGCTAGTAACTTCGGCTGAAAACAATTTCATGTTCACCTAAGAGAAAAAACAATCGTTTTCATCGTATGCATGTTGGTGGAATTATTGGTGTTCATACTGGGACAAGCCCAAAAGATTTCATTACAATTTCATTCAATTCAACACAAAAGTAATGCGGTGTAGTTTAGTTTGCTGTTTTCGGAATGTAAAATCGAATTTACCTTATAATACTCTCATCTTTGTTAGAGGATTAAGAATAAAACAATATTTGCACCATTCAATTCAGTAGTTTACAAGAGATTTACGAGTATAAAGTTAGAATATAGATAAAAGTTCGTTGAAGTTATGTACATATTCGTATGATATCTATGGGTGCTAGTATTAGTTATGTGTTTCTTAGTAAATACAACAATCAACAATCGTTTTTATTAGTAAAAAAAAGTTCTCTATGGCAATTCAGTTGACACTCAGCATAAGATGATGTCCTCTTAGTTACAAACGCTAGCTTTTTGTTTTTGCAATCCTGATAATGGGGCATGATCGGGTTGAATGATTGGCAGTAATCTTATAGTCACGATTTATCAGAGAAAATCTTCTGAATATAATCTGTTGCTAGCTTATAGAGCAATAGGTGTGTTAGGTTTCAGAAGAAGTTCTGCTGCAACCTAAGTTTCCAAAATATTTTTTTTTTCAGTATATCCATAATATAGTATATTTCTGATATTCTTACTTGTATCGATGAAGAGATAAACTTGATCGAAAAGAATACACTGCAAATGCAACACTGCACAAGCTCGTTAGTCCTATTTCTAAAGCTCTGCCATTTTTGTGAAATGCTTCTCCTATATACAGTCACGTGCACGTAGTTACCAACACCAAAAAATGTATTCTTATTTTCCTAATAACGCATATGTTTTCACTTTAAGGAACTGCAGTATCTTCATGATATTTTAAGATTAGTTTCCTCTTTTACTGTAAAATAGGAAATTTTTTCTCATGTGTCATTCAATGGCTAAGATGACGGTACTTTATGTCAATTCCCTGACTTTTTAAATTCTCTATTCTACAGTAAAAGAGGAAAATAATCTTAAAATTTCATGAAAATACTGCAGTTCCTTAAAGTGAAAACATATGCGTTATTAGGAAAATAAGAATACATTTTTTGGCGTTTTTAATTACGTGCACGTGACTGTACATATGTATTTAGTAAAGAGTAAAGTATCGTATCTGTTTAGACTAATGATCTTTAATGTATGTTGGGTCTGATGCATTTTGCTTTTACTGGTCATATTTTCTATTCCGCTAATGAACGAGGATGCTTTAAAAGTGCTCATACTCTAATACGCAAGAAGCTCTTTTATTTTGAATAGCAAGATCTTTGCATGTTTTTTTTATATTGTTCTTTTTGAATAGAACTTTTGTCTGAAGCGTTAAGTGAACAATCGCCTTCCTAAAATTATATCTGAGCCTTAGAAAACTGTATTTTTGCTAATTTGACCAGATTCGTTATCATTTTATATGTATCTGTACCCTTCTGTGTAGTATTGCATTTTCGGCTGACGGGCTAATCCTTTTGTAATTTTACACTCCTTTTAGGTCTTGATATGGGTTTCCTTGCCTTTATTTACCTTCAATGAGGCCGGGCGTACGTTCTGTGACAAACAGTTTTGTAAATGCAGTCGACTTTGCTGATGATAAGACATTACACACTTAAAAAAGGTGTTCTTTGAGCTAGCAGCGTCTGGTAAAAAATTATTGATTGCTTCGAATAAGACAGCACCGATCTTTACTACAATATGATACATCAACCTTACTAGGATGTTTATGTATCAAGTTGAAATATAAATATTATGCGCGTTATGAACGTCAGTTTAATATTAAATTATTCGCACCAAGTACAAATATGTAATCGTCAATGTGATTTTTCGTTCATTAGGCAATATTTCTGCCCACATCTCAGACAAATTCTTAATGCTGTCACTCAAAAATACCCCAAGAGATCCGAGTTCTTCAATTTTGTCCATCAAATAAGTTTTGTAGACTTTGAAATATGTATGTGGATATCTGGCAGAGCGACAATGTTTCACACTAAGCCTCTGTAACTCTGTACACTTGGTTCTAGCTATATAGGGTTTTCCAATAAGGACTTGACAACTTTTTTTTTAAATAAAACGCAAACCATTTAAGATATTTCAAAAACTTTATTATCGGCTTGAAGTACAATCAAAACATTTATGAATGGAACTCGACTTCGTTCATATGGCCACCGATTCATTGGACCCAATTTTCAACGACTCGGCCACACATTTCGGCCGAAACGGCCACTATTTCGCATTCAATGTTGGCTCTGAGCTCTTCCAACGTCGTAGGCGTGTTGGCATAAAGCAATGACTTAACGTAGCCCCACAGAAAATAGTCAAGCGGCGTTAAATCGCACGAACGAGGCGGCCAATCGACTAGCCCATTTCTTGAGATGATAACACGCTCACCATATTTACTCTTCAATAAATCGATTGTAGCGTGTCCTGTGTGGATTGTGCCTTGTGGCATCATCCTGTTGAAACCACATGTCGTCCAAGTCCATATCTTCCAACTCGGGCCAAAAATAATCGGTGATCACGGCTCGATAACGCTAACCATTCACAGTAACGTGACGATAGTTATCGTCGACGAAAAAATATGGCCCAATAACGCCGCCGGCATGCAAACCGTACCAAACAGTTATTTTTTGTGGATGAAGTGGTGATTCAGCACATGTGGATTTTCACCCGACCAAAAATTGAGCCAAAAATGAGCTCGTCACTGAAGATGATTTTGCGATGAAATTCATCATCTTGGCGCATCTTCTCCAGAACCCAATCGGAGAACGTACGTCGCTTCAAATGGTCCATCGACTTCAATTCTTGAGTCAGCTTGATCTTGTATGGGTGTAAACCAAGATCCTTACGCAAAATACGCCATAATGTGGTCTGAGCGATGCCCAATTCTTGAGAATGCCGTGGAATTGACTGATTTGGATCGTTTGCTACGGACGCCTGAACGGCAGCGATATTTTCGACACTTCGACCAACCCGTTGTCTCACTGACACGGCAACATCACACAACGAATATGTAGACTCAAATTTTTCCGCTAAACTTGTTATTACCTGTCTACAAGGGCGAGAATTACGACCGAAAATTGGAGTTAACGCTCTTAAAGTTGCAGTCACCGACTCCGAATTTCGGCAGAAAATTTTTATAATTTGCATACGTTGCTCGTTCGTGTAATTTACCATGATGAAAATGTTGAGCTTACTGAATAACTGAATAAATTGACAGTGACAGTTTGATGATTAGTGAAAAAGTGCGTTCACAAATTACATTCAAAGTTGTCAAGTCCCTATTGGAAAACCCTTTATAAGGGCGAGCGTTATCCTGTTGGATAAGTCAGAGCTGGCCGTTGTGGCTGCTCTGTGCTGAGACTCTAATTCACTCAAAGTGAATTAAACATTCAGCATCCCTCAATACGCAGAGTAACACAATAATTTGGTGAAGTCTATCTCTAGGTGGTTGTGCTGATTTGTTTTCTTGACTTTAGTGCCGGCGTTTAATATTATTGTAAAGAACTCATTTATCATCTTCGATGATAGGACACAATCCTCGTTTTTTTGCTGAACATTATTTTGTGACTGGTAATGATGCTCTAAACGCTGAATTTGCTAAAGTTCAGTGCTCCTCACCAAATGCCTTAGTACCAGATACATTCGAAATATTAAGTGACCGTAACTGTGACAATGAATTCTTTTTTCAAAGATTAAATAATGCAGATGTTGTAGGAGCTATATTGGATATCAAATCTAAAGCTGTTGGTTGTGACGAAATAAATCCAGTATTCATTAAGATCATTTTGCCTCATATTCTTCCAATACTTACACATATATGCAACACTATTATATTAACTTCATCTTTTCCGATTGCTTGGAAATTTGCAAAAGTTGTTCCAATACTCAAAAAACCTGCTACTCGTCTTTCACCACCCGAATATAGGCCGATCTCCATTCTCCCCTTTCTGTCTAAGGTACTTGAAAAAATGTTACACAAGCAGATGTCGACTTTTATTAAAAATAACAAGCTTCTGAATCCGCATCAGTCTGGTTTTAGAGAATATCATAGCTGCACATCATCCATCTTAAACGTAGCCGACGATATCAGACAGGCAATGGACAGTGACCAGGTGTCCTTTCTTTGCCTTCTTGATTTTTCAAAAGCATTCGATACGGTCAATCACAAAATTTTGATCTCAAAACTGAGGAATCAATTTCGTTTCACAAAAAGTGCTGCTACACTGATGTTGTCGTACCTTTCTGACCGGAGACAAGCTGTTGTTGCTGGTAAAAACTCGTCCCGTTTTCTAAATTTATTGTCAGGAGTGCCTCAAGGATCTATTCTCGGCCCTCTATTGTTCAGTATATTCATAAACGATCTTCCGCTTGCAGTCACAAATTCAGCAACTTACATGTATGCCGACGATACACAAATCCGCCTGAGCTGCAAGCTTGGAACGATCGAGGAGGGGGCCCAACAACTCAACAATGACCTTAAAGCCATGACCGAAAAGAATAAGCTCTTTTTCAACTCAAAAAAAATCTCAATGCATGATTATTTATAAAACCAAACTTGAAATGAGTTATTTTCCTGTCTTGTATCTCGGCAATGCTGTTCCACAATATGTGGAGAAAGTTGAGAACTTGGGCATCTAGTTTAACACTACCCTTAGCTGGGACCTTCACATTCGGTCAGTAATTGGCAATATATATGGTTGCTTACGAACTCTATCACTATCAAAAAACTTATACCCCAACATATTAGGCTCAGCTTAGCGAAAACCTTTTTTATGCCCATCATCACATACGGGTCTCAGATTTTCTGTTGTCATAATACTCAAAGTAGGCGAAACCTAATTGTAGCCTTTAACAACATAGTGCGGTACGTGTACAATCTTAAACTCAAAAAACATCCTGGGATGCAACCTATATGCATACATGAAATACTGTTCCGTTAAGACATTAAATAATTTGCTGATCAATAAAGAGCCACTGTATCTCTATGAAAAAATAGAATTTTGTATCTCCTATCGCTCTTATATGTTTATTCAAACGAGATTTAATTGTAACAGCTCTGAGCGCCAATTTTTTGTTTACGTCATCAGGCAATGGAACTCCCTACCACTCTTCATTAGAAAACTGCGAGGAACCAAGCAATTCGAGAGAGTGATATTTAGATTTTTGACTGATAATAATATTTACGAGTAAGTAGGTCCCCTTTAAATAAGAAAGCTTCTCTTTCATTTCCTAAAATGTGTTTCATCAAATAACATTTTAGTTTAAATGTCTATTCTAATATGAATTATGCTTGAACCAAAATATGTAATATATGTAAACTTTTACAAGCTGGAAAGCTTTGAGTCTATATGTAAAAGATGTAAATCAATCAATCAATCGGATTAGGTGCATCCATTTCAAGATGTAGTCAAAAATTCTTAAAATTTGGGTAGCAGTTTGTGTTCATAGGATTACACACTAAATACCTTCACATAAATGATCATTTGTCACTCATACGTCAGTCCACACGACATTTGCAGTTATTCACTGAGTACAGAAATTAATACACAAGTATTAAATAAAATTATCGGTTTTACCTTTAGTCAGTAGACTGTGTTTATGAAAAACTTTCGGTCATCAACCCTGTTATTGCCACTGCTGGCTCTACCGCAAAATAAAAATGCCTTGTATCTCCACAAACCCATTGGCTTTTGTTATGGTACACATGCTGACACGCATGGTGTTACTACTTTAAATGTTCTTGCTCTTCAGAACGATGTGATATGCGATTATAGTCATATGGAAATTCAAAATAATTTTTAAATATACCTTACATACGAGTATGTATGTGATAAGTTTTCAATGTATTCTGTGGTTTCAACACAATACGCCTATTTCATCGGTAAATAACTTTTCAATATTCTGTATGAAATAAATTGGTTAGTTTTCCTCGCCTGAAAGGCGTCGAGAAGCATTCGTTCAGTCTGCCGGCAACTTGGGGCGTTAAGCCACCTGTAATAATGCTTCCAGGAATCCCAACTTTCAATGGAAGCCCTAAACTAAAGCACATTACTAACGCAAGTTCTCAACCTTAGTGCCCTCATGCTTATCAAACTATTACGAAAATATTACGGGGCACAAGGAATGTCGATTTCAACAGCAATAGTTCTGCTGTCGTTGCGTCAGACGGCATTTCCATAAGACCAGAGTCAAACGCGAAAATAGCTTTGATAGTGTATCCAATGATATGCACATCAAGGGGAGCCAGGTTCATCAATGCGTCTAGAGCAGAACCCCCATCAGTCGAGACAGATCGTTCTATGGAGTCTGTAGATCCAAACGACTTTCGATGGCAGACCCCATGTCTTACCGCAACCTCCTTTAAACTACAAGAAAACCTTGGAGGTTTGTTTAGTCCATAGAAGTTTATTATACAGGATGGCACTCAAATACTCGGTTTTATTGGAAAACCGGATGGTGATTGCTTTTATGACGAGATGAGTTATATCAGTTTTCTTCTCTGGTGAAAAGAACAACCTGAGATGTAAGGGGATTGAATCAAAACCCATTTCTACTGCAGCAATTGTTGTTTACTTCTAAAATGAACAGGCGCAAAGCTTGATTCGGCGGAAAGTACAGCCATTAGAATTATTAAGAACGATAAACAGAGAGTCGTGAACATGCACCATACCAATGGAGACACCCACGTGCAATCCGCGTAAAACTCCTTGTTTTCCTGCGAATTTCTACATGCCATCAATAATTACGTTGCCTAAAGCATCCCCAATGTCGATGGCAGTACCATGCCAACAGTCTTGATTCTCTTCAGAATTGCCAGCAGCTGGTCTGTACCTTTTTGTGGCATAATTGAGGATATGCATACAGTTTACTTTGTTTTGAACATTATTTCTTTTAGACACTATCATGCACTATTACAATCGATAATATGTTGCCATTAAGTAGCTAGTGTTGGTCTCCTGCTATTCGACGAACTTGAATTTATTTTCTAGCTTAAATTGCAACCGTATATCCCGTACATAAATACAATTTGTAAACGAAGTTTAGTTATAGTTTTCGTTTTGAGTTTGCCCGTTTAGAATTTTGTTCGTTGTATACGAGTAGAATAAAAAAAAATTAAAAAATGTTAACCAACTTTGAATCATCATCAAACATTTTAAATTATCAGCATTACATTTCTCTTCTTTTCAGATGCTTTTCACCTTCATTATCTATTCATTTAGCTTCTTTTTTTGAAGGCATGTTGTATCGTTTTATTTTTTTTTGTTACTATACTTTCGAATAGTATTTAGTTTTTTTTTATCACTCCTAACACGTTATTTACTAAAAACTTGAACAAACATTCTAGGAATGGGGAAAGAAGTCGAAAATCTTATTATGGAAAACAACGAGTTACTGGCAACCAAGTAAGACAATCCTTTACGGTTAACCATGAGCAAGTTTGTAATTTTCATTATTTTGATATCTAGGAACGCTCTTAACATCGTTAAGGATGACCTTATTGTCAAAGTCGATGAACTTACTGGTGAAATAGAAATTCTGCGAGAGGAACTAAACGCAATGTCGCAATCTCGTAACAAGCTTCGACAAAAGGTTGGCGAGCTTGAGGATGACCTAAAGAAGACCAAAGAACAAGTCAAACAACAGAGTAAGTATTCCTCTTTGATTATTAAATCCGCAGTGTCTGAACAAATTTTTTTTTTTTTTTAATTTATAGATGACACGGAACAGGAAGAAGGTGGTGTACCAATGGCTCAACGCAAGCGTTTTACCCGAGTCGAAATGGCAATGGTGCTAATGGAGAGAAATCAAGTACAAATGCAACTACGTTACATTTCATGTCCCACAATCTAAACTGTTCCTCTTGTTTTTTTTTTTTGTTAGTATAAAGAGCGTCTAATGGAACTCCAGGAAGCAGTCCGTTTAACAGAAATTTTACGGGCCACCAAAACTATGGAGAAACCCAAACAGACCATTTGGACGTATTTCAATAGCCTATTCACGTGAGTTTTGATAAATTGTTATTCAATCTGTGTGAAATATTAATTCAGTGCGCCTTCGTCTGAATCTATAGCCACTCGAACCGAGCCCAGGAACGGGACCCCGGTCAGGGAGGGGGGCCGATATTTCGCTACAACAGCCCCTCTCACAGTCACGGATCCCCAAGTAGAAGTAGCGACAATCGCCTTGCCATAACATCTGGCAATCATCCACCTGCAAATGCGGGCCTAGCAAATGCTCTGATCTTAGCTAAGGATTTTAGTGAAGAAGGAACTTCAGAACGTGCAAATGCACGTCGAAAAGAACAGTATCGGCAGTTAAGAGCCCATGTCCAAAAGGAAGATGGACGATTGCAAGCGTATGGTTGGAGCCTACCGATAAATAAATCGAATCAAGAACATCATAGTCGACAGTCGGGCGGAGTTCCCGTGCCGGTTTATTGTAATCCTTTGCAAGAAGCTAGTCCACACATGAAAGTGTTTTGCGCAGCTGGAGTTAACCTTAATGGAGGATTCAATAAGGATGGGTGTTCTGTGATAGGAGCCAGTATTTTTTATTCAAGACCGACAGCGAAAATTACTGAAATCACTAGTCCAACGGTGGAACACAGCGGTCAGGAATCGTTGGAACGCCAGCTCAATATGTCTCTGGATGGCAAAGATCCAGAGATTCAACTCAGTTCATATGTATGGGTGTGTACGAGTACACATGCTGCAAGTACAGTGACAGTTGTAGATGCCAATGTGGCAGCGAATGTGTTGGATGCTTTCCCGATCTGTCAATCGCATTTGTTATGTATTGCGTCGGTGCCGGGTGCCATGGAGAAGGACTATGCGTTGCTGGAGAATTCCGAAGTGATAAAAGCTGGTGAGACACTTGAAAAACCAGGTGAAGGTCCAGAGATGCTGGGAAATGTAGAGTTTATTAGAGTTCGACCAAAAGCCGATCAAAATCGGAATACAGAAACCAAAGATATGGAGAATGGTACAGAAGGTGGTGTGAATTCGACCAATGGCAGTGCCGAAGTCGAAGAGAAAGCAAAAGAAGCTGTAGAGAAATCAAATTCAAATGATATTGTAGAAACAACAACAACTGAGGAAGCTAAAATTCCTCCCAACTCACCTTTGCATCATTTTGTAATTGGTGGAAATGTAGCTAATACCAATAATGGTGTGACAGAAGCCACAAATAATAACAATTCTAGTAATCCACTAGCATTTTCGAGGCCAGTTAACCCGATTCTTAATACACAAGATCGTCAAAATGAGCCTCCCATGACATCAGTAGGTCCAACAATGTGGTTGGGCGCCCAGGACGGTATGCTCTATGTTCACAGTAGCGTAGGGCGTTGGCATGAGTGCTTGCACAAGGTGTTATTGCCCGACGCTGTATTGGGCATAGTGCACGTTGAGTCTCGGGTGGTAGTTGCGTTAGCAAATGGAAAATTGGCTGCATTTCGACGACAAACAGACGGACAATGGGATTTAAACAGCTATCACCTGGTGACGCTGGGCGACCACCATCAATCGATTCGGTGTTTATGTGTTGTGGCCGATAAAATTTGGGCTGCACATCGTAATAAGATACACATTGTTGATCCTGTTTCTTTAAATGTGGTACACACACTGGAGGCTCATCCGCGAAAAGAGAGTCAGGTTCGACAAATGGCTGCCACTGGGCTGGGAGTGTGGGTTTCTATAAGGTGAGATCTAAAATGGTATTGTTTGATTGCAAGTAAAAACCTAATGAGTTTTGTATTTAGGTTGGATTCTA
Organism: Volucella bombylans; assembly: GCA_949129095.1. NCBI lineage: Eukaryota > Metazoa > Arthropoda > Insecta > Diptera > Syrphidae > Volucella > Volucella bombylans. Next base: position 120,522,382 of record OX422142.1, on the reverse strand, counting down.
CACTTCGTCTATACCATGCGCATACGTTCGAACACATCCAAGACGTGGACATTGAACCATATGTGTCGAAAATGCTTGGCACTGGAAAGTTAGGTTTCTCATTTGTGAGAATCACAGCATTAATGGTGTCGTGCAATCGTTTGTGGATTGGAACAAGTAATGGGGTTATTATATCTGTACCGCTTACCGAGGGCCCACTCAAGCCATGTAAGTTAAAGAGAATTTCACAATTTTTCCTCATGAAGTAACACATGCTTATTTTTTCGCAGCATCTGCATCTAATGGATTGATTCCTCGTTGTGGCATGGCTAATGCTCAGTTATCCTTCCACGGCCACCGGGACGCAGTGAAATTCTTTGTTTCAGTGCCCATGTCACAACAACCAGAAAATCATTTGCAACAGTTTACAAATAAGCGACCGGACATGCTAGTCATGTGCGGCGGAGAGGGATACATTGATTTTAGACAAGGTAAGTTCGATACTATATACTTTATTAGTACTCGTATGTCATTTTTTGTAGACCGGCGAATGCTTTTTGTTGTAACGTGGAATGGAATATATTCAATTGATACAGAAAATAAAAATTTAAATTTCAGGAATCATTAACTCGAGTTTGTTTAATCAATCGATTTCATTGTTTTAATTGACTAATTAACTCTCCGATCACGGTTTTTGTGGGAGACGTTTGGAATTTACCGAAACAGCTAACCTGGCCCTGGGAATTGGCTAATATTTGTATCGATTGCGTTCTAGATGGATTCCAGAGTTGTTGCCTTTTTTTCTACTAGAATGTCGGTAGTAAGAATAGATTTACCATCTATTAGCTTACCCATAATGGTAACTCTGGCCCCGCCAGATTTAATTCTTGTGGTCTGCACTAGTGATTTTTGAACAAATGAAAATTCACCTGTACACCATTATGTGATAATCAATCATGTCATTGTTTGCAAATTTTTCAAACCAATACAAAATCAAAAACGTAATCAGTGTGACTCTAACATGATTTTAACTCAATTGATTTTAAAGGCACCTCTGGAACGTATGATACTGAGTTAGGGTCGATCTTAATCCGTCTCCAGATCTTTTTTTCAAGGTTCGAACATTCCATATGCAGATTCGAACGTTCTGCCCTTTTTTCAGTTTTTATATCGTCAACGTTCTTTCTTATCCAAGGCTTTTGGATGCTTCGCAACAGTGAGCTTTTTAGGTGACCGAGTTTACTGAGAAATCGTTTTGCATGCTTGCTCCAAAGAGGTTGATGTTTAGTGATTTGAGTGCAGGTTTAAAATATTCTGGTTATTTCCGCGTGGACTTTACTTTCTTGCGAATATTACCGTACATATCATACCACTCTTAAGTCCAACCGCATTATGAGCATTATTAAGAATTAGTCGCTCTGTTAATGTTTGCTTTAGTTGCTCAGAACGACATTTTAACCGACGGAACAAGCTGGACGTGTTCAACATTCTTGTCCCTAATGGAGGGTCGTCCCCGTCTTTAATCGTCTTCCGATGACCTTTTCTAAAGCCGTAAATACTATTCAAATATCTTGCTTCAACTCAAACACTCATCATCATACGCTGTTTTAAAATAGTTCCATCGGGGAAGCAAGTAAGTGTATTCACGTTACCTAAGGCGAAGGGTTCCTCTGTTACATTGTTCTTCTAGATTAGATTCAAATAGCCTGCGGACAAAGCATCTGTGTCCTTTTGCTTTATATATTTTGCCTTCTAAGGCGACTTATTCTCAATTCATTGATTAGGTCAATGAGACTGCACAATTCTTCTAGTTTATCATCGTCTTCAAAGTCGATCGAACCAAAAACCGTTTAAAGAACTTTTCTTGAAATCTTAGGTTTTGATGTTGAAATGCCTCCTTAACAAGATTTCTTTATCTTTACACGTACTTCACAAGAGAACAGGCTTAACAGTAATATTAAGACTAGTGATGGTTTTTATCATCTGTTCTCTATCTGTTCTGTAATATGCCGACTTGAAATTTTCATTTCATTTACCACTAAATCCATATTTGCCGCTCTTTCAATCGCTGATTTCTTCCCATAACGCCAATGTCGTCAGCGTATGTGAGCAGTTGCACAGGGTTTAGAAATACTGTGCCTCTGATATTTGCCTGTGAATTTCGCACAGTTCTTCCAAGCATGATGTTGAAAAATCACATGACACGGCGTCAGTTTGTCAAAATCATTTTTTGACATCAAATGTTTCCATTACCGACACCGACATTACCGACTTTCTTATCCTGCACAACCACACGAGTTTAGCAAGGCTCAACATAGCTCATTTCTGTTGATGAATAACAAATGATGGGTATCGATTTGGTATGCCTTGGTTTTTTCTAAGATCTACTGTATGGTGAATATCTCGTCGTTAGTCCACTATCGATAAGGACCTATCAGAGATTGTTTACGAATATATAGGGTTTTAGGCGTTCACATATTACTGTAGATACGATTTTGTACGCGATGTTAATGAGACTGATTCCTCTTTAGTTGGCATAGTTCAGATGGTCTCACTTCTTAGGGTCAAACGATGCTGAGATTCCATTCACTATATGCACTTTAATCCGACTAGATTTAAGAGATAAGTTGGTATATCTCACACAGCCTTAAATAATATGGCAGGGAGTTTGTCTGCTGCAGCAGACTTATAAGTTTTTCAGTTATCGGATATAGCTATCCAAACCTCTTATTGTTCGGGCGAACGGAGTAGTTTCCAGTCAAACTCGGAGTGTTAGTCGTTTTCGCCGTTAAACAGACTGCAGAAGTAGTCCTTCCAGATTTTTAGTACCGACTATGAATCTACTATTAATTTCCCATCCTTAACTCTGCATGCCTCTGTTTCAGGATTTGTGTCACGTTCTATGGCACAGTCTTTAGACTTTTTGATTCCATACATGGTTCCTGCAGTAGCACATCTCCAATGCTTCGACCGAGCACTTTTCTCCGTTTTTCTTTTTTACTTTTTGAGAAGCCAGTGTTCCTCCCGTATGTTTTGTTATTAGAGTTCGAGAGCTAATATCGCCGATTTTTATGCGTTCTATTTCGCTGCATGTGCTTCCCGACTTATCGAGAGGATTTGAGAGACTCAATTAGAAAACGCTCTGCCAGTCTCTTGTGATTGTAATCGTTCGAAGTCAAATTTCCTCACAATACTGCTACGGTGTCTTGTCGTCCGGACTATCTGCATTCGCACCTTGCCTACAACAAGTTAGTCCAAATCTGTTCTTCGGAATTTGGTTGACGGTTTTTTGATTAAGGGATAGACACGTCCCCTTTTGGATGTTGAGGTATGGGAAGCGTATGCTGGATGGGATTTCACGCGGCCGCAACACCGATCAGCTTAAGTAAGTTCTAGGAAATGGTGTCATGAAGGCTATTATATCCAACTGTTTTGCCAAAGATGTTCTCTGGCATTGTAATGACAAAGTGCAATCTTAACGACGTGCTTAGGACACTGCTTTTAAAGTTGGCCATGAAACAACCTTTGAAAAAATCGTCCTTCTCCTCTGTGAGGGCGTGAGCGCATACTAGGCAAGTGTTTGCGAATTTAGCCTTAATGCGATTGTGATTAGTCATTCGCTCACAGCGTTTCAAGTTCAAGACTTTTTGCCTACGACTTCCACCGATGACAAATCCGTACGCTGTTTCTCCTCTCTCTGTAGCAATCACCGTAACAGATGTCACAGTTTTTCAATATTTCTCTGGCACAGTCCATCCCACTGGGATGGGTTTCAACTAGTTCTTCCACTGCATGTTTTCTCTAAAGGGTCCAAATATTACATGTGTGTACCCGAAAGTCGTTTTCCTGGAGTCGCTTCATAACATGACTGTTTTACATGGTTCACTCAAACCCTCAGATCCTTTCGAGAATAGTGGTAGTACCCACTATGGGTGTATGAGCGCAGGTTCGACATACTGGCTTAATGCCAAAAAGATAAACCCTCAAAATATAGGATATTGCTGGCTCTGCGTCTAACGTCGCTATTGACTTCATCTTGGGAATTCCTCTGCCGAAACGTCCGTTTTGTGCTTTGTCTTTTTTTTTTTGGATAGTTATTTATTTTCTTTTATTTATTATTATGTGTAAAGAGATGAGAAAATGAAAATGAACATTTGTTCAGATAAACGACGAATGTTTGGCCATTTTCGAAAACGTCATCTGCATCAAATTGCTTTTGCAAAATGTTCTTAAACGCAAGCTGCAAAAGTCATTTGTTCGAAAACGACATTAGAAATTAAACTGCATTTGCAGCATGTTCGATAATGCAGTGTTGTTCATAAACGTCATATGCGCTGCAAAAAAGTAGCCAGAAATTTGCACTGCGTAATAAAATGCATTCAAGGATGATTGCTCTGTTCGAAAACGTCAAATGCTCTTGCAAGAAAAAAATCATGTAGATGACACAGATCAACGATACCAAATGCAACCCCTCGTATTGCAAATGACGATCAAAATGACGATCAAATGACGTTTTCGAAAACGGCCTTTAACTGTAACTCATCATCCCGCTGTGATATTGACGAAAAACTATGGCGTGCTTTCAGTAGGTTAGGATTGACGACATCTAAAAAATTGCGTTGCACCTGCTGTGACTGTTGCAAAGGCTGTGGTGGTTCAATAGTTGTAACTGTTGGCTTAATGTGAGCTGGTGATGTAACAGGAGAATTGCTGCAAATGTAGTGTAGCGGTAGCGGTGGTGGTGGTGTGGCAGTAAATGGCGGAGGTGGGGGTTAGAACTGACTCTCGGGTGCTTTCAAAAATGGCGAAGAAGGAGCCAATATTGGTGGTAGAACATCGTCTTCAATGAATAAAGGCGATTTACAACGTTGTAATTTGGGTCGATGGCCTTTTGGTATTTCTCCGCCGCCCAATTCAAATTTCGAAGCAGAAAATATTTCGAAATATTTCTTGTTTGGGTGATTTTTTAACATTACCACTTGCAGTTGTTCTTGACCACCATTAGCAGAATCTGGTGGTGGGTTTCGCCAAATCCATGGATCATTATCAAGCGGCTCTAAATTACCGCGACTAAGTGAACGAGTTTCTTTTGACATTTTTTGAAGATGTAATCTTTTGTGCAGCGAGTTAACTTTACACTCTTCTAAATCGGACATTTTCAACCACGGATACGATGGCACATAAACCAAACATCCTGTGCTTTTGTTATTGGTTTGATTATATTAGAATTTTGTATCAAAATCAGTGATGTTTGGAGAGGTTTGTTCACTTTTTGATGTCTTGTGCTTTTTCTTTGACCCCACAAGGTTCCCGTAAAAATGTGTTCATTAATTAATTTAAATTTTGAAATTTAATGTTTTAACATTGGGCAAAGCTTCAGGTGAAAAGCTGTTAAATTTTTGAACGCATTTTCTTCATTTCATAATTTGTCACACTAACTAAAAAGCATTCGTTGGTAAATTTCGTATTAGCTGCTTATTCGTGGCGTCATAGGTTCTTAGAAGATTTACGCTTCCTTAGGTTAAATTTAATTTAATTCGAACTTAGTTTAGAATTTAGATGTAGTGTTTGTTTACATTTATCATAATCGTGCTGTTTTTTCTTTTTCTTTTTTATTTACATATTTTAACCATTAAATATAAAAATTTATATCTAAACAAATAAATAAATAAAAAAAAAAAAAACAAAAACATATTCAATATCAGTTCAAGAAAAGCATGCTGCCGATGCGTGCGACAATGCGGCACATTTGATAGTTTGGCGAATTGATACGTAAGAATTTTTGTTTTCTATTTTTTTTTCTGATTTTTTTTTTATATAACAACTAAATTAATAATTTTTGGATTTCGTTAAATGTTCGTTTTTTAATAATTTATTGATTAAAAGAAACAAAATTATTTGGAAACGATAAAAACAAATAGAAAAAATTGCTACTCTGCTGTGGCTGTATGTTTATAATTTTTCTTGTTTTAAATTCTTCTTCTGTTTATATATTTTTTGTTTCTTTTTTTCGGTTTTTTGTTTGTTTGTTTTTTTTTTAACATTTAGAACTTACAATTTATGAACCCTGGTCTCAAATGTTATATGTTTGAAAATAAATAAAACTGATAAGTGTAATACTTGTTGGCAAATTAAATGAGAGAGAAAGAAGAGACAAACAGAAAATTTGTTGGTCCGGAATGGATTCTAACTACACAACAAAAAGGTTTACAGAAATTTGTTTATTTTGTTGTTGCTTATTTTTCTCTAAACAAAATTAAGCACTTTTAATTTTGTTTTTACCCTTTTTTTTTGTACATTTGATTTCAGTATCTTTGAAATATTATTTAATTATAGTTTTTCTTTTGTTTGATTGGAAGGATTTTAAGTGCTGTATTTAAATCGGTTGCTTTCTTTTTTTCGTTTTTTTTTATGAATTTGTATAAATTGTATCTTTCAAAAATGACGAAACACAAATTTGCCGTATATTGCCGTACAAATATGTATGTTCCCTTCTTACCTACCCCAATGCTACTTGCACATTAATTTTTTTTAAATTGCATAACAGCACATTTAGCAGAAGTGTAAGTTTAAATTATGTAACAGTTGTTTTTTTAGTTTAAGTAAATTGTTTATATAACTTCGGTTATGGTTTTAAATATACGTACAATAGTTTTGTAGTTGTTTTTTTTTTTTAATTTAAATGCATGCTTATATTTAATTTTACTAAAAAGGTCATTTGGAATTTTTCTAATTGATGGTTCTAAGAAAACCCAATAAGACATGGACCAGTTCATAACAAGGAAAATGCAATTAATAAATAGTATTATACTCGTAGTTAAACAAGTTAGTGTTCTATTCTGTGGTAATTTGCATCTTCTTGTTAAAATTTGTTGATGATATTCCCGCGCGAGCATTCTTCGTTAATGAAAGGTGTGTCATTTCAAAAGGCACATAATAAGGTATTGAAAGTTGCAATATCTTGTGGATAAAGACTAAACCAACATTGGTGAAGAGGACTCTGATCAGTTTTAGCTTGATATACAATATAAAAGAATAATTCCACAATTTGATCTTCTACATCTTCTAGAACTAGATGGTAAAGTTAAATTTTTTTTATGATTAACACTCAAGAGGGTATTATTGTACTACTCTTAAAATGCCGGAGCACGTGCTAAGTTTTTTTTTTGGAAAATCGGATAGAGAAAGAATGTTAAAAAATGTGCAAAGAAAGCAATGATCGCTTTCGTGCAGGTTTACTGCAGTCATATATTACGAAGAAATCTGCAAGGGAACACCAAGACTATACTATGGATGTACACGGCTATGTTCAGACTCATCTCAACTTGCGGTAGCTTAGTATGATGGCAACCCACAAATAAAGCCAGCAACAATAAGTCAATGACAAAAACACAGGATTTACACAACTCATGCCATGAGAACGACGACAACGGCGGGACTCTAAACTATACTTGTTCCTCTATCCCCAGATCTTTACATGCAAGAATCGGCAGCGAAAAGTACTTTAAGATTTAGTCAGCCTAATGGGTGGAAACCAAATCCGAAGGCTCACGCCTCAATTCTTTCAAATGAACTGGGTTTATGCACCAGTACCCATGATGACTTTTAAATACCTAAACAGCTAAAGGCTGTTTGCGTTCAGCATGAGCTTAAATAGATTAGTTAGCTCGAGAAGGTTCTTCCTTTGATAAAGAATTGGCGGATTAAAGTATCAAACCTCCACTCTGCACTCTAAAAATTCAAATGGAACGAATAATACAAATCAAAGGCAATAAAAGGTGAAAACGCCTTTCAATCTGTGAAATGTTAAGACAATTATAACCAGAACTCAGTAAATCCAGATCAAGTATGATTCTCTTGAAAGGCAGAGCTGAACTATCTACCCTAGTTGGATTACACACAGGCCATAGTCTTTTACAGAAGCTGTAGGGATATGGGCTAACACGAGGATACCCTAGACATGACCTCTCAGAACTATCTACTGTTTCTTTTACAAGGTCCAGACGTCAACCAACGCAACTTAATTCCTATCCTCTCCCGATTCCCCGCCTAGGCATCATAATTCGTCTGCACAGACCTAAATGCGAAGCGGTACTGTGGATCCTTTCGGCTCCAGATACCTCATCACCAGCCAAGCTTATCTTGTTTGCGACGATGAGTTGTGTGACAAATTTTGAAAATCAATCCATTTTTCTTAGAAAAGAATCATGACCTCCATTAACTGCATGCCATACAGCAGCAAGGCTAAATTTAGCTGAGAATCATGAGAATCTGTATAATAGCAGAAATTGATTTTCAGCGACGTAAACAAATTTAATTTTCATGAGCATAATGGCTTTCAGTCGTATTAGGGTACGAACATTCCACGTGCAGGTCCGAAGGTCCTTGTCCTTTAAACGAACGTTTGCAGGGATCGTCAACGATTTTATACGAGGCAAATAGTTAGTTTGCCACATATTTTTGGTCTTTTCTGTACCGGCTTGTGAGCCCTATGATTACGTAGGCCAGTATTATGCTACTACATGAGTAAGGCTTTACCCATGCAGTTTACCGGGAACCATCACTGGGAGGTAAGGCTACACTACGAAATTGATTGTTGCGTTGCTAGCCCAATCTAAATTTTTCTTCAGATTTTCTATGACCTTTGATAGAAGGAACGAATGAATTTATGAACAGTTGATCCGTAAAAGAAGACAAGCAAGGACGAGTTAAATTCTGCATCCATCGGAAAGGGTTATGGCGAATAGAACTGAGGAGAACTTACCTGCAAATACATCCAATTTTGAAGTTATAGTGGTTTTTGATGTTCTACGCACTACGGTGTATTTTTCATGTTCCCTCTGCCCTTTATTATCGACATTCTCAGTAAACAGCTGGCTATTAACTGAACATTACGGTGGAAACTGCCAAAAATTTGAATAGCGGGACTAGTACTGTACTCAGTACTGTACTGAGTGCAAGAGGTTTTAGGTGGGCCTCGACTCAAACTAAAGGTGGAACCTTTTACCTCCAACACAGGTATTGTATATCAAAGAAATGACGGTGAGTGCTGGTCAGGCATATCCTGGCCCCCATGGACGTGTGGACATGCCGTGAAATTAAGTCATACGTTGATAGGTGTTCACGAAAAACACATAAGACGTTCTGTCCGCTTGCAGAAATTGATTTTAAATACTCAAAATCTAACAGGTCAAAGTAGATTGAGGGTTACCCCCTATAGAACGGACCGCTGTCAATATTTACAAATAAGTTTTAAACTCAAAAAGAAATCATCACTAGCTTCTTTTCTTCATTCATGTTCTTCACCTTCCTCAACTATCGCAGTGGCTGACGTTACGTGGCCAAGCTGACGTTACTACTTTTTGTCAAACCGCTGACTGATTGGCGGTAAATATTGCATCGCAAAATGATCCGAATTGTTTAGAAGAGGCCGTTATTGAAGCTATGCAGAGTCAGCTTGATCAGCATAACACCATTACGCTGTCAAGATTAAATGGTAAGGATCTTAAATCGCAATTCTAGTAGTTTTTGCACTATTACGCGAGGGCCTGGCATTGTCATGCCATATGATTGGACCATGCCACTCAAACTGATTTTCAGCCAATTTTGCATGCGCTGTGTCAATTTTCTCTCAATACTTGACAGAGTTTATCGTTTCCCTGCTTGAAGAAATGAAAACTATCATAGATTGGTCCCTTAAATATCAACCAGACTCTGGCCATAACCTCTTTTTGGGGTGAAGACCGGGCTTGAAGGATGTTTTGGGTTTTCGTCCTTATCAACCACTGCTCAGGTCTTTTACGATTGTCATACATAATCCACTTTCATCGCGCAGGTGATTATGCGCTGCTCACTTAAGATGGGTAGGACATGTAGAGCGAAAAGACAGCAATGTTTCGTCCCGCAGAGTCTAATCTGAGCTAAACGATGCACAGAATTCTAAGTACCGACTCGAGTCTCTGTACCTTTCTTATTGGAAAGAGGTGACGACTTACTCGTATTTCCATGGGGGATACTCCCATATTCTGTGCAATGTTTTGCACTGATATCGTTAGGTCTGCATCTGTCGTTGCTCTTAAGACATCATCCTAAAACCGTTTCTGGTTCGCCGCAAGCTTTATTTCAGACTGGATAGAACATCGGACATTTACATATTTATATGTACGAACTTCATATAAGCAATCTTAAATACTCCAAAATCCACTCTGTACAATATAGCGTAGATTCTGCCTCTTCAGAGTAAAGTAACTGTTTTGACCTTGAATTCATTCAGAGCTCTTCTATCGCATAGGAAATACGATACGTTGAAATGGTTCTGCATTAAAATATTGACAAACCACAAAAATTGAAATGAAATTTCAACACTGAGATGTAAAACTCCATAGAATGAGAACAACACTTTCTGTGCTTACCATATTCGATTTTTTCTTATTTTTTCTTTAATTAATTGTTTTATATCTTATGTAGCTTTTACTAAGTTTTTGGTGTTTACTTTTTACAATAACCTCTAACGAAATAATTTTTTGTGTACATACTCATTCATTTTTTATTAAAAAAAAAAACAATTTTTAACAAACCATTTGCAGGTGACAATGACATGGAGAGCAGTATTCACTTGGAGCCCAACCAGACAATTGAGAACCGAGGTGACAAAAGCTATTTAATTGTGTGGCACGTTAGTCAACGCTAAAAACAACATTTTTTTACACCACCCTGCCACACAATATTCCCACAACAGACAGAAAACATCTCCCCATATTTAACACCCGATTTTATTATTAACAAATTATAAAAAAAAACATACAAAGAAAAACTAATTACTTAGTTTTATAATAAAAATTAAAAAAAAAACAAAAACAAAAAAAGCTCAACAACTATGCAGTAAATAGTTGTGATAAAAAAAATTGCTTTAACATTTAATTAAGAAAAAAAAAACAAAAACTAATTGCTAACAAAAAAATTAATCGCAATAAAAAAAATTAAATAAAATGAAAAAAACAAAAAACGAGAAAAATAATAATACAAATACATGTAACTTCCTCTACCCATATTTATTAGGTATTGTTTATTTTTGTGTAATATTGTAATATATTTTCCCCTATTTTCTTATTGTTTAGTCGTGTTGTTTTCTATTTTCTTCTTTTGTTATAAATAAAAATGAAAAACGTACCGAAGTGATCACTTGTTTTGCAGTGCAAGTCTCCTTAATGTAAGTTTAACCAAAATTTATTATAAACAATTTTTTTTTATATATATATAAATTGATACTAAACAAAAAGACATTTTATTAATTAATTTTAGTTTTTTATTTTATTTTTTAAGTGGGCATTCTCCCACCATAAAGAAATGTGTAAACTATTATTATATATATAGATATTGGAATTAACAAACAAAAAAAAACAGCGAAAGGAAAAAAGCCAAGTGCACGTGGTAACCACTTCGATTCTCATTTTGTACAATTATTTCCTTTACTTTAATAAGCAAAAAATTAATGCGTATTATACAATTTAGTTTTGTTTTTTGTTATTTTCAATTTTTTGTTTATTTGTAAGATTTCCCCATAAGTTATTTATTAAACAAAAAAAAATGAACGTATTTATTAAAAACCTATTTTTTTTGTTTTATTTAAATTGCTTTTTCTCCCATTCACAGTAGGAATATGTTTAACTTCTTTTAGTTATACCTACATATGTACGTATATTGTCTCCTTAGGCACCGAGGAAAACTACCTTGTATCAGTGTCTTTTGAAGAAAACGAAATAAATACTAGCGATTTCATTAGATATAGGCGCTGTGGCTCCCTCGCGACGAAATAAAATTAATGATGACAGTACCGTTTGTAAATATAAATCATATTCTTCAAAAATTGGCTTCCCAAGCACTAACATATTTTTGGTTAAGGTATTTCAAATTACTTGGAAGGGTTACAAGGTCTTTTATTCATCAAATTGGCTCAAGTTATTTTCTAGCACATATTTGCCGTCTCCCCCAGTTGACTTATTTACTTAGACAGCGCTAAAGTTCGGGCTTCTGTACTGAAACCAATAAACCTCTTTAGCTAGCCCGTTTTGGGCCAACTGCCGCAAGTTTCCAAATCCAAAATGGTTTAGGATCCCTATTATGCGTGTCACCTAAAGGGAGTTCGTCCTATAGTACCCGTTTGGGTACGAATCCAAAACTCTTCGGACCGGGGTTCTAACATGCGCACTTTTCGCTCCAAGCTAATATCGCTGTATAGTTCATAGAGTGCGTTATACTATTGGATAAGTGTAAAAGTTCGTGCCCGATTTGAAAATGAAACACAAGCGATTACACTTTAAAGAAAGCAATTTTATTAATCAATTATTTAGTCCCCGATATTTTCCACAACTGTCTCCCAACGTTTTACAAGCTTTTGGATTCCGTTTTCATAGAAACTCTGTGGTTTTCCTTCAAAAAACGATGTAAGGTAGTTTCTTTCTGTTCAAACCGTTTTGAAGGACCGAAACAGATGAAAATCTGATGGATCAAGGTCTGGAGAATAGGTGGGTGCTTAAGGATTTCCCATTTTAACTTCGTCAGTTATTGCAGGGTTTGTCGGGCGAGATGTGGCCTGGCGTTATCATGATGAAAGATGACCCCTGGAATCCCACCAAACAGATAATAGTGTAAAATGTATGCAAAATATGAGGATAAAGATAAAATGATAGAAAAAGAAAAGATTTCGTCGTCTGTTTCACTTTTTTTTATTATTAACTCCAATGTACACAATGAGTTCTTTTATTTTTCTATATCGTCCATCGGCAAAACTGGTTCTGCAAAAGAATAAAAAAAAAACTCTTTGAATTAGATAGCAAATAGAAGAAATATAAATGCACTATCAAATAGTGTAAAATGTATGCAAAATATGAGGATAAAGATAAAATGATAGAAAAAGAAAAGATTTCGTCGTCTGTTTCACTTTTTTTTATTATTAACTCCAATGTACACAATGAGTTCTTTTATTTTTCTATATCGTCCATCGGCAAAACTGGTTCTGCAAAAGAATAAAAAAAAACCCTTTGAATTAGATAGCAAATAGAAGAAATATAAATGCACTATCATGCTTAGATACGAGATGAAAATTCAATAAGGAAGAAAAGTAAGAGATTAGATGTGCAATGAGTACGACAATGGATACCTTCTCGGTTAAGGGGAACTGGCAATCCGACGCACACACGAAAGTATACTCAATCTATCTCAAACTACGGACCATAAGCGAGCGATTGGAACCGACGGCTATACTTATTTCACACACACAACATTGAGCGGAGCGGACACACACGACAACACTCAAGCGGGACCCGAGAATAAGCAACCGCCACATACGACCCGTTATCTTGCTTTATAGCCCGATTTCAGGATATAGTCAGGATAAAGAATCAAAACTACTACTACTATATATAGAAAAACAACTCAGTGACCAAATTCACCGTTCTAGATAAGTCTATTTATCTTTTTCTTTTCTAAATATCCTTAGTTTTTCTACTGACACACACACTTTTTTTTATGCATACGCACCAACTAAACCCTTCAGGCATAATGCCGGTGCAACATGCAATAAAAGCAAAATCAAACAGGAAAGAGGAAAAAAACTACAGATAGTTCTCTTCTTCTTATTGTTCGTCTTTTAATTGTTAACTAACTTACCGTTTTCTCTTACAATAGTACCTTCATTGGATGCAAGACAGCTTTTGCCACGTGCACCTTCTCCTGCTTGTTTCCAACTCGTTGTTGTCTGAATCAACTTCTCGTAACCTGTCACGACTCAATTCAAAAAAGGATTTGGCCACGGAGACGTGGTTCAGCTCATTTTTTCCGTAAAACAATGCAGCACCCAGGTGGAAGTGAATCCAAGTTTCTTTAAATGGCAAAATACTAACGAATGATCAATATTATCAGCGATCTGCTCAGTTGAAATTTTCGGGTTATTTTTCACTAAGGCTCGCACAATGTTCGCATCAATCTCGGAAGGCCGTAGAGAACGGGGTTGATCGTCCAAGGTCATATCTGCTTAGAGCAGGAGCACGATTCGAATAAACGTTCTGAATGTTTTTTGTTGTAGTCCTTTTCGAAACATTACATTACATTACATGGCGAAGGTGTAACTTTTCGTTCTCCATTTTAGAATATTTTTTTTTCATGCACAATTTGACTTAACTCAACGGGTTCTAACGACAAAATGACTTCTGATACCCCGACCTATCCACTGATATACAACAAGTCCATAAAACAGACAATAGTTGCGTCATACAGCAAACTTTCCGCCACGTATGAAGATCGGGCACGAACAATGATCCAATATATGTATTTCCTTCTCCAAAGTCGATTGATGCAAATGGAACCAAATACCATTCAAAACGATTAAAGACATTTCTATACGCTTTCGTTGACGACTATGCTTCTACACAGTATAACAAGGCTGGGATGAAGAAGTAGTCTAAAGTAGTCTTTTTCGTGCTTTTCATAAGTTCCTATTACGAATTTGCTATCTTAAACCAAAGGAAAATAGGTTGGTAAGCGTAACTCTTCATTTGATTTCTCATCACGCCTTATTATCAGAGTTAATAAGAGGGCTTAGGTAGCCAGTATCCCTGTTGTCTATTTTTACGTTCTGTCTGATTCTTCATTGTTGTGCATCTCTTTTTGTTGACAAGAGTTAAGTTTTTTTTTTTTTGCTGATAGATCTTCCCATAGAGATAACTTTTAATCCGTGCTGTAATTTTTGATAGTTGTTTGACATTTAGGTTCAAAATTGTTTGATAAATCATCATAAATAGACTTACATCAGAAGAACGCTTCTCTGTCACTCAAAATTATTTTAAATATCGATCTTCTATTTATAGATTTCACGATTTCATAATCGTCCAATTGAGCTCGTCATTAGTCGTTTTTGAATAAATTTGGTGCCACACACACTCTACAAGTACATAAAACAACGCGTCCACGTAATGTTCGTATCCGGCCACGACGCCATGGCTTAAAACAGATTGGGCTATTGAGGAATTTATTTTTATCGAAAATTCTTGTTTGTGTGACGATACTCACTTTTGGCTAAATGGCTTTGTGAACCATCAAAATTCGTGTTTGCACAAGAGTGCACTGATTGGTGTGATTTTCTCTATAATGGCATCATCTGTTCTTAATTTCCCAAAAATCAGGCCGAAACTTCTACTACACGCCGATAACGATCGCCATTGACTGAAACGGCCACTCCTTGCTCATTTTCGAAGAAAAATGGCCCAATTATGCCTCTGGACCAAAATCCTCACCAAACAGTGACTCGTTCTGGGTGTATCGGCTTTTCAATGTATGCGTGCGGGTTTTTTGTGCCCCAAATGCGAAAATTTTGCTTGTCAAAATGAGCTTCATCTGAAAAGATGATTTTTTTGGCAAAATCGGCATCTTCTCTAAGTCGATCGCAGGCCCACTTAGCGAAGTGAAAACGCATTGGATGGTCAGTTGGCTTCAACTCCTGAACCAATTGGACATTGTATGGCGTCATATCAAGGTCTTTATGCAAAATTCGTCTCAATGATGTCTCCGAAATGTTCAATTGTTGAGAACGACGGTGAATTGATGTTGATGGCGCTTCACGCACACTTTCTGCCACAGCAGCAATATTCTCGGGTGTACGCACTGTTTTTGGCTTTTCACGCTTTGGTTTATCTATGAGGATGCCAGTTTCTTTCACTTTTTTCACAAGATAACGAACATACGGAGCTGACGGTGCTTCTCTTCTTCCAATATCCGTACGCAATTTTCGCACACATTCTGCAACATTACCATGATTTTCAAAGTAATGTCGCAATATTTCCCAGCGTTGTTCAAGCGTATACACAACCATATTCGTTCAGCGGAAGGATAAAACTAATTATCTGTGAAATCAGACATGAGCTAAGTGTTACCATTCACGAAATAAGCACTAGTTGAAAAAAAAAAAAAACGTTAGATGGCGGACCCTTTATTATGCGACCTTAAAATCGGTAAAGAAGCGATGTGTGTCGATCTGTAATTCTTGGGTTTTCTGTGAAATACTAAGTAGTGTGAATATTGTAGACTTACCAGGCCTCAAACTGAATTGACATGAGTGCACATGAGACGCTTTGAGACGTTTAAACAATGAGTCAGACAAGATCTTTTACGTAATGCAAAGGAGACTGGATCAGGCAAACGATGCTGAGATTCCAATCATCAGGTATAATTATGGTCCTATTACAGGACTATAGCTCGGCACATAGAACGTCCGACAAACCTGTTATACTTAAGTTCAGATGTTGCTATCTTTGCTTTTTGGAAGGAAATGTTTCGTTCTGCCTGGTGGTCCCCGTCATTTACCAGTGCTAAAGTAATTCTTCCGTATCCTCAGCAAGAACTATTATTACTAAATTTCCTTGTTCATTTCTACAAATTTCTGCTTAGGTTTATTTTTTCGTTTTACCTTTTTGGAGTAGCGCCTCTTCATTTCCGCTTTCACACGACTTTCATGGCTTTCTGATTTTTTGCGTGTAGAGGGCACCTGTCATAGTGCGATAGAGTTAAGATATACATACGTGTACGTATGTATGTATGTACCTTTTATAGATGGACATGAAGCAATACGACTCTAACTTTACGGTAGGAATTGAACATGTTCAGTTATTATTGCGCTGCGAGTTCTTTTGACTTCCAATCTAGCTATCCCAAAACAAGAGGTTAGGACCGAAATTAACTTTTCTGAGTGGTCGGACTCGGTTTTCCAAGTCTTTTCTTCTACTGCAACATAGTTTTGGATTCAAACACTTTCTTTTTCCATTCCTTAATTTTTAGTTCTACCCTTAACCTGTTAAATATCATAACAAGAAAACGTAAAATAAAAATAGAAGTGATAATCCTTGTAATATTTTTTGCCGGCATTTTTAGAAATATATACAAAAATTTAAATCTTATGAATTTTTACTATTATTTTGTTTTTGGAAAATATATTATCTTAGAGACAAAGGAAAAATAAGAAAATACTAATAAAAAATTTAAGTATTATTGTCATAAAGTTAATCAGTAATGCTATCTGTTTTTTGTACATAGAAAATAAAATAATAAAGCCGATTAAAAAGTAAAACAACAACAGAGAAACAAAATTTTGCACATTGATCTCAACTGAGTGGGATCTGCTATTCGATTTAATTCAATTCCGCTATTTAAGGACCGCACAAAGTTTGCTATGATTTTATTCAACAAAACGTTCTCCAACAAATTCGCTCTAACTGCTCCAACAGTCTTTTCAGACAAACAGTATATCTATCCTTACTCCTGCAGCCTTTTATTTAAGCTTTGCTATTTTTCTTCTTGTCTGGCATAACAACCATCGACCGGTTGCACTCCCTCTAAATTTCTGTGCCGTTCACCTCTGCTCGGCGCACGATGATGCCAATAAGAAACACCAAGTACGTACAGATCACCGTCGACTTGGTCCTTTCACAGGAGATTTGGACGTCCGAAAAGAGTTCCTTCTTGGCAGGAGCCTATTTGTACATTCACTCAACATGACCTTATCTTATCATATGCCAATATGGACATATGTACATCCATTACAGCCCGTGGTTTCATCTAATAAGGTATGCGTCGTTAACGCAGATGGGACAGTATCGTGCGAAGAATATCCCCCTCGAAAGCCTCTAAAATTCATTCGTTATTATTCGGAATTATTAACGGCTCAATGCCGAAAGATGGCCATACTATTCAATTGCCAATTGGCATCATTTATTTTTCTCTGGGTATCAAGGCTAACTCTTATTGTGGGTGTTGCTGCTGAATAAAAATTAAACAAAATCCTGTACCATTATAGTTGTTCTCAGTAACATCTTGTCCAAGAGGATGCGACGCAATTCTTCCTCTTTATTAATACAGGGTCTTTCAGCTTGTGCTGAAACCAACTCGATGCGATTCTCATGTCTCATTCTAACTGTCCTTTCAAAAAGTATTTACTCTACATTTTCAACTTACTCTCGACCCAGATTTCAAACTATTATAGACTCTACAGAGTCGTCTTACACGTTTAAATAATTTTCGGGTCTTTCGGGTCTCCTACCACTAAACGATTTCTTCACACTCGTAGTTTTCCACCTTTTTTTTCTTATTCGAGGGACTCAATGTTTCTCTGCTCTTTGTTCATAGAGTTGACGAGAAGTTCTGATCCTTCTCGGCAGCGCCGTATGTGCCTGCATTAATCAAATCAAGTGCGATCCGGAACATCAGATTTGACATCTTTAATATCTGTAATCACTGTTGGGTCCTTGAATTGCGCAATCTGTCTATTCTATAAAACAAAGTATGCTCAATTTGGTTAATGGTTTCTTGATACAGCTCCAGTCGCAAACAAGTAAGAACTTGACTCAAATATTCTATTGCTTGAGGGACTCCTAAGTTTTTAATTTACAATACTTTAGAAAGCACTATGGTGATTAGTTATTTTGAGGAAGAAGAAGAAGAAGACACTAAGCAGCGTCAAATTGGCGACGCACGCCAAGTGCTGTAACTATGACTGCACTGCACATCAATTTTGCTTATTTTACATCATCGTAGTAACCACTGAATATTGAACTGGGAAAAAAGGCGATCCTACACTGTTGAGTGTTGGGTCAAAAATAACTGAACCGCAGAAAGTGGACGTAAGCCGGATGAATTCATGCGATTGAATCAACGGTTTCATTTACCGGTAGCATGGCAATATGAACATTTTCAACGTCTGAAGTTATAGTCCTTAAGGGTCTGTATGTGACTGAACAGCTACTACAGGCCCACGACTGCTAGAAAAGCTGAAAATATGGTGCGATGCGCCAGTCAAAAACGAAATGAAAAATTGTAACATACTCGTAAATTTCGGTGCCTGCAATAGCAAACAGAAGCAGCGTCTATTTGGGTATTAATTAAGACTAAATTCGGCAGCTTCACCCTGATATTTCACCATGCTATCTGTATCGCAAGGACACCAGCAAAAAAAAAATAATGAGAATGGTTTTTTATACTAAATATACTAAATATATGCGCGGTATCTAGACCATTGAAAGACACCGATAAAAAAAAACTCGATATTTTAACTGACAAAAATGCTTAGATTGCGCCTAACACTTAGGCAATAAAAGACTCGACCCTTTTTTTATAATTTATTGCGTTCACTTGTGGTCACAAAAGCGTATTGAATTTTTCTGCTGCTGCTGCTTCGATGAAACCTTCTTCTTTCCAGCTGATTGCGGTTGACATGATTCGCCTGGTCATTGACCCCTTTGATTGCGGATCTCCCAATTAAAAGAACAGCTGTCTATACCGCTCCATTGTTTCCGCCCTCGTGTAGTTTTGCATTGCTCTTGCCTTCAACACTTGCATTAATCCATACATAAAGGCGCATCGCTCTCCGATGCTTTGTGCATGGGTGAGTGGGAGGAGTTTGCTGATTGAAACAATGCATTTTTGCTGTTGCCGATAAATCTTTGTGTGTTGTTTATATGCGTTGGCCTCGTTTCTAATTTCCTGATCGCCCAATTTGGGGTATGTTAGCGAAAGTCATTTTGCCGTCGGCAAATTGAGGATGAAAAAAATGCAATCCAGCAATTTGGATCTTCTGGCTCCATGTTGCGTTGCAACACTATCACAAGAGAAATATGCGAAACAAATTGTGGAAACTCTCAAGTACCCAAAGTCACAAGTCTGTTCAACTATAATACATATTTGCATACGTTGATAACTTCACATCAGTAGTAGAACGGAGTGAAATAGAACCCACAGAAGAGGGTTAAGCTGTAAATGAGGGAAAACTTGAAAAAAGAAGGAACGCGTATAAACATCGCAAAAAATACATAGTTATAATTGAAGTAAAGGGTAGGATATTTTCAAATAGTTCTGTTATTTATGAAAGCTCTTGCTATTACATGGTTTGTTTGATCGATCGAGAATCTTCAATTCAACGTCGATTGTAGCAATTTTGCACAAAGATCTCATACACCCATATACACATGTACGAGAATAAGATCCATCTGGTGCAAGATCTAATGCCACTAGCGTGTAACATGAGCTGGCGAATCGGGCTTATCGGAAAATCGTGTTTAGTGACGGAACTCACTTTTGACGCAACCGGCTCGTGAAAAAAGCGAAACTGTCGTTTTTCGCGATAATCCGGGAAAGATTAATGAGACTCAATTATCGGCAATGTATTATCGAGCAAATGATGACTGAATTGATAACTCTCTGTGGAGCCGTTGAATTATGCAAATTTTTCAGGCTCTCGAAGCTTGAGACTGAGCCTGAAATTCTTCGAAAGAGCGAACCAAAATTCAACCGACAGGATGCGTTTCGTCAAAAACAGCCGAGGAATGAATTATCGAATTATGAATTCGAGTTCATAACATAATATCATAAGCACTTCTCTATAATGAGTAAAGGTTTTTGATTCAAACTCAATTCCAATATATAAACAAAAATCGCTGCAGCTCTTTAGAAAAAGCACAAGATTCTTCGAAGATTTTTTTCCAAACGCATTTATGTACGAGGGGCGTTCAACATATTCTCGGTATCGGGGTGAAGCTGTGGTTGTATATATAAATTGACTTATTTATCAAGTAATACTACTATTTTAGTGCATTCATGTAAGATTTCATATAAATGTGATTATTAATTCGCGTTTTATCTCTAGTTAAACAGAATCATAATGGCAACTGAGACGATGATGGTGAAAATTGAGCATCGCGCTGTAATTAAATTTCTCACTAAGCAAGGAAAAAGTCAAAAAACTATTCATGAAGAGATGGTGGCTGTTTACCAGGGTTCCGCACCTTCATTATCAACTGTGCAAAAGTGGTCAAGTGAGTTCAAGAGAGGCAGAGAGAGCATTGAAGACGACCCCCGCTTCGGCGCCCCAGCTACTGCTTGTACGGGAGAAAGCATCAAAGAAGTCGAAAAACTTGTTCTTGAGGATGCCCGAATAAAGGTGAAAATGATGGCAGAGATCACCAAGCTTTCAATTGGTACCATTCACACCATTCTTCATGACCATCTTAACCTTTCAAAGGTCAGTGCAAGGTGGGTGCCACGAATGCTCACAGCGCCTCAGAAAAAAGTGAGAATCGCATGCTACAGAGAGCTTTTGGAGATGTGTAGTGAGAACGCGGACGGTGTTATGGATCGAATTGTTACTGGGGACGAAACATGGGTCCACCACTATGACCCTGAAAGCAAAAAAGAGTCCATGCAGTGGCATAAAAAAGGAACAGACCCCCCGAAGAAGTTCAAAGTCACTCCGTCTGCCGGGAAGCTCATGGCCACAGTTTTTTGGGACTCAAAGGGAATCTTGCTCATTGAGTACAAAAAAAAGGTGAAACCATCAACGCCACATCCTACGCTTCCACTTTGCATAATTTGCGGGAGGAAATTAAAAAGAAAAGACGGGGTAAACTCGCAGCGGGTGTGTTGCTTCTTCATGACAACGCTCCTGTTCACAAGGCGCGAGTTTCCAAGGCTGCTGCTCGAGATTGTGGTTTCGAAGAAATCCAACACCCACCCTATAGTCCAGACCTTGCCCCTAGTGATTATTTCCTGTTTCCGGATTTGAAAAAATGTCTTCGTGGAAAAAGATTTTCGGATGATGAAGAACTCAAGTCGGCAATAAATGGGTATTTTGCAGAGAAAGAGGAAATTTATTTTTTTGAGGGTTTAAAAAAGCTTATCTCAAGATGTAACAAATGCATTGATGTTAGGGGAGATTATATTGAAAAATAAAAACAATTTAAATTGAATTCGCATTTTCCTTCATATCGATACCGAGAATATATTGAACACCCCTCGTATGTATATGTAAGAGTATGTAAATGCAGCCAGCATTAAGAACCGAAGACCAAAGTACTACCAATATGCCATCAGAGACGCCGTAACTGATGTGCTGGGTTTAATCCAGTTTAATCCAAGCACCACCAAAGAATCCCTGGTTTTATGAAGAATGTCGGCAACCACGTGCTGCTAAACAAGAACCGTACAAAGCGGTGCTGCAACGAAGGACAAGAGCCGCTCGTGAGCTCTACCAGCAAAAGAGACGGGAAGAGCATCGACTTCTCCAGGAGAAAAAAAGAGCGCGAGAAACACGTGATCGAAGATATCGAGAGTTTGTACCCTACGAACACCTCTACGTTGCTATATGTAGACGGAAACCTCCAGGCAAAATATATTATTCAACGACGATAGCTAAAACGTCCATTCACTTGACCAAAACGAAGTAATGATAACAATATCTAATCTTAAATCGAACAAAGCTTTTCGAAGCGAAGACTTACCGGCCGAGGTATTCTAAACTGATCTGGTCAGAAGAGTTTCTGTCTGATGAATAGAATCCACAAATCAGGAGTCAAAAAAGGAGACCCCCTCAACCGTGCCAACTATAGTTATAAGTCTCCTCAACAATGCGTACCGTTCGTCAATAACCTGATTGGCCTCTATCAATAGTTTTAGGCCAGCAGAGTCCACAATCGACCAATTTTCTCACTTCCGCAGTTCCTTGAAAAAAAACTCAAGAAGTCCAAATCGATAACCATCATCCTTTCATGGATTTTAAGGCCGTATATGACAGCTATAGAGACGAACTATACTATATATATAGAGCCATGCAACCCTTCCAAACTCCTCCGTCTGTGAAGTATGATGATCGGTAAGGTCAAGGTCGGTAACGACTTAACCGAGACGGTTTGATGTCAAAAAAGGTTTTAGACAAAGTAATCCGCTGTAATGTGACTTCTTTAGCATTACACTTCAATGGATTGTTCGGAACTCACAAGCCAACACCAGAGGTACAATCTTTCAAGTCTGTGCGGGCTGTCACCGGTATGCTCGACGAATTGGACAGTCAGACTATCACAGTCGATAGCTATAACTTCGAGGTAGTAGGAGACTTTGTCTACCTTGGCTATGCTATCAATTCTGGCGACAACAAATAAAACGAAAACCATCTCTTGTCAATAGTTGTTTCTTCGGAAGAAAGCAATTGAGTAATAAGGCGGTATTCCGAAGAACTAACGAGATCTATATAAGATCTTGCTCATCCCAGTCCCACTTTATGGCGCTGAAGCAAGGACTCTATCAAAAGTGGACGATCCCGTTTGCGTTGATGTCATTTAGTCTAGACCTGGTCAGAAAACTGCGCATTAGTCGCCTGAAATGGTTGTGACATGCAGAGCGAATGGACACAAAACAGCTTAATTGACTCGCATAAGTAGAAGCAGACCTTAGCCGATTTGGGGTAAGCAACTGCAAGCATTTAGCTTAGTACCGAGCTGGTTTGAGAGGTCTGTTATTTGAGGTCCCCCGAACTCTAACGTCACCTAAGTATCTAACTAGGCATAAACTGAGGTGGAGAACAAAAAGAGGATCAGTGGTTCACTGCTTGGTCCAACCAAAGCGTCTGATTAAAAAATAGTACTCAAAATTTGCAAACACAAGCTATGTATATTCTATTTAAATAAGTCAAAACAGCAACCAACATAATAAACACTTAAAACGGAATAATCTTTAAAACAGCTTCGAGAAAAAGTCCATAATCCTTTCCCGCAGAGAAGTTCCACACTTGGGCACATTTGCATTAGTAAACTTGTAAGGCTCCACTTTTTTATGACCGTCAACTTTCGAATCATCTAAATCGTCGAATTTAACTCGCTTCCGAGGAAGAGTACCGGATTCAGCAGGCAAACAGTTTTCCTTTCCGACAACAGGTACCACCCAACTGCTATTACCACTCTTATTACTTCCACCACTAGAGCGCAGGGGATATAAAATATCTCTTGTGCTTCCACTTTTACCATCTACTGATTCGCCAATAAAATCTTGCCGCGTTATTGTCGATGGAATAGTGGAATCAACAGTTTGTGCTCGAAAATATGATTTGGTTCCCGAAAAATGAGTAGCGAATCCATACGTTGGATCGTGATCCTCCTTCTTAGTTACAATCGGTTTGGTTTTCTTCAAAATGCTACGACGACGAGGAGCGGAAGGTTTTTCTGTTGAAATATTTTTCTTCACTGTGGTTAGTCGATTTTTGTAGACTGGGAATTTTGGTGGTGTTTTTGGTTTTTTAAACTTATGATCGTCCTTTAAACGGGGAAAGCACGAAGATTTCCCATCGCTGTCGTCTTCAGAATCAGTGCCGCGTTTATTGCGGAACACTGTTTCATAATCCTGTAGGAGATCAAGATGATCATGAGGGTAAACAATGGAAGACTACTAGGCAAACTTACACATTTACGTTTGTTTGGGCTTACGATATAATCGGTGTCAAAGTTTTTGATATCTTTCTTTCTGAAACGGAATGTCGATTATATTAGGGCTCTTTTTGAATTCTGTATGTTACTCACCTGATAGGCGTCCTTTTACTTGATTCCTTGCGAAGAGTTTTTCTGCACATAATGTGTAGATCAATAGCATCCTTAATAAATGCAACCCAAGTTCGACCCAAGTGTAAATCGTTCGTACAAAAAATAATTCCATCTCCCTGACAGGTGATTTTAAAGCTTCCTGGAAACATTTCATAGACTTTGCATTTCTTCAGAGGAAATATACAGCAGCACTCGAGAGAGTTCTCTAGAACTGTGTCCTTCTGACGATCCTTTAGAACTTTGCAGTACATAAAAATGTCGGACATCAGGACGCAGTAGCGCTTGATTTCGTCTCCCTTGCGATTGACTTTGTTGAGTGCACCCTCTTTGATCACCTTTCGACTGGG
Organism: Volucella bombylans; assembly: GCA_949129095.1. Lineage (NCBI taxonomy): Eukaryota > Metazoa > Arthropoda > Insecta > Diptera > Syrphidae > Volucella > Volucella bombylans. Next base: position 120,497,655 of record OX422142.1, on the reverse strand, counting down.
TTTCACAATATTCGGAGTACGATTGACTAGGGAATTCTGAAGATTGAGCAGCTTCTGTGTGACTTCTTGATCCTCGATACAGGAGTTGATGTGTGCAACAGTGCTTTCGACCAATTTGACTGATTCTAAAATGATTTTGTTAGTTCGAGTCCAATGTCAATGCCAATTAGAAGTAAGCCGACATCTTCTTACCTTTAAGCAACTTAAAATCAGCATCAGCTGGACTAGTATAGAGTAGAACCTGCTCCAGGAGCAGCTTGTACCTGGGCACTCGTTGAATTGGCACAATCATAAGCGAATTCAATTTTCTCTGCACCTCTGGACGAGATTCGGTATTCTCAAGAAACTTTCGAAAAATCGGATTGTTACTGATCAATTCTTGAAGAATCAAAAGTCCATTCTTATAGTCAAAGGCGTAGACAGAGTATAGCTTGAAGAATGGTGCCATTTTGAGGAATGCCTGAGCTACATTCTCGCGATTTCGTTCTATTTCCCTCAAAAGTTCGCCATTTAAATTGTAAATCATTTCAATTTGTCCAAAGATTGTCGTATGGCATCCATCACTGATGACTCCTTGTTCCTTAAGAGGAATTATAAAGAATTCCATGAGTATTTCTAATTGTTTGAGGTAGGTCTTTTCAGAGTTGACTATTTCTTGGATTGCTTGCAATCGAAACTGCTTACGCTTGTCGAGATCTTCGTTAACATATGGAGTTACACGATCTAGCAAAGAACAAACTGGAACAGAGCGTTATTTAGGGATAATAATGATTTTCTGTAATCAAATTACCTCGCTTCCTTGTTTTTGCTGTGAGTAGATTCCGTTCGTTGAGGACTTGTTTGAGTTCTTTGCTAAAAGTCAAGGGTGTATGGAACTCAGGCTCCGGGGTACTAGACAGTCGACGCTTCGTTGGGGTATGGTACATCATAAAGTTCTTGATTTCAAACAGCAGCAGCACTTATAAATTAGCAAACTACAAGCCCACCAAAATGTTAACAAGTTTGAATAAGCAAACAGACGTTGCACCTGTCTTTAAATTTGTGACAGTTGATCAAAATCAGGTTGGACAACTAAAGAAGTTAAAAAATGGACGTGTGCAGCGAAAAATGGAAAAGGTGGATGGAAAAAAAATTAAAAATTAAAGTGCGTTTAACATCGTAAATAACAACATATATATACGAGTATTAAGCCAGGATCTAGCGATAGAACAGAAAAAAATCATTTTGGGAAAAACTGGAGACTCAACACAAAACCACACAGCAATTGCGATGGAATAAAATTACTCAAAGGTCTACACAGGCTACTTATGTATGAACAATGTATGAACAATGTGTGCACCAACCGCAGCACTAGAGGTTTTACGGAAACTCTTTACCATTTTTTGAAGCAATGGCTCATGCCTATACACTTATCACAATGAATGAAAATAGCTCCAAACTAATCCGTTCGAACCTTGTACAGGAATTCGGAAGCAACGAACTACTTGGAATCGCACTTAAGTACAAGCGTCTGAAAATTTATAACATCAGTCACAACTTTAAAGTAACATTTCCAGAACGACTGAACTGAAAACAGAAGAAACCTAGATTCGCTGAAGTTTCTCTAGTGTGGTACACGATGAACAATTTGCATAGGATGGAGTTGGACTGTCCACCCAATCTTGCCTCTGCATAACAATAGACTGTAGCACCTTCATTCTTCGACCCGAAATACATGCAAAAGTGCACTGCATTAGAGAGAACTTAAGCAGTTAACTGAGTTAACGAGCAAACAATCCCCCTTAATATTTATGATGCTAAGACTACTCGCAAAGACTGCTCTCAAAAATCAAAGATCAACTTCATAAAAATTGCATCAATATCTGCCTGAAATCTAGGTACTCCATTACTGGATGCAAATTGAATGAATAGGGAGTCCAATAACTTGTTACCGAAAACTTCACTTAAAACAAAAAAAAACGCTTTTACAATTACGTATAAGTCAGATACTCACAAAAACCGTATTTCTAACATCTACGTCTTCTAGATAGACCTTACTATGAGGCAAAAGACATTACTGCTATTATACTCAAAGTCTTAACCGTTGTAAATATGGATGAACTCTAACTCTAAGTTTTAATGAGGCCGCAGTGATAAGGATGTCAAATCTCACCTCTCAAATAATCTACATTAATCTACCATTTATTGCATTTAGCACCTGTTATCTGTGGAAACACGCAGGAATTCAATTGAACTGCAAAACACTTATAAAATTGAACATACTCCACTTTCAAGTCCAAAAAAATCAGGAAATCGGAAATTTGGAACACTGAAATATTATTTGTAAGTCCATAGTCTCAACTTAACGTGCAAATCCCTTAGTGCTTAGAAAATTAACTAGGAAGTACGTATTGAAGAATCACTGTCTTACATTTATTAAAAAAAAAACGTTAACAGGAAAAAGGAACCCGACACTCTTGATAATGTATACCCCGCACAAAGCTGTAACTAGCAAACTAGCAAACTAGCAAACTAGCAAACTAGCAAACTGGCGTATGGAAGTCGGCTGGTGTGCTAAAATCTACTAGCATAAGCTCCGAAGGAATAACCGGTTAGACATATGTGAGAAGTTTTCTGATGTAGAAAAAAAAAACGGAAACCGAAATGCAAGAGAACGGTCTGTCTACAAAATGATGTGCTACGTTTTTTGAATGATACCAGCTAAAAACCTGAATAGTACGCGTATCAAATGCTTTTAACTGGCTTTCCAACAAAGAAATAGCCGATAGTCTGTTCTAAAATAGAACACAGAAGTGCAATAACTTCGTAAATAAACAAGAAGGTATCTTTTTACTTGGTTCTCTGTCTGATCGATCAGTCATCAGACTGTTTAGTCATTTGGGAAAATGCTATTTTAGCAGGAATCAGCAAATCCAAAGTAAACTTTGTCTGCTCACTTTGGCTGCACCTAGAATAACTGCTGAATTGCTGAGAATCAGCCAACATTGAAGGAGTTATTTCATCATAGTTAAAGAGTTGTATTGCAAATGTACCAATTTTGGTGTAGAGACGTTAAAAATAAATTAAACAGCTACTTAATTCGTACATGACATTGAACGATGTCTTAGAACATCATGACAGCAATACTCTTTTTGGTACTAAATGTCAAATGTGACAGTAGTGAAGAAGTTGTTTTCGTTGTTCGGAAAACCATGCACAAGTTTCCAACTGCCGATCTCCTGGCAGACCTGTCGCTCCAGAAGTTCAAGTCGTTGCCCAAATCAGGTAAACCCACTGCAACCGAATGGACGGTGTTGTCTTCCATAATCCAATTCGACAGTTCAACAGGTGAATCAAAAGTTGTTGCTCTTGGTACTGGAACAAAGTGCATTGGTCAGGTGAAGTTGTGTCCGCTGGGACTGATCTTAAACGATTCACATGCTGAAGTCTTAACAAGACGAGCATTTCTTCGTTACCTACTTCATCAACTGATGACCGGTGGTGCGATTTTTACGCATGATGAGCAACAAAGTGTGTTTAGCGTTAGAGATGACTTAAGCTTCCATTTCTTCAGTACGCAAACGCCCTGTGGAGACGCTTGTATTGTTTCATCAAATAATTTTGACGAATCACCTGCCAAACGAGCAAAGTTAGACAACCTGTGCTGTGATTCTGATATTGGACATGTTCTGAATGTATCTGCGGTGTTTACAGGAGCAAAACTAATTGGCAGAACAAATCCCGATCCAATGCATCAGGCTGTAGGCGCTCTTCGAACAAAACCTGGCCGTGGAGATCGTACACTTTCAATGTCGTGCAGTGATAAGCTGTCGAAGTGGAATATTCTTGGTTTACATGGCGCTTTCCTAGATATAGTGCTCGAGAAACCAATATTCCTTAAGACTTTGAATTTCTCATGTGAATTTGACATGGATTCGATGGTTAGAGCAATTTATGGAAGGTGGCAGGGCAGAGTATTTGATAGCAGCCGATTTAATGCACAAAAACCAGAAATTCGAAGATCTACTAAGTGCGCTTTCGAAAATTGTAAAAACGAAACCAAGAGCCCATCGCCAAATGGACTGGTTTGGTGTGACATACCTGAAGATAGAGGGTGAGGTGCACGACTTTCTCACTGTAAACATTTAATTCAACATGTGCTTTGTTTTTTATAGATCCTATGAAGTCTCAGTAAATGGAAAGAAACAGGGAATCACTAAGAAAGCACATCATTTGAAGAAGTCGTCGTTGAGAATCAGTAAATCTCTACTCTTTGAGGAATTTTGTGAATTCCTCCAAGCAAATCCAAAAGTTCTGGAGAAACTTGAACTTAAACCAGGTGATTTCGAAAGTGTTTCCTACGGAGATCTTAAAAGATTGTCTAAGCAGTATCATCAAGCTTGGAATATACTTAAGGACTCCTACTTCAAACAATGGACGAACAAGCCGGACCATCTGTTGAACTTTAAGCTTCAGCACAATAATAAACAAAGCTGACAACTTGGACGGATTGTTGTTTATTTCTCTCTTAAGCTATTTAGTTTGTCCATGAAATTGCTGATGGATTTTTCACAGAGATCATTTGCCCAGTGTCCGTTGAGCTTGAAATGCGAGCCTATGATCACAGCGTTCGCCTTGTCGTAGTAGTCTCTCAAATTGTTTTTAGTAACACCAGAGCCGATTAAAAGAGGGACATCCACCCTTCCATGGAGAGAATTCAAGTCATTTGGACTGGTTGCATGCCCAGTGGATGTTCCTGCAAATGAAATTCTTGCTTTTAATGGTGTACCAAATGATTGTTGAAACTTTTCAACCTGTTATCACAATTCCATCTGTTAGAAAGAATTCCGCTGCTTTTGCGGTCTCCAGCAAACTTGTATCAGCCGTGATTGAATGGGAGCTGTGCTTCTTTTTCAAATCGGTAAAAACAAGAACTGAATCAGCATCGATTTGACGGCGATAACGTAAAATATCTCCAGCACATGCGTCTGTATAACCTTCGTCTGCTACATGGCCGAAAACAAAGCCTTCTGATCGTATGTATTGCAGATCACATGCCTTGGCAATTGCGAGCGCATGTTTATTGCCACACGCCAGGACCTTAAAAATGTGGGACGAATCATTATTTAAGTTTGACAGTGGGTCTCAGAGGGGATTCACTTACTTGAATACCACAAGGCATTGTTTTGGGAATTATTTTTCGGATTTCTGTAGAAATTCTAGCCATACATGCGATGGTTTCTGGGCCTAGTTGTTTCTCCTGTACGTAGGGTATGTCATGCATGTTTTCAATTAGAACGGAGTCCTGCAAAGAAGAAGTGTTAACAAGGATGCGGCTTTTAAAGTTTGATCTTACTAGTTGCTGCTTAGTATAAGTATTAGCTTCATCTTTTGCTTTCTCAATGATATGATTGAAGTTGCCGGCATATTTTGGTGTGCCTACGTTAGATCGGTATATAACTTGATTGCATGTGTTTGAGACGCGGGTTCATACCTGGTAAAGCTTCAATATGTATCATGCCAATCACATTACACTTAGTGTGGGTAAACACATTCAAAAAACGTTTCATGATCACGACAGTCTTTGGATTGTCAATAACTGTCAGCTGTTCAAGGCGATCGACTAACTAGCTCTGTTCGCTCAGTTTGCAAAAACGTCTGTTGGCGCGATTCGGCGACAACCAGACTAATTTTCGTAGCAGCTTTTCAAAGCAGCTTCAAAACAATTTAGTCTTCTTTTGTAATTCACAATTAATTCGCAATTAGTATTAAATTCTGTGATTTTATACTTAGCCAATTTATGAGACTATTGGGTACTTAATATGGTATGCAATAGTAAAAGGCAAGTGGAAAATTGACAAGTGGGAGATGACAGGTGGGAAATTAAGGATGGGAAATACGATCTTAAGCATAGGGTGTATCTACATATATCTGAAGTGCATTTACACTCAGGAATAGCACCCAGTGCTATTAACACTCCCCCCTGGTAGTTTCACCCGTGAGCATAGGTCTTTGTTTAGCTTGGACATCTAGGACTGCCAATTTAACTGCAGGTCTTTCATATACTCCGCTCCGCGTTTGGACAATTGCGCTTCGAACTTGACCGTCTTTGGATATCTTTGCCTGAACGACTTTACACTTTAGCCAACAGTTTCTGGGGCTGTTTGGATCTACAATGACAACTATGTCACCAACTTCAATGGGCTTCACAGGCGCAAACCATTTTGTACGGCGTGTTATCGTAGGAAGATACTCACTTACCCACCGTTTCCAAAAGTGACCCGCAAACTGCTGCGAAGAAAGCCAATTTCGTTTGACTACCTTTATTTCATCGTTAAACACTGCAGGTGGTTTTTCTCCATTCGATGAACCTAAGAGGAAGTGATTGGGAGTGAGAGCTTCATCATTCTCATGGTCGATGGGTATATACGTCAACGGGCGTGAGTTGACAATATTCTCTGCTTCTGCCAGCATGCTTCTGAGTAGTTCGTCCGTAGGGTGTCGACTAGGCATTATTTCACGGAGCACGGTTTTTATCGAGCGTACTAGCCTCTCCCAACTGCCCCCCATATGCGGTGATCCGGGTGGTGTAAAATTCCATTTAGTGGTAGTTGAAGTGAACGCTTCCATTAGTTTACTTTTATTGACATGTCGTAAAGCTTAAGCTTGTCTTAACTCACGTTCAGCTCCGTGAAAATTTGTCCCGTTGTCGCTATGAAATTCGATGGGCATACCGCGTCGTGCGACAAAGTTCCGAATAGCTAGAATGCAGGAATCTGATGTTAAGCTGTGCGCGACCTCAATGTGAACCGCTCTTGTAGTAAGGAAGGTCAGGAGAACACCCCACCTTTTGTCCGTTCTACGCAGGACCGCTACATTCATCGGTCCAAAGTAGTCAACTCCAACAAACGAAAACGGTCGAGAAAATGATGCTAGCCTTGCGGGTGGGAGTTGAGCCATGATTGGGGCTTGCGGCTGCGCGCTGGTGTTCTTACAATACTGGCAGGTACGCTTGACTTCGCTTAGAGCAGCTCTCATTCGAGGGATGTGGTATTTTTGCCGTAACTCATTGATTACTGTTTCATGGTTTTTATGTTTGTATCGACAGTGGTAGTGCATAACGATTAGATGTGTTACTCGATGAGTTCGCGGAAGGATTATTGGGCGCTTTACGAAGTCACTTACTCCTTTGCAATGATTGATTCTTCCGTTGGCTCGGATCAAACGGTTGCTGTCCAAAAATGGGCATAAGTTAAACAGGGGACTACATTTTTCAACTGTTTGCTTGGTTGATAAATCAGCGATTTCTTCCTGGTAGGCACTCGCTTGTGCTTCCCGGACTAATACGTTTTCGGCCATTTGAAGTTCGGTTTGTGATAAGATCTTGAGACTTTTTCGGCCTTTCTGATGTTCGTGATTTCTTGCGTTAGTAATAAACCGAAGGACGAAAGCAGTACTTCTCAGCAAACGATTCCAGCTTGAAATATCCTTGCAGCGAAAAATGTCTTCCCGACTGTGGATGTGGTTAACGAAGTGTGTTTTCAGCTCCTCTGCAGTGGAGTCCTCGGAGCGTTCTTCTTGTGGCCAGTCATCCGTAGATAGTTTAAGAAATGCAGGTCCTGTGAACCATCGGCTAGACGTGTTAAACTCTGGTGGTTTCTGCCACTTAGTTCCTTCGTCAGCTACGTTCATCTTGGTCGGAATCCATCGCCAGTCCTCTACTTCAGTAAGTCCCAAAATCTCGCTAACCCGAAAGGCCACGAATTGTTTATATTTCCGGTGGTCCGAACGAAGCCAACTCAAAACGTTTTTGGAATCCGACCAGAAGATTCGTCGAGAAAATTTAATGGTGTGTGACTCTGCAATATATCTAGCAAATCTGGCACCAAGAACAGCAGCTTGTAACTCGAGACGAGGAATGGATAAACTCTTGAGTGGTGCAACTCTTGTCTTTGCTCCGATCAACGCACACTCGACCTGGTTGTTGTTTGAGGTTCTTACATACGCCACTGCCGCGAAACCATTCTCACTGGCGTCTACAAACACATGAAGCTGTCTTTCAGACAAACCCTTTATTGCACTGCTGGTGTAGCATCTGGGAATTTGCAGGGTTTTTATTAATGGAAGGCAACGGATCCATTTTAGCCATTTTTCGTGCTCCCTATCCTGAATTGGTGTATCCCAGTCAATGTGTGTTCGCCAAATGTCCTGTAAAAGTATTTTTATATACATGAGAAAGTGTGCTAAAAGTCCTAAAGGATCAAAAATGGTCATTAGGACCCTTAGGACCTCTCGCTTTGTGGGACGACGGGTTCCAAAGAGAATCTCACCTTGATTCGGACTAGTGGTAAGATTATAGGTAAAACAGTCGGAAGAGGTACACCACCACATTCCTAATACCTTTTCTGTGCCAAGATTGACTTCGAGATTTAAATCCATGTTATCAGTAGGGTCAGAGTTTAGTGCCTTTAGCACTTCCGGCGAATTAGATATCCAGTTCCTAATGTGGAAACCCCCTTGTTGATGGATGTAGCGAATATCTTTGGCCAACTTAATGGCATCCGCCACTGTCGCTACACTGTCCATAAGGTCGTCAACGTAGTGGTTGTGTCTAATGGAACGGACTGCTCGTGGGAATTTATCTTCAAAGTCCTCGGCGTTTCTGTTCTTAATAAACTGAGCGGTGCAAGGAGAGCATGTAGCTCCAAAGGTCATGACCCTCATGGCATAAACATCTGGGGCACGATCAGCTTGATCGCTCCACAGGAATCTTTGAAAGTGTTGATCTTCCTTCCGAATTAAGACTTGACGGAACATTTCCTGGATGTCCCCGCATATAGCTATTTGTTCCTCCCTAAATTTATAAATTACAGATATTAGCGATGTAAGTTGATCCGGGCCCTTCAGTAACAATGAATTTAGAGAGACACCTTGGACTTTGGCTGCGGCATCCCAAACGATTCTTAACTTTCTCGGCTTATTTTTATTGTATATGGGAAAAATCGGCAAATACCAAGAACGATTACTTCTTCCACAAATTTCTTTGGACGAGAGTTTGCGTGCATAGCCCTTGACGACGTACTCCTCTATTTTTTTGTAAGTTTTTCACGTAAGTTCGGCTCTCTCAGCATTCGTCTATGCAGGCACACAAGTCGTTTTTTTGGCCATCGGGAGACTATCCGGGAGATTAAACTTGTCGAACTTCCAAAGCAGCGAGGTTTCAAAGCGGCCATTCTTACGAACAGTGTGAGTAACTAGGAGATCTAAGGCACGCTTGTCATCTACTGGCATTAAAACTTTATCCGGAGAGGATGCTCCGAAGTTGTCGCAGTTTATGAACTCTTTCACCAACTGTACAAGTTCACCTTCATTACATTCACACATATGAAAGCTGTGGTGCTCACTCGCTAGCCCACTCCTTGAAAGTCCTTTGAGACAGCTGCCATGGACGACCCATCCTAGGCGCGTTTTTGTGGCGACAGGTTCATCCACACTGCCCTCTTTACTTTTAAGAGGCAGTCCTAGTTTGGTGTTGTTTAGACCTATGAGTAAACGAGGCATCGCGTTGGAATAGGATTCGATTTCCAGTCCTTTAAGGTGCTCGTATCGTTTTTGCAATACCTTTGAGTTAATTGACTGCAGAGGTAGTTGTAAATTGTCAACGGTGTGAACATCTGTTAGGGAATATTTGACAGCATTTGGAGACACGCCCGAGATTTCCAGTGTCATAACTTCGGACTTATTCTCATACCTATGGGTGCTTCCTGTCCACTTTAAGCAGATTGGCTGTGGTTTCCCTTTAATATCAAGTTGTCGTGCGATATCTTCATCCAGCAGCGTCAAGGAGGAACCGTCATCTAAAAACGCGAACGTGTGGAGTTGAGTGTTGTTTCCATATAAAACCACAGGAACTACGCGGAACAAAGTGGACTTGGAATCGTTTCGGTGGCTATTGCAGTAGTGTTTCTGATGTTTTTGTTCTTCTTTCTTTTCATTCTCCATTCCATAATTGTGAAGTAATCTGTGATGTTTGAATGTGCAGTTGTTTACTCCGCAAACCGACGTCGAAACGCATTTGCTGTTGATATGTTTGCTCAAACACCGGCGGCATAGCTGATGCTCTCTCACTGCTAGCCATTTTGATGTTCGACTAGATTGCTGAAATTGTTTGCATTCAGCGATGGAGGTACAACTGCCGCTGCAAATACAGCATTTTCTCTTCACGGAGGATAGTTCTCTCTTGTTCGCATCAAGTTCAGCAGCGTGTGCATTAACGAATCCTCTATCCCTTCCGCTGTTCCTGTAGCTCTTGGTGGTTGATGTTGATGGGATATTAAGCGGAGTAATGACCCCGTTAGCAGCTTCAGCAATTCGATACATCCATCCACTGAAATGCGAGAGACTGCACTCTGAAAGCGTTTGCTTGTAAATTGCCCAGTTGAGACGAATATCATGGGGCAGCTTACTCTCAAGTTCTTGTAAAAGCGTTGGGTTGTTTAAGTGATAAACCAATCCAGACGCTTCTATCGTCGCACAAAGATTTTGAACTGCCAGTGCAAAGCAAACAATTGAGTCGAACCTGTCAGCTTTTGGTGGTGGCGTTGAGTGAATTTTTTGAAGCACCGCTTGGACAATCATTTCTGGCCTACCGTACAGCATTTTGAGGGTAGCAATCACATGACGTACGCAATCGGGATGCATAAGCAGACTTCTTACAGCATATAAAGCTTTTCCCTTCAATGCCTTTTGTACGCGCATCAGATTTTCCTCATTTGAAAATCCACACAGCTCGGTACTTCGTTTAAAATTTGAAATAAAAAGCGGCCATTCTTCAGGATTACCTGCAAAACTCTGCAGATCGCGAGACATTAGATGGCGCGCAGCTATATTGCTTCTTGATAAGCCGCGGCTTGAGGGAAGAGTTGTGTCAGGTGGATGACGCTGTCCGGGTGGAGAGTATGACGGAATAGGGTTCATATGTTGTTGTTGTTGTCGAGTTTCAGTCATCAGACGATGGGACGTGCGAGTATTGAGCGTGGGTTGTTGTATTACAACTGTCTCTGAAGCCTCATGTTGCTGGCAGGATTTTTCGACTTCGTGGGATCGGAGGCAGGTTTCTGATGTCATTTTTGTTGATTGTGGGCAGTTTTGATTTTGACTTATATCCAACCAATTACTTACTTTTGCCCTTGACACTACAGAATCCCCATCCTCACTTCCTGAGGATTGATCAGCCAACTGAGCTAGGAGTTGATATTTTTTAGCAAGGTACTCACTATCTTCCCTTTCTTTGCGTTCCTGTTGTTCCTTTTCACGTTTTTCTTTCAATGTTCTTTCTTCCTCCAACATTTGTAGCTCTATTTGTAGATGTTTAGCAATAGACTTCTTGGAAGATCGGGAACTTGTTGAGCACTTAGAACTTCTGCCTTGGTTTGTGCCCGGTTTATCGGAGGCGAATACTCAAGCTGAAGACGTTGCGGTATTAGCAGCAGTTGTAGCAAACAAGGAAGTGATTCGGGCGGCACATACAGCTGGAGATGATGCACCACATGCAGTTATTACTTTGGACGTGCATGTGACATTGCAAATGGTAGATGGCAAGGAGCGTATGTCTGCAGTGGTTGTGGTATGTGCAGTGGCAGGGGTTTGAGCGGCGTTCGCGGTTGCAATCACTGCGCTAATATTATGGGCGCTAGCAGATTTAGCAGTTGGTGCTGGTGTCACTTCTGAAAACCATGGATAGGGAATATTCTTACCTGCCGAACACTTTCTGCAGATCCATTCTTCTTCTCGGATGAAGCTATCTACTCCAGCACAAGCGAAGTGGCTCCAGGCGTCGCACTGGTCACACTGAACCATATTTCCCGCGGAGTCCGGTTCATCACAAGCGCAGCAGTTGTAGCTCTCTGATGGTGATGGATTCGAACGTCTTAGTGGAGATCTGGTTACTTTCCCAGAACTTGTGAAAGCCTGTGGAACAGATATCCTCTTGGGCGGCATTTTCCCCCAGCAAGATCAAATTGCTCATTAAATTGTTTTGAAGATTGTTGGCGCGATTCGGCGACAACCAGACTAATTTTCGTAGCAGCTTTTCAAAGCAGCTTCAAAACAATTTAGTCTTCTTTTGTAATTCACAATTAATTCGCAATTAGTATTAAATTCTGTGATTTTATACTTAGCCAATTTATGAGACTATTGGGTACTTAATATGGTATGCAATAGTAAAAGGCAAGTGGAAAATTGACAAGTGGGAGATGACAGGTGGGAAATTAAGGATGGGAAATACGATCTTAAGCATAGGGTGTATCTACATATATCTGAAGTGCATTTACACTCAGGAATAGCACCCAGTGCTATTAACAACGTCATTAAACGTCAAAACTGCAATAATCAATAATTTTTTTTTTTTAATGATAGATCCTTCAACTAGGATAACCTCAAAATCGAGTTATCATTGTTGATAGTTCTTGATATTAATATTCAATATTATTTGGCAATAATAAAATTGAATAAAATTTGACTTGAAAAATACTTTTGTATCATTCAGACTTATTTTGAAACTAACGTACTTCTCCAGCTAGTGCGGTATTGTCTTTCGTCAACTGCTTCCAGTTGCGCACACGAAGTTGGCTGTGGTCACCTTCCACAATTCTCTCGAAAACAATGTTAAACAAACTACATGACAACACATCGCCTTGTTTAAGTTCTTTCTTGACAGTGAAGGTTTCGAATAAGATAGGCGGGGATACAAAAACAACATGGCTCTATAGACCCTGTCATATGCGGATTTGAAGTCAATGAAAAGCTGGTTTTGGGGTTTTTTCGAGAGTGATAATGTTATGGTTCTATTCGTCGGGGATACTTTCATCGACACAGATTTAGAGATCAGCCGATATATCTTCCGTATTCAACCCTGCTGGTTTAAACAGCGCTTCAGTTAGGGCACCGGGACCAGCTGCTTTGTCGGACTTAAGCTTGGAGATTGCTGTCCTGACTTCATTTTGGCATGGTGGATGGAAACGTTGTTTGTCATCATCCCGGTTGCATTGTTCAGTCTGTCTGATGGTATGATGTTATTTGTCATCACCGTTTATCTGCAAGAATAATTTTTCTGGAAAATTTCCTTCTCCATACTTGCAGATTTCTGTTCGGGCTGTACAGCTTTGACATATTCCTATAGTCAATCACGCATAGCGAGCTCAATTCGTCAATGATGCAGCTGCTCCAGCATCTAAAGTCATTTGGATCTTGGAAGTGCGCAAATTGGGCTTGTGTTTAGTTACGAGGCTTACCTTTTTCCGCAAATGGTGTGTGGACAATTAAAAATTTGTTTCTGGAGTGCAGCAAATGCAGGATAATACCCATAAAACTGCACCATTTGTCAATGTTACCTTACAGTCAATAGCCAACGTTGCTGGATAATCTTTAGTGTTTATGTTTTCGGAAATTATGCGATCCCAGCAGAATGGCCTTAAGTGGCATACTGCCCATGGGAGCATTGACTTATTAGGGACTCTATGCCAAGCGTACTTAGGTGGACTTTGTCAATGATGAGAACCGAGTAAGACAGGGCTTATTTTTTCTACATTCTCGAACTATTTCATTCACCTCGTAAGAATATGAAGGTACTAATGTACCTACCGCTTCCAAAAATGTATACCACCATCTGCGTTTTGCTCCATCGCTAGCGTGACATAAGTTTCCATTACTCGAACTCAACTTATTTCCGCTTAAGCCCCGAGAAGAAAATAATTGAAAATTTTTCATCCTCGTCTGGTCCAGAGGTATCATAAGTAAGAGCGCGCGAGTTGACAACGGCTTTTATCTCACCAAATGCTGATTGGAAGGTTCCAATATTTAGGAGCTTGTTTCCCATGATTTTTTCAAGATCTTCTTCACTTTACCCATGAGTCGCACTGCCACCCATGTGTCGGTCGATTGCGGGTTGAAAAACCACATCATGAGCGGAATTGTGAATTTGGGAGCAAGCGCTTTGTTGTTGATTTGTTGGAACTGTTATCATAATGTTTTCGCACCGAGGATAAATCTCCGATGGTTTGCTCTCCTTGCAATGAATCGCTGGATACCTAAGTACTCGTACATAAATCGGTCGAAAATGCTACTTTATGAAGGATTAATCTGTTAATGGGGAAGATGAATAACACCTCACCCCACATCGCTCGGTTTGTCTCCTGTCCTGCAAAACGTGAGTGGCCCTCGAAATGATCCAAGTGGTGCCTAAGGTAGTTGGGCCACCTGAGGGACTGGCTCCACTCTTTATACAGTAAGTAATGGCCACATTTGGATCGAACTGAGCCAAATTAAGCTCGTAATGTGGAGATAACATATTGTCGATCGACATCGCTATACACTCTATTCATAAAAATTGACCACCCTATTTTTCCTTGATAGAAATGCTAGTCATGTCTTCCCTCAAGATATAGGACTCCATTATCGTTCACTTATTTCTTCAAAGAATTCTGGCAAGCAAATGGTGGTGTACCATTCCGAAATAATGGCACGGTTTTTGACATTGCTTCTAAGTGCTTCATGCATGGATAACTTGTGTTGAATTTAGCTAGTCTTGAAAGACCCATAATTTGGACTGCTGTTTAGTTTCGGGCTCGTATGGATAGATCCATGATTCGTCGCCTGTCAAGTTCTTATGTTCAAGTTCTTTTGAAGCACATTTCTTTGGACCCATCAACATTAGCCTTGTTTTGAGCGAATGTCAAAAGGCACTCGTATGACAGAATGTCCCGATCACGTGTAACATTAAAAACGTCATACTTAATGATGCTAATGTCAGATTTTAAATATCTACCCCTGTATTGCTGTATCTCAAAACTTATATAGCAACCCTCGTATTAACTTTTGGTTTCCTCTTGTGATTCCTTGCTACGATCCAGAACGATCCAATGAATCATTGCTATCGCCTCAGAAGGCCGTGAACTGATAAAGGCTGCCTGGAGCTCCAAATTAAAAATGGACATTGGGAGCGATACCTTAGTTTTTGCTCCCTCTAGTGCGCATTGTACTTCATAATCATAGGCGAACCTCAGAAATGCCATCGCACATATTCGTGCATGTTGTAGCATCTTGGATTTTGCACGAGCTCTACAGTCATAGATATGATTTTTACAACGTAAAACACCAGAAAGCTTAGACGATCGCAGAAGGTAAACAAGCTAATGGCACTCTCTCTGCTGATGGCTTTTTCCAGTACGATACCCGAATTAAACCTGTCTGCAACCAGCTAAGGCTGCAGTTCGGTTGGATACAATTTAAATGTCGTGGTGATGAGAGCATCTTACCAATAAGAGTGCCTCTATTTCCTCTTGGACGCTTCGAATTGGGAAGCCTGGAAATAAACAAAGTTAGAACTATGCTGAAGCAATCATTGCACAGATCAACTGCCGTATGGAAAACAAGGCACTTAGTGTGAAGTGTTCAAAGCAGTAAGCTCCAGGGACTAAAATTTAAAACAACAACATCTTTATTCCAATCCGGAGTTCTACTTCGTGTGAGTAATTCAATCTCCATAAGCATACACTCGTAGTATAATATTACCCACTACTGCTTTATTTGCAGGCATTTCAAGAAATTCGACTTTTAACGAATACGATGCCCAGACTTCGTAGAAAATATTATTCCTGTATCCTCATACTGAAATCGTTATTGAGGGCGATTCCAATATACACAATACTGGGTGGTTTTGACATTCTGGACAGACAACGTTTGAAGGATTGTATTTTCAAAACTTCGCTATGGAAACCAACTGAGCGGTTTCAGAATTCTAGGGACTGAAAGATCAGTCAAATCTAACATACTGAACGGCAAATTTTCCTCTAAATGCAGTTGACATTTCCATATGTCACGTACGAGTACATTATAAAGGGTTTTCCAATAGGGACTTGACAACTATGAATTTAATTTGTGAACGCACTCTTTAACTAATCATCAAACTGTCACTGTCAATTTATTCAGTACACTCAACATTTTTATCATGGTAAAGTACACTAACGAGCAACGTCTGCAAATTATAAAAATTTTCTACCGAAATTCGGAGTCGGTGACTGCAACTTTAAGAGCGTTAACTCCAATTTTCGGTCGTAATTCTCGCCCTAGTAGACAGGCAATAAAAAGTTTAGTGCAAAAATTTGAGTCTACATATTCGTTGTGTGATGTTGCCGTGTCAGTGAGGCAACGGGTTGGTCGAAGTGTTGAAAATATCACTGCCGTTCAGGCGTCCGTAGCAAACGATCCAAATCAGTCAATTCCACGGCGTTCTCAAGAATTGGACATCGCTCAAACCACATTATGGCGTATTTTGCGTAAGAATTTTGGTTTACACCCATACAAGATCAAACTGACTCAAGAATTGAAGTCGATGGACCATTCGAAGCGACGTACGTTCTCCGATTGGGTTCTGGAGAAGGTGCGCCAAGATGATGAATTTCATCGCAAAATCATCTTCAGTGACGAAGCTCATTTTTGGCTCAATGGGTTCGTCAATAAGCAAAATATGCGTTATTGGTCGGGTGAAAATCCACATGTGCTTCATGAATCACCACTGTATCCACAAAAAATAACTGTTTGGTGCGGTTTGCATGCCGGCGGCGTTATAGGGCTATATTTTTTCGTCGGCGATAACGATCGTCACGGTACTGTGAGTGGTCAGCGTTATCGCGCCATGATCACCGATTATTTTTGCCCGAATTGCAAGATATGGACTTGGACGATATGTGGTTTCAACAGGATGGTGCTACAAGCCACACAGCACACGCTACAATCGATATATTGAAGAGTAAGTATGATGAGCGTGTTATCTCAAGACATGGGCCAGTCGATTGGCCGCCTCGTTCGTGCGATTTAACGCTGCTTGACTATTTTCTGTGGGGCTACGTTAAGTCATTGGTTTATGCCAACACGCCGACGACGTTAGAAGAGCTCAGACCCAACATTGAACGCGAAATAGCGGCCGTTTCGGCCGAAATGTGTGGCCGATTCGTTGAAAATTGGGTGCAACGAATCTACCGCTGCAGACGTGCCCGCGGTGGCCATATGAACGAAGTCGAGTTCCATTCATAAATGTTTTGATTGTACTTCAAGTCTATAATAAAGTTATTGAAATATCTCAAATGGTTTGCGTTTTATTTAAAAAAAAGTTATCAAGTCCTTATTGGAAAACCCGATAATTGAATATTTACTTTCAATTCTTATTTAAAACTTGTTGATGAATTGCTAATAACTAATACGAATTATTAAAAAAGTTAAAATAGGATATAATGAGTAACGTAAGTGATAAATGGTAAGCTAATACTGTAATCGAGTCTCTCTTAATCTCATGAAAGGTCCTATGCCGCCAGCATCAAGTATCGAAGCCATCAGAGATGCCGCTTTGATGCGCCGGGTTTCACTCGGCCATCATAAAGAAATCCCTGGTTTGACGACTAGTGCCGCAGCTAAGCATGAGGTATATGGTACAAGGCGATGCTGCATAGAAGGACTAGAGCTGCTCACGAGCTCGAACAGAAGAGGAGACACGAGCATTGGCTTCTCAAAACAAAAAATAAAGAGGATGTCGGAAATTAGAAGATGCTACTCCAGGAATGAGATTCGGAAGTTTTACCAAAAGGTAAAAAAAAAACATGCCACGGATACAAACCCCGAACCGAAGCCTGTAGAGACGAACAAGAGAACATAGGAGCAGAGTTGATGCTGAGGATTTAGAAAAAGCATTTCTTCGATGACGAACTAAATAATGCTGTCAGACAGAATGAACTTTTCAACCTAGACGATTTAGACCAACAATTTCGTCCACCCGACCTGGATGAAGTGAATATCTAAGCTTAAGACCAACAAATCTGCCGGACCCGTCGGCCTGACTGCCGAGCTCTTCAAAGCGGCAGGCGATGACTTGGTAAGAAGCATACACCAACTCAACTGTAAAATATGGTCAGTCGAAAGTATGCCCGATGAACGGTACCTCAGCATTATTTGTCCGATCTTCAAGAAGGAAGACCCTCTGAACTGCGCCAATTACAGAGGCATCAGTCTTCTTAATATCGCCTACAAGCTCCAATCTGCCATATTGTGTGAACGCCTAAAGCCGTTCGTCAACAACCTGATTTGTCCATATCAGTGTGGGTTCAGGCCAAAAAATTTCAGCATCGCCCAATTTTCCAAGGCAGATCTTGGAAAAAAAACCCATGAACTCCAAATCGGAACACACCACCTATTCATCGATTTTAGTGCCGTGTATGACAGCATCTATAGTGACGAGCTATACAGAGCAACGTCTAGTTTTGGCATCCCTGCCAAACTCTTCCATTTGTGCAGGATGACGGTAGAGAATGGAGGCTGCTCCATCAAGGTCGGTAAAGAACTGACTGAGATATTTGATATCGAAAAAGAATTTAGACAAGGCGACTGGTTGTCATACGATTTCTTTAACATCATTCTTGAAAGAATAGTGGAAAACTCACAGCAACACTAGAGGCTCAATCTTTCAAAAATCCGTCCAATTACTTGCGTTCATTCGCCGGTGATATTGACATAATCGGAAGAAAGCAGTGGCGCTTTTGCGAATGCGGAAACGGCGAAGATGGGTTTAAGGGTCAATGAGGGCAAAGCCAAGTATATGCTATCAACAAGAAATGACGTATAGGACAGAACGTCAGCCTCGACAGATATAACCTTGAGGTAGTTAAGGATTTTGTCTACTTAGCCTTAGCTATTAATTCAGACTTCTTTGGGGTAAGAAGGCAATTGACTAGCAAAGCCCTTTCTCGAATAACAAAAGTTACCCTATATAAAACATTAATAATCTCAGTCGTGCTCTATAGCGCAGAGGCATGGACTTTATCAAAAATGGATGAGGGTGCTCCTGGCTGTTTTGAGAGGAAATTTCTTCGGGTGATTTTCGTTTCCGTCTGCGTAGACAATGAGTGGAGGAGGATATGCAATGACAAAGTGTACAAGCTGTACAGCAATATCGACTTAGCCAGAAGTGCGAAGGTCAAACGACTGAGATAGCTGGGTCGTGTAAACTTAGCGTGCGAAACTGGAGTCAGCTGGCTAAGAGCTGGCTCCAGGTACATCCCGGACTGTAGTGCCAGCTTAAGTATGTAAGTAAGTATATGATAAAATATTGTATTAAAGACGAAGTTATGCTTTTTGTTGCAAACGATCCTTAAATCCTGCAAAATTCGCGATGCTGAGAGAAAGATTTCGTCGCCTTAAATACATACATATATCGATGCAGCTAGCCCTAATATGGCCAACAATATTGTAGTGGTTTGAGTAGTATTATATATTTCAAGAGGAAACCAATCCAGACGATACTGATCTTGAAAGCGGAAGTGCAAGCCGAGATGGACAATGCGGTATCAGAAAACTCAACCTTTTGCTTTGCCTTATTTTAATTTGTATTTCGTATTTCATTATTTTTTATTAATTTTTCAAGAAATTCTTTTAACTTAACTTATTTAATTTACGAAAACAAAAAAATAAAAAATAAATAAACAGAAATATTCATTGCATGATTTCCTCCGGTTCATCCAAAAATAATATACTTGCTCAAAATTTCGTTAAGCAACATTTTAGTTTTTACAAAAGAAAAAAATTTATCAAACAAATAAATAATGAAGTGCAGCTTTTACTTAAATTAAAGACAGCAAATCAGCTGATTTCTGACGTTTCTTCATCTGCCTGTATTTTGTTGTCCGAAAATCCAGTCCGCTACCTCACTCAATGTCATCTAGTCTTCCAGCCGATTTTCGAGCTCTCGACCAATTACAATCATTTGACTAACTCTTCCTTCCCTGAACGCGTTCACTTAAACCAGTCCTTCAGTCGTCGAATCAGTGTGTCCTGTCAGCCAATTTCTAGAAGATCATATATGTAGCAATTAGAGCGGACTGCACAGCCACAGCTTCTTTGGAAATTTCAACCGGGTGCTCTTTTTCTTCGATAACAACAAGGAGGGGACAGATATCACCACAAACACTACTCACTATGGAATAAGATTATCTAACGATCATCGGATGAAGTGCCTGAAGAGCCTGTCGGAGTTCCGGTCTTTCAAAAACAACTCGACATTGAAAAATCTAAAAAAAATTCAAACGAGCCACGAATGACTGCAATATATTCTTTAATCGTGTGAAATTCCAATACTGCTAAAAACTGAGGTTAAAATTATTACAATGTTCCAAATGTACTAAAAGTTCTTGGTTGCTCGTTAAAAGCATTAGAAACTCTGCCTTTATGATGAACTCTTTGGACTAATCTGATTGCTGCCCGCTGTGCTGCTCAGACTTTATCACATCTCTACCTTCACTTGAGCATAAATCCGTTAGTCCCGATGGTAAAATTCCCCTTTTTTTTGTGCAAAACCATTGCATAGACTCTACCTCAATCCTTCTCTTTAGGACTTTTCAGAGGAGATGGAAAACAGCATGTACTATTGCACTTAAGTCCTTTTTTTCGAAAAACATAGAGCACTGATAACTAAATATCTCTACATCTCAATTTGATATTTCACACTAATCTGCCGAAAGTTAGATAATTGCATTTGATATTTTGAAGGCATTTGACAGAGTTTGGCATTTGATATTTCCTTTCGGAACGTTCAATTCAATTATACGTTTACTAGTGTGCCAGAGGGAACTGTCTCGAACAATCTTCTTAAATTTTTATTAATTATATCTTGTCTGTCACTTCCAATCTAGTATATTTCTGCTCTTATTGTAGAATGGGAACGGCAGCGTATGTTACGTCATTTAAGAGAAATTTAAACATTCATCCATTAACCATAAATGACACTTACACCATTGAAACCGAAAAGCTTTCCATTCCGTATACAGTCCATTTCCATATCCGCAAGCTCCGGCCACAACAAATTGTTTACCATGCCTTGGCAGCTCGCTCCATTGCCCGCAATGGGCTTCCCGGGCTCATTTTCGAAAAAGTACGGCCCTATGACCCCTCCGGCCCATAAAGCGCCGGAGTTACTCGTTCTGGGTGCACTGGCATCACTCCTGGAATTTCGGTACCGCGGATGCGGCAATTTTGTTTATTATCAGTAACAAGTAACAGACTATGTTGGAATGGACTGTCAGCATGTTTTCCAAGAACGAATCCAAAAAAGTACACGGCTGCAGGTGGTTGGCCGGCTTTAATTTTGCCTTGTACGCATGGAGAGCTAAATCTTTCGTCAAAATTCATTGCAGTGTGGCTGTAAAGAGGTGTTTAGCTCGTTTTTGATACTTCCCTTTACAGTGGCGATAATTTGCATTGAACATTCAGAGCGAACACGTTGTGGCGTCTTCACCTCTTATACTGAGCGCATCTCATGGAATTTTTAAATTATTTTGTCAATTTTTCGCATGTTCACCATCGTTCACCACCACGTTTCACACCAAAATCAAGCTAATACAAGGTGGACTATAATGAATTACCCTATTTTCCTAGGCTATATCTTTGGAATAGAATTAAAAAAAATGAATGCATCTTTTTAAATGTTAATTGAAGTTTTTTTTCCATCATGTGTTGAAAATGATATCGCTTAAGTGGCCGCCGACATTCTAAATTACCATTTGGGCTTTATTTATGGCATTTCCCATGCCTTCGGGCAATAGGTTCCCCACTTCTTGACGGATGTTCTCCTTCAGGGCTGCCAGTTTGTTCACAAAAACCCGTGACTTTAAGTAACCCCATAGAACGAAGACTAGATTTGACCGAGTCATCTTGCGGGCCAGTACAAATCGCCAAAACGAGATATCAGACGACCGAGAACCGCCTGCTTTAGAATGTTTGTTGTGGCTCGTGCAGTATGCACGCTGCTCCGCCCTGCTGCAACCACATGTCCTCAAGTCCCAATTGTGGAATGAAAAATTCATTGATCATGGCTCTATAGCGTTCACCATCCGGAGAGGCCGTTTGGCCCATGTCGTTCTAAAAAAATGGTCCAATGACTCCTCTAGCGCAAATGCAGTGACTTTGAGTGAATGTAATAGCCCTTCGAATCACTAATTTTGTGGAAATGGGCCTTGTGACCCATGATTATTTTTGACTTAAAATCGTCCACTTCGTTGTTGAGATTCAGGAGGGCGTGATCATAAGTTAGACGCGATCCACCATCAACACGCTCTATCTGCACGTTGTAAGGAAACATTTTAAAGTCTTTCATCAAAATGCGCCGCAGAGACGTGCGTGGAAAGGAAAATTGAGTGGCACGTTGTCCGGCCGATGTCGACGGAGCATCTAAGATATCTTCAGCCACGGCAACAATATTCTCAGAGGAACGCGAGGTACAAGGCCTTCCAGGGCTCGCACGGTCCCGTGTTGTTCCAGTCTCTAATAGTCCTCTAAGATTGAGCGACCAGTGGGACCCGGACGATCAGACGCAATTTTTTGCGCCAAAATCGCTGATTAATTGTTCATTAAAAATGTTATGATGATTATTCCGGGTGCTTCAGGATATAACGCTCCATTGCTTATTCTCACAAACTCTAATTCTGTTTACTTGACAAATGACAAAAATAAAATTGACGCCATTTATAAAATCGATGGGTCTTTCCGATGAGGTCCGATAGGGCCCTCCTAGAATTACACAGTCAACAGACACCCTCAAACACCGAGGACGTATCTCCTAATTTCTCACCTTGTTCTATCGCTATTGATGGTGTACATCAAGACTCCATTAAAATTGCCCCTTCAAACTTTCAATCGCAACAGCGTTACAAATTTCTTATGGAACGCCCTATCGAACTCTTTATTTCCTAGTCATTATAAGCTGCAAACATTCAAAACCAACGTACGTCGGTATCACTCATGCTTGTCTCCCTAATTTTTACTTGTCTACGGCGTGCAAACATTTTAACCGTACACGCGCCAAGTACGAGTTTATAAAAAAAAACTTTGATAATAACACTTTATCAGAAATCAACCAAATAGCTACACTTGCCAATCTATTGTTTTTTGGGGAAAGTGATTTACCTTGTCAAGGTACATTAAGCCTTAAGAGACTTTATATGTACAAGGACCTCATTCTCCCCGCATTTATTTATGGCGGTGAAGCACGGAATTAAGTGCAGGTCAATACAGCAATCGTTTTGAACACAATATTCTTCGAATGAGAGATTCGCATCAGTCGCCAGAAATAGCTGGGTAATTGAATATGTTTTAACTTTAAATACAATCTGACTTGAGAGCTTGATTATCTTAGATAAGTATAATCGTCAACGAATTGCTACTTTTATTAAAGTTTAATAGTCACACAGCAGTGCAACGGATTCGTGAAGCATGAAGCATGAACGTGAGCAATTTAAATTTACACAAACATGTGAATACCATTTTTTTTTAGCATTGCCATGGTAGAGATTTGCTACAAAAACACAAACAAAGGCATACAAATTTGGAAAAAATGTCGGTTTTCCCATTTCGCACTCGATCCAATATCTTAAAAAATTGATAATTCGGATTGCTTTAAGTAGACTTCTGACATTCGCTTCCGTACAAAAAAAGATAAAAAAGTAAAATAAAGTCATATGCGATAAATATTTAATTCAATGGTCAATCAGGTAAACAAACGTAACAACGTTTGACTACGTAACAGACTGGTACATGCTTAATCAGCATTCGTGATTCTGTTTTTGTAATTTTGGTTTGGCAATTCCTAGCGCACAAAACGACAAATAGTTTTTCTTTAGAAAATTTTTACTTTTCCTAAAGCAGCCTATTTCCGTCCATAAATTTCTGATCACTCATTTTGTCAAGCTTATTCGGGTATGTCCTAATTCTTCAAGACTGTTGTATAAATAGCTACATAAGAGCTTCCCTCGTCTTTTTGTAGCTCCCTGCTACTCACATAGAAGGTGAGTTATGTCCTCCGAAGCATATATTGCATATCGTCAAGTCTGGAAATTCAGTGCTTAAGGCAGTGATTCCCCCTCAGATGCTTGAACCCAGTTTTTTTTTGACGCATGCAATGGGTAGCTACTGAGCTTTCAGCTTTAGGATGGATCCGGTGATGTTATAATCGTGTTTCTGGTGAAGTATTTGCAATATCTCCTAAACTCGTTTGTATAAATCCTAGTACTCTTAAGCTAAAGTGGCAAGTGCGCAAGGAACGTTAGCCTCACATGATCTTATGTTCCCAACAATTCTGGCAATTGAGGACGAGAAGGACAAATTCTTCAAACAAAGTAACAATACCCGGCCTTAGTCATGTAGAGCGTACAATAGGACTTGGTGAGCGGAGTTAAACATTGAGTATTGCTTGTGAAATCCTGCAATGCTAGCTTTTTATTAATATAACGTAGCACCTACCACAGACTCGATCATCTGGTGACTATTCGTCGTATTAGAATTTGTCTCAAGAACATCTGAATCTGAGGGGACGACTCTTGGCCGTTACCTTATCGTGAGCACTCTCAAACTGCGAACGAGATCAATAATACAACTCCGAAACATTAAAAGTATGGTCAGATGCAATATCGAAAGATTACAGAACCCCTAACTGCCTCAACAACAAAGGGAACATCTGTTGCAATGAAAAGATCACCAGCAGGGAATTCCTAATTAATTAATAATATTGGACTGCTTTAAGCAATGCTTTCACTTACGGAGAAGCCGACGATGTCGGTTGATAGTCGGTTCAGAGAAAGACTTCTTATAAGGGCTCGTCTTGCTGCAAGCCCCCAACGAGCTTGTGTCATTATAAAGTTCAAGATCAAAAAATTATACGAGTAGTGTAAGGTGGTATTATCATTGACACATAGATTGCGACTCTAATAACATATCCATGCGATTTTTAGTTAGTAGCAACCTTTAAAAGATACGTGTCAAAATTTGATGACATTTCGACCATTAGTCATCGAGATATTGAAATTTAAGTTACGCGCAACTTTTGGTATTTTCAAAACCATGACAACAAAAACCGTTTCGTACGTTGATAAAGAACTGTTATTTGATGGGAAAACATACCGTTAAAACTCAAGAATGGCTTAAAAAGTATTACAAAGAACTCGCTCCGTTGAAAGCAACCATTTGTCCCTGGTTTGTTGAAGTCAAACGCGGTCGTACAAACACCAACACCAACACCAACACCCACACCAACACCAACACCAACACGACCACCTGAGGGAAAATATAAAAGAAATCCACAAAATCGTTTTGAACAACCGTAAAGTGAAAGTGCGTGAGATAGCTGGCATCGTAGAGATATCAATAGACCATGTACATCATATTTTGCGCGAGAATGTATGCGTATGAGCAAGCTCTGTCTGGGTATCGCGTTCGCTGACTAAAAACAACAGCGTGTTGATGATCCAGAGTGCTGTTTGGAGCTGTTTAAGTGAAATAAAAATAATTTGTTTACGCGGTTTGTGGCAATGTTCTCCGGAAAGAGATATGGCTCCAATGAAAAGATTACCTAAACTGAAGCGTATTTGAAGGATTGGACAAATCATTCTATAAGAAAGGCATAGAAATATTAGAGCGCAGCTGGAATGATTGTGTCCCTCTAGAAGGATCCTATGTTGATGAATAAAGTCGAATTTTTCGAAAAAAAAGTGTTTTGTTATGTTATTCTCGGGACTTTTCGAATCACCTGTAAGGTGTGACATCTACAAAATAACAAGAAACCTGAAAAGTGGCCACAAATCCAAATACCACCCGTGAAGACCTTGCGCTGTCGTTTGCACTTTGAACGCACGCCCCGGAATCAACTTAGGAGATGCAGGAAATAATTCGCTTCGGTTCCTCTTTATTCCAAGACGTTGCCGTGCCACTATGGTAGCGAAACGTCAGAAGTGACGAGAGTATTGCGGCTATACGCAAGCCGGTAAGTCAAGATTGCATTCAATCGATTCCACGCCGTTCTCAAGAGTTCAGCAACTCTCGAATGTTCATGTAGCGTATTTTGCAAAAAGATCGTATTGACCCAAAAGCTGAAGCCAGTCGTGTATTTCGAACTTTCGCTGATTGGCTGATTTTAAAAAGCAAAATTGCCACGTTTTGTCCAGTCGGGAATATTTCAACAGCAGCCATTGCATACAAAAAGATTGACTGCTCGGTGTGGTTATCATGCCGGTGTTGGCATTTTCCGAGATGACGCGGCGAGTTAGTTACAGTCAATTACAGAATTATACGAAAGGTCCTGAAAAATTATGTCCAACACAAACTCTGAATAACAGTGGCAGAAAGTAACGATTGCCCAAATTCGCTCTCGGCTCTTAGTAAAAACGAGATCTTTATCGTAGCAAAAACACTAAAGAACAACTGGATGGAGAGACTTCACAGTATCCTTATGGAAAATAGGGCTACCAGGATATTTAAAGCTCCTGCATCAATGGTCGGGAGAGCCGGGAAACCCTTTTCCAATAAGGAAAGTCTTATGGAGTGCGAAAACTAAGAGCAGCTCCAGTATTGTCTTTAGTTCCAAAAATATTAGCCAAAGTAATCCTCGAACGAATTGAGTATCACCTTAAAGCTACACTTGCAACCGAGCAAGCAGACTCCCGAGAGCCTCCTGATTCCACCACATCAACACCCTCCGGATCATCATCGCACAGTACATTTGATATCGAGTTCCGTTGCACCTCCTGTTTATCGATTTCGAAAAGTTTATGTAGATTAATTTGGATTGGATGAACTTATAACCAATCAAATTGTCATGATCTGCATAAATGGAAGCCCTCTGATGAATTCAAAATCCAGAGCGGGTTGCGACAAAGACGTACAGGTGTCTATTTCGCAATATTGTATGAACAATTGCTGCCATACGCTGACAACATTGAATGTCACGATATCTGATACATAGAAAGAAATTAGCGACCTATCACTGGAGCAATATGCCTATTGAAGCAGAAATGCTGAAGATGAACTTAGTGGTAAATGAATGTAAAACAAAGTACTCATACATGCTGTCGACAAGGAAGGACATCCAACATCATCAGCGCGGAAAGAACGCAACAATTTCAATATATAACTTTGAAGTCGTCAAAGACAAGGACTCCATTGTAAATTTAACCAACGCTACATCCGTTGAGTTCAAGCAAAGAATCACTCTTGCTATTGCTGTTTCTTTGGCCTAAGAAAGAAGGGAACCGAAAAATACAATCTTGATCAAAAAGTTTATTCAGAAAATTAAAAATTCAAGCTTATTCATCTAAATCTATATTGTCCCCTTCAAAGTAATCTCCATCGAATGCAACACACTTATGCCAGCGCTTGATCCAATCCTCGAAACATTTTTTATATTCGGTTTTCGGTGCTTCCTGTGATTTTTCCATTACTTCCTCTTGGCTGCTGAAACGCGTTCCCCGTGGTGATTTTTTAACTCGATTGAACAGAAAGAAGTCACATGGAGCCAAATCAGGTGAATTCGGTGGCTGTTGGATGGTATTTTTTGCATTTTTCGTCAAAAAATTACAAATAATGATGATCGCACAGTGCGATGGTGCGTTATCATGGTCCAAAATCCACAAGTTTTCTGCCCACAATTCTGGTCTCTTTCGGCGAATTGCTGCACGCAAACGTCTCATAACGGTCAAATAATACTCTTTGTTTACTATCTGGCTTTCTGGCAAAAACTCAGGATGCACTACACCGTTGTAATCCATGAAAACCGTGAGAAAGAAGGCAATCTTTTTTGACTGAAAACGACGTGGTTTTTTTGGTCTCGACTCATTTGGTGAACGCCATTCACTTGCCTGATGTCTGGATTGCGTGTCGTACTCATAAACCCACGTCTCGTCTCCAGTAATGATCCTTTTGATGAATGTGGGATCAGACTCGGATTCAGCCTCGCAAATCATCTCTTTTGCGACGTAAACACCGTCTCTTTTTTGCATGAAATTTAGGCCTTTTGGCACCAACTTTGCTGCTAGACAACGGAAACCCTAATCATTAACCAAAATGTCTTGGGGGGATCCAATGTTCAAGTCCTCCGCTATCTCTCTGATGGTTAATTTGCGGTTATTGACCAACATTTCTTTTACTCCATCAATGTTTTCGTCGGTTTTCGATATCGATGGTCTGCCACTGCGTTCATCATCTTCGATTGACTCACGACCACTTTTGAACCGCTCGTGCTACTGGTAAACCACCGTTTTCTTTAGAGAATCGTTGCCGAAACACTTTTCCAACATTTCCAACGTTTGCGCACCATTAAATCCGTTTTTTACACAAAATTTAATACAAGTTCGTTGTTGCAAATTTAAATCCATTTCTAAAATTGTAAAAAATCGCCAACACACACAGAGATAGATGTACTCTTGGCTACGTAACTTTTGCAAATGTCAAGCTATGACGCTAAGATTTAGCGGGAATGTCAACATCAGACTTACCAACTTAACAAAAAAAAGCATAACAACAAACTGCATCCGCTATATAGGGCATCGTAAACATCGTAGGGATTTTATGCTCAAAACATTCTCTTCATGAGAGAAGCCAGTTGGCTAATGTCCTCTAGATATTAAAACATAAAGACAGATATATCTGTGGATTGGCTATAAATTTCGAAAAAAAAAAATACATCTCCATGCTCGTCATGCTATGTAATCCGCCAAGTCAAAGTGAAAAAAGAGCGAATTCACCGAGACACACATGGTACAGGACAGTTGAATAACACGTTTGAAAACAAGGAGAACGCCGGAACCCACAATGCAATACAAAACATTATGTGATACGTGCTCTTAAGGCATTGAAAAATAGCGGTTGCCTTATGAACTATAAAAATTGCCATTTTCATCGTATGCTGCTCTTCCGATTGTTACTAAACAATCTGTAATATTGATGCAGGCTTAATGCCCTTGAAGTTAGCGTTTACCTTACGCCAATCTCCAGACAGCGTGCAGTTGATCAATTAGAGAATATCAAGACAGTGCTTTTCGTAACTCAGTTTTATTTACTCCTCGGCGGTATTATTTCATCTTAGCGCATTCAGCCCCAAGATAACTAAGTTTGGATTTTTACTCCTCTCGCTTTAGAGAATTTTCGGTATATTTACATTCGAGTGGTCTCTAAGCAAAAGCCGTCAACAAATGTTTCATCCTTATTCAAGACTTTGCTTTCGGACACGGATAAACCATATCTCGTCATTGTAGTTATCAAGTCCCACACTTATTGATGCTTAGCTTGTTTTGTGGGACAAAATGATCTCTGCTAATAGGTTAGGTTAGGTAAGAGTGGCTGTTAGAAAGACCAGCGCACTTAGGCCTATTGGCGTATTGTGATGCTACGTGGATCTGTGATCCTCCTATTCTTGGAACCAATTTGAGCTTATGATGAAGTGTCTACATTTTCTAGAAAGCTTAACTCATTATAGAAGAAAGCTGCTAGGTGAAGTTTCTTTCTTTGAAAGAGAGCTGGGCATGTATAGACTAGGTGGGGTATTACCTCCTGCTCCTCCTCGTCCTTGCAGCTTCTGCACAAATCATTTGGAAAGACGCCAAGCCTTTTTGCATGCTTTCCTACAAGGCAGTGTCCAGTTATGATACGAGTATCTACTCGTATGATAGCTCTGAGATGTTTCCTATTTTGAAAGACCAAACTTTTAGAGCGATTCAGATCCAGCTTTGGTCAGATTTGTTTGGACACTAGACATGTTAATCCAACAGTCCACCTAAGGTTTGTTCTTTTGTTAGCATCCAGCTTTAACATTAATTTGCACGTAGCGATTGGTATACCTCTGATACCCTTTTCCGTCAGAATAGGTAGAGTGGTTCCAATTTTGACGAATTCCTTACAATTCCCGGGAACCAAGGTTGAACTGCTCTATCAGCTCTACTAGAGATGCGTCTACAATTTAGTGAGACTGAGTCCAGGGGCGTAATAGCGGCCTGCCTATCCGAAAAGATGACGATATCCCTTGTAGATATCACATTTTTCTTCTGGCAGGACAGGACTTCTTTAATAACTAACATTTCTGTCTAGAACACGCTACAGTGCTTTGGAAGACGGAAGCAGAGGCTTAGATTAATCATATCTGAAAAAAGACAGCCACCAACCCTGGATCCATCTGTATTGAAGTAAATTGACTTGTCATCTATGAAAGCGTCTTTCTCTCAGACGGATCTAGAGGGGATGCTTACATGAAAGTCTTTGTCAAACCAATGTTGGGGTATAGTGTGATCGATGTTCTCTGGAAGGATTCCTAGTGTATTAAGAATATTACAATACTATAATTTGTATGTCCGCTGTGTAATCGTTTTTTGCTATTTGCCTGCAGAAAATATCGAGGGGTGTCAAGTGAAACAGAATACCCTTTGCCACGGAGGGAGTATTACGAGTATTTGGACTCTGCTTAGTTTGCTGCAGTTGACTGTATTGTTTAAGGCCGTCCTTCAGACAACCACCCCGTAGGTGAGTATCGGTCTTATGACCGACACGTATAGCCAGTGGTTTATGCGAGGTTTGTTCCCATAGCTTTTTTTACTTTAGCCTTCTTGACCATTTCTTGAATGTTAGATTTCCAGTTTTCCGTTTGCGTCAAAAATGAGAACTAGATATTTTGATATTCTGGTGTATCGGAGGAGACTAAACTGGTACAGTTGATTGAAGGAGGGTCTATGATTGGAATTTTATATTTACTGGAAAAGAGGACAAGACCAGTTTTATGTGGGTTTACTCCCAATCCACAGCGATCTGCCCAACGGGTTAATCTGTTAAAATTTAGCTGAAGGACTTCTTTATTGGTATTAAGATATTCACTTGAGATGGCTATATGCAATCACCCTACTTCCAGGTACATCAGCAATTCATTAACCACTAAGTTTCAGAGAAGGGTTGAAAGGAGACCGCGTTGTAGTACAATCCCCATCCAGTTTGGAGTTAATTATCCTACTATATAGCATAAGACTGATCAACTCCCCGGGTGAGTCAGCGTTGACAGCGCAGTCGTGATTGCGGAAGTGTTGACACTGTTAAAGGCGCCTTCTGTGTCCAGGAAAGCAACCATTATGTACTCTCTATATTGCGAATTGTGAATGTAGAGCCGTTTCTACCGACTTTCTTCTACAGTAGGCATGTTGAGCTGTAGACAAAAGTCGTGGATAAATTTTAGACCGTATGTGAGCTCTAGAGTTTTCAGAAGGAAAGATGGTATACTTACAGGTCTGTGGTTTCTGTAATTTTGTCACAGACGGCCAGGATTGTCGGTTTGCCTTCCTCAGTTCTTTTTTATATATTTTGAGGAATTCCTTATATGAGACTCAGTCAGTCACTTTTCTTGTGCTTTTTGCTAGGTTGAAGAGTTTTCGGCAAACGTTTCTAAGCGATCCCAGTTCTGATGTCCACCAGTGCGGCTTTTTCTGGAATCTGGGTTGAATAAGAGGGCAGGAAGCACCCATTGCCAATCGGTTTTCTGATAATTCCGAAATGCTGGTTGGCCGGGAAGAGCATTCAGGCTGAATTGGACGTATCTGTGGTCTGAAAATGAGTGTTCAGATGATACCATCCAGCTCGTTAGCATTTGAGTGATGTTGTGTTCGTACTTAAAGTTAAGACAAAATTCGTTTGACAGAGCTGCAATGCGTTATTCTCTGAAATCGTACTCTCTTAAATGGAATAACATCTAACGGATTGAAGAAAAAATAATTTAGTTTGTATATTTTAAGGGACAATACGTACTTTGATATCACTATCAACGTTTGATTCCTAATCAATTTTAAAATGTTATCAAAATATTGGTGGACGCTATTTTGTCTTTATCATTTCAGAATCAAACCATACTGCGATCTATAAAAGCCAACGCAAATTTGTTAATGGATACAAGTTTGTTTACGACAAGTACGGCGTGACAATAACCATGAAAGTTCTGATCGTTTTATTCCTAGCCATTGCTTCGGCATGTGGTTCAGCCTTGAGGTCTGCTGATAACTTTGGGACACCAATTCATCCTGTTTTTGCACCACCAGAGAGTCGCATTACTAACGGCAAAACCGCTAGTATTACTGAATTTCCATATCAAGCCGGCGTACAAGTTGGAAACTCCTGGTGTGGTGGAGCTATTCTTAGCACAACCGCAATCCTGACCGCTGCTCACTGCGTTGATGGGTAAGATTCGATTCTATTATGGTAACCATAACTTCAAGATACTCGTATAAATACTCGTATTGTAACATTGGTTAATAATTTTCATTATAAATTCGCAGTGCGTCCGCCTCTAGTGTTGTCATCTACGCAGGAAGCGCTACCAGAACTGGAGGAACTAGGAAGACAGCCTCATCCATCAGAATTCACTCTGGCTGGAACAGCAAAACCTTGGTAAACGATATTGCTATTGTGAAATTGTCGTCCGCCTTGTCATTGAGCAGTTCCATCGCTGTCGTTGAAATGCCAACTACTAGTTCTTATGCTGGTTCAACTGCTGCCGCTTCAGGATGGGGAAAGACCAGTGATTGTAAGTTAAAATGCTCCTGCATCAATTACGTTAAGTTCCTATATAAATTAACAATTTCCATTTCACAACAGCCAGCTCTGTTGCCAGTACTCTTCAGTACATTGACGTTCCAGTAATTACCAATAGCGATTGTCAAAAGACATTTGGTTCAACTTGTACAGCAAACAACATATGCATTTCCACCGCTGGTGGTAGATCTACTTGCAATGGAGATTCCGGCGGTCCACTTGTCATCAAGGGCAGTCGCAAATTGATTGGTATTACCTCATATGGTTCATCCTCTGGTTGCACTAAAGGCCTTCCAGCTGTCTTCACCCGTGTTTCCTCATACTTGACCTGGATTAGCCAAAACAAATAAATGATTACCTAAACATAAAAAAGTTAATGTGCTTACAAACAAATTTAAAATTTTTGTTTTCTTTTTTAATTTGAAAATTGGTCTGACATTTGTGGCGATCATCGTTGCTTTGCTACATATAGTAGCCCGTAAAACAGGTCCCTCGCCCTTGATATCCATTAATTTTACTTATTTTTAATAAAAGCCGCTGGTTTCGTAAAGTCATCAGGAAGTATTCGTCTGATTTGCCGGCATTCTGTCATGCCAACTGCAGTTGTGCTCACATGAAATTCAATTCTCAGTGAAAGTCCTGGTTCATATCCTGAGAAAATATGCACTGAACCTTGCCTTTCATATTCATCGGCGATTTCTTTTCCGCGATTAGTGAGCTCAGTGAAATTCAGCCTCCCGACTGTGTTTAGAAAAGCGTTATATTCTTGAACTAGCTTCGAAGTGGTGAGAAGGTTTTTCTAATGTAAAGTTACATCTAACGTTGTCGACCTTCAAACAGTCATCTGTGAATACTCGAATACATTCCTGTCCCCGCTCAGATTCTGGCAGCAAACATTTCTGAGGACAGGGAAAATCGATTTAGTATTTTCTCAGCAAAAGGAATTTTTATGATATTGCATCGGCAGCATAAGAACAGAATCAAACGACTATCGGCGTGGAAGATCATCGAAACTCCAGTGCGTGTTATACCGTCCGTGCGGACGAGACCCACTGTTCCTTGGCGTCTGGTAAAAGATGCAGTGACATATTTTCGTGAAAGTTGATTAAGCGACTGTTCCTATCATAGCTGTGTAGATTCGAAGGACATTTCTCGGTGACAGACCCCATATTTTAACGAAAACGCATTTACTTGTGCTGTAGAAAGAATTTTGTTATCCAGGATGACATACATACTCGTACATATGTGACACTTAGCTTTGTTGCCAAAATGGACGGTGATGGGTTTTAGCACGAGATGAGGCACAACAGTCATCTCTATCCTTCACGTGAAGAAAAAAACCTAAGTTCTGTGAGGATTGACTGAAAGCTCATTAAGAAGTGCACTAATCTTCGATTACTTCTACGGCTGCATCCGTGCAATCACATGTTGGGTAAAGTCATAACGCGTTCAGGGCTCTGTTCACTGTCCTTGCAAAAGTTAGGTTTTCGAAGGTGCGCACAATGTCCATGAAAATCCCCAACGGTACACTTCAAACCTCAAACTTCTTAACCTGAATACTCTCGAAAAACACATAGACATTCTCGTTCTCATTTATCGACTGCTCTCTGGTTGTGTGAATTGCGCTTTCGCTTTACAATTCTATTTCCTCCGACACTAACCCTAATAATTTACGCTGTCTTCATCTCTTCTATGTTCCAACCCATCGCAGCTTTTATGGTTCTAGCGAACCAGTCTCCCGCATCCTCCGTAAGGTCTATTCAAACTTCCTCCTTTTTGTGGCCAAAATTATAACCAAGTAGCTTATACTCCTGGAGTACTCGTACGTCTTGTCACATATACGAGTATCTAGCGGTTTCACAACATCGGTAGAGGGATCAATCGATGAATTTTTTTCGCACCAGAGTATGTACTTCGCTTTAACAGCTGACAAGGGTATTGCGTTATCGAAGTAAAGAGTTTGATCTTCCATTTCATATTCTCGATTAACAGCAGCAAAACCTGGAAGCAGAGCTTGAAACGATATTAGAACAACCACGTTGACCATAAATCTGTCAGTAAGATTTTGTATTAGGGAATCTAAAATAATCTTCAGGACATGATGCTTCTGGATTGGAGCGTGTTGTTTGTTTCAAATAAATCCTCGGAGCTGTTATGTTAACTTCAAATAAATCCTCGGCAAGTTGTGATGAGGATTGAAAAGCGTCTCTTAAAAAATCTCCGGCATTTTCTCTTATGTTTTTAAAAGATTTTAAGATTTATTTTGTGTGATTTATTGCAGACACGAAATTCAAAGATTTATTTTGTTGCAAAAGTGATAAGAGTAGCGTTAAACTAAAAAGTTTTTCGCATACAATGAGGCTTACCAGGAAATCACTTCTTTGAATTGCCGCCAAGAGAGTTGATGCTTTTGAAGACATCGCCCACGTCTTGGTGGATATTTCTTCAAGACCAATCGCAATACATTTGAAGAGCTCTACAAATGAGATAATGGTGTCATGCCTTTCAATAAACCTTGTTTCACAAAGGCGCAAAAGTCGTTTTTCCTGCTTTCTGGTGCGTGTTTTTGTATGGCGTTTTGGAAAGTCTTATTTACATTTGAATGGTTTCGGAAGAAATTGGATATTTCGCTTACTACACCAAGACAATTGCGAATCGAGGGTGTTGACATGGCATTAGACAGAGCCAGGTTCAAGCGATGACTTGCACAGTGAACATATCTGGCGGTTGGATACTGTTGCCGTAAAAATAATTAATAACCTGAACTTAATTCAAATATTTTCTTTTAAATCATTTCTCTTGTGTTTGGCTTCCTCAGAACCATTGGTTTGTGGAAGGTCATAGTAATTTTGTGATTCATGACCTGCTATGTTTGAAACAACTTCATAACTATCAGGATCGATTTCGTTTTCTATTATAAAGTTGTGAAGAACCACGCAAGCAAAAACTATGTGCTTCGCGAAATTAATATTCTTGATACCAATATATTTAAGTATTCGAAACATCGATTTCAATCGGCCAAAAGATTGCTCTACGGACATTCGTGCTGAACTATGTAGTTAGTTGTAGTTAAACGTTTTTTGTTCAGATGTTAGATGGCCGTTTTCAAGGTAAGGCGTCATTAGATAACGTCTTAATGGATACGCAGAATAGCCCAATAATGTCTGTCTTGAACTATTTTTTTAGAGCCGTTCTTTAACGATTTCCCAATTGTACTGCGCTCCCAAACCGATTCATCGTGACAGCTACCAGGATAACCGAAACATACATCAATGAACTTTTGCGTATGGTCGCAAATGCCCTATAGGAAAAAATTACTTGTAAGAAATAGTCATTTACCCAAAAATTATCTGCATATTAATCGAATATGTAGCTTTACGATTGAAGTAGTTCACACCATCTAGATCGTAAGATAAATTCCTAACTTCAGGTGTATTTTCGATGGACAAAGATTGGATTTCTTCCAATATTTTTGATGAGTACATAACCGCTCGTTATATACCAACCTGAAATGTTGATCTGTTCATTCGGAAATGACTTCGTAAAATATCATCTGGGTAAGCATTAATAGTATATACTTAGGAAGTTTTTTTTTTTTTGGATTTTGGGATTTGCACCAATCGTCGATCATGTCTAGGGCTGCCTGCGCTTCAGAGCAAACATTAGTTGGACAAGTTCCGACAGACAGCTGCGTCAACCAAATATGCCTAACCGTAGATGTTAGAAATATTGAGAGCGTTAAACAGATCTCAATCACGGCAATCGCATATCAGGGACTACGCCGTGTTATCTGGGCGAGTCACTTATGCCCTCAAAGAAGCAACTCTTTCTTGTCGATTGAACATTCAATTCTGGCCCCTAGTTAGGAATACAGGCTGAAAAGTCTGAAGTCCTTAGAGAGTGAGTAATAATCTCTGGCGATTTTTGGTTCACTGTTCACCAATGGCGGTTCGGTATGAAGGCAAGTAATCCAGGCTTGCAGCTGGACACTGGGGTTTATTATTTTCTGTTCCGTAATTTTGGTCAGGTGAATTGAAGCCATCACAGGACACTACAGCGCATTTAAGAACTTCAATCGTCACCACATCCGCAATAAAAGCTATGACGGGTTGTGTTATACAGCCCACTTGCAGCCCACTGGAGAGACACAGACTTTATAAGGGTTTCCAGTCTAGCTGACTGAGAGCACCATTCAGTTTCGGAACAGTTCCTCTATTCACTGTGTCGTTCTTAGTTTAGACGGATTTGCCGGGCTTCTTTTTAAAACATGTCAGACAATCTTCACTACATAACCTAGAACTCACATATGTATGTACATACAGAACTTCTTGTGTATAATAACAACGTAAATCGAAAAAGATAAATACGCTATTCAATCTTCTGTTTAAGATGCAAAGGCAAAAGCGTAAGATCTTGCGAGACCGCTCTTCAAACCCTAGTGGGTAGAATTGAAGACATACTCGATGTGAACTAATTTTTGTGGGGGTTAACGCCCCAATTTATTTGCCTTAATACTCGTACAAGCTTAAACCAACTCAAAAACTAGGATGTAAAAACTAACAAAAAATTAAGGGTTAGCAAATAAGGGAATGATGGAGAATGGAGGAGATCAAGCCTGGGACGAGAAGTGCTCAGGTTAAAATCAAAAAGGAGGAAGTTTGAATAGAACTTACGGAGGATGCGGGAGACTGGTTCGCTAGAACCATAAAAGCTGCGATGGGTTGGAATATAGAAGAGATGAGGACAGCGTAAATTATTAGGGTTAGTGTTGGAGGAAATAGAATTGTAAAGCGAAAGCGCAATTCACACAACCAGAGAGCAGTCGATAAATGAGAACGAGAATGTCTATGTGTTTTTCGAGAGTATTCAGGTTAAGAAGTTTGAGGTTTGAAGTGTACCGTTGGGGATTTTCATGGACATTGTGCGCACCTTCGAAAACCTAACTTTTGCAAGGACAGTGAACAGAGCCCTGAACGCGTTATGACTTTACCCAACATGTGATTGCACGGATGCAGCCGTAGAAGTAATCGAAGATTAGTGCACTTCTTAATGAGCTTTCAGTCAATCCTCACAGAACTTAGGTTTTTTTCTTCACGTGAAGGATAGAGATGACTGTTGTGCCTCATCTCGTGCTAAAACCCATCACCGTCCATTTTGGCAACAAAGCTAAGTGTCACATATGTACGAGTATGTATGTCATCCTGGATAACAAAATTCTTTCTACAGCACAAGTAAATGCGTTTTCGTTAAAATATGGGGTCTGTCACCGAGAAATGTCCTTCGAATCTACACAGCTATGATAGGAACAGTCGCTTAATCAACTTTCACGAAAATATGTCACTGCATCTTTTACCAGACGCCAAGGAACAGTGGGTCTCGTCCGCACGGACGGTATAACACGCACTGGAGTTTCGATGATCTTCCACGCCGATAGTCGTTTGATTCTGTTCTTATGCTGCCGATGCAATATCATAAAAATTCCTTTTGCTGAGAAAATACTAAATCGATTTTCCCTGTCCTCAGAAATGTTTGCTGCCAGAATCTGAGCGGGGACAGGAATGTATTCGAGTATTCACAGATGACTGTTTGAAGGACGACAACGTTAGATGTAACTTTACATTAGAAAAACCTTCTCACCACTTCGAAGCTAGTTCAAGAATATAACGCTTTTCTAAACGCAGTCGGGAGGCTGAATTTCACTGAGCTCACTAATCGCGGAAAAGAA
This sequence comes from Volucella bombylans, assembly GCA_949129095.1. NCBI lineage: Eukaryota > Metazoa > Arthropoda > Insecta > Diptera > Syrphidae > Volucella > Volucella bombylans. Next base: position 120,459,533 of record OX422142.1, on the reverse strand, counting down.
ATCCCCGATGAATATGAAAGGCAAGGTTCAGTGCATATTTTCTCAGGATATGAACCAGGACTTTCACTGAGAATTGAATTTCATGTGAGCACAACTGCAGTTGGCATGACAGAATGCCGGCAAATCAGACGAATACTTCCTGATGACTTTACGAAACCAGCGGCTTTTATTAAAAATAAGTAAAATTAATGGATATCAAGGGCGAGGGACCTGTTTTACGGGCTACTATATGTAGCAAAGCAACGATGATCGCCACAAATGTCAGACCAATTTTCAAATTAAAAAAGAAAACAAAAAGTTTAAATTTGTTTGCAGCACATTAACTTTTTTATGTTTAGGTAATCATTTGTTTGTTTTGGCTAATCCAGGTCAAGTATGAGGAAACACGGGTGAAGACAGCTGGAAGGCCTTTAGTGCAACCAGAGGATGAACCATATGAGGTAATACCAATCAATTTGCGACTGCCCTTGATGACAAGTGGACCGCCGGAATCTCCATTGCAAGTAGATCTACCACCAGCGGTGGAAATGCATATGTTGTTTGCTGTACAAGTTGAACCAAATGTCTTTTGACAATCGCTATTGGTAATTACTGGAACGTCAATGTACTGAAGAGTACTGGCAACAGAGCTGGCTGTTGTGAAATGGAAATTGTTAATTTATATAGGAACTTAACGTAATTGATGCAGGAGCATTTTAACTTACAATCACTGGTCTTTCCCCATCCTGAAGCGGCAGCAGTTGAACCAGCATAAGAACTAGTAGTTGGCATTTCAACGACAGCGATGGAACTGCTCAATGACAAGGCGGACGACAATTTCACAATAGCAATATCGTTTACCAAGGTTTTGCTGTTCCAGCCAGAGTGAATTCTGATGGATGAGGCTGTCTTCCTAGTTCCTCCAGTTCTGGTAGCGCTTCCTGCGTAGATGACAACACTAGAGGCGGACGCACTGCGAATTTATAATGAAAATTATTAACCAATGTTACAATACGAGTATTTATACGAGTATCTTGAAGTTATGGTTACCATAATAGAATCGAATCTTACCCATCAACGCAGTGAGCAGCGGTCAGGATTGCGGTTGTGCTAAGAATAGCTCCACCACACCAGGAGTTTCCAACTTGTACGCCGGCTTGATATGGAAATTCAGTAATACTAGCGGTTTTGCCGTTAGTAATGCGACTCTCTGGTGGTGCAAAAACAGGATGAATTGGTGTCCCAAAGTTATCAGCAGACCTCAAGGCTGAACCACATGCCGAAGCAATGGCTAGGAATAAAACGATCAGAACTTTCATGGTTATTGTCACGCCGTACTTGTCGTAAACAAACTTGTATCCATTAACAAATTTGCGTTGGCTTTTATAGATCGCAGTATGGTTTGATTCTGAAATGATAAAGACAAAATAGCGTCCACCAATATTTTGATAACATTTTAAAATTGATTAGGAATCAAACGTTGATAGTGATATCAAAGTACGTATTGTCCCTTAAAATATGCAAACTAAATTATTTTTTCTTCAATCCGTTAGATGTTATTCCATTTAAGAGAGTACGATTTCAGAGAATAACGCATTGCAGCTCTGTCAAACGAATTTTGTCTTAACTTTAAGTACGAACACAACATCACTCAAATGCTAACGAGCTGGATGGTATCATCTGAACACTCATTTTCAGACCACAGATACGTCCAATTCAGCCTGAATGCTCTTCCCGGCCAACCAGCATTTCGGAATTATCAGAAAACCGATTGGCAATGGGTGCTTCCTGCCCTCTTATTCAACCCAGATTCCAGAAAAAGCCGCACTGGTGGACATCAGAACTGGGATCGCTTAGAAACGTTTGCCGAAAACTCTTCAACCTAGCAAAAAGCACAAGAAAAGTGACTGACTGAGTCTCATATAAGGAATTCCTCAAAATATATAAAAAAGAACTGAGGAAGGCAAACCGACAATCCTGGCCGTCTGTGACAAAATTACAGAAACCACAGACCTGTAAGTATACCATCTTTCCTTCTGAAAACTCTAGAGCTCACATACGGTCTAAAATTTATCCACGACTTTTGTCTACAGCTCAACATGCCTACTGTAGAAGAAAGTCGGTAGAAATGGCTCTACATTCACAATTCGCAATATAGAGAGTACATAATGGTTGCTTTCCTGGACACAGAAGGCGCCTTTAACAGTGTCAACACTTCCGCAATCACGACTGCGCTGTCAACGCTGACTCACCCGGGGAGTTGATCAGTCTTATGCTATATAGTAGGATAATTAACTCCAAACTGGATGGGGATTGTACTACAACGCGGTCTCCTTTCAACCCTTCTCTGAAACTTAGTGGTTAATGAATTGCTGATGTACCTGGAAGTAGGGTGATTGCATATAGCCATCTCAAGTGAATATCTTAATACCAATAAAGAAGTCCTTCAGCTAAATTTTAACAGATTAACCCGTTGGGCAGATCGCTGTGGATTGGGAGTAAACCCACATAAAACTGGTCTTGTCCTCTTTTCCAGTAAATATAAAATTCCAATCATAGACCCTCCTTCAATCAACTGTACCAGTTTAGTCTCCTCCGATACACCAGAATATCAAAATATCTAGTTCTCATTTTTGACGCAAACGGAAAACTGGAAATCTAACATTCAAGAAATGGTCAAGAAGGCTAAAGTAGCTTTATTCTCTTGAAAAAAAGCTATGGGAACAAACCTCGCATAAACCACTGGCTATACGTGTCGGTCATAAGACCGATACTCACCTACGGGGTGGTTGTCTGAAGGACGGCCTTAAACAATACAGTCAACTGCAGCAAACTAAGCAGAGTCCAAATACTCGTAATACTCCCTCCGTGGCAAAGGGTATTCTGTTTCACTTGATACCCCTCGATATTTTCTGCAGGCAAATAGCAAAAAACGATTACACAGCGGACATACAAATTATAGTATTGTAATATTCTTAATACACTAGGAATCCTTCCAGAGAACATCGATCACACTATACCCCAACATTGGTTTGACAAAGACTTTCATGTAAGCATCCCCTCTAGATCCGTCTGAGAGAAAGACGCTTTCATAGATGACAAGTCAATTTACTTCAATACAGATGGATCCAGGGTTGGTGGCTGTCTTTTTTCAGATATGATTAATCTAAGCCTCTGCTTCCGTCTTCCAAAGCACTGTAGCGTGTTCTAGACAGAAATGTTAGTTATTAAAGAAGTCCTGTCCTGCCAGAAGAAAAACGTGATATCTACAAGGGATATCGTCATCTTTTCGGATAGGCAGGCCGCTATTACGCCCCTGGACTCAGTCTCACTAAATTGTAGAAGCATCTCTAGTAGAGCTGATAGAGCAGTTCAACCTTGGTTCCCGGGAATTGTAAGGAATTCGTCAAAATTGGAACCACTCTACCTATTCTGACGGAAAAGGGTATCAGAGGTATACCAATCGCTACGTGCAAATTAATGTTAAAGCTGGATGCTAACAAAAGAACAAACCTTAGGTGGACTGTTGGATTAACATGTCTAGTGTCCAAACAAATCTGACCAAAGCTGGATCTGAATCGCTCTAAAAGTTTGGTCTTTCAAAATAGGAAACATCTCAGAGCTATCATACGAGTAGATACTCGTATCATAACTGGACACTGCCTTGTAGGAAAGCATGCAAAAAGGCTTGGCGTCTTTCCAAATGATTTGTGCAGAAGCTGCAAGGACGAGGAGGAGCAGGAGGTAATACCCCACCTAGTCTATACATGCCCAGCTCTCTCTCAAAGAAAGAAACTTCACCTAGCAGCTTTCTTCTATAATGAGTTAAGCTTTCTAGAAAATGTAGACACTTCATCATAAGCTCAAATTGGTTCCAAGAATAGGAGGATCACAGATCCACGTAGCATCACAATGCGCCAATAGGCCTAAGTGCGCTGGTCTTTCCAACAGCCACTCTTACCTAACCTAACCTATTAGCAGAGATCATTTTGTCCCACAAAACAAGCTAAGCATCAATAAGTGTGGGACTTGATAACCACAATGACGAGATATGGTTTATCCGAGTCCGAAAGCAAAGCCTTGAATAAGGATGAAACATTTGTTGACGGCTTTTGCTTAGAGACCACTCGAATGTAAATATACCGAAAATTCTCTAAAGCGAGAGGAGTAAAAATCCAAACTTAGTTATCTTGTGGCTGAATGCGCTAAGATGAAATAATACCGCCGAGGAGTAAATAAAACTGAGTTACGAAAAGCACTGTCTTGATATTCTCTAATTGACCAACTGCAATTGATCAACTGTCTGGAGACTGGCGTAAGGTAAACGCTAACTTCAAGGGCATTAAGCTTGGTGCAGTATTACAGATAGTTTAACAACAATCGGAAGAGCAGTGTACATTGAAAAGGACAATTTTTATAGTTCATTAGGCAACCGCATTAGGCATTGAAACCTTAAGAGTTTGGTATCTAATCATCCGAAGGAGGAAGAGACTAAACACTTTCATCGGTAGCTTAAGACTAACTTTATTAATATGAAAAATGACACTTATGCTAATATCTTACAGGCTAGAAGAGAGTGCTTAATTGCATGAAACCTATGTAATATATAGTATGCTGTTATACAGCGTAGTATAGTATATAGTATTTCTAGAGTGTAGTGATTGCAAGCATTATTTTCATTATGCCTGTGTTAATATACAGCAAGCGGACTTTGAATATATGTGCTCTAACAATAAACCTTTTCGCTGTGATAAATGTACATCACTCCGCCGAAAATCGCTACAACAACATCAACCCGTAGCTAAACAAAATGCAGCAGCTGTGCCAAACAGGTGCACATAGGTATGGGAGCTACTAAACTGCAATCAAGAGCAGTAAAGAAACCAACATAAACCACTACACCAAACAGCGGAACAGCATCAACCAGCAGAGAGCATGCGACAAGTGCAAGTGCAACTACTGTGGAGCAGACACAACATACTAGCGGGAGCAGCAGTCCAATAACCCTTCAACTGCTTTATGAAGAGATTCTCAATCTAAAAAAAATTAAGAAGCACAAGAAGATTATGAGAAGCAAAAAAACCGCGAAGAAAGCTCTTAACACTTCCATATTTGGTGATCGTAGCAGCAAAAGTATATAAAGGGTCCGCCATCTAACGTTTTTTTTTTCAACTAGTGCTTATTTCGTGAATGGTAACACTTAGCTCATGTCTGATTTGACAGATAATTAGTTTTATCCTTCCTCTGAACGAATATGGTTGTGTATACGCTTGAACAACGCTGGGAAATATTGCCTGCGATCGACTTAGAGAAGATGTCGATTTTGCCAAAAAAATCATCTTTTCAGATGAAGCTCATTTTGAGCTTGGCGGGTATGTAAACAAGCAAAATTGTCGTATTTGGGGCACAGAAAACCCGCACGCATACATTGAAAAGCCGATACACCCAAAACGAGTCACTGTTTGGTGCGGATTTTGCTTCAGAGGCATAATTGGGCCATGTTTCTTCGAAAATGAGCAAGGAGTGGCTCATACAGTCAATGGCGATCGTTATCGGGCCATGTTGAACGAATTTTTGTTCACAAATATTGAAGAGGAGGCTATTGGCAACATTTGGTTTCAACAGGACGGCGTTACGTGCCACACAGCCGAAGCTACACTCGATGTTTTGCGCCCTGTTTTTGAAGATCGCATTATCAGCCGCAGAGCTGATGTCGTTTGGCCACCTCGGAGCTGCGATTCGACACCGTTGGTAAAAGTTAAGTGCTACGCCGACAAGCCAGAGACAATTGACGCTTTAAAGGACAATATTCGTGAAGCCATTGGTGAAATACAGCTGCACACAATCGATAATGTGCTTAAAAATTGGACCGATCGTGTAGGCTACTGCATAGCCAACCGAGGCAGCCATTTGAATGAAATTATTTTCCATTATTAACCGGAAGGATAAGACTAATTATCTGTCAAATCAGACATGAGCTAAGTGTTACCATCCACGAAATAAGCACTAGTTGAAAAAAAAAACGTTAGATGGTGGACCCTTTATATTAATCATTATTAATCCGATGACGTCAAAGGAGTATTAAGTTTGATTGAAAGGTTCTTAAACATCGGATATTTGTCCAATATGAGTATCACTTATGTATAGTAAATATTCTTTTTCAATAAAAGCAGAATTAGAATTTGTACTATTAAGGGATACATTTGGAGGGGTATGATCTGTAAGAAAGATTGCTAACTACGCACGTTTTTATATGGATATACTCGTAGATCAACTTACATTGCTCATCAGTATCGAAGTCATAGTAATTCTCTTTTTTGTCGTATTTAGATCTTAGTTGATAGTCATAGGATTCAAATTCTATACCTATATTCTGAGCAAACTGTTCAGCATAATTGCGAACTATTTTGTGAATGTCGTCTAAAGTTCGTCCATGAGGAATATCGCTTAGGCAGTTGAACCACTTTAATTTTACAGTACAGTACAGTAGCAAGTACAGCGTCATAAGCCTCAGGCTCCATATACGAGTATGATTTAAATCGGTTATTTAGAATCTCTTCCAGCTTTGGTCTTGATCTTTCAACATTGTGATATCATCGGATGATTTCATTTTCTTAAATTTTGTTTTTAGTGTTACTAATGTTGGCATAAGATCCCCAAATATTATATTCTTGTCTCCCTGTAAATGGTCTGAGGCTTCTGTTTTTTCTGCCGAATGATTTCCCGGCAATCTTCTATAAGCCAGCGCTACCGAATGTCTTTTGAAATGTTCATCCAGCCAATGAAAAGTGTATCCAAGGAAACTACGACGGGTAGAAGACCAAATATCAGCAGTAGTGCAAATATAATTTGCAGCTTTTACTGCTGTATTTATTATTTCTTTCATATTTTTATAATGTTCGCCTAACAAAGATACTGTTTTTGGTCTGCTACGTATTTTAAGATTTGTTCCTTCAAATAATTTGGCGAAGGATTCTTTTTCCACAGTTGAAAGCGGTATTATTGAATAAATAATAAATTCGAGTAACCGCTTGTCAAATTGTCCTTGGCGATTTCCCGTCATGTGACTGGCGCGAGTTATGTTCTTATACATATATATTTTGAAAAAAAGAAGACACGAACTTATCATAGAAACAAGTGTTCTTTATTAAGTCATCAACTAAACTGTTTTCTTAACAGCAAAATCATATCTCCTCATATAAGGTCCCGCTACACAAGCTAGCCGAGATGTTGGTGGTGAATTTCTTCCATCTCATGCAGAGTATGTAACTCACCGCTGCCTAAGATGTTGGCGGTGAATTTCTTCTTTCTCATACTGAGTATGTAACTCACCGCTGCCTAAGATGTTGTTAGTGTGGTGGCTTTTGGCTCAGGGCAGATTATATAACTCCTCCACCCCCAGATTGATGTGTAAGTTGAATGTTTGAGCATAGCGAAATGATGCGACTGGAACATCTTTGACAAGCTTGTTGCTCTTACTTGTTCTATGCTCCTTGTGTGTGATGGTCCACAGTGTTGTTTCTATCCTCTCACTTGTTGGTAGGTTTCATTGCATGAAAAAATTTCATCGAAAAATTGATGTTCGATCGCTCATAAGGTTAGGAATAGGGTAAGCTATAGGGTATTGGGACGGTTTTATGTTGCATATGTCTGAATAGTTATAATATTTAGGCACTTTACTCTAGGCATAGCATGTTGGTAATTTGTTTATAATATTTTTTTTTTATATATTTGTTTTTTTTTTAAGCTAGTGTAAGCGAGTGTGTAGAAAACCAGATTTTTCTATGCAACAGTTAAGTTCATACATTGATTGAACTCGTTTTGAAATAACTTTATCGGAATAGAAATTCTGGAGTTAAACTTGGCGATATTTATTTCGGGCTTCCTGTAGTGTACGTTTTTATTATCATTCTTAACCTATCTATTCTATCCGACATTATACTTATTACCTAATCTTAACTGCTAATTCTATACGTATATGCATTGCATATACCATATGTACCCATGTAACTATATCTATTTTTCTACATACGAGTATGTATATACGATTCTAAGTAACTAAAATACATATCTATATTTCAACATCTCTATGTATCTCTATTATATCTATGTATATCTAAGTACTTAAGTTATGTATGTATATATGTATCCTTTCTTCTCTACTTTAACTAAATAATATCTTACACTCTATTATTTATATTATTGTGGGTCTTAAACTTGCGTTTTGTTTTTATTTTATTTTTATGAGACTGTCTATCTTTTGTTGTTAAAACAATTACTTTTTTATTCGCCTTAACTTTTAATTTTTTAGCCCTGGGTGTAAGTTTGTTACGTCTGTTATTAAATTCGTAAATTGTATCATTTTCTTGAAAAGTTGGTGGTGTGTTTAATTTGTCTATGTTTTTTCTGTTATGTTTTTCTATTTTTCCTTTCATTTGTTCATATACTTTGTTTTGAAAGGTTCGCAATTTATTAATATAGTCATGGTCAGATTCACAATTTATGGTCCTGATGAATTTAGGTGTCCTGCCAGTAAGTAGTTCTAATGGTGTTAGGTTAGTAACTGAATGAATACTGTTATTGTAGGTGGTTATGGCTTCGTTTAGTATATCTTTGCATAATTGTTTTTTGTCTTTATCGAATATTATTCTGTAGATTTCTGTGAGGGTGGAATGGAATCGTTCTACTGGTGAGTTACCTGTAGAGTTTTGCGGTGTTGTAATATGTAATATAATTTCGTATCGCTCACAGAACTCCTTGAACAAACTTGACTTAAATTCAGATCCAGAGTCACAAACTATTTTTTTTGGAATACCATGATGAGAGAAAAATTCCCTTAAAGATTGAATTATGTTTATACTATTTCGGGCGGACAAGATATAGGCCGATGCAAATTTGGAAAATCTATCGATTATCGTTAAAATTTGTTGATTGTGGATTGCATAAACGTCAATATGTAGAGTGTCTAATGGTAGTCTGGGAGTTTCTGTAACTTCGTATTTTATTTTCGGTGGATGCCTTTCATATTTTAATAACTGACATTTTTCACAGTTATTTAAAATTTTAGTTATTTTAGTTTTCATATTAACAAAATAGTAAGTTCTGCGTAGGTGTTGAAGTGTCTCATTTATATCCCTGTGGTTAGATTTAAGATGGTATTCGTTAATTAATGAGTCTTGTTTGTCGCTGTCAACTAAGTCAATTAATTTTTCTTTACATCGAATTAATTTAAATATTCTACGATTAGCAAACAATTTAGAGTATACATTTTGAACAATTTTGAAGGTATCGTCATCTGTATATACTGCTGTTAGTTTCTTTGGACTAAATTGGTCCTTGAGTATCGATGTGATTATTTGTTCATTATGTAAGTCGGGTTGGCTAAAGATTGTACGACGTTTATTCTGAAAAAGTATTTTGTAAGTCATTGAAGGGTTTATGGTGCAACTTGTTTTAGTCAAAACGAGTTGATCACTGAACTCATTTAAGGGACGCTCCCATATTGTTATACCTTCATCAAGATTCTCCGACGCAGAGTGAAGAGTAGATATATTAGAGCTTGCTTCCAAATCATCTATATTATTAAGCAGTGATTCGTTAATGTTTAATTCTATTCTGCTTAAGGCATCGGCGTTAGTATTTGCCTTACCTTTCTTGTAGTGGATCTCGTATTCAAACTCCTCAAGTTTTAACCGCCATCTTATCAATTTAGAGTTTGTATCTTTCAAGGAAAAGAGCCAGGTAAGTGGTTTGTGGTCTGTTACGATGAAAAATTTACGACCATAAAGATAAGGGCGAAAATGTTTGGTTGCCCAAACAATGGCAAGTAGCTCCTTTTCGATGGTACTGTACTTTATCTCCGTGTCCGATAAAGTACGTGATGCATAGGAAACAGGTTTGTCACTTCCAATATGGCCCTGGCTTAAAATTGCACCTATCGCGAAGTTACTTGCATCAGTTGATAGGATGAATGGTTTCGTAAAATCCGGATACTGTAACAGTGGGTCATTACTGAGTATGTCCTTACAATGCTCAAAACAAGTAATATATTTCTCGTCCAGTTTAATTTGCCTACCTTTTTTCAGACATTCCGTTAAGGGCTTCGTTATTTTTGCGAAATCCTGGATAAACTTCCTATAGTAGCCTAATAACCCAAAAAAAGATTTGATTTGTTTCTGAGTACGAGGGATAGGAAATCTTTTTATTGAATCAATCTTCTTAGGGTTTGGTTTTACGCCTTGTGATGTAACAAGGTACACAAGAAAGGCCATTTCTTTGCATAGGAATTCCGACTTATCTAGCTGTATTTTAAGATTGGCTTGTCGCAATTTGGAGAAGACCTTTTTTAAATTTTCAATATGTTCCTGAAGAGAACTAGAAAATACGATTATGTCGTCCATATAAATTAAGCATATTTTTCCCTGCAGGTCTCTCAAAACGTTGTCCATAACCCTCTGAAATGTGGACGGGGCATTTCTAAGACCAAATGGCATTCGAATAAATTCGAAGTGGCCATTATCCACTGTAAATGCGGTTTTATTAACATCTCTGGGATCAATTTCAATTTGGTGGAATCCAGAGGCTAAGTCCAAGGTGGTAAAATACATGCATCTGCCTAGCTTATCTAAAATGTCTGTTATGTTGGGAAGCGGATATCGATCACTGATGGTTTTTTCATTTAGTTTCCGATAGTCCACTACCAACCGCCATTTTTGTTTGTTGGAAGCATCTCTCTTTTTTGGCACAATCCATATCGGACTACTCCATGGGCAGTAGTTTGGTCTAATGATCCCTTGCTTGAGAAGTTAAGATATTTGAGACTCAATCTCAGCTTTATGGACTTCCGGATATCTATATGACTTAGTGTATATCGGATTTTCATTATTCGTTTTAATAAGGTGTTTGATGGCATTTGTAAATGAGAGTGTGTCGCCTTCTCTAAAAAATATATCATCGTATTGCTTGCATAGTCTAAAAAGATCTTCTCTCTCCTCTTTATTTAAATGGTCTGTTCTGAGCAAATTTGTAATTTCTTTGCCTGGTATAGGTTTTAATTGATCTATGTTATATTTTATACTGACATTGTTTACTTCATTAAAATTGTTATAAGAATCCACTTTTAATGGTTGTTCTAAAAAGAGTTTTTGTTCTTGATCTGAAATATTAATCACTTCTATATGACTATACCAGTCAACAGATTTATAAATTCCTTCAGGTATTTTGAGGAATTTGTTTACTAAAGTAGGTCTGACATATATGTCTCCTTTTTCCATATCTACAGGTAATCTAGCTATAATTTTAGAATTTGGAGGAACATCGAAAACTTTTGACATGAAATTGGGTTTAAATTGCAGTGGTATTAAAGACTTGCTCGTTTCTAAAATTTTGTCTTTAAGATTGACTTTAGCGTTTAGTTGCTTCATCATCTCTAAACCTATTAAACCATCAAAATAAGAATGAAATTTGAAAACTAGAAATTTGAACTTCTCGTCCGTGTTCAATTCCTTGAATGCGGGGAGTGTTACTTGTCTATCTAGTTTGTGTTTGTTAAGAATTGTTGTTATTGTAATTGGATCAATTATCTCGTGTAAGTCAGGATTCGTAAGGGATGGATTAATGAAATTTGCTGAAGCTCCAGTATCGATAAGAAACTTTAGTTTTCTTCCTCTAGGAGACAGTATTGTTATGTATGGTAATGAGCTTGAACTATGTTTATTTATATCTAGGTACCCAATCTGCTGTCCGAGGCTGTTAATGGAAAATTCGAGTCATCAATTTCGTAGTCGCAGTAATTTAAATTATTTGATTCCTGATTTTGTGTAGGTATAAAATGGTCTAGTTCTGTGTAATTATATGTGTCAGGGTTAAAGTCCGATAAAAAATGTTGGTTTGTATCATATTGAGGTGGGTATGTACAACGGTTATTAACTTCTCGGTAATTTCGATTAGGTGTTGTGTTATTCTGTTGTCTTTTATATGTTTGACTTCTGAAATTTGATTGTTGAGTTCTAGTATTGTGCGTATTGCCACTAGATATATCCATTGGAGTTGCTGGATGTTGCGGTGTAATAGGTTGTCTAGGTACAGTTACAGGTTGGTTTTGATTTTGAATTTGGGAGTATTGATAATCGTTCGATCTAAAGATTGGTTGGTTTGGATGTGGAATGTACATATCTGGTCTATAATATGAGTTACTATTATTCGGAAAGATCGGGTGCAAATTTCCTCCACGGTTATATACTATTTTTCTTTGGGGAAAATTAAGATTAGGGATAGGGTTGCTGGGATTTTGATTTGCATGGTACCAATTGTTCGGTCTTTGCTTAAAATTTACGTTTGGGTCTGCATACTTCATATAATATGAATTGTGTTCTTTTATGCAAAAGTTGAACGCTTCCGGAAGAGAATTTAGTCTCATAGCTTTATGGTTGAACCCAGTGGTTCTCTAACGCCAATTAGAAAAGTATTTAAGCACATTTCCGAATAAAGACTGCTCTTTGCAGAAATTACATTTGGGTTCATTTCGTGAATATGAACGTGATTAGTAAGAGTAGATAATATTTCTATTATCTTAGAATAAAATACCTCAACAGTGTCAGTTGATTGCTTGAGACTATGGAGATCTCTAATGAGAGAGGTCTCGTTTCTCTTGTCAGAGTAATGTAGAATAAGATTTGTCTTAATTTGCTGCCAGTCTTCCAAACATGTTCAAAACCTCGTTAGCTGGTCCCGTGATTTTATTTCGTATTGCCCTTAGTAATATTCGCGCATACGGTGTATTGTTAACAGTACCGATGACCCCCAAGATCTCTTCTACGTTATTTAAAAATTCGTACAATAATGTACGATTACCATCAAATTTAGGAAGGTCTTTTATCGCATCTGGAATCTTTAAAGAGCTAAGGATAAAGTTTATGTTCTCAATGCTAGAACTATTTGTGTCATTGTTTGTATTACCAAGGTTCACGTTATGTAAAGCTGTATGAGAATTATGCCCTAGTGTTCCGCTTAAGTTAGAACTTAATTCAACGTTACCCGAATCTCCACAAATACCACTATTTAAGTAAATACCTGCCAGTCCGTCACCAGAAACTCCGTTATTAGTTGCCATATTGCGCGTGTATAAAAAATCTTCTTTAATATCACTATCACTCACACTTACACAATATGGTTTATATACTACTTTTTTATTCTTATATCTATTCGACATATGTCGTAATATTATGTAAGGAAGGGATAGGGTATTGAGCTTGAAACACAATTTATCGACTTACTTATATCAAGTGCAGATTGAAGTTGCTTCTGCTTATGCTGTTGGTAGCTCCGCTGGTCAATTTCTCGAAGATTCGTCCTGGGCCAAAGAATTAAAATTCTCCACGCAATGACGAGTGCCCTGGTCCTTTATGCACGAATTCACTTAACACCAATGTGCTCTTGATGCGAGGTTCACGTTTAATATAGTCAGTATAGAATACTTAATTCCAATAATGCAATTTTCACTTGCACCAGGAGTTCTAGTATGTGCTTAATATGGATTTCGCAAAAAAAAATATTTTTTAATATACGCGACTTCCGAATTCTTCCAATAGTCGACTGCGCCAGTTATGTTCTTATATATATTTTGAAAAAAGAAGACACGAACTTATCATATAAACAAGTGTTCTTTATTAAATCATCAACTAAACTGTTTTCTTAACAGCAAAATGCATATCTCCTCATATAAGGTCCCGCTACACAAGCTAGCCGAGATGTTGGTGGTGAATTTCTTCCTTCTCATGCAGAGTATGTAACTCACCGCTGCCTAAGATGTTGTTGGTGTGGTGGCTTTTGGCTCAGGGCAGATTATATAACTCGCGCAAACGTTGGAAATGTTGGAAAAGTGTTTCGGCAACGATTCTCTAAAGAAAACGGTGGTTTACCAGTGGCACGAGCGGTTCAAAAGTGGTCGTGAGTCAATCGAAGATGATGAACGCAGTGGCAGACCATCGATATCGAAAACCGACGAAAACATTGATGGAGTAAAAGAAATGTTGGTCAATAACCGCAAATTAACCATCAGAGAGATAGCGGAGGACTTGAACATTGGATCCCCCCAAGACATTTTGGTTAATGATTAGGGTTTCCGTTGTCTAGCAGCAAAGTTGGTGCCAAAAGGCCTAAATTTCATGCAAAAAAGAGACGGTGTTTACGTCGCAAAAGAGATGATTTGCGAGGCTGAATCCGAGTCTGATCCCACATTCATCAAAAGGATCATTACTGGAGACGAGACGTGGGTTTATGAGTACGACACGCAATCCAGACATCAGGCAAGTGAATGGCGTTCACCAAATGAGTCGAGACCAAAAAAACCACGTCGTTTTCAGTCAAAAAAGATTGCCTTCTTTCTCACGGTTTTCATGGATTACAACGGTGTAGTGCATCCTGAGTTTTTGCCAGAAAGCCAGATAGTAAACAAAGAGTATTATTTGTCCGTTATGAGACGTTTGCGTGCAGCAATTCGCCGAAAGAGACCAGAATTGTGGGCAGAAAACTTGTGGATTTTGGACCATGATAACGCACCATCGCACAGTGCCATCATTATTTGTAATTTTTTGACGAAAAATGCAAAAAATACCATCCAACAGCCACCGAATTCACCTGATTTGGCTCCATGTGACTTCTTTCTGTTCAATCGAGTTAAAAAATCACCACGGGGAACGCGTTTCAGCAGCCAAGAGGAAGTAATGGAAAAATCACAGGAAGCACCGAAAACCGAATATAAAAAATGTTTCGAGGATTGGATCAAGCGCTGGCATAAGTGTGTTGCAGTCGATGGAGATTACTTTGAAGGGGACAATATAGATTTAGATGAATAAACTTGAATTTTTAATTTTCTGAATAAACTTTTTGATCAAGATTGTATTTTTCGGTTCCCTTCTTTCTTAGGCCAAAGAAACAGCAATAGCAAGAGTGATTCTTTGCTTGAACTCAACGGATGTAGCGTTGGTTAAATTTACAATGGAGTCCTTGTCTTTGACGACTTCAAAGTTATATATTGAAATTGTTGCGTTCTTTCCGCGCTGATGATGTTGGATGTCCTTCCTTGTCGACAGCATGTATGAGTACTTTGTTTTACATTCATTTACCACTAAGTTCATCTTCAGCATTTCTGCTTCAATAGGCATATTGCTCCAGTGATAGGTCGCTAATTTCTTTCTATGTATCAGATATCGTGACATTCAATGTTGTCAGCGTATGGCAGCAATTGTTCATACAATATTGCGAAATAGACACCTGTACGTCTTTGTCGCAACCCGCTCTGGATTTTGAATTCATCAGAGGGCTTCCATTTATGCAGATCATGACAATTTGATTGGTTATAAGTTCGTCCAATCCAAATTAAACTACATAAACTTTTCGAAATCGATAAACAGGAGGTGCAATGGAACTCGATATCAAATGTACTGTGCGATGATGATCCGGAGGGTGTTGATGTGGTGGAATCAGGAGGCTCTCGGGAGTCTGCTTGCTCGGTGGCAAGTGTAGCTTTAAGGCGATACTCAATTCGTTCGAGGATTACTTTGGCTAATATTTTTGGAACTACAGACAATACAGGAGCTGCTCTTAGTTTTCGCACTCAATAAGACTTTCCTTATTGGAAAAGGGTTTCCCGGCTCTTTCGACCATTGATGCAGGAGCTTTAAATATCCTGGTAGCCCTATTTTCCATAAGGATACTGTGAAGTCTCTCCATCCAGTTGTTCTTTAGTGTTTTTGCTACGATAAAGATCTCGTTTTTACTAAGAGCCGAGAGCGAATTTGGGCAATCGTTACTTTCTGCCACTGTTATTCAGAGTTTGTGTTGGACATAATTTTTCAGGACCTTTCGTATAATTCTGTAATTGACTGTAACTAACTCGCCGCGTCATCTCGGAAAATGCCAACACCGGCATGATAACCACACCGAGCAGTCAATCTTTTTGTATGCAATGGCTGCTGTTGAAATATTCCCGACTGGACAAAACGTGGCAATTTTGCTTTTTAAAATCAGCCAATCAGCGAAAGTTCGAAATACACGACTGGCTTCAGCTTTTGGGTCAATACGATCTTTTTGCAAAATACGCTACATGAACATTCGAGAGTTGCTGAACTCTTGAGAACGGCGTGGAATCGATTGAATGCAATCTTGACTTACCGGCTTGCGTATAGCCGCAATACTCTCGTCACTTCTGACGTTTCGCTACCATAGTGGCACGGCAACGTCTTGGAATAAAGAGGAACCGAAGCGAATTATTTCCTGCATCTCCTAAGTTGATTCCGGGGCGTGCGTTCAAAGTGCAAACGACAGCGCAAGGTCTTCACGGGTGGTATTTGGATTTGTGGCCACTTTTCAGGTTTCTTGTTATTTTGTAGATGTCATACCTTACAGGTGATTCGAAAAGTCCCGAGAATAACATAACAAAACTAGAGGGACACAATCATTCCAGCTGCGCTCTAATATTTATATGCCTTTCTTATAGAATGATTTGTCCAATCCTTCAAATACGCTTCAGTTTAGGTGATAATCTCATTGGAGCCATATCTCTTTCCGGAGAACATTGCCACAAACCGCGTGAACAAATTATTTTTATTTCACTTAAACAGCTCCAAACCGCGCTCGGAATCATCAACACGCTGTTGTTTTTGGTCAGCGAACGCGATACCCAGACAGAGCTTGCTCATACGCATACATACTCGCGCAAAATATGATGTACATGGTCTACGATGCCAGCTATTTCACGCACTTTCACTTTACGGTTGTTCAAAACGATTTTGTGGATTTCTTTTATGTTTTCCCGCGTAAGGGCCTCAGATCGTTTAGGTGGTCGTGTTGGTGTTGGTGTTGGTGTTTGTACGACCGCGTTTGACTTCAACAAACCAGGGACAAATGGTTGCTTCCAACAGAGCGAGTTCTTTATAATACTTTTTAAGCCATTCTTGAGTTTTAACGGTATTTTTTCCCATCAAATAACAGTTCTTTATCAACGTACGAAACGGTTTTTGTTGTCATGGTTTTGAAAATACCAAAAGCTGCGCATAACTTAAATTTCAATATCTCGATGACTAATGGTCGAAATGTCATCAAATTTTGACACGTTCAGTTTCAGTTTTTTTCTTTTTTCAGTTTTAAAGCATTTTATTTCCTTAATCACTAACTCTTACATACTCACAAAAAATGCTTAAATACTAGCTTAAAATTACTTAACAATCTTATACTAACTTACTGGCCCCACACAGGCACTCGAAGCTACTCTAAATTCTTATAACTACGTCTTTCGACTTTATTTACATTTGTTTTACTAATATTTGTTTTCTGTACTTAAGGCTAAGAAAAAATATTCGTTAAGAAAAAACTTAGCATATGGACTTTTTTTTTGTTTTTTTTTATAAAAACTTAATATCTAACTTACTCGTAAAATAAACCTTAGCCTACTTAACCTACATACACAAAACACACATACACACACATAGAGATTATACACAATCATATACATATATCAGTATACACATTTCTATACACTGATATATGTATATGTTTCTTAACTGCTAACCTGTTTAGCATATATTTGCTTTGTTAATAGCGATGGCCAGCTTACATAGGTTTCTATGTAAGCTGGCCATCGCTATTAACAAAGCAAATATATTGGTCAGCTCTGCCTCATTAGTGAGGCTGGCCCGTAATTGAAGGAGGTCATTGCTCTTGCAACGTGCCTTCGAGTCAGCTTAATTACGAAGTTGTCCACTCGTATTAGGTTCGCCCTGTTGTAAAGGACCTCATTAGGAAAAAATTTCTTGTACTCCGATTCTGGTGTTCTGTACAAGCGAAGACAAGCCCTAAGGCAAGCCCTCTCAAACACCCGATTCTTTTCCATTAAACTTGCTCGTACATTGAACCACACGGGACAACCAAATATCAGCATGGGCCTGATAAGGGCCATGTAGCAGATTACCTTTACCCCCGCATCGAGTTGGCTGCTATAAAACAGTCTCTTTGTAAGGGCAAAAGCACCTTTAGCTCTGGCCAGAGCAGCATCTACATATTTGCCAAAATACAGAAACTGATCTAGCCAGATCCCAAGGTACCTGACTACATTTTGACAGGCAAGAGGCTCCCGTGTTGTCCAATGATCGAGAACTTTCGCATTTTTTCTGGTATCCCTAGAGGCTCCAAACAACGGCGTCCTAAAGAGAATGGTTTCCGACTTCTGAAAGTTGATTTTCAACTTCCAGTCATCGCAAAATCGTCTTATCTTATCGAAGTCACGCTGCAAGAGAGTATTAATGACCTAGATTTTTGGACCTGTTCTGTACGCTATAAAATCGTCTGCGTACGCAATAGTGTGGGGAAGTGAACCTATCAAGTCGCTTGTATAAATGTTGAATAGGATCGGCGAATTGACCGCGCCTTGCTGAAGACCATTTTTAATTTGAAATATTCCAACAGAAGTCACATCACCGTTTTTCACGATGAACTGTCTGTTAGTTAGCATATTATAAAGAATGTACAAGAGTGGTTTACTGATCCCCAGCCTAGTCAGCTTATAAAAAAGGCCCTCTAACCATACGGTGTCGAAGGCCTTCTCCAAGTCAACAAGGCAGGCACCAGTACATTGTTTTTTGCCTTTATTCCATTGGATATCGGACACCAGTTTAGACGCGGCATGTGAGATATCATGTCCCGCCTTAAAACCGAATTGATTATCCGGAACTATATGTTTGTCCTCAACCCACCTAGACAGAGCTCTATTGATTACTTTTTCAAAAACCTTACTGATGTTCGGAAGGAGACTTATCGACCGGAGGTTCGCCGGATTGGATATATCCTTTTCCTTTTTGGGGATAGGTTGAACCACCGCCGTTTTCCAATGCGCTGGATAATGTGCATTATTCATTGCATTATTAAACAGGGTGGTGTAGATGTCCACCGCTTCTAGAGGAAAATGTCGAAGCACGATATTCGGAATACCATCGGTCCCCACTGACCTCTTAGCCCTGATTGTGTCGAAGATCTCATGGAGTCCTTCCTTCGAAATGAATGGGGGTAGGCCACCCTCTCTAGCAATGACGTTATTTGCCATATTTTCGTCGCTAAACCGGGTGAAACCAGGGCGCTCGGATCGCCAGTTCTCTATTTCATTTCGAACGCAGAAGTCGTGCACAAAGACGCGACTGTCTAGGTCGTAATTAGGGCCAGTGGTATCAGTGGCCTTGTATACTTCCTGGAAAGTCGCCCCTATGGCCTCAACCTTCTCCTGTGGATCCTCGATCACAAAGAAGTCGTCATCATCAGCGGCCTCATTTGGATCAATACCAGCTATTGTCAGTAACCGTTCGTTGTCTGTTGTCCGGGCTATTTTAAGACACTGAAGGTCGTTTTGATTCTTTCTCCGAAATAGTTTATTTATTTGCGGAAACATATTCGGGTTGCTGGTGTTTACAGCCCGAACCTTGTTGTTCCAATACAAACTTACAGAAATTCTGTAATTTTCTTTTATTAGCGTTTGAATATTTTTAATCGACGACTTCAGTATCCTAATCTCCGGGTCTCGTCGGTCAGTTAACTGTCTGTACAAGTTTTTAAGTCTTGTCAGAAGTCTACTTTTCTGTCGGTGCAGTGCGTCAATAGTAGGATTGCGGAACAGGTCTTCGTTAGTAGTGCGTCGATACCGCGGTATTGTAGTGTCCATAGTTTGTTTAGTTGTCTCGTCCATTTGTTTTAGGTAATTGTCGATCTCCTCGTTTCGGAGTTGTGTTATTGATCTCGTTCGCAGTTTGAGAGTGCTCACGATAAGGTAACGGCCAAGAGTCGTCCCCTCAGATTCGGATGTTCTTGAGACAAATTCTAATACGACGAATAATCACCAGATGATCGAGTCTGTGGTAGGTGCTACGTTATATTAATAACAAGATAGCATTGTAGGATTTCACAAGCAATACTCAATATTTAACTCCACTCACCAAGTCCTATTGTACGCTCTACATGACTAAGGCCGCGTATTGTAACTTTGTTTGCAGAATTTGTCCTTCTCGTCCTCAATTGCCAGAATTGTTGGGAACATAAGATCATGTGAGGCTAACGTTCCCTGCGCACTTGCCACTTTAGCTTAAGAGTACTAGGATTTATACAAACGAGTTTAGGAGATATTGCAAATACTTCATCAGAAACACGATTATAACATCACCGGATCCATCCAAAAGCTGAAAGCTCAGTAGCTACCCCATCGCATGCGTCAAAAATTAAACTGAAAAAAACTGGGTTCAAGCATCTGATGGGGAATCACTGCCTTAAGCACTGAATTTCCAGACTTGACGATATGCAATATATGCTTCGGAGGACATAACTCACCTTGTATGTGAGTAGCAGGGAGCTACAAAAACACGAGGGAAGCTCTTATGTAGCTATTTATACAACAGTCTTGGAGAATTAGACATACTCGAATAAGCTTGACAAAATGAGTGATCAGAAATTTATGGACGGAAATAGGCTGCTTTGTGCGCCAGGAATTGCCAAACCAAAATTACAAAAACAGACTCACGAATGCTGATTAAGTATGTACCAGTCCGTTACGTAGTCAAACGTTGTTACGTTTGTGTACCTGATTGACCATTGATTCAATATTTATCGCATATGACTTTATTTTACATTTTTATCTTTTTTTGTACGGAAGCGAATCTCAGAAGTCTACTTAAAGCAATCCGAATTATCAATTTTTTAAGATATTGGATCGAGTGCGAAATGGGAAAACCGACATTTTTTCCAAATTTGTATGCCTTTGTTTGTGTTTTTGTAGCAAATCTCTACCATGGCAATGCTAAAAAAAATGGTATTCACATGTTTGTGTAAATTTAAATTGCTCACGTTCATGCTTCATGCTTCACGAATCCGTTGCACTGCTGTGTGACTATTAAACTTTAATAAAAGTAGCAATTCGTTGACGATTATACTTATCTAAGATAATCAAGCTCTCAAGTCAGATTGTATTTAAAGTTAAAACATATTCAATTACCCAGCTATTTCTGGCGACTGATGCGAATCTCTCATTCGAAGAATATTGTGTTCAAAACGATTGCTGTATTGACCTGCACTTAATTCCGTGCTTCACCGCCATAAATAAATGCGGGGAGAATGAGGTCCTTGTACATATAAAGTCTCTTAAGGCTTAATGTACCTTGACAAGGTAAATCACTTTCCCCAAAAAACAATAGATTGGCAAGTGTAGCTATTTGGTTGATTTCTGATAAAGTGTTATTATCAAAGTTTTTTTTTATAAACTCGTACTTGGCGCGTGTACGGTTAAAATGTTTGCACGCCGTAGACAAGTAAAAATTAGGGAGACAAGCATGAGTGATACCGACGTACGTTGGTTTTGAATGTTTGCAGCTTATAATGACTAGGAAATAAAGAGTTCGATAGGGCGTTCCATAAGAAATTTGTAACGCTGTTGCGATTGAAAGTTTGAAGGGGCAATTTTAATGGAGTCTTGATGTACACCATCAATAGCGATAGAACAAGGTGAGAAATTAGGAGATACGTCCTCGGTGTTTGAGGGTGTCTGTTGACTGTGTAATTCTAGGAGGGCCCTATCGGACCTCATCGGAAAGACCCATCGATTTTATAAATGGCGTCAATTTTATTTTTGTCATTTGTCAAGTAAACAGAATTAGAGTTTGTGAGAATAAGCAATGGAGCGTTATATCCTGAAGCACCCGGAATAATCATCATAACATTTTTAATGAACAATTAATCAGCGATTTTGGCGCAAAAAATTGCGTCTGATCGTCCGGGTCCCACTGGTCGCTCAATCTTAGAGGACTATTAGAGACTGGAACAACACGGGACCGTGCGAGCCCTGGAAGGCCTTGTACCTCGCGTTCCTCTGAGAATATTGTTGCCGTGGCTGAAGATATCTTAAATGCTCCGTCGACATCGGCCGGACAACGTGCCACTCAATTTTCCTTTCCACGCACGTCTCTGCGGCGCATTTTGATGAAAGACTTTAAAATGTTTCCTTACAACGTGCAGATAGAGCGTGTTGATGGTGGATCGCGTCTAACTTATGATCACGCCCTCCTGAATCTCAACAACGAAGTGGACGATTTTAAGTCAAAAATAATCATGGGTCACAAGGCCCATTTCCACAAAATTAGTGATTCGAAGGGCTATTACATTCACTCAAAGTCACTGCATTTGCGCTAGAGGAGTCATTGGACCATTTTTTTAGAACGACATGGGCCAAACGGCCTCTCCGGATGGTGAACGCTATAGAGCCATGATCAATGAATTTTTCATTCCACAATTGGGACTTGAGGACATGTGGTTGCAGCAGGGCGGAGCAGCGTGCATACTGCACGAGCCACAACAAACATTCTAAAGCAGGCGGTTCTCGGTCGTCTGATATCTCGTTTTGGCGATTTGTACTGGCCCGCAAGATGACTCGGTCAAATCTAGTCTTCGTTCTATGGGGTTACTTAAAGTCACGGGGTTTTGTGAACAAACTGGCAGCCCTGAAGGAGAACATCCGTCAAGAAGTGGGGAACCTATTGCCCGAAGGCATGGGAAATGCCATAAATAAAGCCCAAATGGTAATTTAGAATGTCGGCGGCCACTTAAGCGATATCATTTTCAACACATGATGGAAAAAAAACTTCAATTAACATTTAAAAAGATGCATTCATTTTTTTAAATTCTATTCCAAAGATATAGCCTAGGAAAATAGGGTAATTCATTATAGTCCACCTTGTATTAGCTTGATTTTGGGGTGAAACGTGGTGGTGAACGATGGTGAACATGCGAAAAGTTGACAACATAATTAAAAAATTCCAAGAGATGTGCTCAGTACAAGAGGTGAAGACGCCGAAACGTGTTCGCTCTGGACGTTCAATGTTTTAATCATAAGGGCAGTTTGTACTAAGCTAAATGATCGCTTGATATTCCAAGTTGCGTGTTCAATTATCGGTTTTACGGCCATTAGCCGGCCGCTAATTTTTGACACACTTACGATTGTATCTAGGAGTTCAAACGTTAAAAAGTCGTTCCGTAACAATATATTGTACCCTTTCATGTACAAGTTCAAGTAGCTGACTCTGTTTAATTGAGAATGTTCTAACGCCTTACCACTGGTGGGGGGAAGTCAATAACAACACAACTATTTCGACGAATTGAACTTTATTTAAATTAATTTTGCCTTAAATACTAGAATTTTGCTTATTCTACATTATTTACACATCCTAAGTAGGCTAAGAAACAAATCGTAAAAGGTGTTCAGTTACGTGGCATGTGCAAGTAATTTAATAAGTTGTGCGTTGTTCGTCGTTTGTTGTTCGATGCTTATTGTTGTGATTATTCACAACGCACTCTGTTTCTGACAAGTCGTAAACTGCTTTACCGATTTACCACAATATTTTACCGATTCTACGTTGCCGTAATACGTTTTCTAGTTCAAAACTTTTGCCCATCAATGCGCCGGTGATGCAGCTTTCAATATGTGATTTATTTCTTGAACACATCATACTGATTGCCGTGCAAACCGTCGTACTCTGACAGGAATATAACTTTCCGCCCCTCGCGATCACAACTCACTCTGCAAAAGAAGGGTCCGTCGCGCGGGGTAGTCATATACTTGCTCGTTTTAATTTTTCATTGTTGTGGCGCTAATAAGTCTGACTTTTTTTGCCCGATCGGTAACCTCCAGACGTTGGAACTTGATCAAGTATACAGACTTCGGATGGTCTCATTAGATGTTAATGCGCCTCAGGCTCATCTTAGGTGTTTTGGCCTGAATATGATTTTTACTCATTGAATTGTATTTTACGAGGCGGAAGAACCGGCGCAGCTCACTGGCATCTTGGTGAGAAACGACAATTTTTGGCCTCCTACATCGTAAGCTGTATATACGTACTAACGGCCATGAACTATGTCTTGAAGAACAGGGGGCAAGTATCTATGTATGTATTCGTATGTATATTTTTGCGGCAATCAAGCTACGATGTAAGCCTTTTGTTGACATGAATAGGTCTCTGTGCTGGGGTCAACATTTTTCTCTATTCACCGTTTTCGCGTTGCCGTCTTTTTTTCATTGCATATCGTTTATGGGCTAGTGCTTACAGTAGTTTAGTTACTGCACAGCACCTTCTAATTTTACCGCAGGGACTAGGACTTTTTTTTTTGTTATTGTTTCTCAGTTTCGTGTGGGAGTTAGTTCGTAATGCTAATGTTTCATTACGCGTGTTCTTTGTGTCGGCAAAATGCCTCCGAAATGTAAGGCTGAACTAATGCGGGAATCTCGTAACCGTAAGCGAGACTAATTGTCGAAGAACCTATGATAGAAAATACTGCTGGTCGTAACCGTGAATCGCGTAAACGACACGCAAATGCAAAACACGGAGCCAACAAACCACGATTGCGAGACGCTAGACCTAAAGTTTACATATACATGTACCAATGTACTTCTGTGCAGCTTACTGATGGGGCAAGTGAACAGTTAGGGAGGTTTGTAATATTTTTTTTCGCCTCCTCTGACGAACCTCTATAATACTCGTAACAATGAACTGTATCAGGATTGTGCACATCTTAGCTTAAAAGACAGACACAAGTTTTCCTACCATGGGTGAAATCTAATGCCATCTCAGGCACCAGCTCAACACCGTAGAATGGTTTTGGGACCATCTCAGAAGACCCATCTTCAATTCATTTTAGGCTGAGATTCCTGAGAACAGGCAGCGTCATTTTCATACTTCCGCTGCCACTGGAGTTCTGTGTTAGTGCATTAGACGGAATGACTACAACACCGCATTCCAAAGACACTCAAAGCGCAAGGTCATCAAAACTCCAGTGTGTTTTATACCAAAGACCACCTCTTTTCAAACGGA
The DNA here is from genome assembly GCA_949129095.1 of Volucella bombylans. Taxonomy (NCBI): domain Eukaryota; kingdom Metazoa; phylum Arthropoda; class Insecta; order Diptera; family Syrphidae; genus Volucella; species Volucella bombylans. Next base: position 120,434,667 of record OX422142.1, on the reverse strand, counting down.
AGATGCAGAGCCAGACGTGGTACTGAAATTCCACATGCAGCCGAAGTAGACCGTGCTCCAGCAAACAACAGTCGCATGGGATATTATTAGTCTTAATATATCATATCCGTGTGGATTCAAAAGACCTCTCAGTCTTGCCGACAGCGCATACACTACAATCAGACTGGTAGCACTTTAAAGGCTTTCGATGCGACATGTTTGTCTCACGAAGTTTGTTATCCAGGATGGCACACAAATACGAGTAATTAGCTTCATTAGCGAAACGGACTTACTTCAAGTGAAGAGAACAACATCCATCAGTTTTGAAAGGATTGACTGGAAATCCATTTCTAGTGCACCAATCGTCGATCATGTCTAGGGCTGCCTGCGCTTTATAGCAAACATTAGTTGGACAAGATCCGACAGACAGCTGCGTCAACCAAATATGCCTAACCGTAGATGTTAGAAATATTGAGAGCGTTAAACAGATCTCAATCACGGCAATCGCATATCAGGGACTACGCCGTGTTATCTGGGCGAGTCACTTATGCCGTCAAAAGTTCCGTTCTCTTAGGCGCCCTCAAAGAAGCAACTCTTTCTTGTGGATTGAACATTCAATTCTGGCCCCTAGTTAGGAATACAGGCTGAAAAGTCTGAAGTCCTTAGAGAGTGAGTAATAATCTCTGGCGATTTTTGGTTCACTGTTCACCAATGGCGGTTCGGTATGAAGGCAAGTAATCCAGGATTGCAGCTGGACACTGGGGTTTATTATTTTCTGTTCCGTAATTTTGGTCAGGTGAATTGAAGCCATCACAGGACACTACAGCGCATTTAAGAACTTCAATCGTCACCACATCCGCAATAAAAGCTATGACGGGTTGTGTTATACAGCCCACTTGCAGCCCACTGGAGAGACACAGACTTTATAAGGGTTTCCAGTCTAGCTGACTGAGAGCACCATTCAGTTTCGGAACAGTTCCTCTACTCACTGTGTCGTTCTTAGTTTAGACGGATTTGCCGGGCTTCTTTTTAAAACATGTCAGACAATCTTCACTACATAACCTAGAACTCACATATGTATGTACATACAGAACTTCTTGTGTATAATAACAACGTAAATCGAAAAAGATAAATACGCTATTCAATCTTCTGTTTAAGATGCAAAGGCAAAAGCGTAAGATCTTGCGAGACCGCTCTTCAAACCCTAGTGGGTAGAATTGAAGACACACTCGATGTGAACTAATTTTTGTGGGGGTTAACGCCCCAATTTATTTGCCTTAATACTCGTACAAGCTTAAACCAACTCAAAAACTAGGATGTAAAAACTAACAAAAAATTAAGGGTTAGCAAATAAGGGAATGATGGAGAATGGAGGAGATCAAGCCTGGGACGAGAAGTGCTCAGGTTAAAATCAAAAAGGAGGAAGTTTGAATAGACCTTACGGAGGATGCGGGAGACTGGTTCGCTAGAACCATAAAAGCTGCGATGGGTTGGAATATAGAAGAGATGAGGACAGCGTAAATTATTAGGGTTAGTGTTGGAGGAAATAGAATTGTAAAGCGAAAGCGCAATTCACACAACCAGAGAGCAGTCGATAAATGAGAACGAGAATGTCTATGTGTTTTTCGAGAGTATTCAGGTTAAGAAGTTTGAGGTTTGAAGTGTACCGTTGGGGATTTTCATCGACATTGTGCGCACCTTCGAAAACCTAACTTTTGCAAGGACAGTGAACAGAGCCCTGAACGCGCTATGACTTTACCCAACATGTGATTGCACGGATGCAGCCGTAGAAGTAATCGAAGATTAGTGCACTTCTTAATGAGCTTTCAGTCAATCCTCACAGAACTTAGGTTTTTTTCTTCACGTGAAGGATAGAGATGACTGTTGTGCCTCATCTCGTGCTAAAACCCATCACCGTCCATTTTGGCAACAAAGCTAAGTGTCACATATGTACGAGTATGTATGTCATCCTGGATAACAAAATTCTTTGTACAGCACAAGTAAATGCGTTTTCGTTAAAATATGGGGTCTGTCACCGAGAAATGTCCTTCGAATCTACACAGCTATGATAGGAACAGTCGCTTAATCAACTTTCACGAAAATATGTCACTGCATCTTTTACCAGACGCCAAGGAACAGTGGGTCTCGTCCGCACGGACGGTATAACACGCACTGGAGTTTCGATGATCTTCCACGCCGATAGTCGTTTGATTCTGTTCTTATGCTGCCGATGCAATATCATAAAAATTCCTTTTGCTGAGAAAATACTAAATCGATTTTCCCTGTCCTCAGAAATGTTTGCTGCCAGAATCTGAGCGGGGACAGGAATGTATTCGAGTATTCACAGATGACTGTTTGAAGGACGACAACGTTAGATGTAACTTTACATTAGAAAAACCTTCTCACCACTTCGAAGCTAGTTCAAGAATATAACGCTTTTCTAAACGCAGTCGGGAGGCTGAATTTCACTGAGCTCACTAATCGCGGAAAAGAAATCGCCGATGAATATGAAAGGCAAGGTTCAGTGCATATTTTCTCAGGATATGAACCAGGACTTTCACTGAGAATTGAATTTCATGTGAGCACAACTGCAGTTGGCATGACAGAATGCCGGCAAATCAGACGAATACTTCCTGATGACTTTACGAAACCAGCGGCTTTTATTAAAAATAAGTAAAATTAATGGATATCAAGGGCGAGGGACCTGTTTTACGGGCTACTATATGTAGCAAAGCAACGATGATCGCCACAAATGTCAGACCAATTTTCAAATTAAAAAAGAAAACAAAAATTTTAAATTTGTTTGCAGCACATTAACTTTTTTATGTTTAGGTAATCATTTATTTGTTTTGGCTAATCCAGGTCAAGTATGAGGAAACACGGGTGAAGACAGCTGGAAGGCCTTTAGTGCAACCAGAGGATGAACCATATGAGGTAATACCAATCAATTTGCGACTGCCCTTGATGACAAGTGGACCGCCGGAATCTCCATTGCAAGTAGATCTACCACCAGCGGTGGAAATGCATATGTTGTTTGCTGTACAAGTTGAACCAAATGTCTTTTGACAATCGCTATTGGTAATTACTGGAACGTCAATGTACTGAAGAGTACTGGCAACAGAGCTGGCTGTTGTGAAATGGAAATTGTTAATTTATATAGGAACTTAACGTAATTGATGCAGGAGCATTTTAACTTACAATCACTGGTCTTTCCCCATCCTGAAGCGGCAGCAGTTGAACCAGCATAAGAACTAGTAGTTGGCATTTCAACGACAGCGATGGAACTGCTCAATGACAAGGCGGACGACAATTTCACAATAGCAATATCGTTTACCAAGGTTTTGCTGTTCCAGCCAGAGTGAATTCTGATGGATGAGGCTGTCTTCCTAGTTCCTCCAGTTCTGGTAGCGCTTCCTGCGTAGATGACAACACTAGAGGCGGACGCACTGCGAATTTATAATGAAAATTATTAACCAATGTTACAATACGAGTATTTATACGAGTATCTTGAAGTTATGGTTACCATAATAGAATCGAATCTTACCCATCAACGCAGTGAGCAGCGGTCAGGATTGCGGTTGTGCTAAGAATAGCTCCACCACACCAGGAGTTTCCAACTTGTACGCCGGCTTGATATGGAAATTCAGTAATACTAGCGGTTTTGCCGTTAGTAATGCGACCCTCTGGTGGTGCAAAAACAGGATGAATTGGTGTCCCAAAGTTATCAGCAGACCTCAAGGCTGAACCACATGCCGAAGCAATGGCTAGGAATAAAACGATCAGAACTTTCATGGTTATTGTCACGCCGTACTTGTCGTAAACAAACTTGTATCCATTAACAAATTTGCGTTGGCTTTTATAGATCGCAGTATGGTTTGATTCTGAAATGATAAAGACAAAATAGCGTCCACCAATATTTTGATAACATTTTAAAATTGATTAGGAATCAAACGTTGATAGTGATATCAAAGTACGTATTGTCCCTTAAAATATACAAACTAAATTATTTTTTCTTCAATCCGTTAGATGTTATTCCATTTAAGAGAGTACCATTTCAGAGAATAACGCATTGCAGCTCTGTCAAACGAATTTTGTCTTAACTTTAAGTACGAACACAACATCACTCAAATGCTAACGAGCTGGATGGTATCATCTGAACACTCATTTTCAGACCACAGATACGTCCAATTCAGCCTGAATGCTCTTCCCGGCCAACCAGCATTTCGGAATTATCAGAAAACCGATTGGCAATGGCTGCTTCCTGCCCTCTTATTCAACCCAGATTCCAGAAAAAGCCGCACTGGTGGACATCAGAACTGGGATCGCTTAGAAACGTTTGCCGAAAACTCTTCAACCTAGCAAAAAGCACAAGAAAAGTGACTGACTGAGTCTCATATAAGGAATTCCTCAAAATATATAAAAAAGAACTGAGGAAGGCAAACCGACAATCCTGGCCGTCTGTGACAAAATTACAGAAACCACAGGCCTGTAAGTCTACCATCTTTCCTTCTGAAAACTCTAGAGCTCACATACGGTCTAAAATTTATCCACGACTTTTGTCTACAGCTCAACATGCCTACTGTAGAAGAAAGTCGGTAGAAACGGCTCTACATTCACAATTCGCAATATAGAGAGTACATAATGGTTGCTTTCCTGGACACAGAAGGCGCCTTTAACAGTGTCAACACTTCCGCAATCACGACTGCGCTGTCAACGCTGACTCACCCGGGGAGTTGATCAGTCTTATGCTATATAGTAGGATAATCAACTCCAAACTGGATGGGGATTGTGCTACAACGCGGTCTCCTTTCAACCCTTCTCTGAAACTTAGTGGTTAATGAATTGCTGATGTACCTGGAAGTAGGGTCATTGCATATAGCCATCTCAAGTGAATATCTTAATACCAATAAAGAAGTCCTTCAGCTAAATTTTAACAGATTAACCCGTTGGGCAGATCGCTGTGGATTGGGAGTAAACCCACATAAAACTGGTCTTGTCCTCTTTTCCAGTAAATATAAAATTCCAATCATAGACCCTCCTTCAATCAACTGTACCAGTTTAGTCTCCTCCGATACACCAGAATATCAAAATATCTAGTTCTCATTTTTGACGCAAACGGAAAACTGGAAATCTAACATTCAAGAAATGGTCAAGAAGGCTAAAGTAGCTTTATTCTCTTGAAAAAAAGCTATGGGAACAAACCTCGCATAAACCACTGGCTATACGTGTCGGTCATAAGACCGATACTCACCTACGGGGTGGTTGTCTGAAGGACGGCCTTAAACAATACAGTCAACTGCAGCAAACTAAGCAGAGTCCAAATACTCGTAATACTCCCTCCGTGGCAAAGGGTATTCTGTTTCACTTGACACCCCTCGATATTTTCTGCAGGCAAATAGCAAAAAACGATTACACAGCGGACATACAAATTATAGTATTGTAATATTCTTAATACACTAGGAATCCTTCCAGAGAACATCGATCACACTATACCCCAACATTGGTTTGACAAAGACTTTCATGTAAGCATCCCCTCTAGATCCGTCTGAGAGAAAGACGCTTTCATAGATGACAAGTCAATTTACTTCAATACAGATGGATCCAGGGTTGGTGGCTGTCTTTTTTCAGATATGATTAATCTAAGCCTCTGCTTCCGTCTTCCAAAGCACTGTAGCGTGTTCTAGACAGAAATGTTAGTTATTAAAGAAGTCCTGTCCTGCCAGAAGAAAAACGTGATATCTACAAGGGATATCGTCATCTTTTCGGATAGGCAGGCCGCTATTACGCCCCTGGACTCAGTCTCACTAAATTGTAGAAGCATCTCTAGTAGAGGTGATAGAGCAGTTCAACCTTGGTTCCCGGGAATTGTAAGGAATTCGTCAAAATTGGAACCACTCTACCTATTCTGACGGAAAAGGGTATCAGAGGTATACCAATCGCTACGTGCAAATTAATGTTAAAGCTGGATGCTAACAAAAGAACAAACCTTAGGTGGACTGTTGGATTAACATGTCTAGTGTCCAAACAAATCTGACCAAAGCTGGATCTGAATCGCTCTAAAAGTTTGGTCTTTCAAAATAGGAAACATCTCAGAGCTATCATACGAGTAGATACTCGTATCATAACTGGACACTGCCTTGTAGGAAAGCATGCAAAAAGGCTTGGCGTCTTTCCAAATGATTTGTGCAGAAGCTGCAAGGACGAGGAGGAGCAGGAGGTAATACCCCACCTAGTCTATACATGCCCAGCTCTCTCTCAAAGAAAGAAACTTCACCTAGCAGCTTTCTTCTATAATGAGTTAAGCTTTCTAGAAAATGTAGACACTTCATCATAAGCTCAAATTGGTTCCAAGAATAGGAGGATCACAGATCCACGTGGCATCACAATGCGCCAATAGGCCTAAGTGCGCTGGTCTTTCCAACAGCCACTCTTACCTAACCTAACCTATTAGCAGAGATCATTTTGTCCCACAAAACAAGCTAAGCATCAATAAGTGTGGGACTTGATAACCACAATGACGAGATATGGTTTATCCGAGTCCGAAAGCAAAGCCTTGAATAAGGATGAAACATTTGTTGACGGCTTTTGCTTAGAGACCACTCGAATGTAAATATACCGAAAATTCTCTAAAGCGAGAGGAGTAAAAATCCAAACTTAGTTAACTTGGGGCTGAATGCGCTAAGATGAAATAATACCGCCGAGGAGTAAATAAAACTGAGTTACGAAAAGCACTGTCTTGATATTCTCTAATTGACCAACTGCAATTGATCAACTGTCTGGAGACTGGCGTAAGGTAAACGCTAACTTCAAGGGCATTAAGCTTGGTGCAGTATTACAGATAGTTTAACAACAATCGGAAGAGCAGCGTACATTGAAAAGGACAATTTTTATAGTTCATTAGGCAACCGCATTAGGCATTGAAACCTTAAGAGTTTGGTATCTAATCATCCGAAGGAGGAAGAGACTAAACACTTTCATCGGTAGCTTAAGACTAACTTTATTAATATGAAAAATGACACTTATGCTAATATCTTACAGGCTAGAAGAGAGTGCTTAATTGCATGAAACCTATGTAATATATAGTATGCTGTTATACAGCGTAGCATAGTATATAGTATTTCTAGAGTGTAGTGATTGCAAGCATTATTTTCATTATGCCTGTGTTAATATACAGCAAGCGGACTTTGAATATATGTGCTCTAACAATAAACCTTTTCGCTGTGATAAATGTACATCACTCCGCCGAAAATCGCTACAACAACATCAACCCGTAGCTAAACAAAATGCAGCAGCTGTGCCAAACAGGTGCACATAGGTATGGGAGCTACTAAACTGCAATCAAGAGCAGTAAAGAAACCAACATAAACCACTACACCAAACAGCGGAACAGCATCAACCAGCAGAGAGCATGCGACAAGTGCAAGTGCAACTACTGTGGAGCAGACACAACATACTAGCGGGAGCAGCAGTCCAATAACCCTTCAACTGCTTTATGAAGAGATTCTCAATCTAAAAAAAATTAAGAAGCACAAGAAGATTATGAGAAGCAAAAAAACCGCGAAGAAAGCTCTTAACACTTCCATATTTGGTGATCGTAGCAGCAAAAGTATATAAAGGGTCCGCCATCTAACGTTTTTTTTTTTCAACTTATTTCGTGAATGGTAACACTTAGCTCATGTCTGATTTGACAGATAATTAGTTTTATCCTTCCTCTGAACGAATATGGTTGTGTATACGCTTGAACAACGCTGGGAAATATTGCCTGCGATCGACTTAGAGAAGATGTCGATTTTGCCAAAAAAATCATCTTTTCAGATGAAGCTCATTTTGAGCTTGGCGGGTATGTAAACAAGCAAAATTGTCGTATTTGGGGCACAGAAAACCCGCACGCATACATTGAAAAGCCGATACACCCAAAACGAGTCACTGTTTGGTGCGGATTTTGCTTCAGAGGCATAATTGGGCCATGTTTCTTCGAAAATGAGCAAGGAGTGGCTCATACAGTCAATGGCGATCGTTATCGGGCCATGTTGAACGAATTTTTGTTCACAAATATTGAAGAGGAGGCTATTGGCAACATTTGGTTTCAACAGGACGGCGTTACGTGCCACACAGCCGAAGCTACACTCGATGTTTTGCGCCCTGTTTTTGAAGATCGCATTATCAGCCGCAGAGCTGATGTCGTTTGGCCACCTCGGAGCTGCGATTCGACACCGTTGGTAAAAGTTAAGTGTTACGCCGACAAGCCAGAGACAATTGACGCTTTAAAGGACAATATTCGTGAAGCCATTGGTGAAATACAGCTGCACACAATCGATAATGTGCTTAAAAATTGGACCGATCGTGTAGGCTACTGCATGGCCAACCGAGGCAGCCATTTGAATGAAATTATTTTCCATTATTAACCGGAAGGATAAGACTAATTATCTGTCAAATCAGACATGAGCTAAGTGTTACCATCCACGAAATAAGCACTAGTTGAAAAAAAAACGTTAGATGGTGGACCCTTTATATTAATCATTATTAATCCGATGACGTCAAAGGAGTATTAAGTTTGATTGAAAGGTTCTTAAACATCGGATATTTGTCCAATATGAGTATCACTTATGTATAGTAAATATTCTTTTTCAATAAAAGCAGAATTAGAATTTGTACTATTAAGGGATACATTTGGAGGGGTATGATCTGTAAGAAAGATTGCTAACTACGCACGTTTTTATATGGATATACTCGTAGATCAACTTACATTGCTCATCAGTATCGAAGTCATAGTAATTCTCTTTTTTGTCGTATTTAGATCTTAGTTGATAGTCATAGGATTCAAATTCTATACCTATATTCTGAGCAAACTGTTCAGCATAATTGCGAACTATTTTGTGAATGTCGTCTAAAGTTCGTCCATGAGGAATATCGCTTAGGCAGTTGAACCACTTTAATTTTACAGTACAGTACAGTAGCAAGTACAGCGTCATAAGCCTCAGGCTCCATATACGAGTATGATTTAAATCGGTTATTTAGAATCTCTTCCAGCTTTGGTCTTGATCTTTCAACATTGTGATATCATCGGATGATTTCATTTTCTTAAATTTTGTTTTTAGTGTTACTAATGTTGGCATAAGATCCCCAAATATTATATTCTTGTCTCCCTGTAAATGGTCTGAGGCTTCTGTTTTTTCTGCCGAATGATTTCCCGGCAATCTTCTATAAGCCAGCGCTACCGAATGTCTTTTGAAATGTTCATCCAGCCAATGAAAAGTGTATCCAAGGAAACTACGACGGGTAGAAGACCAAATATCAGCAGTAGTGCAAATATAATTTGCAGCTTTTACTGCTGTATTTATTATTTCTTTCATATTTTTATAATGTTCGCCTAACAAAGATACTGTTTTTGGTCTGCTACGTATTTTAAGATTTGTTCCTTCAAATAATTTGGCGAAGGATTCTTTTTCCACAGTTGAAAGCGGTATTATTGAATAAATAATAAATTCGAGTAACCGCTTGTCAAATTGTCCTTGGCGATTTCCCGTCATGTGACTGGCGCGAGTTATGTTCTTATACATATATATTTTGAAAAAAAGAAGACACGAACTTATCATAGAAACAAGTGTTCTTTATTAAGTCATCAACTAAACTGTTTTCTTAACAGCAAAATCATATCTCCTCATATAAGGTCCCGCTACACAAGCTAGCCGAGATGTTGGTGGTGAATTTCTTCCATCTCATGCAGAGTATGTAACTCACCGCTGCCTAAGATGTTGGCGGTGAATTTCTTCTTTCTCATACTGAGTATGTAACTCACCGCTGCCTAAGATGTTGTTAGTGTGGTGGCTTTTGGCTCAGGGCAGATTATATAACTCCTCCACCCCCAGATTGATGTGTAAGTTGAATGTTTGAGCATAGCGAAATGATGCGACTGGAACATCTTTGACAAGCTTGTTGCTCTTACTTGTTCTATGCTCCTTGTGTGTGATGGTCCACAGTGTTGTTTCTATCCTCTCACTTGTTGGTAGGTTTCATTGCATGAAAAAATTTCATCGAAAAATTGATGTTCGATCGCTCATAAGGTTAGGAATAGGGTAAGCTATAGGGTATTGGGACGGTTTTATGTTGCATATGTCTGAATAGTTATAATATTTAGGCACTTTACTCTAGGCATAGCATGTTGGTAATTTGTTTATAATATTTTTTTTTTATATATTTGTTTTTTTTTTAAGCTAGTGTAAGCGAGTGTGTAGAAAACCAGATTTTTCTATGCAACAGTTAAGTTCATACATTGATTGAACTCGTTTTGAAATAACTTTATCGGAATAGAAATTCTGGAGTTAAACTTGGCGATATTTATTTCGGGCTTCCTGTAGTGTACGTTTTTATTATCATTCTTAACCTATCTATTCTATCCGACATTATACTTATTACCTAATCTTAACTGCTAATTCTATACGTATATGCATTGCATATACCATATGTACCCATGTAACTATATCTATTTTTCTACATACGAGTATGTATATACGATTCTAAGTAACTAAAATACATATCTATATTTCAACATCTCTATGTATCTCTATTATATCTATGTATATCTAAGTACTTAAGTTATGTATGTATATATGTATCCTTTCTTCTCTACTTTAACTAAATAATATCTTACACTCTATTATTTATATTATTGTGGGTCTTAAACTTGCGTTTTGTTTTTATTTTATTTTTATGAGACTGTCTATCATTTGTTGTTAAAACAATTACTTTTTTATCCGCCTTAACTTTTAATTTTTTAGCCCTGGGTGTAAGTTTGTTACGTCTGTTATTAAATTCGTAAATTGTATCATTTTCTTGAAAAGTTGGTGGTGTGTTTCTATTTGTGTTTAATTTGTCTATGTTTTTTCTGTTATGTTTTTCTATTTTTCCTTTCATTTGTTCATATACTTTGTTTTGAAAGGTTCGCAATTTATTAATATAGTCATGGTCAGATTCACAATTTATGGTCCTGATGAATTTAGGTGTCCTGCCAGTAAGTAGTTCTAATGGTGTTAGGTTAGTAACTGAATGAATACTGTTATTGTAGGTGGTTATGGCTTCGTTTAGTATATCTTTGCATAATTGTTTTTTGTCTTTATCGAATATTATTCTGTAGATTTCTGTGAGGGTGGAATGGAATCGTTCTACTGGTGAGTTACCTGTAGAGTTTTGCGGTGTTGTAATATGTAATATAATTTCGTATCGCTCACAGAACTCCTTGAACAAACTTGACTTAAATTCAGATCCAGAGTCACAAACTATTTTTTTTGGAATACCATGATGAGAGAAAAATTCCCTTAAAGATTGAATTATGTTTATACTATTTCGGGCGGACAAGATATAGGCCGATGCAAATTTGGAAAATCTATCGATTATCGTTAAAATTTGTTGATTGTGGATTGCATAAACGTCAATATGTAGAGTGTCTAATGGTAGTCTGGGAGTTTCTGTAACTTCGTATTTTATTTTCGGTGGATGCCTTTCATATTTTAATAACTGACATTTTTCACAGTTATTTAAAATTTTAGTTATTTTAGTTTTCATATTAACAAAATAGTAAGTTCTGCGTAGGTGTTGAAGTGTCTCATTTATATCCCTGTGGTTAGATTTAAGATGGTATTCGTTAATTAATGAGTCTTGTTTGTCGCTGTCAACTAAGTCAATTAATTTTTCTTTACATCGAATTAATTTAAATATTCTACGATTAGCAAACAATTTAGAGTATACATTTTGAACAATTTTGAAGGTATCGTCATCTGTATATACTGCTGTTAGTTTCTTTGGACTAAATTGGTCCTTGAGTATCGATGTGATTATTTGTTCATTATGTAAGTCGGGTTGGCTAAAGATTGTACGACGTTTATTCTGAAAAAGTATTTTGTAAGTCATTGAAGGGTTTATGGTGCAACTTGTTTTAGTCAAAACGAGTTGATCACTGAACTCATTTAAGGGACGCTCCCATATTGTTATACCTTCATCAAGATTCTCCGACGCAGAGTGAAGAGTAGATATATTAGAGCTTGCTTCCAAATCATCTATATTATTAAGCAGTGATTCGTTAATGTTTAATTCTATTCTGCTTAAGGCATCGGCGTTAGTATTTGCCTTACCTTTCTTGTAGTGGATCTCGTATTCAAACTCCTCAAGTTTTAACCGCCATCTTATCAATTTAGAGTTTGTATCTTTCAAGGAAAAGAGCCAGGTAAGTGGTTTGTGGTCTGTTACGATGAAAAATTTACGACCATAAAGATAAGGGCGAAAATGTTTGGTTGCCCAAACAATGGCAAGTAGCTCCTTTTCGATGGTACTGTACTTTATCTCCGTGTCCGATAAAGTACGTGATGCATAGGAAACAGGTTTGTCACTTCCAATATGGCCCTGGCTTAAAATTGCACCTATCGCGAAGTTACTTGCATCAGTTGATAGGATGAATGGTTTCGTAAAATCCGGATACTGTAACAGTGGGTCATTACTGAGTATGTCCTTACAATGCTCAAAACAAGTAATATATTTCTCGTCCAGTTTAATTTGCCTACCTTTTTTCAGACATTCCGTTAAGGGCTTCGTTATTTTTGCGAAATCCTGGATAAACTTCCTATAGTAGCCTAATAACCCAAAAAAAGATTTGATTTGTTTCTGAGTACGAGGGATAGGAAATCTTTTTATTGAATCAATCTTCTTAGGGTTTGGTTTTACGCCTTGTGATGTAACAAGGTACACAAGAAAGGCCATTTCTTTGCATAGGAATTCCGACTTATCTAGCTGTATTTTAAGATTGGCTTGTCGCAATTTGGAGAAGACCTTTTTTAAATTTTCAATATGTTCCTGAAGAGAACTAGAAAATACGATTATGTCGTCCATATAAATTAAGCATATTTTTCCCTGCAGGTCTCTCAAAACGTTGTCCATAACCCTCTGAAATGTGGACGGGGCATTTCTAAGACCAAATGGCATTCGAATAAATTCGAAGTGGCCATTATCCACTGTAAATGCGGTTTTATTAACATCTCTGGGATCAATTTCAATTTGGTGGAATCCAGAGGCTAAGTCCAAGGTGGTAAAATACATGCATCTGCCTAGCTTATCTAAAATGTCTGTTATGTTGGGAAGCGGATATCGATCACTGATGGTTTTTTCATTTAGTTTCCGATAGTCCACTACCAACCGCCATTTTTGTTTGTTGGAAGCATCTCTCTTTTTTGGCACAATCCATATCGGACTACTCCATGGGCAGTAGTTTGGTCTAATGATCCCTTGCTTGAGAAGTTAAGATATTTGAGACTCAATCTCAGCTTTATGGACTTCCGGATATCTATATGACTTAGTGTATATCGGATTTTCATTATTCGTTTTAATAAGGTGTTTGATGGCATTTGTAAATGAGAGTGTGTCGCCTTCTCTAAAAAATATATCATCGTATTGCTTGCATAGTCTAAAAAGATCTTCTCTCTCCTCTTTATTTAAATGGTCTGTTCTGAGCAAATTTGTAATTTCTTTGCCTGGTATAGGTTTTAATTGATCTATGTTATATTTTATACTGACATTGTTTACTTCATTAAAATTGTTATAAGAATCCACTTTTAATGGTTGTTCTAAAAAGAGTTTTTGTTCTTGATCTGAAATATTAATCACTTCTATATGACTATACCAGTCAACAGATTTATAAATTCCTTCAGGTATTTTGAGGAATTTGTTTACTAAAGTAGGTCTGACATATATGTCTCCTTTTTCCATATCTACAGGTAATCTAGCTATAATTTTAGAATTTGGAGGAACATCGAAAACTTTTGACATGAAATTGGGTTTAAATTGCAGTGGTATTAAAGACTTGCTCGTTTCTAAAATTTTGTCTTTAAGATTGACTTTAGCGTTTAGTTGCTTCATCATCTCTAAACCTATTAAACCATCAAAATAAGAATGAAATTTGAAAACTAGAAATTTGAACTTCTCGTCCGTGTTCAATTCCTTGAATGCGGGGAGTGTTACTTGTCTATCTAGTTTGTGTTTGTTAAGAATTGTTGTTATTGTAATTGGATCAATTATCTCGTGTAAGTCAGGATTCGTAAGGGATGGATTAATGAAATTTGCTGAAGCTCCAGTATCGATAAGAAACTTTAGTTTTCTTCCTCTAGGAGACAGTATTGTTATGTATGGTAATGAGCTTGAACTATGTTTATTTATATCTAGGTACCCAATCTGCTGTCCGAGGCTGTTAATGGAAAATTCGAGTCATCAATTTCGTAGTCGCAGTAATTTAAATTATTTGATTCCTGATTTTGTGTAGGTATAAAATGGTCTAGTTCTGTGTAATTATATGTGTCAGGGTTAAAGTCCGATAAAAAATGTTGGTTTGTATCATATTGAGGTGGGTATGTACAACGGTTATTAACTTCTCGGTAATTTCGATTAGGTGTTGTGTTATTCTGTTGTCTTTTATATGTTTGACTTCTGAAATTTGATTGTTGAGTTCTAGTATTGTGCGTATTGCCACTAGATATATCCATTGGAGTTGCTGGATGTTGCGGTGTAATAGGTTGTCTAGGTACAGTTACAGGTTGGTTTTGATTTTGAATTTGGGAGTATTGATAATCGTTCGATCTAAAGATTGGTTGGTTTGGATGTGGAATGTACATATCTGGTCTATAATATGAGTTACTATTATTCGGAAAGATCGGGTGCAAATTTCCTCCACGGTTATATACTATTTTTCTTTGGGGAAAATTAAGATTAGGGATAGGGTTGCTGGGATTTTGATTTGCATGGTACCAATTGTTCGGTCTTTGCTTAAAATTTACGTTTGGGTCTGCATACTTCATATAATATGAATTGTGTTCTTTTATGCAAAAGTTGAACGCTTCCGGAAGAGAATTTAGTCTCATAGCTTTATGGTTGAACCCAGTGGTTCTCTAACGCCAATTAGAAAAGTATTTAAGCACATTTCCGAATAAAGACTGCTCTTTGCAGAAATTACATTTGGGTTCATTTCGTGAATATGAACGTGATTAGTAAGAGTAGATAATATTTCTATTATCTTAGAATAAAATACCTCAACAGTGTCAGTTGATTGCTTGAGACTATGGAGATCTCTAATGAGAGAGGTCTCGTTTCTCTTGTCAGAGTAATGTAGAATAAGATTTGTCTTAATTTGCTGCCAGTCTTCCAAACATGTTCAAAACCTCGTTAGCTGGTCCCGTGATTTTATTTCGTATTGCCCTTAGTAATATTCGCGCATACGGTGTATTGTTAACAGTACCGATGACCCCCAAGATCTCTTCTACGTTATTTAAAAATTCGTACAATAATGTACGATTACCATCAAATTTAGGAAGGTCTTTTATCGCATCTGGAATCTTTAAAGAGCTAAGGATAAAGTTTATGTTCTCAATGCTAGAACTATTTGTGTCATTGTTTGTATTACCAAGGTTCACGTTATGTAAAGCTGTATGAGAATTATGCCCTAGTGTTCCGCTTAAGTTAGAACTTAATTCAACGTTACCCGAATCTCCACAAATACCACTATTTAAGTAAATACCTGCCAGTCCGTCACCAGAAACTCCGTTATTAGTTGCCATATTGCGCGTGTATAAAAAATCTTCTTTAATATCACTATCACTCACACTTACACAATATGGTTTATATACTACTTTTTTATTCTTATATCTATTCGACATATGTCGTAATATTATGTAAGGAAGGGATAGGGTATTGAGCTTGAAACACAATTTATCGACTTACTTATATCAAGTGCAGATTGAAGTTGCTTCTGCTTATGCTGTTGGTAGCTCCGCTGGTCAATTTCTCGAAGATTCGTCCTGGGCCAAAGAATTAAAATTCTCCACGCAATGACGAGTGCCCTGGTCCTTTATGCACGAATTCACTTAACACCAATGTGCTCTTGATGCGAGGTTCACGTTTAATATAGTCAGTATAGAATACTTAATTCCAATAATGCAATTTTCACTTGCACCAGGAGTTCTAGTATGTGCTTAATATGGATTTCGCAAAAAAAAATATTTTTTAATATACGCGACTTCCGAATTCTTCCAATAGTCGACTGCGCCAGTTATGTTCTTATATATATTTTGAAAAAAGAAGACACGAACTTATCATATAAACAAGTGTTCTTTATTAAATCATCAACTAAACTGTTTTCTTAACAGCAAAATGCATATCTCCTCATATAAGGTCCCGCTACACAAGCTAGCCGAGATGTTGGTGGTGAATTTCTTCCTTCTCATGCAGAGTATGTAACTCACCGCTGCCTAAGATGTTGTTGGTGTGGTGGCTTTTGGCTCAGGGCAGATTATATAACTCGCGCAAACGTTGGAAATGTTGGAAAAGTGTTTCGGCAACGATTCTCTAAAGAAAACGGTGGTTTACCAGTGGCACGAGCGGTTCAAAAGTGGTCGTGAGTCAATCGAAGATGATGAACGCAGTGGCAGACCATCGATATCGAAAACCGACGAAAACATTGATGGAGTAAAAGAAATGTTGGTCAATAACCGCAAATTAACCATCAGAGAGATAGCGGAGGACTTGAACATTGGATCCCCCCAAGACATTTTGGTTAATGATTAGGGTTTCCGTTGTCTAGCAGCAAAGTTGGTGCCAAAAGGCCTAAATTTCATGCAAAAAAGAGACGGTGTTTACGTCGCATAAGAGATGATTTGCGAGGCTGAATCCGAGTCTGATCCCACATTCATCAAAAGGATCATTACTGGAGACGAGACGTGGGTTTATGAGTACGACACGCAATCCAGACATCAGGCAAGTGAATGGCGTTCACCAAATGAGTCGAGACCAAAAAAACCACGTCGTTTTCAGTCAAAAAAGATTGCCTTCTTTCTCACGGTTTTCATGGATTACAACGGTGTAGTGCATCCTGAGTTTTTGCCAGAAAGCCAGATAGTAAACAAAGAGTATTATTTGTCCGTTATGAGACGTTTGCGTGCAGCAATTCGCCGAAAGAGACCAGAATTGTGGGCAGAAAACTTGTGGATTTTGGACCATGATAACGCACCATCGCACTGTGCGATCATCATTATTTGTAATTTTTTGACGAAAAATGCAAAAAATACCATCCAACAGCCACCGAATTCACCTGATTTGGCTCCATGTGACTTCTTTCTGTTCAATCGAGTTAAAAAATCACCACGGGGAACGCGTTTCAGCAGCCAAGAGGAAGTAATGGAAAAATCACAGGAAGCACCGAAAACCGAATATAAAAAATGTTTCGAGGATTGGATCAAGCGCTGGCATAAGTGTGTTGCAGTCGATGGAGATTACTTTGAAGGGGACAATATAGATTTAGATGAATAAACTTGAATTTTTAATTTTCTGAATAAACTTTTTGATCAAGATTGTATTTTTCGGTTCCCTTCTTTCTTAGGCCAAAGAAACAGCAATAGCAAGAGTGATTCTTTGCTTGAACTCAACGGATGTAGCGTTGGTTAAATTTACAACGGAGTCCTTGTCTTTGACACTTCAAAGTTATATATTGAAATTGTTGCGTTCTTTCCGCGCTGATGATGTTGGATGTCCTTCCTTGTCGACAGCATGTATGAGTACTTTGTTTTACATTCATTTACCACTAAGTTCATCTTCAGCATTTCTGCTTCAATAGGCATATTGCTCCAGTGATAGGTCGCTAATTTCTTTCTATGTATCAGATATCGTGACATTCAATGTTGTCAGCGTATGGCAGCAATTGTTCATACAATATTGCGAAATAGACACCTGTACGTCTTTGTCGCAACCCGCTCTGGATTTTGAATTCATCAGAGGGCTTCCATTTATGCAGATCATGACAATTTGATTGGTTATAAGTTCATCCAATCCAAATTAATCTACATAAACTTTTCGAAATCGATAAACAGGAGGTGCAACGGAACTCGATATCAAATGTACTGTGCGATGATGATCCGGAGGGTGTTGATGTGGTGGAATCAGGAGGCTCTCGGGAGTCTGCTTGCTCGGTTGCAAGTGTAGCTTTAAGGTGATACTCAATTCGTTCGAGGATTACTTTGGCTAATATTTTTGGAACTAAAGACAATACTGGAGCTGCTCTTAGTTTTCGCACTCCATAAGACTTTCCTTATTGGAAAAGGGTTTCCCGGCTCTCTCGACCATTGATGCAGGAGCTTTAAATATCCTGGTAGCCCTATTTTCCATAAGGATACTGTGAAGTCTCTCCATCCAGTTGTTCTTTAGTGTTTTTGCTACGATAAAGATCTCGTTTTTACTAAGAGCCGAGAGCGAATTTGGGCAATCGTTACTTTCTGCCACTGTTATTCAGAGTTTGTGTTGGACATAATTTTTCAGGACCTTTCGTATAATTCTGTAATTGACTGTAACTAACTCGCCGCGTCATCTCGGAAAATGCCAACACCGGCATGATAACCACACCGAGCAGTCAATCTTTTTGTATGCAATGGCTGCTGTTGAAATATTCCCGACTGGACAAAACGTGGCAATTTTGCTTTTTAAAATCAGCCAATCAGCGAAAGTTCGAAATACACGACTGGCTTCAGCTTTTGGGTCAATACGATCTTTTTGCAAAATACGCTACATGAACATTCGAGAGTTGCTGAACTCTTGAGAACGGCGTGGAATCGATTGAATGCAATCTTGACTTACCGGCTTGCGTATAGCCGCAATACTCTCGTCACTTCTGACGTTTCGCTACCATAGTGGCACGGCAACGTCTTGGAATAAAGAGGAACCGAAGCGAATTATTTCCTGCATCTCCTAAGTTGATTCCGGGGCGTGCGTTCAAAGTGCAAACGACAGCGCAAGGTCTTCACGGGTGGTATTTGGATTTGTGGCCACTTTTCAGGTTTCTTGTTATTTTGTAGATGTCATACCTTACAGGTGATTCGAAAAGTCCCGAGAATAACATAACAAAACTAGAGGGACACAATCATTCCAGCTGCGCTCTAATATTTATATGCCTTTCTTATAGAATGATTTGTCCAATCCTTCAAATACGCTTCAGTTTAGGTGATAATCTCATTGGAGCCATATCTCTTTCCGGAGAACATTGCCACAAACCGCGTGAACAAATTATTTTTATTTCACTTAAACAGCTCCAAACCGCGCTCGGAATCATCAACACGCTGTTGTTTTTGGTCAGCGAACGCGATACCCAGACAGAGCTTGCTCATACGCATACATACTCGCGCAAAATATGATGTACATGGTCTACGATGCCAGCTATTTCACGCACTTTCACTTTACGGTTGTTCAAAACGATTTTGTGGATTTCTTTTATGTTTTCCCGCGTAAGGGCCTCAGATCGTTTAGGTGGTCGTGTTGGTGTTGGTGTTGGTGTTTGTACGACCGCGTTTGACTTCAACAAACCAGGGACAAATGGTTGCTTCCAACAGAGCGAGTTCTTTATAATACTTTTTAAGCCATTCTTGAGTTTTAACGGTATTTTTTCCCATCAAATAACAGTTCTTTATCAACGTACGAAACGGTTTTTGTTGTCATGGTTTTGAAAATACCAAAAGCTGCGCATAACTTAAATTTCAATATCTCGATGACTAATGGTCGAAATGTCATCAAATTTTGACACGTTCAGTTTCAGTTTTTTTCTTTTTTCAGTTTTAAAGCATTTTATTTCCTTAATCACTAACTCTTACATACTCACAAAAAATGCTTAAATACTAGCTTAAAATTACTTAACAATCTTATACTAACTTACTGGCCCCACACAGGCACTCGAAGCTACTCTAAATTCTTATAACTACGTCTTTCGACTTTATTTACATTTGTTTTACTAATATTTGTTTTCTGTACTTAAGGCTAAGAAAAAATATTCGTTAAGAAAAAACTTAGCATATGGACTTTTTTTTTGTTTTTTTTTATAAAAACTTAATATCTAACTTACTCGTAAAATAAACCTTAGCCTACTTAACCTACATACACAAAACACACATACACACACATAGAGATTATACACAATCATATACATATATCAGTATACACATTTCTATACACTGATATATGTATATGTTTCTTAACTGCTAACCTGTTTAGCATATATTTGCTTTGTTAATAGCGATGGCCAGCTTACATAGGTTTCTATGTAAGCTGGCCATCGCTATTAACAAAGCAAATATATTGGTCAGCTCTGCCTCATTAGTGAGGCTGGCCCGTAATTGAAGGAGGTCATTGCTCTTGCAACGTGCCTTCGAGTCAGCTTAATTACGAAGTTGTCCACTCGTATTAGGTTCGCCCTGTTGTAAAGGACCTCATTAGGAAAAAATTTCTTGTACTCCGATTCTGGTGTTCTGTACAAGCGAAGACAAGCCCTAAGGCAAGCCCTCTCAAACACCCGATTCTTTTCCATTAAACTTGCTCGTACATTGAACCACACGGGACAACCAAATATCAGCATGGGCCTGATAAGGGCCATGTAGCAGATTACCTTTACCCCCGCATCGAGTTGGCTGCTATAAAACAGTCTCTTTGTAAGGGCAAAAGCACCTTTAGCTCTGGCCAGAGCAGCATCTACATATTTGCCAAAATACAGAAACTGATCTAGCCAGATCCCAAGGTACCTGACTACATTTTGACAGGCAAGAGGCTCCCGTGTTGTCCAATGATCGAGAACTTTCGCATTTTTTCTGGTATCCCTAGAGGCTCCAAACAACGGCGTCCTAAAGAGAATGGTTTCCGACTTCTGAAAGTTGATTTTCAACTTCCAGTCATCGCAAAATCGTCTTATCTTATCGAAGTCACGCTGCAAGAGAGTATTAATGACCTAGATTTTTGGACCTGTTCTGTACGCTATAAAATCGTCTGCGTACGCAATAGTGTGGGGAAGTGAACCTATCAAGTCGCTTGTATAAATGTTGAATAGGATCGGCGAATTGACCGCGCCTTGCTGAAGACCATTTTTAATTTGAAATATTCCAACAGAAGTCACATCACCGTTTTTCACGATGAACTGTCTGTTAGTTAGCATATTATAAAGAATGTACAAGAGTGGTTTACTGATCCCCAGCCTAGTCAGCTTATAAAAAAGGCCCTCTAACCATACGGTGTCGAAGGCCTTCTCCAAGTCAACAAGGCAGGCACCAGTACATTGTTTTTTGCCTTTATTCCATTGGATATCGGACACCAGTTTAGACGCGGCATGTGAGATATCATGTCCCGCCTTAAAACCGAATTGATTATCCGGAACTATATGTTTGTCCTCAACCCACCTAGACAGAGCTCTATTGATTACTTTTTCAAAAACCTTACTGATGTTCGGAAGGAGACTTATCGACCGGAGGTTCGCCGGATTGGATATATCCTTTTCCTTTTTGGGGATAGGTTGAACCACCGCCGTTTTCCAATGCGCTGGATAATGTGCATTATTCATTGCATTATTAAACAGGGTGGTGTAGATGTCCACCGCTTCTAGAGGAAAATGTCGAAGCACGATATTCGGAATACCATCGGTCCCCACTGACCTCTTAGCCCTGATTGTGTCGAAGATCTCATGGAGTCCTTCCTTCGAAATGAATGGGGGTAGGCCACCCTCTCTAGCAATGACGTTATTTGCCATATTTTCGTCGCTAAACCGGGTGAAACCAGGGCGCTCGGATCGCCAGTTCTCTATTTCATTTCGAACGCAGAAGTCGTGCACAAAGACGCGACTGTCTAGGTCGTAATTAGGGCCAGTGGTATCAGTGGCCTTGTATACTTCCTGGAAAGTCGCCCCTATGGCCTCAACCTTCTCCTGTGGATCCTCGATCACAAAGAAGTCGTCATCATCAGCGGCCTCATTTGGATCAATACCTGCTATTGTCAGTAACCGTTCGTTGTCTGTTGTCCGGGCTATTTTAAGACACTGAAGGTCGTTTTGATTTCTTCTCCGAAATAGTTTATTTATTTGCGGAAACATATTCGGGTTGCTGGTGTTTACAGCCCGAACCTTGTTGTTCCAATACAAACTTACAGAAATTCTGTAATTTCTTTTATTACCGTTTGAATATTTTTAATCGACGACTTCAGTGTCCTAATCTCCAGGTCTCATCGGTCAGTTAACTGTCTGTACAAGTTTTTAAGTCTTGTCAGAAGTCTACTTTTCTGTCGGTGCAGTGCGTCAATAGTAGGATTGCGGAACAGGTCTTCGTTAGTAGTGCGTCGATACCGCGGTATTGTAGTGTCCATAGTTTGTTTAGTTGTCTCGTCCATTTGTTTTAGGTAATTGTCGATCTCCTCGTTTCGGAGTTGTGTTATTGATCTCGTTCGCAGTTTGAGAGTGCTCACGATAAGGTAACGGCCAAGAGTCGTCCCCTCAGATTCGGATGTTCTTGAGACAAATTCTAATACGACGAACAATCACCAGATGATCGAGTCTGTGTTAGGTGCTACGTTATATTAATAACAAGCTAGCATTGCAGGATTTCACAAGCAATACTCAATGTTTAACTCCACTCACCAAGTCCTATTGTACGCTCTACATGACTAAGGCCGCGTATTGTAACTTTGTTTGCAGAATTTGTCCTTCTCGTCCTCAATTGCCAGAATTGTTGGGAACATAAGATCATGTGAGGCTAACGTTCCCTGCGCACTTGCCACTTTAGCTTAAGAGTACTAGGATTTATACAAACGAGTTTAGGAGATATTGCAAATACTTCATCAGAAACACGATTATAACATCACCGGATCCATCCAAAAGCTGAAAGCTCAGTAGCTACCCCATCGCATGCGTCAAAAATTAAACTGAAAAAAACTGGGTTCAAGCATCTGAGGGGAATCACTGCCTTAAGCACTGAATTTCCAGACTTGACGATATGCAATATATGCTTCGGAGGACATAACTCACCTTGTATGTGAGTAGCAGGGAGCTACAAAAACACGAGGGAAGCTCTTATGTAGCTATTTATACAACAGTCTTGGAGAATTAGACATACTCGAATAAGCTTGACAAAATGAGTGATCAGAAATTTATGGACGGAAATAGGCTGCTTTGTGCGCCAGGAATTGCCAAACCAAAATTACAAAAACAGACTCACGAATGCTGATTAAGTATGTACCAGTCCGTTACGTAGTCAAACGTTGTTACGTTTGTGTACCTGATTGACCATTGATTCAATATTTATCGCATATGACTTTATTTTACATTTTTATCTTTTTTTGTACGGAAGCGAATCTCAGAAGTCTACTTAAAGCAATCCGAATTATCAATTTTTTAAGATATTGGATCGAGTGCGAAATGGGAAAACCGACATTTTTTCCAAATTTGTATGCCTTTGTTTGTGTTTTTGTAGCAAATCTCTACCATGGCAATGCTAAAAAAAATGGTATTCACATGTTTGTGTAAATTTAAATTGCTCACGTTCATGCTTCATGCTTCACGAATCCGTTGCACTGCTGTGTGACTATTAAACTTTAATAAAAGTAGCAATTCGTTGACGATTATACTTATCTAAGATAATCAAGCTCTCAAGTCAGATTGTATTTAAAGTTAAAACATATTCAATTACCCAGCTATTTCTGGCGACTGATGCGAATCTCTCATTCGAAGAATATTGTGTTCAAAACGATTGCTGTATTGACCTGCACTTAATTCCGTGCTTCACCGCCATAAATAAATGCGGGGAGAATGAGGTCCTTGTACATATAAAGTCTCTTAAGGCTTAATGTACCTTGACAAGGTAAATCACTTTCCCCAAAAAACAATAGATTGGCAAGTGTAGCTATTTGGTTGATTTCTGATAAAGTGTTATTATCAAAGTTTTTTTTTATAAACTCGTACTTGGCGCGTGTACGGTTAAAATGTTTGCACGCCGTAGACAAGTAAAAATTAGGGAGACAAGCATGAGTGATACCGACGTACGTTGGTTTTGAATGTTTGCAGCTTATAATGACTAGGAAATAAAGAGTTCGATAGGGCGTTCCATAAGAAATTTGTAACGCTGTTGCGATTGAAAGTTTGAAGGGGCAATTTTAATGGAGTCTTGATGTACACCATCAATAGCGATAGAACAAGGTGAGAAATTAGGAGATACGTCCTCGGTGTTTGAGGGTGTCTGTTGACTGTGTAATTCTAGGAGGGCCCTATCGGACCTCATCGGAAAGACCCATCGATTTTATAAATGGCGTCAATTTTATTTTTGTCATTTGTCAAGTAAACAGAATTAGAGTTTGTGAGAATAAGCAATGGAGCGTTATATCCTGAAGCACCCGGAATAATCATCATAACATTTTTAATGAACAATTAATCAGCGATTTTGGCGCAAAAAATTGCGTCTGATCGTCCGGGTCCCACTGGTCGCTCAATCTTAGAGGACTATTAGAGACTGGAACAACACGGGACCGTGCGAGCCCTGGAAGGCCTTGTACCTCGCGTTCCTCTGAGAATATTGTTGCCGTGGCTGAAGATATCTTAAATGCTCCGTCGACATCGGCCGGACAACGTGCCACTCAATTTTCCTTTCCACGCACGTCTCTGCGGCGCATTTTGATGAAAGACTTTAAAATGTTTCCTTACAACGTGCAGATAGAGCGTGTTGATGGTGGATCGCGTCTAACTTATGATCACGCCCTCCTGAATCTCAACAACGAAGTGGACGATTTTAAGTCAAAAATAATCATGGGTCACAAGGCCCATTTCCACAAAATTAGTGATTCGAAGGGCTATTACATTCACTCAAAGTCACTGCATTTGCGCTAGAGGAGTCATTGGACCATTTTTTTAGAACGACATGGGCCAAACGGCCTCTCCGGATGGTGAACGCTATAGAGCCATGATCAATGAATTTTTCATTCCACAATTGGGACTTGAGGACATGTGGTTGCAGCAGGGCGGAGCAGCGTGCATACTGCACGAGCCACAACAAACATTCTAAAGCAGGCGGTTCTCGGTCGTCTGATATCTCGTTTTGGCGATTTGTACTGGCCCGCAAGATGACTCGGTCAAATCTAGTCTTCGTTCTATGGGGTTACTTAAAGTCACGGGGTTTTGTGAACAAACTGGCAGCCCTGAAGGAGAACATCCGTCAAGAAGTGGGGAACCTATTGCCCGAAGGCATGGGAAATGCCATAAATAAAGCCCAAATGGTAATTTAGAATGTCGGCGGCCACTTAAGCGATATCATTTTCAACACATGATGGAAAAAAAACTTCAATTAACATTTAAAAAGATGCATTCATTTTTTTAAATTCTATTCCAAAGATATAGCCTAGGAAAATAGGGTAATTCATTATAGTCCACCTTGTATTAGCTTGATTTTGGGGTGAAACGTGGTGGTGAACGATGGTGAACATGCGAAAAGTTGACAACATAATTAAAAAATTCCAAGAGATGTGCTCAGTACAAGAGGTGAAGACGCCGAAACGTGTTCGCTCTGGACGTTCAATGTTTTAATCATAAGGGCAGTTTGTACTAAGCTAAATGATCGCTTGATATTCCAAGTTGCGTGTTCAATTATCGGTTTTACGGCCATTAGCCGGCCGCTAATTTTTGACACACTTACGATTGTATCTAGGAGTTCAAACGTTAAAAAGTCGTTCCGTAACAATATATTGTACCCTTTCATGTACAAGTTCAAGTAGCTGACTCTGTTTAATTGAGAATGTTCTAACGCCTTACCACTGGTGGGGGGAAGTCAATAACAACACAACTATTTCGACGAATTGAACTTTATTTAAATTAATTTTGCCTTAAATACTAGAATTTTGCTTATTCTACATTATTTACACATCCTAAGTAGGCTAAGAAACAAATCGTAAAAGGTGTTCAGTTACGTGGCATGTGCAAGTAATTTAATAAGTTGTGCGTTGTTCGTCGTTTGTTGTTCGATGCTTATTGTTGTGATTATTCACAACGCACTCTGTTTCTGACAAGTCGTAAACTGCTTTACCGATTTACCACAATATTTTACCGATTCTACGTTGCCGTAATACGTTTTCTAGTTCAAAACTTTTGCCCATCAATGCGCCGGTGATGCAGCTTTCAATATGTGATTTATTTCTTGAACACATCATACTGATTGCCGTGCAAACCGTCGTACTCTGACAGGAATATAACTTTCCGCCCCTCGCGATCACAACTCACTCTGCAAAAGAAGGGTCCGTCGCGCGGGGTAGTCATATACTTGCTCGTTTTAATTTTTCATTGTTGTGGCGCTAATAAGTCTGACTTTTTTTGCCCGATCGGTAACCTCCAGACGTTGGAACTTGATCAAGTATACAGACTTCGGATGGTCTCATTAGATGTTAATGCGCCTCAGGCTCATCTTAGGTGTTTTGGCCTGAATATGATTTTTACTCATTGAATTGTATTTTACGAGGCGGAAGAACCGGCGCAGCTCACTGGCATCTTGGTGAGAAACGACAATTTTTGGCCTCCTACATCGTAAGCTGTATATACGTACTAACGGCCATGAACTATGTCTTGAAGAACAGGGGGCAAGTATCTATGTATGTATTCGTATGTATATTTTTGCGGCAATCAAGCTACGATGTAAGCCTTTTGTTGACATGAATAGGTCTCTGTGCTGGGGTCAACATTTTTCTCTATTCACCGTTTTCGCGTTGCCGTCTTTTTTTCATTGCATATCGTTTATGGGCTAGTGCTTACAGTAGTTTAGTTACTGCACAGCACCTTCTAATTTTACCGCAGGGACTAGGACTTTTTTTTTTGTTATTGTTTCTCAGTTTCGTGTGGGAGTTAGTTCGTAATGTTAATGTTTCATTACGCGTGTTCTTTGTGTCGGCAAAATGCCTCCGAAATGTAAGGCTGAACTAATGCGGGAATCTCGTAACCGTAAGCGAGACTAATTGTCGAAGAACCTATGATAGAAAATACTGCTGGTCGTAACCGTGAATCGCGTAAACGACACGCAAATGCAAAACACGGAGCCAACAAACCACGATTGCGAGACGCTAGACCTAAAGTTTACATATACATGTACCAATGTACTTCTGTGCAGCTTACTGATGGGGCAAGTGAACAGTTAGGGAGGTTTGTAATATTTTTTTTCGCCTCCTCTGACGAACCTCTATAATACTCGTAACAATGAACTGTATCAGGATTGTGCACATCTTAGCTTAAAAGACAGACACAAGTTTTCCTACCATGGGTGAAATCTAATGCCATCTCAGGCACCAGCTCAACACCGTAGAATGGTTTTGGGACCATCTCAGAAGACCCATCTTCAATTCATTTTAGGCTGAGATTCCTGAGAACAGGCAGCGTCATTTTCATACTTCCGCTGCCACTGGAGTTCTGTGTTAGTGCATTAGACGGAATGACTACAACACCGCATTCCAAAGACACTCAAAGCGCAAGGTCATCAAAACTCCAGTGTGTTTTATACCAAAGACCACCTCTTTTCAAACGGAAGATGCAGAGCCAGACGTGGTACTGAAATTCCACATGCAGCCGAAGTAGACCGTGCTCCAGCAAACAACAGTCGCATGGGATATTATTAGTCTTAATATATCATATCCGTGTGGATTCAAAAGACCTCTCAGTCTTGCCGACAGCGCATACACTACAATCAGACTGGTAGCACTTTAAAGGCTTTCGATGCGACATGTTTGTCTCACGAAGTTTGTTATCCAGGATGGCACACAAATACGAGTAATTAGCTTCATTAGCGAAACGGACTTACTTCAAGTGAAGAGAACAACATCCATCAGTTTTGAAAGGATTGACTGGAAATCCATTTCTAGTGCACCAATCGTCGATCATGTCTAGGGCTGCCTGCGCTTTATAGCAAACATTAGTTGGACAAGATCCGACAGACAGCTGCGTCAACCAAATATGCCTAACCGTAGATGTTAGAAATATTGAGAGCGTTAAACAGATCTCAATCACGGCAATCGCATATCAGGGACTACGCCGTGTTATCTGGGCGAGTCACTTATGCCGTCAAAAGTTCCGTTCTCTTAGGCGCCCTCAAAGAAGCAACTCTTTCTTGTGGATTGAACATTCAATTCTGGCCCCTAGTTAGGAATACAGGCTGAAAAGTCTGAAGTCCTTACAGAGTGAGTAATAATCTCTGGCGATTTTTGGTTCACTGTTCACCAATGGCGGTTCGGTATGAAGGCAAGTAATCCAGGCTTGCAGCTGGACACTGGGGTTTATTATTTTCTGTTCCGTAATTTTGGTCAGGTGAATTGAAGCCATCACAGGACACTACAGCGCATTTAAGAACTTCAATCGTCACCACATCCGCAATAAAAGCTATGACGGGTTGTGTTATACAGCCCACTTGCAGCCCACTGGAGAGACACAGACTTTATAAGGGTTTCCAGTCTAGCTGACTGAGAGCACCATTCAGTTTCGGAACAGTTCCTCTACTCACTGTGTCGTTCTTAGTTTAGACGGATTTGCCGGGCTTCTTTTTAAAACATGTCAGACAATCTTCACTACATAACCTAGAACTCACATATGTATGTACATACAGAACTTCTTGTGTATAATAACAACGTAAATCGAAAAAGATAAATACGCTATTCAATCTTCTGTTTAAGATGCAAAGGCAAAAGCGTAAGATCTTGCGAGACCGCTCTTCAAACCCTAGTGGGTAGAATTGAAGACACACTCGATGTGAACTAATTTTTGTGGGGGTTAACGCCCCAATTTATTTGCCTTAATACTCGTACAAGCTTAAACCAATTCAAAAACTAGGATGTAAAAACTAACAAAAAATTAAGGGTTAGCAAATAAGGGAATGATGGAGAATGGAGGAGATCAAGCCTGGGACGAGAAGTGCTCAGGTTAAAATCAAAAAGGAGGAAGTTTGAATAGAACTTACGGAGGATGCGGGAGACTGGTTCGCTAGAACCATAAAAGCTGCGATGGGTTGGAATATAGAAGAGATGAGGACAGCGTAAATTATTAGGGTTAGTGTTGGAGGAAATAGAATTGTAAAGCGAAAGCGCAATTCACACAACCAGAGAGCAGTCGATAAATGAGAACGAGAATGTCTATGTGTTTTTCGAGAGTATTCAGGTTAAGAAGTTTGAGGTTTGAAGTGTACCGTTGGGGATTTTCATGGACATTGTGCGCACCTTCGAAAACCTAACTTTTGCAAGGACAGTGAACAGAGCCCTGAACGCGTTATGACTTTACCCAACATGTGATTGCACGGATGCAGCCGTAGAAGTAATCGAAGATTAGTGCACTTCTTAATGAGCTTTCAGTCAATCCTCACAGAACTTAGGTTTTTTTCTTCACGTGAAGGATAGAGATGACTGTTGTGCCTCATCTCGTGCTAAAACCCATCACCGTCCATTTTGGCAACAAAGCTAAGTGTCACATATGTACGAGTATGTATGTCATCCTGGATAACAAAATTCTTTGTACAGCACAAGTAAATGCGTTTTCGTTAAAATATGGGGTCTGTCACCGAGAAATGTCCTTCGAATCTACACAGCTATGATAGGAACAGTCGCTTAATCAACTTTCACGAAAATATGTCACTGCATCTTTTACCAGACGCCAAGGAACAGTGGGTCTCGTCCGCACGGACGGTATAACACGCACTGGAGTTTCGATGATCTTCCACGCCGATAGTCGTTTGATTCTGTTCTTATGCTGCCGATGCAATATCATAAAAATTCCTTTTGCTGAGAAAATACTAAATCGATTTTCCCTGTCCTCAGAAATGTTTGCTGCCAGAATCTGAGCGGGGACAGGAATGTATTCGAGTATTCACAGATGACTGTTTGAAGGACGACAACGTTAGATGTAACTTTACATTAGAAAAACCTTCTCACCACTTCGAAGCTAGTTCAAGAATATAACGCTTTTCTAAACGCAGTCGGGAGGCTGAATTTCACTGAGCTCACTAATCGCGGAAAAGAAATCGCCGATGAATATGAAAGGCAAGGTTCAGTGCATATTTTCTCAGGATATGAACCAGGACTTTCACTGAGAATTGAATTTCATGTGAGCACAACTGCAGTTGGCATGACAGAATGCCGGCAAATCAGACGAATACTTCCTGATGACTTTACGAAACCAGCGGCTTTTATTAAAAATAAGTAAAATTAATGGATATCAAGGGCGAGGGACCTGTTTTACGGGCTACTATATGTAGCAAAGCAACGATGATCGCCACAAATGTCAGACCAATTTTCAAATTAAAAAAGAAAACAAAAATTTTAAATTTGTTTGCAGCACATTCACTTTTTTATGTTTAGGTAATCATTTATTTGTTTTGGCTAATCCAGGTCAAGTATGAGGAAACACGGGTGAAGACAGCTGGAAGGCCTTTAGTGCAACCAGAGGATGAACCATATGAGGTAATACCAATCAATTTGCGACTGCCCTTGATGACAAGTGGACCGCCGGAATCTCCATTGCAAGTAGATCTACCACCAGCGGTGGAAATGCATATGTTGTTTGCTGTACAAGTTGAACCAAATGTCTTTTGACAATCGCTATTGGTAATTACTGGAACGTCAATGTACTGAAGAGTACTGGCAACAGAGCTGGCTGTTGTGAAATGGAAATTGTTAATTTATATAGGAACTTAACGTAATTGATGCAGGAGCATTTTAACTTACAATCACTGGTCTTTCCCCATCCTGAAGCGGCAGCAGTTGAACCAGCATAAGAACTAGTAGTTGGCATTTCAACGACAGCGATGGAACTGCTCAATGACAAGGCGGACGACAATTTCACAATAGCAATATCGTTTACCAAGGTTTTGCTGTTCCAGCCAGAGTGAATTCTGATGGATGAGGCTGTCTTCCTAGTTCCTCCAGTTCTGGTAGCGCTTCCTGCGTAGATGACAACACTAGAGGCGGACGCACTGCGAATTTATAATGAAAATTATTAACCAATGTTACAATACGAGTATTTATACGAGTATCTTGAAGTTATGGTTACCATAATAGAATCGAATCTTACCCATCAACGCAGTGAGCAGCGGTCAGGATTGCGGTTGTGCTAAGAATAGCTCCACCACACCAGGAGTTTCCAACTTGTACGCCGGCTTGATATGGAAATTCAGTAATACTAGCGGTTTTGCCGTTAGTAATGCGACCCTCTGGTGGTGCAAAAACAGGATGAATTGGTGTCCCAAAGTTATCAGCAGACCTCAAGGCTGAACCACATGCCGAAGCAATGGCTAGGAATAAAACGATCAGAACTTTCATGGTTATTGTCACGCCGTACTTGTCGTAAACAAACTTGTATCCATTAACAAATTTGCGTTGGCTTTTATAGATCGCAGTATGGTTTGATTCTGAAATGATAAAGACAAAATAGCGTCCACCAATATTTTGATAACATTTTAAAATTGATTAGGAATCAAACGTTGATAGTGATATCAAAGTACGTATTGTCCCTTAAAATATACAAACTAAATTATTTTTTCTTCAATCCGTTAGATGTTATTCCATTTAAGAGAGTACCATTTCAGAGAATAACGCATTGCAGCTCTGTCAAACGAATTTTGTCTTAACTTTAAGTACGAACACAACATCACTCAAATGCTAACGAGCTGGATGGTATCATCTGAACACTCATTTTCAGACCACAGATACGTCCAATTCAGCCTGAATTCTCTTCCCGGCCAACCAGCATTTCGGAATTATCAGAAAACCGATTGGCAATGGGTGCTTCCTGCCCTCTTATTCAACCCAGATTCCAGAAAAAGCCGCACTGGTGGACATCAGAACTGGGATCGCTTAGAAACGTTTGCCGAAAACTCTTCAACCTAGCAAAAAGCACAAGAAAAGTGACTGACTGAGTCTCATATAAGGAATTCCTCAAAATATATAAAAAAGAACTGAGGAAGGCAAACCGACAATCCTGGCCGTATGTGACAAAATTACAGAAACCACAGACCTGTAAGTATACCATCTTTCCTTCTGAAAACTCTAGAGCTCACATACGGTCTAAAATTTATCCACGAATTTTGTCTACAGCTCAACATGCCTACTGTAGAAGAAAGTCGGTAGAAACGGCTCTACATTCACAATTCGCAATATAGAGAGTACATAATGGTTGCTTTCCTGGACACAGAAGGCGCCTTTAACAGTGTCAACACTTCCGCAATCACGACTGCGCTGTCAACGCTGACTCACCCGGGGAGTTGATCAGTCTTATGCTATATAGTAGGATAATTAACTCCAAACTGGATGGGGATTGTACTACAACGCGGTCTCCTTTCAACCCTTCTCTGAAACTTAGT
Organism: Volucella bombylans; assembly: GCA_949129095.1. Lineage (NCBI taxonomy): Eukaryota > Metazoa > Arthropoda > Insecta > Diptera > Syrphidae > Volucella > Volucella bombylans. Next base: position 120,402,511 of record OX422142.1, on the reverse strand, counting down.
GGTTAATGAATTGCTGATGTACCTGGAAGTAGGGTGATTGCATATAGCCATCTCAAGTGAATATCTTAATACCAATAAAGAAGTCCTTCAGCTAAATTTTAACAGATTAACCCGTTGGGCAGATCGCTGTGGATTGGGAGTAAACCCACATAAAACTGGTCTTGTCCTCTTTTCCAGTAAATATAAAATTCCAATCATAGACCCTCCTTCAATCAACTGTACCAGTTTAGTCTCCTCCGATACACCAGAATATCAAAATATCTAGTTCTCATTTTTGACGCAAACGGAAAACTGGAAATCTAACATTCAAGAAATGGTCAAGAAGGCTAAAGTAGCTTTATTCTCTTGAAAAAAAGCTATGGGAACAAACCTCGCATAAACCACTGGCTATACGTGTCGGTCATAAGACCGATACTCACCTACGGGGTGGTTGTCTGAAGGACGGCCTTAAACAATACAGTCAACTGCAGCAAACTAAGCAGAGTCCAAATACTCGTAATACTCCCTCCGTGGCAAAGGGTATTCTGTTTCACTTGACACCCCTCGATATTTTCTGCAGGCAAATAGCAAAAAACGATTACACAGCGGACATACAAATTATAGTATTGTAATATTCTTAATACACTAGGAATCCTTCCAGAGAACATCGATCACACTATACCCCAACATTGGTTTGACAAAGACTTTCATGTAAGCATCCCCTCTAGATCCGTCTGAGAGAAAGACGCTTTCATAGATGACAAGTCAATTTACTTCAATACAGATGGATCCAGGGTTGGTGGCTGTCTTTTTTCAGATATGATTAATCTAAGCCTCTGCTTCCGTCTTCCAAAGCACTGTAGCGTGTTCTAGACAGAAATGTTAGTTATTAAAGAAGTCCTGTCCTGCCAGAAGAAAAACGTGATATCTACAAGGGATATCGTCATCTTTTCGGATAGGCAGGCCGCTATTACGCCCCTGGACTCAGTCTCACTAAATTGTAGAAGCATCTCTAGTAGAGCTGATAGAGCAGTTCAACCTTGGTTCCCGGGAATTGTAAGGAATTCGTCAAAATTGGAACCACTCTACCTATTCTGACGGAAAAGGGTATCAGAGGTATACCAATCGCTACGTGCAAATTAATGTTAAAGCTGGATGCTAACAAAAGAACAAACCTTAGGTGGACTGTTGGATTAACATGTCTAGTGTCCAAACAAATCTGACCAAAGCTGGACCTGAATCGCTCTAAAAGTTTGGTCTTTCAAAATAGGAAACATCTCAGAGCTATCATACGAGTAGATACTCGTATCATAACTGGACACTGCCTTGTAGGAAAGCATGCAAAAAGGCTTGGCGTCTTTCCAAATGATTTGTGCAGAAGCTGCAAGGACGAGGAGGAGCAGGAGGTAATACCCCACCTAGTCTATACATGCCCAGCTCTCTCTCAAAGAAAGAAACTTCACCTAGCAGCTTTCTTCTATAATGCGTTAAGCTTTCTAGAAAATGTAGACACTTCATCATAAGCTCAAATTGGTTCCAAGAATAGGAGGATCACAGATCCACGTAGCATCACAATGCGCCAATAGGCCTAAGTGCGCTGGTCTTTCCAACAGCCACTCTTACCTAACCTAACCTATTAGCAGAGATCATTTTGTCCCACAAAACAAGCTAAGCATCAATAAGTGTGGGACTTGATAACCACAATGACGAGATATGGTTTATCCGAGTCCGAAAGCAAAGCCTTGAATAAGGATGAAACATTTGTTGACGGCTTTTGCTTAGAGACCACTCGAATGTAAATATACCGAAAATTCTCTAAAGCGAGAGGAGTAAAAATCCAAACTTAGTTAACTTGGGGCTGAATGCGCTAAGATGAAATAATACCGCCGAGGAGTAAATAAAACTGAGTTACGAAAAGCACTGTCTTGATATTCTCTAATTGACCAACTGCAATTGATCAACTGTCTGGAGACTGGCGTAAGGTAAACGCTAACTTCAAGGGCATTAAGCTTGGTGCAGTATTACAGATAGTTTAGCAACAATCGGAAGAGCAGCGTACGATGAAAAGGACAATTTTTATAGTTCATTAGGCAACCGCATAAGGCATTGAAACCTTAAGAGTTTGGTATCTAATCATCCGTAGGAGGAAGAGACTAAACACTTTCATTGGTAGCTTAAGACTAACTTTATTAATATGAAAAATGACACTTATGCTAACATCTTACATGGTTACGGTTTACATTTATGACAAAGAGCACATATCACATAATGTTCTGTATTGCATTGTGGGTTCTCTACTTCCATCACTGGAGATGTGTACTAGCCTCTTCCAGTGTTCTCCTTGTTTTCAAACGTGTTATCCAACTTGGCCATTGAGATTCTCATTGAGAGCGGACGTGTTTTTAATAGTGTCGTGGGGTGCGCATTTTTGTAATACCTAAAGTTCTTTAATTCGAATATTTTTTTTAATTACAATTAAATCACAGAAGTGATCTTTCTAGAGTGTAGTAATTGCAAGCATTATTTTCATTATGCCTGTGTTAATATACAGCAAGTGGACTTTGAATATATGTGCTTTAACAATAAACCTTTTCGCTGTGACAAATGTACATCACTCCGGACATTATTTGGCTTCGGTCGATTGGTGATTGCTGAAATTTTCTCCGGGTCAACTTGTATACCTTTTTCTGTTATTATATGACCGAAGTATCCAATATTTACGTAACAGAAATTGGACTTTGATCGATTTGCCTTAAGATGAAATGTTTTGAGGCGCGGGACGACTTTCTTCAAGTCCTGATAGTGTCGCTCGTAACTGTCTGAACATATAATTATATCATCTAGATAAACTAGCAGGTATGATTCAGGGATCCCCTTCCGGAATTTGTCCATTAACCTTTGAAACGTCGCTGGCGCGTTTCGTAGACCAAATGGCATGCGTTTGAATTGATACAGGCCAAACGGTATTATGAAGGCAGTTTTTTCGATGTCACTTTCAAATATTTTTATCTGGTAGTATCCAGTTTGAAGGTCCAGGGTGGTTTTGAATTTGGTTTTGTGTGTTGAGTACAGAAGGTCATCTATTCTAGGAAGCGGATATTTGTCTGGTGTAGTCACGTTATTTATTTTTCTGTAATCTATACATACACATATTCCTTTATCCTTTTTCGGTAGCAGCACTACTGGAGCTGCCCAAGGAGATTCGCTTTCTTCAATTATATTCAACTCAAGCATTTTCTTGAGTTCTTCTTTGAGTTGTTCCTTACGAATGGGTGATAGCCTATAAGGTGTTGTAGCTATTGGTTCGTGGTTACCGGTGTTAATCTTGTGTTCTGCATATGGAGTTGGTTCCATTGGCATGCCGAACAGTGCTTCGTTTTCTATCAGCAATTATTTCAACTTGTCCCTCTCGTACACATTTAATTCTACTGCCTCATCTTTACGTAGTGCGATGTGGAACGCTAAAATTTCTGTGAAGAATGGTTCGAGAAACACTTCCTCTTCTGACCGCACCATTGCAGGGAACAGCTTTTGTCGCTTCTGTTTTCGGTCTGCTCATTTCTGAGGCTGTCGCTGAAAATTCTTTGAATCGAGTGTGGCGAGTAGCCGTTGTCTCTTGTTGATGTTATAACTGACCTACGTAGTGGAGTTTGGATATTTAACTCGTACTGTGGCTTGGGTGTTGAAGCTAGCGGAGAGATTGTGTCTATTGTTTTGAACCAATTGAGGAAAATATTGGTCTCTCGGGTAGGGGTGCTTTCAGGCTGGAGCTTTTGTAAACCCGGAAGTGCATCTATTTGAACACTTTTGTGTTTTAATTGTGTATGTGAGGTGTCATAGAAATCAAATTTCTTTTCGGGTTGGTCGGCGAAATACCATAACCATTGACCTATGTCAAGGACTATCCCGTTTTCTTCTAGGAAGTCTATGCCAATGAGTGTATGATTATCCATTGCTTTCGGTAAAGCGATAAATTGGATGGGTCTCAGGCGGTTACCGATTACGATATTAGCTTCTCCTATAAGGATTTCATGTCCGTTGGTTTCGCCGTCGGCAAGTGTGACGTCAGCTTTGACCTTCGAGAATTTGATTCCATTCTTCAACAACTGAATAAAAAGTTGTCTTCCCGCAACGCTTGTACGTGCTGCTGTGTCTAAATATGCAATGCCTGACTCACCATGAACTCCGATTGGGATGGTTGGCAAATCGGCTCCAAGTGATGTACTTATGCAATTAAAGGATACGGTAGACGGTCCTTTTGGAAGTTGCTTGCAGTTAGGGCATGTGGAACGTACTACTCCAGGGAGTTTGCATGAATAGCAGAAAATCTTGGTTTCCACAGGTTGTGTGGACGTATTATTCGTGGCGTTGTATCTTTTTTTTTTCTACATTTATCTGTTGTATGACCCGGATGTTTACAGAAATTACATCGGTTTTTTATTGAAACTGATTCGGTTCTATGGTTTGTTATTCCATTCTTCTCTTCTATGGATAACTCCACGGCTCTAGCTTTTGAAAGGAGCTCATCAAACTTCGAAAAACTATCTTGTGGAACACCGTCACGGATACGGATATGTAGCAGACCGTATATCATATCGAGCATCATTTTCACACATGGTTTTGGATCTACCAGCACTCCTTCGTTTTTCACACAAGAAGTCGTCCGTTTTCTCTTGAGCCCTTTGTTTCCTTTCAAAGATCTCCATATATATTCTATACGCGGGTTTGGCCGGAGCATATGCTATACGCAGTCGAGAGATCACATCAAACCAGGTTTTGGCTTCATCTTTTACTGCTTGTCACAGTTGCTCGCACCTTCTTCCAAGAGTAAGGTAAACCCTTTTATGGCATCTTCGTCGTTTATGCGCTCTACGTCTTTGTACACGTTAATCGTAGCTATGAAGCCTTCAACGATGGCAGCATCTCATTCACCCTTGAATCGAGCAGTGCAGTGACTAAAACTACCTTTAGTAGTTGCTGACGTTCTCATTGCTTCAATGAATTTTTGAAGCTGATCTTCAGAAAATTGTGTCATCTTCGTATCACCTTTTTGTCTTGCGGCGATGCGTTTACTAGCTCGTGTTATCGTGTCCGTTGTTGCGTTTATCAAGTCGACAGGCCAGCAAGTTGGGCGCCACTATAGTATGGGGGATGTTCTCCGATACTTCCAGGCTCGTAGGTTCCTCAATCGATTGTGTCGTGAGCGAAGGATACGACTTTGGAAAGCGCTGCTTTGCTACCTCTGCCGCGTTTTGTGCGTCCGAAGACCTCAGCATACGCTGAACAGGCAGTTAAGCAAATGAGTAGGTAATTTAATAGAAAAAACTTAGACTGTTAAATGGAAGAATTTTTATAATTCAAAAAATGTAAAAGAAAAGGTAATATAAAAAAAAAATAAAAAAAGGTCTTTGAGTGTGCGTGCTTAAAGCAGTGGAAATGACCCGACTGTTACTCAAAATTGCAGTTTTATAATCACCGCAGGATTTTCTCACGCAAGTGTGGCACCTTTCAAGACTAGTGGACAAACCTGACCTGTCGTTTATGAGATGCCAAACCTGAGTGGAGGCTGCACCGTCATCCATTTCGGTTTTATGTTTATCCCACGCAATACTTGGGTGTGAATTATAAACTAAGTTAAATCTTTTAGTTGCAATATGAGCTTTTGTTAGTATGAGCTTTCGTATGCAAGTATGATCTTGAACTTTCTTTTATGGCGTTGCCAAATTCCCTTTTCAATTACTACAAAGTTATTTATTATTATTTTTACTACAAAGTTATTTATTTATTTTTGTTAGAATAAACGAATTTCTACAAAAGTATTATTTGGACGGGTTGCAGAGATGGGAGCATCGCTGGAAGAAGTATGTTGAGTTACAAGGAGACTAGGCATGTAGAAAAATAAAATAAAAAATTGAGAAAAAATGTCTTGTATCATTGTTCGGTCGGAAACTTTTCAGACAACCCTCGTAGTGTTAGTTTAGTAATAGATGAGTGTTTTATATTTTGGAAAAAAGCAAGAATTCCAACTTGTGATCGATGTCATTGCTTGAAAAAAATTTACGAAGAGCTACGAGACAACGAAAAAAAAAATGACTTTGCGGAAACCTTAAACAATTTATTTGATATCGCGCATGCATCAGCCTTGGATTTGATGAAAATTGAAGAAGATAAAAAATGTTTGCTTTTACAAAGACAGAAAGGTCGACCTGGGTGTATGCTTGAAAGGGACTACAAGCTTGCAGCCATGGAAAAAAGAAAAGAGGATCGTGAGAAGAGAACCAAACAACGAGTTGAAGATCAAAGTTCATTGAATTATCACGAAGGTAGGTAGTGGTTTTGTTATGTTTAAATATTTGAATGAACAAATTGTTTTGCTATTAGAATTAGATACTACTTTTTCATCTGAAGAAGAAGAGCTTCAAGTTGAAAAAATTCTATCTCTGAATCTCCTCTAAGTGGCATTAAATTTCAGACACCAGGAGCTTATCATTTGGCTTGGTGGATGGCAAAAGGAATATATTGCCTTAAAATGATATTATTTCAGCAACAAATCGAGCTGAACGCGAAAAATAAAAGAGCTTTGTCAGCTTTTTTTTTATATATATTTTATTTTCATTCTAACTTAAAACTACTGTACAATTTCTTATAGGATAGTGCGGAAAATAATAATAATCACTCTGTAACTTAAAAGTTAGTATGGAGTGACACTGCGATTTAATTAGCAAAGAAATATAAGTTTGATGTGGGGGAGACATCGGTTTTAAAAATTAATGTTCTTGGACTTCATAAAAAAAAGAAACAAAAAAACAAATCATATAAATATTCAAGGAACAAACGGAAAGAGCATTTACTATTTGGAAATTATTTTAACAGTTGGAAAAAGATTACAAAAATTGAAACTTAAACATTGACTTGTGCTGATGATTAGGATAGCAGATCACTTTTAAATAACGATTCCAGGACTTCATAATTCATAGTGAATAAGCAGTCTGTAACCTGTTTTTTAAGAATGAATTAAAACGTAAAGCTATTCGAACAGAAAATGGTAACTGATTGAACATTAAACGGGCTATAACGGAGTAGAAGTGAGAAAAATGGGTTTTGTACGCGATTGGAACATTGACAAGGTGCATGGTATTTATACGAAGACTATAAAAATATGTAGTTCTACTAGGAATATTACTGCTTTGCTTAAAGAATTCTTTTAGAACTTTGAAAACATAAAGGTGTCTCATTGGTAGAATATGCAGATCTTTAAATAAGGGCCAGCTCTGAGTAAGTCGATTTTTGTTACAGATAATTCTAATTAAATGTTTCTGAGCTATTAATAATCGACTGAAGGAGTTATTATAAGAACCCCCACAACTTGAGATACCATACTGCAAGTTAGAGTGAGCCAGGCCGTAATAAATTGACGTTAATACTGTTTTTTGAGCAATATTGTTTGATGAGTTACATTTTGCGCGTTATAAGGAACATATGCGATTTTAGAGTATGAATATAATCTTTCCAATTCAAGTTATGGTCAATTCAATGTTAAAACAATTATTAGAACAAGGTGAACTGCTAATATAATTACTTTTTCCACAACTATGAATAGGTAAACAGAATTTATAACAATCATAAGCATGATAGCATAAATTAATAGCATCTAAAATATTATTTGATATTTTGAAAGACATAAGTTTTGTCTTCTCGCTAATAATCAGTTTATGTTCCGCAAACCAAAGTCTCAATATTTCTAGCTCTTCCGAGATCTTTGCAATATTTTCGTATCTTATATCAATTTGGTATGTAAAGGCTATGTCGTCCGCAAATGCAGTAGATACTCCATTTAGATTTAGTGCGAAGAGAGAGTTAATGTGAAAAAAAGCACAGGACCAAGAACTAAACCCTGTGGTACACCATTTTTTAAGATACGAGAGTCACTAAAGCTCCCGTTTACATTTATTTTTTTGATTCCTACCTTTTAGATAAGAAGTAAACCATTTGTGGATTATGCCTCTAAAGCCAGCATTGTATAATTTTATTAGAAGCAGGTCATGGTCAACCATGCCAAACGCTTTTGTCATATCGACAAAAGGAGCCATGGTGGATTTGTTGCAGTTAATACCTTCATATAATTGGCTACACACTCTGAGGATAGCATCCTCGGTTGACATTCCTCTTCTAATACCAAACTGATTACTAATAAAAAAAATTTTTTCTTTTTAAAAAAAGACAATATGCGACATTTCATAAGTTTTTTTCGAAAATCTTAGAAAACGTTGGAAGTAGGGAAATAGGTCTGTAGTTCGACATATTACTTTTATTACCTTTTTAAAAAAATGGTATAACTTCAGCGCTTTTTAGGTGCTGAGGGAAACAACTATTTTGAACACTAAAATTAAACAAGTAGCATAAAACGTCCACCATATACAAGCACATTTTCTTCAACACATGTGCTTGTATATGGCAAAATCTCGCTCAAAACAATGGCAACAGGTAATTTCACTAAGGACTCAAGATGTGCTACCAGACCAGAGCTGAATATTTTTTTCTAGTACTGCGAATAGTAGAATGTAAACAAATAATGTCAACAGATTTAAGAGAATTGACTGGGTATTCACATGTATTTGGGACTAAGCACGAAACAGAATTAAGAGAAATATTCATAAATTATTTAAATCTTCAGCACAAGTAATTCTTAGTAAAATATCCCCTCCTCCTTCCGCATATAAACTGTCGCATTTTTAGTCAATACATATTGATACAATTTTTCTCCCTTAAGCGACAATGCAGCATTAAAGAGTTGACGTGTCCGGTAGGTTAAACATTCGTTTAAGTACATCTTCTCCGGTCTCTCATGTGCGATAGGGCCCATACACTACGCAGACACGTCTGCACAGCCCAAGAAAATTTCAAAATATTTTGGATTTGCTCAGACCGTCGTTGCAAACAGACACATGGATACACATTTTTGCAACAACAAAATATATATGGCTGCAGCGACAGTTTGTGTAGTGTATGTGCCCCATTACTGTTTCCATTGAGTAGTGTTGTTGTCAGCTGTTCTTTTTTTCCTCTCTTTGCTTTCATCAGTTTTTTCTTGCACTGGCGAGAAACAAATTTAACAACGGGAACATTTTTCTTTGTTTGATTGATTGCACTGCTAGTGTTTTGTGAGTTTTTTTGCCGTTTTGTTATGCGTTTTATGTAACAAAGATCAATGTCCTCTTTCGATACATCGACAAGCAGACCATCGCAGAAAATCTTCCGAGCCAAATCAATGCTAGAAGTGGTGCCGCAGTTTGGTGGAATGTTATAGATCTCCACAGAATTTCCGATGAGTTCCTGTTCTAGATAATCTGCATTCTTCTCGAGTTGCCGAATTTTGGGTTCGCATTTATCATTTTTCCTCTGCAGTTCCTCAATCTGCTCTCTTTGGATCTGTTGTTCTTGAAGAATTTCCGCGTAAAGCCCCATTTACAATGCTCCGAGATCCAATACGTTGTTCGAAAAAGAGAGCGCAAACCTCAAACCTCTAACGTCTATAAGATCTACAGATCACACTTTTTATTCAATTCGTAGCGTCAACTTTTAAAACTCCAAACGTCAGAACAATCGATACTCGATTCAGGACTCACTTCATTTGCGACGTACATACGTCACGCGATAACGAGAATACCTAATGCGAAGTGAGGTGACATGACTGTGAGGTTTGTCACTGAAGTGAGGTGCCAACCGGAGTAAGGGCCTATGTATAAATTATTTGTACAAATATCATCTATAAATCTATTTATTCCAAAATCTTCATTTGCGTATTATTATTTATGAAAATATCACTTTAAAAGTAAATTTTTAAAATTATTTGGATGTTTGGTTTTTTTTTTTTACTTAGAAGAGAATTCTTAACCCTTTCATGCATTTGTTGTTTGTATACAACACCTCACTTTGAGAGCATATTGTTCTTATCTCACGGTATATTTCGTGCACCAGTGTTTGCTTAGGACATGTATTATCTTATTACTTTAGTTCTGTGTACTTCTTTGAAAAAGGATTACATGTCATTTTCTGTTTTGCATTCGGTGTAGTCAGACGATTTTGTAGCAAGAAAATTTTGTAATATTTGAGTTATTGGATTTCTATTAAAGCATTTCCACTTCAGCAAAAAACAATTTTTTTCTGTTAGATTATTTCATAAGGAAATAAAAACAACAATAAACAGGTAAGGATAATCTTCAAATGGTTGTAGAGATTTAAATTTTATCTGTTGTTTGTATACAAGATGGTGCATGAATGGTGTGTTTTGTAGCTTATGTTTTTGATTAGTTTGTTTAGCCTTTTGCTATCATTTTGTTAATTTTTGGTGACTATTTTGGTTTCTTTTAGTTACTTTTCCAGTGTTTTAGCCTATTTTTGTACGTTTAATTTATAATGAACCAAACAAGTCCATTAACTACTATAGAAATAAACAAAATGTTTGACCTTCGATTGGGTTAATTAGGAGGCTGAAGCAGAGCCAGAACTACCATCTACTAGAGCAGATAATGCTGATACCGAACTGAATGTTTTAAACAACATATGTGAGGACATAACGGCTTCCGATTTGCTGATTAGTGAACTCCAGGAATACATGGTACTTCAAGATATTGAGTTGGAGGAAATAGATATTTTTGTATTAAACATATTGAGGCCAGATCAGAGGGGGTAAAATATTTCTTACATCGCTTAAGGAAACCTAGACATTTCGCAGCATTTTTGTCGATATCAAATATGTGGTCATTCCAACGTAAGTTGTCATTGACACACATACCGAGAATGGGAAGTTTTTCGGTTTCAACGATTCAATTGCCATTCATGGACAGTGGCTGTGTGTTTAAATTTCGCTTTAACGGCAGCAGACAGTATTTTGTTTTGGAAGCATTAAATTCCACTCTTTTGATAGTTCCCCAATTGGTTATGCTGTTGATATCGGAAGTTAATGAGCTTAGCATACGCTGCCGTTCTCGTTCTACAGCCGAAGAGCAGGGCCGTGAGTCCGGAAACGAATATGAAAAGCAGAGAGTACTGTCATCAGCAAAGGAATATATTGGATTAGAAGTAGCAGGCAAGAGATCATTACAGAACAGAGCCCTGGGGCACACCATCATTTATTTTGTGAATATCAGACTTGAAACCGTCCAAGACAACTTGAATTGAACGTTCCGAAAGGTAATTTCTAATCCATTGAAGAAGAGTGTCGTCGATCCCAAAAGCACGCATTTTCGACAAAAGCGCCTGATGCCAAACTCTGTCAAATGTCTTAGAAATATTAAGTGCAACTATCTTGCTTTCGCCAGATTGATGTACGCTTTGGTTCCACTTTTCGGTAAGATATGCCATCAAATCACCAGTGGACCTGTTGCTACGAAAACCGTACTGCCGGTCATTGAGAAGTTTTCGTGTTTCGAGATATTTCATGAGCTGACGATTTATCAGTGTTTCCATGACCTTGGAAAGAAGGGACGTAAGTGCAATGGGTCTGTAGGAGGAGAGAGAAGATTCGCCTTTTTAAGGGACGGGCTGGACAAATGCTGTTTTCCATCTGCTCGGGAAGAGTCCTAAAGAGTAGGATTGGTGAAAAAGCTTACGCAGTAGTTTTGCCAGCGTGGAAGAACACCTCTTCAGAAGAAGGGGAGATATACCATCTGGACCAGCGGATTTATGTATGTTGAGTTCTCTAAGTACTCTTGCTACTACACGAGTGCGAAAGTAGATTCGTCCCACTGAAGATTCGACGCACTCAAGTGTAGGCGGAAACAAAGCACAATCCGGGAGTGTTGAGCTGGCCGCAAAGTGTGTAGCAAGCAGATTGGCCTTATCCAAAGAGCTGACAGCTGGAATGTCATTGTAAATGAACGTTGGGATGGAGAATGAGGCAGAGTTTCTAATATTTTTGACGAACGACCAAAAACTTTTACTACCTTTGGGACATTGTAGTATTTTTTGCGTCAGTTTTTGGTCGTATTGGAATCTTACACGCTTAAGAAAAACTTTGCAGTCATTCCTGGCTCGTTTTTTACGGTTTTCCTCTGTCGGATTGGTCCTGAAGGACCGAAAAAATGTTTCTCTAACCCTGACGGAGTCGTACCATTACTTTCCTTTTGATCTGATAATCTTTATTCGATGAGGGATAGAGGATCTCATTCCAAAGAGAATGGTGTCTGTAATCATATCAGCAGCGGCATCCACGTCGTTATCGAGGAATCATAACGACCAGTTAAAATTCCTAAAGAAGCTGTTAAGACCGCTCCAGTTGGCTTTCTCGTATTTGAAATACGGTTCTTTTAGGAATTTATTCTCTAACTGTGTGGTCGGTGTACGAGAAATTAGCTGATATGACACAATGGTCCGACGAGCCTAGAGGGGAGAGCACATCAATGGTGTACTTACCAGGATGAGAAGTTAAAAACAAGTCCAGGGTGTTGGCGGTATGACTATCAGCGTCTGGTATTCGCGTGGGCTCATTTACAAGCTGCGTTAGGTTGTTTTCCGCAGCGAAGATCTCAACACACCGTCCTTCGGGTGTTGTCTGTCCAGAATGTCGAAGCCACCCAGAATTGTGTATATTGAAATCACCTGTAATAACGATTTCAGTATGAGGATACAGGGATACAATTCTTTGTATGGAGTCAGACAGCGCATCAAATTCGTTAAAAGTCGAACTGCTGTCTAGTTTGGGGCTACTGTAAATAAAGCAGTAGTGGATAATTTGCTTACAGAGATGGAATTTTAACCACATGAAGTTGAATTCCGGATTGGAACATGAATCACATTGTGATGGAGTTTTGTAATAGATGAAGCTATAACTGGAAAGCGTTTCGAGAAAATTAAGCAATTTTTACATCTCTCCGGTGATGACAGAAAAAAAAGTGACCTTGGATATGAAAAGCTGCATAAGATTAAGCCTATTTTAGAAGGCTTCCGAAAAAATTGCCTCAAGGTTCCCGCAGAGCAGCATAATTGCGTTGATGAGCAGATTATTCCATTTAAAGGAAGGCATCAATTAAAAGAGTATAACCCGAAAAAGCCACACAAATGGGGTTTTAAAATGTTTACCAGGTGTGGAAAATCTGGCATTATATATGACTTTGCACTATACGTTGGAGATGGAACTTGCCTTATTATGGCTTAGGAATTTCCTCCGATATTGTAATTCACTTGTTGAAGGATATACCAGAGCACCAAAACTTTGAGTTTTTTTTTTTGACAATTGGTTCACGTCGATTCACTTGATGAAGGCTCTCAGGGATAAAGGTATTTTGGCGACCGGAGAAGTTCGCGGCAATCGTTTGGGAATATGTAGCCTAGATTCTAATGCAAAATTAAAAGCAAAAGGTCGTGGCTCATACAACTAGAGAGTAGAATCGAAGCTTGGTCTAATAGCTGTGAAATGGTACGACAACAAAGCAGTACAACTTTTGTCGACGGACTATAGTATTGAACCAACATCTTCATGCCGCCGATGGAGCCAAAAGGATAAAAAGTTCATTGAAATTCCACTGCCAAATATAGTTTTTATGGGAGGTGTGGACTTAGCAGATATGCTCTGTGAGTTATATAGGGTAAACTTTCGGTCCCGAAAGTATTATATGCGAATTTTCTTTTGGGTGCTTAACTCCGCAGTCTCCAATATCTGGCTTTTATATAGGCGCCACTGTAGGGCACTTTCCGTAATTCAAATTGAAGTTCAATACGATCAAACTGGTCATTTTCCATCTTATAAAACAAAGCAATCGCTTTGCAAATTTTGTAAAAATGGGTTCACAACTGTGATCTGCACTAAATGTAATGTGTCACTTTATTTTACGACTAAAAGAAACTGTTTCACTAATTATCATGTAAAGTAATTTAATTTAAGTATATTTTAATAAATACTGGACCAGCTATTATTGTTTTCTAAATAAAACTATTCTTTGCTTTCTTTCGCAAAAAACGTTGCCCTTTTTACTCCGTTGATGCGCCATGTTGTATATGTACAACATTTTTTTAAAACTAGCGGAAGTAACCGAATTTAAAAAAAAAAAACAAGTTTTTTGTGTTATTTGTTTCTCACTAAACAACAATTAAAAAAAATCGAATTGTTCTGTACAAGTTTGGTGCATTAGAGGGTTAAGATTTTAGGCTCATTGCGGTACGTGTTAATACAAGCCGAGCTTCTTGAAATTTTTTTTGTGCACTTTTTGAGTATAGTGGAACAAATAAAAGGGGTACTCAAATAAGGACCACTCTAATATATCATATAATAAAACAATATGTCCCATCGTTTGTTCCATTATTCACATTTAAAAAAAACATAAATCTGCCACCGGACACCCTTTATATTACGCTATAGCTATTCAGAAAAATATGTTCTCCGGTCAAATGGAAAGACGCGCTAGAGAAAAACGGGTTTAAAATAAGTCGCTCAAAGACGGAACATTTGACCTGCCCATTTTCGGATCCACTGCGACCTATTCCAGATATAATGTTGGACGGAATAGTTCATCCGAAAACCACTAGGTTCAAGTATTTAGGATCAATCGTTAACGTTAGAAGCGAAATGTGACGACGATGTAAGGCACAGAGTAAGTGTGGGGTGGATGAAATGGCTAGAAAATTCGGGAATCTTCTGTGACCGAAAATTTCCACTTAAATTGAAGGGAAAACTTTACATCACGATGGTTCGGCCAGCTCTTACATATAGTTCGCAGTGCTGGACAATATACGAAGCGTTTAAAAATAAAATGACAGCAGCAGAGATGAAAATGTTAAGGATGTCGACTGGAGTTACGAAACGCAACTGCACATTAGAGGAAGTCTACACATAAAGAATTCGGTAATCGAACAACTTGAGTCGGATAGAATTAGCTGGTATTGCCACGTTCAAAGAAGATCTCCGGAAAATCCCGTTAAGAAGGCAATATCAACTACGGTCGCTCCTACTAAAAGAAAACTAGGTAGGAAAAAGAATTCCTGGATTGCTCAGATGGCAAATGCACAAAAATGCCTGGGGCTAACCGCCGAAGCGATACAGGACCGAACAGTACGCAGACGCGTTCTGCGATCTGCGACATTAGCCAACCCCATAAGCGGAGCAGTAGCGATGCAGTAAAAATGGGAAACTCGTTATGCATAAGTTCGTGTAGCGAGGAAAGGGCTAGTAAAAGGAAAGGAAGTTGGTGGTTGTGAAGTTGTGAAGTTGTGAAGTTGTGGGGCCAACACGTATTGTGATCAGGCAGTGCAAAGTTTTTCTTTTAAAAAAATTCTTTTACTATCAAATTAAAGTACAATGCCTTGTGTGTGCAGACTAAAAGTTGAACGTAACCAGCCGAAGATTAAATGTGTGGGTTGCAACGATTATTTTCACTGCAGCTGTTTAACATCAAAATATTTGGTTGTAAGAATAATACAAAAATTTTTATAAACGAATCTTTAAGTGGTGCAACAAGACATCTTTTAAAGGCTGCACAGATAGCTAAAAAAGAAAAGATGTATAAGTATTGCTCGGTAAAGGGTGGTAGAATATTTATGCGAAAGAGGGATAATGATAATTACATTGTTGTTAACTCGGAGGCTGATCTCCTAGCTTTAAATTGATATGCAAGATCCACAAGCTTATATTCCCTCTGTCAATTGCGTAAATGTTGATCCCTTTAATCTCGCTTTTAACCAGAAATACTTAAACAACTTTTTCGTTATTCACCAAAATATTACGAGTATCCGTAAAAATTTTTACAACTTTATTGTGCATCTAAACTTGTTGGTGAACAGGCCAGATTTTATTTTCTTAACTGAAACTTGGATTTATGATGAAGAAAAAGAATTTTTTGATATTGATGGATATGAATTTACCCCATGTTGCAATAATAAATATGCTTCTGGAGGTGTTGCCGCTCTTATAAAAAATGATATAAACGTTGATGTTGTCTGCGAAAACTTGCAGAGTTGTGATGTTTTAAAAGTGAAATTGTGTGAAAAAATGTTAATAATATTCTGTATTTATAAATTTAATGAGAATTCTGTTTCTAATATGTTTCTAGAAGAATTGGAAAATCTGCTATCAAGTGTGTCATCAAATGACATAATATTATTTTATGACTTTAATATAGATATCCTACGTGATTCTTATTTTTGTTAGCATCTTATGGCTTAGAATCATGTATTAACAGACCCACTCGTATAACCAATTCATCAAGAACTTGCATTGACCACATCATGGTGCGATTTTTAAATTCTGAAAAACTTTTTCTCTGCAGCTCTGTTTTCGATTTGCAAATTTTTGCGTTATGAATGTTGGACAAACGTAATTTGCGAAGATAATCCTTCCATAGCTTATAGCAAATTTATGGATACATTGAATAAGTACGTCATCCTTTGTTCGAAAAAAGTAAAGAAAAGTAAGAATAAAGTGAAAAGATTAAAACCTTGGATAACTGCTCAGTTGCTTAGTAAAATTAAAGAAAAGTACAAACCTTACAAAAAGAAAACTAAATCCCCTCATAACACTAATATTGTCAATACTAACAAAAAACTATGTAAAGATATTTCAAAAAGTGTTATGCGGTGCAAAAGTAATTATTATTTCAACAAGTTTCGAGAATTTAAAGGTGACTCGAGAAAGGTATGGAAATTGGTTAAAGAAATTCAGAACAAAACATCTATAAGCACTCTAGTCCATAGTATTAATGATGAAAATGTTACCATTCGTGACCCCAAGGATTTAGCTGAAAAATTTAATAAATACTTTGTTTCTATTGGTAGCAAAGTGGTTTCGGACAGTTGCAATGATCTTCCTGAGTGTGATTGTTCAGATAATGTTGTATCCTCCTCTCAGAGTTTTTATGCTGATCCAATAATGTCCTCGGAACTGTATAAAATCATTCTATCACTAAAAAATTCCAATTCTAAAACATCTACCTGCTTTTCAAATAATTTTATAAAAAGAATAGCTTTGAACATTTGTGACATTTTATGCCATATCTATAACAAAAGTATTTCGAGTGGTGTTTTTCCAGATGACTTAAAACAAGCCGAAGTTATACCATTATTTAAGGAAGGTGATAAAAATTTAATAAATAACTATAGGCCAATATTATTGCTTCCTGTTTTTTCGAAGATCTTCGAAAAGGCTATTAAAAATAGAATGGAAAAGTTTTTAGAAAAAACATTTTTTTTTAGTGAAGACCAATTTGGTTTCCGTTCTGGATACTCAACTGAGGGAACCCTTTTAAATTTCTGTACAAATATATATAATGGTTTTAATAACAGGAATTTGACTGCTGCTCTTTTTGTTGACATAACAAAAGCCTTTGATACCGTCGATCACATAATTCTTTTATAAAAACTATATAAGTGTGGTTTTAGGGGTACAATGCAAAATTGGTTCGGTTCTTATTTATCTAATAGAGGGCAAAGAGTTAAAATCGGTGGTCATTTAAGTTCTACTAAAAATATTTCTTTAGGTGTTCCTTAGGATTCAGTGCTCGGCCCAATACTCTTCTTAATTTTCATCAATTCGCTATTTTCATAAAATTATCGTAGCAAAGTCAACGCATTTGTTAACGACATGGCATGTGCTTTCCAATGTAATTCCGCGTTAAATCTAATTTCTGATATAAACCATGACCTGGAAATCGTGGGCCACTGGTTCCAACAACATAAGTTAGTTATTAGTGACAAAACAAAAATTATGTTTTTTAGTGCGAATGGAAGGGAGTTAAACTTTGGAAATTTCTTTTTTCATTGTGCGAACTGCAGCAAATTTAAACGCAGTAAAGATATTTGTAATTCGAATACAAGAACACAAACATTTTTTGAAGCGAGTACATGCGCTGATAAATGTTTTAGTATACAAAGCGTTTCATCTTTTAAGTATCTTGGTGTGTTGCTTGACTGGAGAATGAATTGGTCTCATCATACTAGCTCACTAAAGAGGTATCTTATAGCTGCCACAAGACAACTATACTTTTTAAAGTCCTACAGCTCTCGAGATCTTCTAAAATGTATCTATTATGGATTAGTTCATTCAAGGGTAGAATATGGCTTAACCTCTTGGGGTGGCACTCATACTCGTAACAACAACCTTAACCCTCTTCTAGTTTCTCAGAAACATATTATTCGTCTTATTTGTAACAAAAAGAGTCGTGATCGTAGTCTGCCTCTCTTCAGAAGTCTTAAAGTCCTTCCTGTTAAACATTTGTATTGTTATACAGTCTTAAAGATATTTTTTGTAAGGTCGGGCTATCAATAAATAGATTGTCTGCTAACCATAACCTCAGAGTCAACAATTTAAATCTTGCTATTGTACCAAATCACAATCTGCAAATATTCTTTAACTTCTTTACGGCAACTGCTCCTAGGCTTTTCAACAGCTTACCTAATAACATTAAAATCATAAGAAATAAATCCATTTTTTTCAAGAAAGTAAATTATAATTTAAATTATTCTGTTTTACTTTCATAAACCTTATAAAATTGTTTTTTGTTATATACCTAAAGCAAATATCAAGCCTAATAATATACCTATATACAAAAAATGTTATAGAATATAGAAATATTAAGACCCCACTAGATTACAAATTCTTAGTGTTTATCAATTGAAAATTAAATGAAAACAAATTGTTTCATTCTGCTTTCGCTTCTAGTTCCCTTTGAACTATAGATTGCAGCTACTTTATTAATTCAATTGTTAGATTTATTATGAATTCTTTATTCTGTTGTATTTTTTTATTTTTACGAATTAATAAAATGATTAAAATGTTCTCCGTTCAGCTATTCTGAAGTCCTTCAAAGGTGAAATGATTTATTGTGTCTCAACTGCGCTTCTAAAACAGATTTGTTCGTTTTGCATTTATCTCATGTTGCTGTGAAATTCACTATCGCATTATATTCATTGCAAAATAGTGATAACTCAGATGAGATATAAGATATCGGCACTGACGACTTAGTTATCTGTTTTCCATAATTGAATTGGATTATTATGATAACACACCGTAATGAGTTAAATAGGCAATATAAAAAAAATATTTAAACCAAATATAGTATGTCTAGATACCTTTTTAAAATGTGGTCATCCAGATGGAAGTTGAAATTTTTTGTCCTCTTTGTTTTAGGACTGACAATCACCGAATCGAAAGGCAGTAGCATTGCAGAGGTAAAACAGTTCCCCTATCAAGTTGCATTAATCTCTCAGTCGAATTGGTGTGGTGGAGTTTTGATTTCAAAAGATTGGATCCTGACTAGTGCTCAGTGTATTGAAGGGTAACTTCTTATAACCTTTAGCTGGACTTATAAAAACATTAATTAATTTCACGTCTTAAGAGCGACAAGAATTACAGCAATATTGGGAGGACTTGACATAACTAAGAATGAAGACTCACAGATTAAACTGGAAATAACTCTAAGTGACGTGTATCTTCATGAAGATTGGGACAGAAGTACACTACTTCATGATATTGCAGCAGTAGGTCTACCAAGATCGGTACAATTTACAGGTATTTTCTTTTCTTATTACTTTTCCTTTAACTTATTCACAACTTAATTTATGAACTTCTATTAAGAACACATTAAGGCTGTGACTCTACCACCGGTAAACTATGCAGAGTTTACTTTTGAAGGCATCGATGCAACTACATCCGGTTGGTCCTATGGTAGGTCGATGAAGAACTATTGTATTTATCGTATATGTGAAGTTTTCTATTTGTTTTTTTTTGCTATAGGAAATACAAAGGAACTTCGTTTTGGAATAGTCAATATCGCTAAGCAGAGTGATTGTTCGGCTTATTTCCACAATGGTGAAATCGAAAGTTCAACTGTTTGCGTGAATACTGCGGAAGACATTTGCCATGGGGATCTGGGAAGTCCATTGGTATTGAAGGATGTATCGAAAACTCTTCTTGGACTGGCTTCGAATGGTTGGGGTTCAAAATGCGGTTTCGGTGAATTAGCACTATTTACACGCATTACTAGTTACATTCGATGGATTTATGAAACAACTGGGGTGATCAATAATAAATTTTAGTTAGTTCTTTGCAGTTAATTTTGCTTGTAAGTCATTTCTTGTCAAATAAAATAAAAATAGTGAGGAATATACAATATAAACAAGTAGTGCGTCAATGTAGTCTTCCACACATGTATTATTGTAATTGACGTTCTACAAGGTGTTTCAGCTATTTACAACTCAACCTGACTGTCCTTCACAGTGTGTATTTCGGTCAATCTGATATTTTGCCAAACTGACACAAAATTGGTCAGAGACAGATCATTAATGTGCAGCCTCTATTGCTTTTGGACGTGATTTTCCAACGACCTTTGTTGAGCATGCCAAAGGCAGCTTATTTATTCAGCCTTAACTTTGTCCATTATCGGTTTATCTTATCGTATTATCTTATTATAGTTTTTTTTCTTATTACTGGACAAACGAGTGGCACTTTTCTCTCACAAAACTCTGAGGGATTTTGGAGCATTTTAAGCCACTGCACGCTAACACTATGTACAACATCGTCTTTGCGTTATCCGTTCACGTTAACGCCAGTGCAATGTGTTTAAATTGTTCGCACTTTAGAAAAATGATATACCATATGTATGGTCCTTCGAACACCTTTATCAAAATATTTAGAGTTGCTTATAGAGCTGCCGCGTTGACTTTTATGATAACCCCATCATCGGCGAAAAAACCGTTCCAAACTCGTCAATGTACTGCTTCAATAAAAAACCTTGCAGAACGTTAAAAAGCAAAGAGCTTCGTGTGTTCACTTTGTGTGCTCCAACTTTAATTTCGAATTTCCCGGTTATTCCCGCTCTGCATTCAATTTTGTTCAGAACGTAATAGTACATATCGGGTACCCAAGGGCTCGGGTACATTTTGAGATCTATGGGAACCCTTTCGAAAGCTTTTTCTAAATCGATAAAGGCGATATCCAATCTTTTGGAGGCGTCGCGATTTTTTTCTATTATTATCTGTAAACTTTGGATTTCGTTATATGCCATCCTGCCTTTCACAAGTCGCATTAACACTTTAACAAAACTGCGCTGTCGACAGTTCTCCAACTATCTTGAATATTTTCATTGTATGCGACATTGTCTCATCGTTCAATAATTGATCAATTATTCGGGTCGCCTTTACCTTTATACAGTAGAACAAAGAAGCTCTCTTTACACTGGTTCGGCATCCGATCGCCCTCATCGTTTTATTGGAAAAAATAGCGAATCATTAAACTACAAAATTACTGATTGTCGCTAATATTTCGGAGAGACGGGCCGAGTGATTTCGGGCGGGAACTTTTCGTTAAGTAACGCCTTCAATGTGTTGCAAAATTTCGTTGTTACCCATTAGCAGGCAATTAAATTTCTTCCAAATTTTTGAAGTAAAACTGTTTATCGATCGTTGGGTAGCAATTCCGAACTCCGATGAAACGAAAAAGCAAAATGAAGTGGCTCTAAATTCCGATTAAACGAATCCTTAGTCCCTTTGCACCCATTAAATGGCATTCAAAACCGTGCGATAATATTTGTACCTACTCGTAAATGACACTAATGTTGTAAAATGTTTGTGCGGGAACTTTGTGCTAGAGAGATTTGAATTGATGAGGTTGGACAATTTTTTTGTTCTCTCTCTCACTCTTTCTCTCTCTCTCATTTGAGAAGTAAAATTATAAACTCAAATCCAAATTTTCATTTTTCTTGTAATAAGCAGATGGCTCAGCTACAACGTCATTTAACTGAACAGACCGCGCGAGTGGATAAAGTATACGCACTGCTGCCTAGCAAAACGCACCTTTTGCCGTAATGGGTACGTACGTGGCGGAGCAAACACTGAAGGTCCTTGCAGTGAATGTGAATTCACTGATTAGGTTCGAACGACGAGCCGCACTATTTAAGTTGCTCAAAGACCAAGCCCCTGATGTGCTTTTGGTTAGCGAAACTAAGCTTAGCAAAAGACACAAAATGAGGCACAGAAGATACAAAATAGTACAGAGAAACCAACCCAACTCCATTCAGGGAGGTGGCGTTGCAATTTTCGTACGTAAAGGTATACGTAAAGGTACAAGAGTATACAGTCGTGTAGTACGTAGGTTCCAGGTGCTGGAAGCATGAATCGTGTATATCCGCCTCGGTAGTGGAAAGCGGTTGTACATGGTGTCTGTCTATGCACCTAAGGCCACTCAATCCACCTTATTTATCTCAGAGCTCGAGACACTTTTTCGATTTCTGAGGCTGGAATTGGAAGACAACTATTTTATTATCGGCGGAGATTTCAACGCCAAACATAGTGATTGGGGAAATAATACACCAAATACTAGAGGGAACCTACTATTCAATTGGTGGGGTCAACACAGTGTTATGTATCGACTCGGCCTTAAGGCGACGGATAGTCCGTCGTTTCCTAGACACGGGTCCTATTTGGATCTCCTGCTGTTCGACACACGAATACACCTGACATGCACAAACCAACAAACCATAAACTGTCTACACACTTTTGTGTATGACAATGACCATTGCGGTCTCAGTACCGAAATAACCGTTCCGAACGAAATTGCGGAATTGGACGAGTTTGTTCAAAGGCATGCCTACAACTATAGTAGGGTGCGTTGGACACACTTCTCCAGAACACTGATGAGAGCAATCTCCTCGAATTCGATCTACCCACTGTCCAATAGAAATCTGTCAAACGAGGAGATTGACAGGTATCTAAAACTAATGGACGAGACAATTAAACGAACAATGGACAAAACGATACCTCGGTATCAATACACTGACAACGAAGACTTATTCCGCAACGCAACCATTGACTCACTGCACCGACATAAAAGTAGACTGCTGTCAAGACTAAAAACCTTGTACAGACAGTTTACTGACAGACATAACCCGGAGATTATGACGCTAAAGTCGTCGATCAAAAACCTCCAAGTATTAATAAAAGAAAATTACAGAGCATCTGTAAATTTGTATTGGAACAATAAAATACGGGCTGTAAACACCAGCAACCCGAATATGTTCCCGCAAATAAATAAAATATTTCGGAGAAAAAATCAAAACGACCTTTCGTGTCTTAAAATCGCCCGAACGACGGACAACAAGAACATACTCATAGCAGCAGGCATCGATCCAAATGAGGCTATAGGAGCGACTTTCCAGGAAGTATATAAGGCGAATGACATCATTGGCCCGAACCACAATCTGGAGAATCGAGTCCTTGTGCACAATTTCTACCTTCGCAATGAAATTGTGAATTGGCGATTCGAGAGCTCGGGTTTCACCCAGTTCAGTGACGAGAATATGGCAAATAATGTCATCACCAACGATAGGGTACTACCCCCGTTCATTTCGAAGGAAGAGCTCCAAACGATCTTCGGATCGCTTAGAAGTAAGAAATCAGTGGGAAAGCACTCCGTTTAATAATGCAATAAATAATGTACATTGTCCAGCGCATTGGGAAACCCATCCCCAAAAGGCATAAAGATACTTCCAATCCGGCGAATCTCCGCTCAATTAGTCTTCTTCCAAACATCAGTAAGGTTTTCGAGAAGGTGATCAGTAGAGTCCTGACTAAGTGGAGGAGGACAAACATATAGTTCCGGATAATCAATTCAATCATTCCAAAACTGGTTTCTGATATCCAATGGAACAAAGGCAAGAACCAGTGTACTGGTGCTTGCCTGATTGACTTGGAGAAAGCCTTCAATACCGTGTGGTTAGAAGGACTCTTTTTCAAGCTGGACAGGTTGGGCATTAGTAAACCACTGCTGTATATTCTTATTGATATGCTCTCCAGTAGACAGTTCATTGTGAAGAATGACGATGTGGATTTTGCTGGAACATTTAACATTAAAAATGGTCTGCAACAGGGTGCGGTGCGATCCTGTTCAACATTTACACGAGTAATCTGATAGGTTCACTTCACCATGCCATAGCGTAAGCAGACGACATAATCGCGTACAGATCAGGTCCAAAGATTGAGGTCATTAATATACTTTTGCAGCGTGACTTCGACAATGTTAAACGATATTTCGATGACTGGAAGTTGAAAAACAACTTTCAGAAGTCGTAAACCATTCTGTTTAGGACGCCTTTGTCTGGGGTCTCTAGAATCTATCTACCAGAAAGAATTGGCGAAAGTTCTCGATCGTGGGGCAGCACGGGCAGCCACTTGCTTGTCGAAATGTAGTCAGATACCTTGGGATCTGGCTAGATAAATTTCTGTATTTTGACAAACATGGCCAGAGCCATGGGTGCTTTTTCCCTTACAAAGAGACTATTTTATAACAGCCAACTCAATGCGAGGGTGAAGGTGATCTGCTACATGGCCCTTATCAGGCCCATGCTTGTATTTGGATGTCCCGTGTGGTTCAACGTGAGAGAAAGTTTATTGGAAAATATTCGGGTGTTTGAGAGGGCTTGTCTTAGGACTTGTCTTCGCTTATACAGAACAGAACAGAGTCTGAGTACATAAAATTCTGTCCTAATGAAGTCTTGTACAATAGGGCGAACCTAATAAGACTGGACAATTTCGCCATTAAGTTGACTCGAAGGCACGTGCAAGAGCAATGACCTCATCGAACAACCTGATCTTCAGGGCTTACTACCCCATTTATATGTATCACGAGAGAATTCGCTTTGACGCTTCCTCCAGAAGCGTTCCTCTATCTAGATTGCAAAGGTCTGATCCAGGACAGATTGGCAGTGCCGTTAATCTTCCACGTCGCTCGAAAAGCTGCGGACAGGCGACTCAACTACGACGGAGATGTCGCACATGGCAGTGCGGAGCATCTCCGGTTCAGAAGGGTGGTCGCGACGTGAGGGATGTTGCTCAGCAGCACCAGAAATTTTGGTGGCTAGTTGATGTTTCGTCGTCGAATGCCTCCAGTAATAGATAGCTTAATCTGAGGCAAAGTGGGTCAGCCTAATTTTTTTCAGCCATGGCCGGCTTACATAGTTTTAGGTAGGACTCAGTTTTAAGAAAAAAAAAATATATAAAAACCAAAAAATAAATAAAAATACAAAATGAAAAAAAAAGAAATATATATGTGTAAATATATTAAGTAAATTAAGATTTATTTGTAGGTAGAATGTCGGCTTTTAGTTTTAAGTTCTATAAAAAATTAAAAAGGTCCATTTACTAAATTTTTAGTTAAAATTTATTTTCTTAGTTTTAGTAACAAGTAATGTTAAAATAAAAATAAATTAGACTGTAAGATCCGTCGAAAGACATAGTTTAAGTGTTAGGTTTAGCTTAGAGTGTCCGCATGGGGCCAGCAAGTTAGAATAAGATTATTTGTAAGTAATTTAAGCTAATTTTTAAGCATTTTTTTGGTCTAGCAAGTAAGAGTAATTTAAGTGTTAAAAATAAAAATGCATAAGAACTGAAAAAAAACTGAAAACTAGGTCGCAGCCCATGGATCCAGAAAGAATTTGAAAAAGAACAGGAAATGGCTGGAAAATTGTCTCCATATCGATACTAAAGTCATCCAAAGGAAGGCCGAGGAAATTAATAACTGAGTGCTCAGCATTCACCAAAAAATAAAAACTAATAAATAAAACCACTGAAGATTTTTCTTATGTCTTAGCAATAAAGTATAATAAAGATCATGAAAAGACGATCATTTAACCAAGGTAGTCTCTGCCGCAAGTCCTCTGCGAGTCAGAAGAATAAAAGTAAGCATTTCCAGGCCACAAACGGATCCTATAAAACATAAAATTGATAATGCATTGGTGTGGTTATGGATTTGGGTCTGTCAAAAAAAACAACAAACGATTTTTACAAGTTCCCTGAGAAAATACAACGTAGATGTTCGTCCATCCTAGAAGAATTATAACAGTTGCCAAAAAAGAGGCAGTTCACGGAAATTACGAAATCACATAAATATCAGCTAGAGTGAAACTTCAAGACATAATGGATCATACTGTAAGGCGGCCTTTAGAAGGCAAAGGCGAGGGGGAATTAATTTCATTTTCAAGAATTGTGATGGATAATCTGGGCAAGGTGCCTACAAACAAAAAATAAATACACCAGATGGCTGAAGAGATGCAAACATGTTTATGGCCTCTGTTATTCCACTGAGGCTTAACAGTTCAAATAGTGAACATTGGAGGAACCCTCGTCCATCATCACTTAATTTTTTTCCGGCCCATAATGTTCCAATTTGCAAAGGAAACTGGAGAACTCTTAAAAGCAGTCAACGACATCAAATGTCAAACTGCTAATCTTCACCCAACTGTATATAAAATTAATCACAAAATAGGGATAGTTGTCAACGCCGAGTTATTTTTTATTATGATTGACAGAAAAGTTCTGAATGAAACAACAAATTCAAAGTTCCAAAGTGTCTCATACTCCTATGTTAAGAGAACAAAAAAACTTCTGTAATCGAGATGAATCAAATGACGACGAATTTAACTACATGCGAGTATATGGAATCAGGTGCATGGAATTTATTTTGAAACTTGGTACATTTCGAGAAGAGGGAGAGGATATTGATGAATCTATTGGAATCAAGGAGGCACGAAAAATAGGAAAATAAGAATTCGAAAAGCATTTTCGCGATGACATTGGACTCGATGTCGATAGACCGAAACAAGGTTTTGGAAATACTTCAAGGATATTTTTTCAAGAATTGGACTCAACAATTTGTATAACTAAGGTCAATAGAGAGGTAATAACGAGAATTGAAGTGATATTTAATGTTTTTTAAATTTGCGAACTCTGCCAAGAAAAAAAACAGAGTTATTGTATTAAAGCAAAAAATCCCGAAAAACAACTCACACCTATTCTTCATAAAATTTTGTCTCATAGTCAAAATATAGTCGAATATCAATGGAGAATAGTCAGAAATATCTAAGGAATCGAAAAATAATGACTACAAGGGACATACAATGCCGTTCGAAAAACTTTGGTCAAACATTTTATTACCACTTTTAGCGTCGTTGCAACTCGCGTGATGTTGACAGCCAATCAATATTGATGGAGAAGCTTTGATTTTTGGAAAGAGATTAAAAAGTTGGCTTGGCTTCTGTAACGGAATATATTTACATGCACTTATGCGGGGATGCTGATATGCATTAAATTGTCATTGCATACCATTGTAGTGGTGACCATGTGTAATGAAGCATGTTACTCCTCCCGTCAAAGTATGGGCAGAATGTCTCCCAGACATGAATGACCAAAAACCAAAAGCTACACTTTCACTGTGTCGTATACGTATTATTTCTAACATAGAGTTATTTCTATCTATATTACATACTATCTATTCTATATATAGTCTATATTTAATAAGTTTCTTTACATGAGTGTTATTTTTTTTACCAATATTTTTGTATACTTTAGGTACTTATATACTAATACATTCTAAATTAAATAGAACATAAAAAATCAATGAATAAGAAATGCATATATTTCTTCTTTTTTTTTCTATTAATATTTTTTTTTCTTATATCTACATGAATAGTCCGTTCCTATTAGCCTCCTATCAAAATATATATCCTTAGGGGAGTCCTGATGCTTAAAAACCCTTTTTACAACTTGTCTGCCGCGATTTGTTCCAGTCTTACCTTTAAAGTGGGTTTTGTTTTTTTCTTTAACCTCTTTAACTATGTATCTAGGTGGATGGTTTATATTGTGGAATCTTAGGTTTTTAACTAATTCTCGTTCTCTGAATTCGTGGTGATCTGTTCGAGTTTCATTTAATTTTGCTATTCGTTTGTTTTTCAAGTCGTGTATGCTTTCTCTTAATTTTTTCCATTCGGTTTCGTTCAAAGTTGAGTGGAGAAGATTATTTGGCTTATATCTTGTTACTGAGTGTAACGTATCGTTGTATATTTCAACAGCTTTAAGAGCTATTGTCATGTTATCCATGTCTGTTTAGTTTTTAAGTATATTTACACACAAATGTATTTCATATAACAATACCGTATAAATACACACCTATGTTTTCCATCAACAGCTTCGCTGTATACTTTACACACAAACTATAATTCATTGCACTTACAAATTATGCAACTCACATTTTGCTACATAGACAATATTTGTTTCACTGTCATTTTTTGCTTTGTATGAACAATAATTATATAGGTCATGTTATTTATTTTGTTATTCCTCATTGTTATAATTTAAGCTTAGTTAGCAATAATTTTGTATAAATATAATTAAGAGTTCAATAAAGATTTACTCGCTATTGATCAACACTTCGAGCTTGTCCTTTTCGCTACATTAAGACTTCCCCCCACCAGTGGTAAGGGGTCTTAATCATAATCTCCACTGTAGTCTAAGTTTATGCGCTTGGATCTACAAAACAAACGGTCAAGGTTTATGTGCCCTGTCCAAATCCTTAATTAAAACAGTCAATGCAAATGAGCATTGTCTTCAACAATGTCTTTATTATTTCGATTCAGTTTTAGTAGTCATAAGTGTTCATTAAGGGTGGAATGGAAACGTTCTATAGTGGAATTACCCGTGTGTGCGTTTGGAAATGTAAAGCGGTATATTATTTATTTATTTTATTTATTTAAGCTTGCTAACACAGTAAGAATTAACTTATAAATCTGTGAAAGATAAACATTATTGCGCTTAAGCTTTAATTTAGAATTTACATTTTAACTGTAGTGAAATTATTTATTAAAAGTAGAAGTAGGTTAAGTTTAATATTAGTGAAATTTTGTCAATTTAATATTTTATCCTTTAATTCAAAAAGTAAAATTTTGATTGAAATTGCCTGAGAATGGGAAAGGTTTGGGTGAACCTAGTTGCTCTGATTTTCAAGGAAATGTTGAAGTTCGTGTTTAAATCGTCGCGCGTCGTCTACCTCTCGTATAGTACGTGGGAGTGTGTTCCAAAGACTTATAGTAGCAATCTAAAACTGTCTCACAGATGTTAAACATGAAAATCGCGGAGGTAATAAACAGGCGGATCTGTTAGACACCGGAAACGTGATTTTTTTCGTATAGTTATGTCGGCTGCCTCCTTTTAATAATGCTGAAGAGAAATAAAAGCGCACGAAATTTTATATAATTTTGAAATGACATCTTTACCAAGTTTTTGGCTAGGTGTGAATATCTTTTGAGACAATATACATATCGAATGGTGGAGTTAAATGCTACTTGTAGTTTTTTTTTGCTCTCGGCGTCACATTCATGAAAAAATTCGCATCCATAAACCAGCAGAGGAATAACTAAGGTTTTGGCAAATAGCAGTCTGATTTTAGTTGATGTACACTTTTGGGCAGTCCATAGTGTTCGAAGAACGCCATATCTTTTTCCCACTATAGAATTTATATGGTTGTTCCACGTTAGTGTTCTATTGAAGACAACGCCTAGATTTTTAGAAGAGTCAACGAATTCAATTTTTGAGCCGTTTAGCATTAAATGTGGGAAATAGGAAAGATCAATAATAGTTTTTGAGATAACTAAACATTTAAATTTTCCTGGATTTAGTACTAAACTACTTTTTCAAGACCAATTTGAAATTCGTTGAAGCTCTTCATTTAAATCACTAGCGAAATTTTCAATGAGGCCTAAGGGACAGCTTTGATAAATTTGAACGTGTTTCGATGAATTCAATATTACAGAAGCTATATCACTAATATAGACTGAAAATAAGAGAGGCCCTAAGATCGATCCTTGAGGAATACCTTTAGTTTAGGGAAGAGAATCAGATAGGACACAATCTATTGACACAGCCTGTTTTCTTTCACTAAGATATGAGGAGATTAATTTAATTGAAGAAGGAGAAATGGAAAAGTAGTGCCTTAATTTATTGATCAGAATAGAGTGATCTACCATGTTAAAAGCCTTAGAAAAATCCAGTAGTAATAAGAACGTAACATTGTCATTATCCAGTCTATCTCTTATGTCTTCAACTACATTGGCCAAAGCTGTAGTACAACTATGCTTTGCACGGAAACCTGACTGAACTGGAAGCAGCGAATTATAAGAAACTTATTAAGTTTTCTTTTATTATTATCTTTTCGCTACTTATTCGCTACTATTTTGGTTGGCTTACCTAAAAGAGAAAATCTATGTTTTAAAATATCTACTCGTACTATGAAAACATGTTTCTGTTGAAAAACCATTTATCAATATGAATGATTTCATTAGGTTTGCTGAGAGTTTCTGAAATCATTAGAGTTGGTCTAATTGGATGTCTGTCGTACTTACACATATTACATAATATTGTTTATATATTTTTGAATTTCTAACTTGAAGTTGGGGTAATAAAATTTGTCTCTCAGTTCGAAGTAAGTTTCCTCAATGATTTTTATTAAGGTGTGATGTTTTAATTATTTCAAATATTTTCACTTTACAAATTATGTCTTCAAAGAATTTCGTACACTTTACAATCTTCATAAAAAAATATTGTACTATTGTTCTTTGAAATTGTATAAATATATTTCCATCACCACAAAAAACTCATAGAGTTTCCTTCACTGGAAGAAGTTCTTTCAAGATTTCTAAAACGTACTCTTCATCATATTCTTGAAGTAAAATAGTTGACCTTCGTTTTTTCTTATACATGACTTTATTTTTATAACCATTTATTTTGTTTTTTTGTAAAATCAGTTGATATTTATAAATGTTCAAAGGTGTTTCGGTTATATAAATATGGTCATATAAATTTTCTACTCTACTGTGAATAGTTGCTAAATCCGATCTTATTTCGTAAGGCAACGTAGATTTCCTTCCGTTTTATATATTCAAAAGAAAAATCAAATTCGTTTCATTTTATTTTCCAGCGTTGTACTCGTAATTTGGAATTCGGTTCCTCTAAAGAATTTAGCCAGACCGAACAAATACGGTCTAAAATATTTGGTAGCCCATACTATGGAAAGAAGCTCCTTCTCAACCGTTCTATAATTGGTCTCATGATGATTTAGAGTCCTTAAGGCATTGGGTGGTTACTTTGCGAGAGGACTGCGTTACTCGCATCCGTCGTTAGTGTAAACGTTTTCTCGAAATTTGGTAAGCTAAAACGGGGCACGTACATATGAGTTCTTTAAGTTTATTAAAGGACTGCACGTTTGCGATGTTAATTTTGTCACCCTTTTTGAGACATTGAGTCATTTTAAGGGCTACTCTCGAGTAGTCCTTAATAAACTTTCTATAAAAGCCGGTAACACCTAAGAACGATTTTATTTGTCTCATTTTTGTTGGCAATTTTATGTCTTCTATGACTTGTTTTTTTCTAGGATTGTCCTAAATTTTCTGTTTCGCGTTTTAGAAAACTACATTTATCCACCTGCGCTTTCAAATTATATTCCCGAAGCCTCTTAAATATCTTTGTCAAAGAATCAATATGTTCTTGTAACGATGTGGAAATAATAAGGACATCGTCTAGATATACAACACAAATCTTATTTAAGTATTCCTGAAGAACTTCGTTCATAATCCTCTAAAAGGATGCAGGGGCATTTTTTTTTAACGCGAATGACATTCGAGTAAACTCGTAGTGCCCATTCACAGTTGAAAAAGTAGTTTTGCATTGATCTTTTTGGCTAATGGGGATTTAATGGAAACCCTTAGCAAGATCAATTATTGAAAAATAATGCGCATTTCCTAACTTTGAAAATATATCTTCCACATTAGAAATCGGAAACCTATCATCAGTCGTAACGTCATTTAGTTTTCGGTAGTCCACTACAATACGCCATTTTTGTTGGACGGAGTTGTCAACTTTTTTGGGATTATTGATTCCAGAACGCAGCATTTCCGAAATTTGTTTCTCTATTTCGCTTCTGGATAACGATACGTCCAGGAAAATATAGGTATATCATCCATAGTTGGTATTTTGTGATTATACCTTACGACTGACGTAAGATTATCACCTTCTTGATGGAAAACATCTTTAAACTTTAAAATAATTGTCTTGATTGAGTCTATTCCTTCCTTATTTATGTTATCAAGCTTAAGTTTACGTATCACATCGCTAAGGTCAGGCTTCTTAAAATGAATGTCTGTTGCATTTTTTATTAAACTGTTTATTCCATTTTGTGATACGTCATTTAAATTTTTATCAAATATTATAGGCAAACTGCAATCTTTAGTAGCAAGTCTAATTTTGCTTGTAATGGTCTTAACACATTACATCCTATAATTCCATCAAAATCACCCTTCGAGCATTTTAATTTTTGTCAGCGGTCTATTGAATTCTCTAAAAAGTGGAATTGTGATTTTTGATTTATTGACTTCAGCATAATGGGTTTTTCAAGTTCCGTTTTGAAGGAACTATGAAATAACCCTTTATTTATAAGAGATGTTCCTGCTCCAGAGTCAATAAGAATTTTGAAAGGGGTAGTTTTAGTTTGGACAACTACATATATAGGGAAGAGATCTGAAGTGATTGACTGAAAATTTGGAACACTTGTGTCAATTTTTGGCTGGAAATTGATCTCTCCTACAGGTTCAATATGATCAACACTCATATGGCTATGCCTACTTCTGTATGACCCTGAGTTGTTAGTTGCATAATTTCTTGACCTTGCATTTATAGATCTTATAGGGGTATAACCTTGATGGTTCGAATTTGATATTTTATTGTTTCTAAAGTTACTGGTATGATTAAATCCTTGAGAAGATATATTTTGGTTAAATTTGTTACGGCTATTGGAATATTGGATATTGTCATGATTTGCTCCTGCTGGGTTACTATTATGTTTAAAGTTATTCGAATTTAAATTTTGACAGTTATTATTGTTTGAACTATGGAATGCCTGAAAGTTAAAAGGTGTATAATTTTGTCGTGGAAAGGTGTTGCTATTAGTTTGAAATACTATTTTCTTAGAAAAATTGTCTGATTCTATTAGGATAGCTTTTGCTTCTCTTAAATTTAAAGGATTTCTAGAGTTAAGTATAAGTTTTTGTTGGCTTGGAAGTTTATTGATGAACAATTTTAGAAACATTGCTTCATTTTGGATACTACTAAATGATGGTTGGAGGTCTATATTTATGGATGTTTTAATATTCAATTTGGTTAACGTTTTTTCAAATAATTCTTCAACCGAGTCTTCAAATTTCAGAATTCTCATTTCATTAAGTATAATTTCTTCACTCTCACTTATACCGCAATTCGTTTTAATATTTCTTTTATTTGGAGCCCAAATTTAGGGTTATTGTTATTTATAAGTACAATATTAGCCTTAATCTTATTTCTAATTCTTAAATCTAAAAAACCTTTTGATAACTCATCTAAAGTATGTCTATATTCAAATAGGTAATCCATTTGTTTTATAAAAATATCCAATTCTTCAGGAAGTCCCGTGAAGTCGGGTATTTTGTATTATTTACTAAATCAAGTAGGCTGGTCATACCTGGTTGAATAGTTTTTTTTTTTTTACTGTATCTTCGTTAAGATGTTGAAAAGATGCTGTTTTCTTTTGAAATAATCTCTCCGATGTCTCTAGGTTGATTATATATGTTGTCTTCAGTTGTATATGGTAAAACTGTATTTTTTTTGGTTATTTTATTGTCTTAGGTTTTCACACGATCAAATACCTTTTTTTTTTTTTTTTTTTTCACTGTTCTTTGTTTCACTTCTTAAACTTACGTGTAAGTACTTTTTTTGTTGAAAAACACAACCAAATTGTATCAGTTCACTTATCACTTTTTTTTAAGTACTACTCGTATGTATTCTGAAATGATACCTTTTTGGTTTTGATATGCGGCCTTCACCGAATGCGCCAGTTATGTTTCCAATAAAACTTGACAGAACAAAAGAAACACTTGAAACACTTAAAAACGATCTGTGTCGAGCTACGGGAAAATTAATTTCGTCAGTGAGGAAAAGGCTCGTGAAAGCTGGACTTACAGCACTCAAGCCAGCACTGAAGCCGGATTTTCCAAAAAGAGTCAGAGAAAAACGATTGCTCTGGGCTCAAGATCATCTTAATTGGACTCAAGATGCATATGTGGAACAATGTTATCTTTTCCGACGAATCAAAGTGTAAGCAGCATGTTAAAGATGGGAGGATTCTTGCCCGAGGATAAGCAAAGGAA
Source organism: Volucella bombylans (assembly GCA_949129095.1). Lineage (NCBI taxonomy): Eukaryota > Metazoa > Arthropoda > Insecta > Diptera > Syrphidae > Volucella > Volucella bombylans. Next base: position 120,368,552 of record OX422142.1, on the reverse strand, counting down.
AGACTGAGCTCTGAATGCCCCCCAAAACTGAAGGTGGGATGCTTCTCTGGAGATGAAAAAGGTATAATGGTCTTTCTAGAATCGAAATTCACTGCAGAAGTTTACCTATGGATTCTGGAAATTGTATTAGAGCCCTCTGCACTGGAGCTTTTTGGTGACACTTGCAGAATCATTTTTCAACAGGGCAATGCTCCTTGTCGTACAGCCAAAATTGTTAGTATGACTTTGTTTTTTTTTTTTTTTAATAAAAAAGACTAATATCAAGCTTTTAAATAAGCTAGAACTTTTATGACTAAAAATAATATTTGCATTTTTTTTATTTCTTAGGTTAAAAAGTACTTCGAAGAAAATAATGTCGATGTATTAAGTTGGCCTCCCTACAGTCCAGAAATCAATCCAATTGAGAATATCTGGTCAATAATGATACTTAAGTTTTGCGAAGAAGCGTCCAGAGTCAATTGAAAACCTAAAAAATTTACTTAATCTGGACCTGGAACACCATAGCTGCTTCCACATGAAAAAACGTATCTGAGTCAATGTCTCTCCGATCTGCAGCTGTAATAAGAGAAAGAGGAGGTCCAACAAAGTACTAATTAGATAGAGAATGTTTCTGAGAAGTAATAAGAAAACAAAAACACTGCACCAATAACTAAAAAACCCACTTTTCGGTCTAAAACTTTTTGTTCCCGTGACCGAGTGTGAAATATTTTAACACTCTAAAATTTAGATTGAAACCGCATAAGAAAACAAATTCTCATTAAAAAAATATGTAGCTACTCGTATTGCAACAAATTTGACAAAATTCGAAAAAAAAAATTTGATCAACATTTTTCGAACGCCACTGTATATAGATATCAAAATAGGTGTAAGGTTTCAAGGATGCGGCAGAACAAAAACCTTTTCAACATGCTTGGAGCCGTATCGGACCCACTCATGTCTTCGTTAATTCATATCAGAACCGAAAAAGATTTCAAAGCAAAAATACTCTCCAGAAATGAAAGGTTTATTACAATAGACATTATCCCGGATGTTGACGTAAGTTTCCAAGAAATCAGATTTAAAATGTTGGTCCATTTACTTTTTCTCCACTGTTTAACTTGAATAGAATCACTGAAATATTTTATTATGTACTCTGATGTGCCACAAAATAAAAAATAAAAATGCACTCTTGATGCACCTAAAAAAAAGTGGTTCGTTTATTTTAATACACTACTGTTTTGCTTGGATTAGCTTTTACCAGTAGATACCCTGTTATTACTACAATCATTGACTGAACTCCAATATTAGATCCAGGACAGATTGGCGGTGCCGTTAATCTTCCACGTCGCTCGAACAGCTGCGGACAGGCGACTTAACTACGACAGAGACGTCGCACATGGCAGTGCGGAGCGTCTCCGGTTCAGTAGGTCGGTAGAGAGTCGCGACATGAGGGATGTTGCTCAGCAGCACCAGCAATTTTGGTGGCTAGTTGAAAGGGAGGATGCTTCGTAGTTGAATGCCTCCAGTGATAGATAGCTTCATCTGAGGCAAAGTGGGTCAGCCAAATTCTTTTAGCCATGGCCGGCTTACATAGTTTTAGGTAGGTTTAAGTTAGTTTTAGGAAAAAAATATATAAAAACAAAAAAAATTAATAAAAATAAAAAATGAAAAAAAAAACAATATATATACGAGTATATATATATACATATATTTATATATTAAGTATATATGTATTATGTATATATATATATATATATATATCTATATATGTGTGTGAACGTATTAGATGTAAGTAGGTTAAGATTTATTTTTTAGGTAGCTGTAGGCTTTTAGTTTTAAGTTTTATAAAAAATTAAAAAAAAAATGTTCATCTACTAAGTTTTTTGTTTTAGATTTATTTTCTTAGTTTTAGTATTAATAAAAGTAAAAATATAATTAGACTGTAAGATACGTCGAAAGACATAGTTTAAGTGTTAGGTTTAACTTAGAGTGCCCGCATGGGGCCAGTAAGTTAGAATAAGATTATTTGTAAGTAATTTAAGCTAATTTTTAAGCGTATTTTGTTTAGCATATAAGAGTAATTTAAGTTAAAAAAATAAAAATGCATAAAAACTGAAACTGAACTGACTCCAATATTATGTTTATCCTCTGCGATGAGAAAGTCCTATTTCAGCAGAAGATATTGAAACTCTGTAAAGAATTTTTCTCATAATTCACTAATTTAGTAGCCCTGGGAATTTCTATTTCTATTTCTATTTATTTATTTAAAGAATATGTACACAGTAAGATTAAATCTTATAGTTAGTGTAGGCTTTACAAAAATAGTAGGTTCGAAAGCAAATTGAACAATATAAATAGGTGACTACATATAATTAATTTAATTGTAAACTACAAAAGTGAATTAATAACAAAAAACAATAACAATATATAACATTTATCAAATTTTTATTTATGTATCACTGGCCAGGTGTTGAAAAAGATAGGTTTTAAATGTGCTTGTGTTTGTGGTTCTCCTTAGTGTAATGGGTAATGAGTTCCATAGGAGAGTGGCATGGACGAAGAATGAGCGCTTAGACTGCAAGCAATGGGATCGGGGCTGAATAAGGATGGCTGTTCTTTGTGAACTCGCAGAATTTAATCTGTTATACAAATACTCAGGCTGTTGGGTCTGTATAATACCATGCAAGAGGATCAGCGTTCTAAACTTAATGAGGTTGTCGAAGCTGAGGCCCATTATTTGTAAAGAGTAACTTGATATGTGGTCGAAGTATCGTTTACTAAAAACATATCTTGCTAGGTTGTTGTAGATCACATTCAGTTTACGTCTAGTATTATAGTCAACAAGGCAGAAAACTTCGCAACTATATAGCAATATAGGTAATAAAAGGGACTTAACAAGTAACATCTTAGTTTTGATCGGCAAAGAATTTTGCGTTGCCCATAGCAGTCGGAGACCATTGTATACCTTTCCGATTGTAGTTGCAGCATGATCTGTCCAGGTAAGAGTATCGTTGAAAACAATACCCAGATTTCGAGACTTCGTAACGTATTCTATGGATGACTGTCCTAATTTTATTGGTGGAAGTGTGGTAGTATCTAGTGACTGCTTATAAATGCAGAGTGTTTTGGACTTCGACGGATTCAGTGATAAATTATGTTTGAGGGCCCACTGCTGTATGATCTCGAGATCTTCATTCACCATTTCAATGGCAATACTGAGCATATTCAGCGGGCAGCACAAGTGTAATTGAACGTCGTCAGCGAACATGTGGGCAGTACAATGTTTAACAAGTTGTGGGAGTTCGTTCACATATAGTGAAAATAGTATGGGCCCAAGAATCGAACCCTGTGGAACTCCCCCTCGAACACCAAGAAACGAAGACATTTGGCTTCCTACTGTCACACATTGCTGACGGCCCGTGAGGTATGAATTCAAGAGTTTGACTGGCAGAGACGAAAATCCAAATTCATACCGCAGCTTCTTACAGAGGAGAAAGTGGTCCACCGTGTCGAATGCTTTCGAGAAGTCCAACAACGTCAAGAACGTAAGACAGTTAGTATCCAGGCCATTGCGGATGTCGTCGACAACAAGTAAAAGTGCAGTTTTACAACTGCTTTTTGCGCGAAAACCAGATTGGGCGGGATTTAAGAGATTGTTATCGCTTAGGTGCGCTTGCATCTGCTTTAGCATAGTTTTCTCGAATACTTTGGATAGAAACGGTAAGATTGCGATTGGTCTATACTCAATGTTAGTTCGGCTTTGCGACTTGGGTATCGGTAATATCCTACTCATTTTCCACGAAAGGGGGTATTCGCAAGTGGTAAGTACGTGATTAAAAATGTGTGTTATGTACTTGAGTATAAAAGGAAGCAGGAGTTGCGCAGTTTTTTCCATAGAACTTTCCCAGGCTGGGTTTCAGGGTTGAGGAAATGTTCATAGTGCCGCCGCTTGGCAGTCCTTATACGAAGAACAACTATGTTGCGAAGGGACCGATAAGTGTCGTAGAGCACGGGGAGTCTGAATCGTTTCCAACGAGCGTATGCAGTATTGCGATTATGGATCAGATCCAGTAAATCTCTATTGAACCAAGGGGGGGATCTGGTAACAGGGGCCCTATGTCGTAACGGGACATGCTGATCAAAGAGTGTTTTGATATTTTGCTCCAGAAATGATATTTGCTGGTTAACTGATGGCATCAAATAAATATAGTCCCACCGAATTTGGATAACGTCAGACCGTAAACTTAGGTAATCTATGTTTTGAAAATCTCTATAAGCAATGACATGATTAGCTGCGTTAAATTGGATATCATATGTAAACAATAACAGATCGTGTTTGGAGAAGCCAGGCGCTGTGAGTTGACTATACAGCAGGACTTTTCTACTGTCGTTGACAAAGATCACATCAAGAAGGGTAGCAGGGTCGTATGCAAAATGTGTAGCGGTCGATGTATTAACAGGTGTCAAGTCGATGGTTATAAATCTTTCAATTAACTGAGCGGAAGCATTAACATTAAGTAAGTTACAATTTAGGTCGCCGGTAATAATAATATTAGGATAGGAGCAAGAAATCCCATCCAGTACACTAAAAATAGGCGAGATATCTATGTATTTATTTGGTCTGTAAATTACTCCAACTAACAAACACTCAACACCACATACAACATTAACAAACAAGTAATCGGATGTACAATTAGCAGTTGATTTGCAGACAACATTGGCTCGTAATCCATTTCGCACATAAACAGCCACACCCCCACCCAATCGCCCAATTCGATCACCTCTGAGAAGCTTATAACCATCCATATTATAGATCTTATTCGGGAACTCGGGAAAAAACCAAGTTTCGGATACACAAACTAAGTCAACACTAGAGTTAATGAACAGCAGACGAAATTCATCCAGTTTTGGTTTCAGACTCTGAGCATTAATATGACAGACGTGGATGCCTTTTATCTGTGAACGCAATACACGAATCATTTCGTATAGTCTAACATCCATATCACTCTCGCTAGAACTAAACCCACTATTATAAGCATTTAATTCCATATGCGGGGACGGAATAACCACCAAACACAGGAGAAGCAAAAACACAAGCTAAACGGAGATAAATAAAAAGGTAAAATAAATGGACATTGACCATTGATGTACAAATGTAAAAAAGAGAATATTTAAAAATATAAAGAGAGAGATAATTACTGTAATTGTTGTATAATGAAGGTAAACATAAATCAATTTTGTTTACGATTAGCTGCATTACTTTGTTGATCATCGTGATTCATCTGGCATCTCTCGGCAACGGCGTTTAAGCAGTCAAAGTCGACAACAGCTACACTCTTTCCGTCTACGGCAGATTTCACTAACACAGACCCAAGGTACGTTTGCACGGAAAACAGTTGGCCTTTTTTCTTCATTCGTACTGCATGCTGGAGAAGAGTCCGATTTCGTTTACACAGAAAAAAAATTTTTTTCATGATATCTTTCCGCTTCCCAGGACTCGTCGCGGATGAAGCAGAAATGGAAGAATATGAATAATATATTGACTAGGCCCAATTTTTGACGTTGGCTGATCACCTGTATCATCACCGTTCGTATGCCAGCGTAAAAGCCGTTGAATGTTTCTTTTCCATTACTGACCTCATGGGTTTCAAGAGGAAACTCTCTATCGGCATACTTTTCGATGCGCTGTCGAGTGTCATCTCCTACTTCTAGGTGGAAATCCCTATTGCCTGGATATCAATGTATTATTTCCTTTTATGAATTGAATTACTTGTCATTATAATAATAAATAAATAAAAAATTAAAAAAAAATAGAAAAAAAAAACAGAGTATATTTAAAAAAATGTCGGATTTACCGGTTTTGCGTACGATTCAGTATCTTTTGAAACTGATAACACATCGATTTGCATTAAGCGGACTTGCCTATCTCACATTAAATTTTAAAATTAGTTACAAAGTGATAAAAAAATATCTGTCCGACTACTGCACATTGGCACGAGCTTAAGATAAAATCACAGCGCCTTATCTGAGAATTGATTTATTAATTTGTTGCTTTTCACCTTACTTGTTATCTGCAAGAAAAAAATAATAACAGAGTTTAAGGTCGTAAGCGATATGTGAGTACCAATAGTGACGTGTTTCAACTGTCCATCAGATAAACAAAAGTAAAATGTTTGATTGCAGACTGATTAGCATCGTTTTTATAATTGTGTTGGTAATTTGGGTTCTTCAAGTTAGAATGACGTTTCGGTAATTGGCTTTGTTTTCCCAAACGCTTTTAAACACGGATATTACTGAATTTCGCTCAATCACATTACTTCAACGAGTTCGTATTGTACACAAAACATAGCAAATGGTCTCATCTTTGGTCGAGCCGTTGAAAAACAATGCCCAAACGATACCTTAGCGACTTTGCAGCAACGTGAAATGCCATTGTAGCGAACACACGTTCTTCACGCCTGAAGATCCACAAGGGAATCTGATGGACGGCCGTGGATTTCCAAACGTTCCAGATGGCCTACATTATGGCGGACCATACTGAAAGCAAATACGGCGTCAATCGCAGGAACTTGAAAGAGTCTTTCCGATTTCTGTCTGTCAAAACTTATATTACATACAATATACAGGGTGTCCCAAAAATGAACGTCAAGCCGGAAACGGGTGATAGGTCAAGTGGTGTCCAATTATTGGCACTCAAAAAAAAATTGAGAAATCTGACACCCTGTGACGATCTTTCAAGTGCTGTGACCGCAAATCTTTACTTTTATTCGAATTTTGTTTTGTCACGTAACCCTGAGTAACTCTTCTGTAAATTACGACCCAATTGAAACATAACTATATTGGTTTTAACTAAAATATTCCTTTTTTGTCCATCCATGTATCTGAAAATCATTAATCACCCAACTTGAACTGACTGTACTGACAAAAAAATGTACTATGCCATTTTGGAAAGTAACTTTAAAAGATGGCGTATTTAGTCTGGATTCCAAAATGGTATCACACTTGCTAGACTAACGCTTAATTGAGGACAAAAAAAAATATTTTGTTAAACAAACCCGATTCATAGTTAATTCTTTTTAATAAGTTAAAATGAGTACCAAGTGTGAGCGAGATAGACAGTGACGCCGTGATTGAAACGGATAAATACGCCATCCATTTCGACTAGTGTGAGTGAAACAGATAGAGATGCCAACCTTGTTAAGTAGTGACGCATAGGCACATCATGGAATACTGCCGTACGTTACGCTCCTTCGCTTACAGCGCATTATTCTATATTCGTGTTGATTTCATACTTCCAATGTTGGCTTTCTTTATTGGACTTCATTGCATTGCGACTTTGATTTGCTATCTGACCGTTTCTGTCGAATCTGGATTTCTTCTGGACTAGTGTTGATTGTTGATCCCGTGATTGTGTACTGCGAATGCCATCATGCCATCTCGATACACTGCTCAGGAACATGATAGCATGCATCTCATTTATGGGGAATGCAGGTGCAATGCTAATGCTGCAGCCAGACTTTATCATGAAAGATACCCAAATTCTCAGCGTCATCCGGATCATCGAGTGTTTGTAAATGTGCACCGGTCATCCTCAGAGGGTCGCTTTCCAAATCTAATCGGGGTGGCCGTGGTGTAATGGTACTAGCAAGCGCTTCTCGCTCTGAGGGTCAAGGTTCGAATCCTACTCATGACAAGTTTTTCATTTGTGTAATTGGAACTCAGTCAGAAAAATCTGTGTGTGAAGGCATAACACTGACATGTAGATTTGGCTGTTGTAGAGTTTCAAGCACAAAAAACTAGTCCAAATTATAACCTTCGAATCACTCTGAGTGAAGAAAAAACTCTCCGTCCTATTCGGACTCCCACCCCTCCGGAGAGCTAATATCGAAACCAAATATACCTGAGTTTCAAACCTACATCACAACAATGTTTTCCTTTCTCCTCCTTCTATCTTTCCGCCCGCGCCATGGCAACAGTAAAAGGGTATCATAACCCCTAAGGCGCGCGTAAATTATAAAAAAAAAACAAACATGGTTAGTGAGGGAAGACCCGTCATTCCCTACGAGGACGAAGTCTTACAAGCAGTCGCACAAGATCCTAGTACTTCAGTACGTGCAATTGAAGAAACCATAGGTGTTTTAATTATTCACAATTTATTTTATTTAATTTAAAAAAAGTTTGACAATTCAAAAGCTGCTGAGAAACTGCCTGACTTAATACATATTAAAAAAATTAAGGGAGACAGAGAGAGTTATATAATCACTCCAATATATACGTACAATACCTACATTACAATGGTGAACGGTTGGAATAAGATTTCTACTACATTATTACAATAGGATTACCCAAAAGTACAGCACACCGAATTCTAAGGAAAAACCAGCTCCATCCGAGATTATCCAGAAAGAGTCCAATAATGTCAAACGATGGTGCAGAGGTTCAGAGAAGATCTGAGATTCTTCGAAAAAATTCTATGGTCGGACGAATCAAATTTTAAAGGGGACGGTTACATGAATCTCCAAAATTTACACGAGTGACACGTGGAAAATCCACATTTGATGCGGGAAGTTAGATCACAGTACCGCTTTAAAGTAAACATGTGGACGGGAATTTTGAATGGTATAATGGCTCATTCGAGCTGCCGCAGAATTTGAATGTGGAGGTTTATTTAGATTTTTTGGAGAACCACTTACCAAATTTATTGGAAGACGTGTCACTTAATATCTATGCATGCATGTGGTATCAACAAGATGGCTGCCAAGCGCATTATGCTCCCACAGTACGAGAGTTCCTCGATCGGAAATACTTCAACAGGTGGATAGGGCGTCTGGTACAATTTCGTGGCCTCCCGTTCACCTGATTTAAATTCACTGGATTTTTTTTTACTGGGGAGAATGCAAGGAGCAGTTTGAACATTTGTTATAAGATACAAGATCGGTAGATGGCAACAGTTGTATAAAGCGATCCTAAGAGTATACACCAAGAGAACGTAGTGTTCTCTGTGCTCTGTGATGGGAAAAAAACAAAATGAAATGACAAGGGTGGCATCTCTATCTGTTTCACTCACACTAGTAGAAATGGGGAGTTTATCCGTTTCAATCACGGCGTCACTGTCTGTTTCGCTCACACTTGGTACTCATTTTAACTTATTAAAAAAAATTATCGGGTTTCTTTATCAAAATATTTTTTTTATCCTCAGTTAAACGTTAGTCTAGCAAGTGTCATTTTGGAATCCAGACTAAATACGCCACCTTTTAAAGTTACTTGCCAAAATGGTGTAGTACATTTTTTTGTCAGTATAGTCAATTCAACTTGGACAAAAAAGCAATATTTTAGTTACAACCGATATAGTTATGTCTCAATTTTGGACCGTAATTTAGAGAAGAGTTACTCAGGGTTACATGACAAACAAAAAAATCGAAGAAAAGTAAAGATTTGCGGTCACAGCACTTGAAAGATCGTCAGAGGGTGTCAGATTTCTCGATTTTTTTTTGAGTGCCAATAATTTTAAAAGTACATGACTTAGATTTTTTTTTATAATTTTGTGATAACCGACACCACTTGACCTTTCACCCGTTTCCGGCATGAATTCTATTCAGACAAAAAACTAGACCATTGCACTTGTAATTGTATCGTATGTTGCTTTTTTCAAGAATTTCTCATTCATAGAAGAATGTGGAAACGCTTCAGTGACTACATCAACGCCAATTACCTGTAGCGAGGCTAGGCCAGAAATTCACTCACTTTGTGGTGTCACTATCACTCTTACAGTACTGGATGTTGTATCATTTAAGCCTAGCAGATTTAAGGGGGAAGTTTCCGAAATAATGTTAATTTTTCAGGATTTTTAGTCAATGAAAAATTGGTGTTTAGAGAAATGAAAGTGTCAAGAAGAGCTCCTTAAAATGAAACGAATAAAAATTTTGCTTTGAAATTTCAAGGAGACATTCCTGAGATGTTGTAGAATACGTAGAAAATTTAAAAAAAAAAAAAAAAAGTGCTTAGCCAACGCGTAGTACCCTGTTAAGACTTCAATAAGCAGTCTGAAGCCTCTTTTTCTAATAGACAGCAGAAAATTAAAGATGTCGGGTAGGCATTCGTTTGGTCTTGTTTATGTGATGTCTCCGCATCTGCAGTTAGGATCACAAGAAGCCCAACTGTCAATAGAATCTCTACCCGAGAACGACAACAGTCCCAACTCATGTTCGGATCCACTGAGTCCGAGACCAAATAAGATTCAATAAATCCAGCCTTATGACCGCGTCCAGAGAATGTCGAGCAAGGCCTTAAACGTATATATGTAAGGAGGTTAGTCAGCCACGGAAGCGTCCGTGATGCACGAGTAGACGGCTGTTGGCACGCTCGCGGTTATTTGGCTCAATCTCGTTGGAATGGGTCGGTTCTTGCGACTGCCTCGTATATCTCAATTCAACTTACCCATATGTTTCGTACCAAAATAAACATAAAAAAAAGAAAACAACTTGAGGATGGATATGAAGGAAGTTACGTTACTTTACGGACAGACTTAAAAGACAGAAAGAGAGAAAAAAAAAAAAGGGAAATTAAACAGGACGATCACATCTGAGTTATCAACACAGTGCAAGACCAAGACTTACGCACTTAATCCTACGCTACGCATTAATGATTTAAACTGTAACTTAATAATGAAATTAAATAAACTAAAGCTAACTTAACCCTAAAGAAATTGTCCCAGTATCACACAGAGTTGAAGGCTCGTCATTACCTGAAATAAGCCGGATGTTGGTGGCTGAGAATGGCCAACCTACCCTTATCGCAGTTAAATGTGACCAATTGCTGCCATTTTGGCCAAATCTGCGAATGGTAGCTCCTAAAACGAAGATCCTTTTTTTTAATATTATACTCGTACTTTTAAAGTTTTTTTTTTTCCATGGCAGACACTTTGGGGAAATACCCCCGAACGTTGCAGAAATTTGCCTTTTTTTGCGTGTTTCTTCAAAAACAACTCTTTAATGTCGACCATTTTTGCATGCCTATACTGTTCCAAACCGAAACTAAATTTTTTTAAACGATATATAGAAATGACAGTCTTTTTATGGGAAGTACTTTGTCCGTCACTATTCCGAATACAAGCTAATGGACAAAAAATTTCTCTCCGCACCGGTTCATTAACTCTTCGTGGGCTTATTCGAACTCCCAGCTGATTTGAATTCTTTCTCGAGTATAGGCATAATTTGTTCTTGCGTGGTTTTCTCACCAAGACTACCGGCGAATTTCAATCACAACTGCTTTCCTCAATTACCCCTAATTCCATCATTCGATCGACGAGCTGGAGTTTTTGTATCTTGAGTATAAGAGTTTTTGTATCGCTGACGAAACGGGGTAATGTTGTTCTTTAATAAGAACTTGGTGGTCGTCTACTTCTATCATGTGCTCTAGAAGCTTGGTCTTCCCTAACCCACAAACTTCTCGGTTTGTGGTTGAGTGAAAGCTTGGATTGGGGAGTCATTTTAGGCCGCAGATGGCAAGTTTAGTCCCGAGATTATATTAGCAGCGACCTCAAAATTATCCCTAGTCTACCCCTAAATATAATGGCTGTTGCAAATTTGAGACCAGGAACGTTTCTAAGTTCCTGGTTTTCCCATGCCAGGAGACAAGAGAGGTAAATCCTCCAAATAATTTCTGATGATTGCCATCAGCTGTCCGTATTTCGGTCGTTATGTTTGTCAGGGTAATATTATGTTTCTTCAAAAAGTTTAACTCCCCTTTCCCGAAGCAGCCACTGTTTAATAGACCATTGTACACTTATCATCACAGTTTCTAAAATTCGTTTATGTCTTTGTCGTTTTATTGTGCGATACGTTACCTTGCTTCGTTGTATTCCACTATCCGTTGATGGAGGATCTTTCGTTGAGGATCGGGATACTTCCGAGCTGTAAGTGTCGTTGGTTCACGCTGTAGAATATTAACTGGCGGGATTTGTTGGAGTTCGCCGGGGTTGTGGTCGGTATCAATGGATGACCGCGGGCACTCCCGCCGATCTGCAGGTTTCCCTGAGACAGTGGAAATTGATGTTTCCTTGACAAGAACTGAAGCAAGTAAGCGTATGAAATCCGGAAGGAGAGATCGATGGATTCGTTCAAAGTTATCATCGGCATTCTTTCTATCTTATTTAGTCGGTCAGATGGGTCTACTTGTCCATTGATTTTGTAGATCGGTTACATCAAAGTCGTCATTGTCTGAGAAGTTTTACTGGTAAAGTAATTGTTTTGGGTGTTGGTGATTCGTCAATTTCAGTCACGTGGCATTTGTATCGTTGGTATCAGAGGTCTTGTATACTCCGAAGATTAGCATAGCGACTCGGTCTTTAATATTGTGTCGTGTGTACCATAGAATTTCGTGGTCCCGTCGTCCGTCGTCCGTCCATAACAGGGACTTAGAAATTTATTTTTATTTATTTGTGAATACATGTAAAATAGATGTCTATAGCTCCAATACCGTCACCAACTACATCAAACACTGCCATTCTTGTTTAATGAAGAAACAAATCAAAGTAGCTCTTCAAAATTACAAATTGGACTTTTGAGTATGGAGTTATCTGAAGCTTCATCCGACGACGAGGAAGCAGGCTCTGAAGAGATTTTGTTCGAAAAGCTTTTATGGAAATTAACACCTATAAGGAGAAGCGCATTGACGTTGATGCAGACCTTAAGGAATACTGGGATGGCACATCCATCTGGCACATATTATCCATCAAGTGTCAGTGACACAAGCCAGTGTAGAACACGCGTTTTTTGCACTAAAGCTCGTTCTCAGCGACTTGCGTTACAATTTGTCTGAATAAAATTTAGCAGAAATACTATTGGTTAAATTGAATTAACTGCTGTGAAATGGTAAGTGACTTAAGGTGAACATGAAAGAAAACAAATTTATCTAACAAATATCTTATAGATATTTACAGAACATGGAAAATGTATATTAAAAAAATTATTTCTTAATTCTGGAAGGTGTCAACATCGATTTGGTTGTCTTACTTTATTTTTTCATTTGATACATGTTTTTTCAATGGTTGTTTCAAAAAATAAAATTGTTAAACTAACAAATAGAAAACATAACTATCAAGGTTTTAGCGTTTATTTTTAATCGAACAAATTTGAATGAAATTATTTTTGAGTGAAAAAAGTCAAAAAAGACAGATTTTAACTGTATTTTTTTATTTTAAAAATGTAAGTAAAAAAATAACGATTATTTGTTGACTTTTTTGAAAAAAGCCATAACAGTTACGGTCACTGCTTCTTACATCACCTGAAGTACTGATTTTTCTGACTTCGACAAGCCATTCATATTAACAACTGATGCTTCGAACTCAGCAATTGGTGCAGTACGATCTCAAGGCGATATTGGAAAGGATAGACCCATCACTTATGTTTCTAGATCACCCAGCAAAACTGAACAGAACTACGCTAAAACTAGGAGAAAGAAATACTAGCGATTATGTGGGTCTTAATAAACTTGATACAGGTATGAAGCGAAAAAGATTAGGATTTTAACTGACCATCACCCTCTAACTTTCGGCAGAAAGTACTAGCAGTTCTAAAAGCACTAATGCAAAGCTGAAAAGTTGGAAGCCGCGGACCGAAGAGTATAATTATGAGCTCGTCTACAGGCTTGGTAAAATCAACTACGTGGCTAATGCATTGCCAAGGCTGAAGACAGATGTGAACAATTTGACTTCCTCCAGTGCAGCAACTATGCTCAGTGCAGAAGAAGACAGTTCCGATCTAATAACTCACTGCGAAGCTCCATTAAATGTATTCAAAAACCAATCGATCTTTAAGGTAGGAACTGATCCGAATTATCATCGTCACTTTATAGGACCCACTGAAATAAATAAGGAAAACTTAGTACAGCAATTGCAGGAGAAGCTTAATTCCAACACTCTCAACGGCATCAAAATCCCCGAGAAATACATCCAATTACTGCAGGATAAATACAAGCAAAATATCAAAAAATATAAAATCCGTCTAACACAAAGAGTAGTTCAAGATTTGGCAAATGAAGACAACCTATTCCGAGTCATACAAGAAGAACATCGTAAATATAAAGAAAATAAGACCAGAGCTATGAGCAAGCTAATAAAAAAATATACTAAGGATTGTGATATTTGCAATTTGAATAAGAATTCAGAAATTCTGCACATCGATCTCTGCGAAATAGACCATGAAGAATATATTATTTGCATCGATACATTTACTAAATTCACGAAGTTCTTCCGTATTGAATAAAAATCGGCTTTGTACAATACTTGAGAAACAAAAACACTACTTTACAGTTCCGAAAATACTAGTCATGGACAATGAGAGTGGCTTTATAAGCCACGCTAGGAGTTGAAATATAATTAACACCTACTCAAAAAGGTGAAGTCAATGGCGCAATTGAAAGAGCCGATTTAACAATAATTAAGATGATCAGATGCTTAATCAGGGAGTACCCAGACTTTACTACAAAAGAACTGATTAACATAGCAGTCAATCGCTATAACAACCCTATACATTCTGTCGCATACAAGAAGTCAACTGACATATTTCCAGACAAAATCCAAAGGATAAATTACAGAAATCTAATGGATTTTCACGAAAAAGTAAATGAACATTTAACAGAACTTATTCGTAAAAATCAAAGAAAGAAAATCAGTAGAAGAAACCGAAACCGAAATGGAACCAAACTTAAGACTTATGCCGTCCAACGTCGGGACGTAAAACAAAACCCTTGTTCAAAAAAGAAAAAGTTCAGAAAGATAGTCGCGTAACAATTACAACAGAAACTTGAATAACAATTCATTAAACACAGATTCAGAACACAAAGCAATAACAATATCATTTTTTCTTCCTGTTCTAGGTCGATAGGGTTGTGTCAGCAATCATAAACATATTCTAATTCAATACACCAATAATAACTATAAAAAATGGAAGCGGAAGAATCATTAACGGCAATTTTAAAATGATCCACATTACAAATCTCACATCGTACAATAAACTAGTCAGCGCCTCTATTCCTACAATTGTACAACAAATAGACAAAAAGACAAAATTAGTCTACTCAGACCTCAAATACTGTATCAATTATTATACATCAAATCGAAGAATGATTAAAGAAATTGCACGGCAAAAAACTAAGGTTAGCCAGATCAATAAACTGGCTTGGATCTGCATGAAAATTGATCGCCGGAACATCGGATGCCACCGATTGGGACAGCCTTTTGAAAACTCAAAACCTCATTATTGAAAACAACAATAATCAATACAAAATTAATAACCGCTTTGCCGAAGTAACTCAAGAAATTTTGGATAACTCCAATAAAGTCATTCCGAGAATTAACAATACAAGTGTCGATAAGTTTGAAAAAAACAATGTATCATAAACTTATGCCTGAAACACATGTGCAGCAAAATGCGTTCAGCAAAATTAGAAAACAAAGCTTTATATGTAAGCGAATACATGTGCTTATTGCACAAGCACATAGTAGTGCAAGTCGTCGCTAATTCTAATTTTGATGCAAACCTCCAGTAGTAGAACAGCGAAACAGTACAATTTAGTACAATTTTTGTGATTTGACGTTTCAAAGTTGTCACTATGAACATACACTGTATATGTAATTTAAAATCTAATTCAAAAAACAAAAAAAAATGGAAGAGAAGTTGATCGAATTTGTCAGCAAAAATGAATTTCTTTATGACGAAAAACACAGAAACTATAAAAATGTGTTTTTAAGAGACAAAGCGTTTGAATAGCTATCGACGCAAATAAACGTGTCAGGTAAATATGCACAGAATCTGCTATTAAATTGTTTTGAACGAGCGTTCTTATTCATTTTGTTTTTCAGCAAAAAGATTAAAGAATAAGTGGAGAACGTTGCGCGACAAATTCTACAAGCAGATAAAGAATGAGAATCTGTCTACTGGTAGCGGGGCTGGCCGTCCGAAGAAAAAGTGGAAGTGGATTTAAAATATGATTTTCCTTAAAGATGTGGTCATCGCGAACCTAAAGTAAGTGTAAAACAGTTATGTATATACATTATAACATTTCCTTTCGTTTACAGTACATCTGGAAACTTTTGTAGCTTCATGTTGGACAACCTCCACACTTCTTCAGATAGCTGCGGGCCCCCATCGCCATGCACTCCAACATCTGCACAAGCTGGTATTTTAGATGCAGATGATTTGTCCAACCCGGCTAAAGAAAAAAAGGAGAAATTGGACGAAATGTTTGGGGATGTTCAAACCCAGATATCCAATATTGTGACATTGGCCAAGGAAGTGTTTGCTGTACCAACAGTACCCAACACGGCAGCCCAATATTTCTTCGACAGCCTCGCCAAACAAGTAGATTATGCGAAGTTGTCGGCAATAGAGTTTTCGCATCTATAAATTGAAATGCTTTCTGTTTTCATTAAAATATTGCTCGAGAGACAACAAAAGCACAACTAAAAATTTAATGTGTTTTTTATGTGTTTCAAAAATGGCATTTGCAGGGAAACCTGGCAGTTAAAATACCAAACGTATTCTCAATCCGTACCCGGGCTTTTGATAGTTATTTGTTGAAATTTTCCTTATCAGATGACAACAGTCTCCCAGGGTATGGCCGCATAATGTTGTGTTTAAGAGGAAAGGCAGCATCTGCGACGCATGGATATTCGGCATTGGTGTTCGGAAGATGTTCGGATTTGGGAATATTAATGGTATTTTGTAAGATTTGCTTCCCAAAACACCTCCATTGCTCTGGCCTCCATAAGCTCCAATGTCAACAGCTGTAAATGAACAATTTCTATCAAACGCAGCAAGAAGTACAATACTGAAATATTGTTTGTAAATAGTTAAAATATAGTGATCCTGTATTGGGAGGACACTTTATTTCAATATGCTTTCCGTCGATGGCATCTACAACATGCGACAGTCCAGTTTTCGCATATAAATCTTCGGCGATTCCTTTCCATTCCATTTCGTTTGGCCGAGCCAGATAAATGCCGTACAGCTCAGTCTAAATGGCGTCATAAGTTTCTTTTATTATTTTACGAACAGTCGATACTCCTATTCGGAATGACCAGGCCAACATTTGAGGACGAATACCGTGTGTCAAGTACCTGAAATATATGTCTTTGGTAAAAACAGTAGCTTTCATTACATGCACATGCGCTAATGGATTCCCCAATTTAATCCTTTTTCTTGATTTTGTTTTCAAAAAGAGTCTTCAAAAGCATGAATGCACTTATCCCCATTCTTGTAGCTTTTCTCAATTCGTCCGTATCATTGCTTTTGATATATAGGAACAATTTATTAAAAAATCCGTGAAGTTGTCGTTAATTTTCCGTGTAAATTAACCTCGTCCATATTTTTCTCTTCTTTCTCGCACAGTAAACATGAGACAAGTGGGTGGCCGTGGCTCAAGTGGTAGTGGGCTGGCTTCCAAATCGGAAGCTTCGGTGTCCGAATCCCAGCCTCGCAGAAAGACATATTCATTTTTTCAGTTAACGAAAATCTAGTAAGATGAGTAGTTGACTAGAAATCAACAACAAGCCAACTTCCACTAAGAATTTAGTCTCCAGATTAAATGTTGGATGTCATCCATGGAGCGAAATAACCACTGAGCCCAAACATCTTTCTCACTCTCTCTATCCCATTCTCTAAAAAAAACTTAACACGTTCTCAGGCACTTTAAGTGCATTCATACCTACTCGTACTTCATTGTTAAGTTCTTTTAAAAAAAAACATAACATCCAGAAAATGGACACAACATTGAAGAACACATAATTAAATTTTTATTTTTCTTAATTTTTCACGTCTCAATGTCCATTGTGAAATAATTTGTTTTTGAAATTTAAAATTTGACAATTACAGCACACAATGCCATGAAATGTCAACTTTTCACTGCACGTCTATTTCACATGCGCTGCTGCATGCATTAACTGCACGATGCTTTGCTGCACATGTTTTTCAGGCTTTACAATAATAAAAGATGAAGTCAATGAATGCGTTTCAGCAGTTCAATTAGCAAAAAAGGAATGTATAGGAAGGAAGCGTAGAGCAAAGCATATACTCGTACAATAGATAAACATAATGGGAAAGGTTAGAAAGAACAATATAAATAAATAAATTAATTCAATACTTGAATAATAATTTTTCATGAATTAAATTAAATGGACAGTGTACTTATGCAAAAGACAAGCATTGTAGTAGATGAATTATTTAAATAATACATGTACATTTGTATGACGCTCGCGGCTGCAGTAAGTACAAAGAAAGCTTTTGGTTGAAGTGGTGCCTTCATATCAATGTGGAACAGCAGCAACAGCATGTTGGTCTTCAATGTTTTAACCAATGAATATCTAAAATCTGGTTTTAACATATAGAGATCCGAACATAGTGTAGGCACAGAACAGCTGTGTTTTTGCGTTTGAGTGACAGTGTGCTTCTTAGGAGAGTACGAGTATGTCTTGTTAAACTCTCATTTAAGTAACAGCTGTTTTCTAGTTATGTGCCAACCGAAGAGGTGAATCGATCGTTAGTTTTTCTATACATACATATGTCGCAGCTGATTTAAGAATAGCATTTCTGTCTTGGAAGCTGTTGAATTTGAATACAATTGAAGAGGATTGAGTTGTGCTTCCGTGGTTATTGCTATCTTTTCGATTTCTGGTGCGAAAACCAACTCTTATTGTTTCAAAAGGCCGTGCAATTTCTTGCGCATGTACCCTCTTTTCCAGTCAATTCCAGTGATCCTGGAAGTAATCCAGACGACATTCGAGCGTAACCATACTTTGATGTTGATTGCATTGAGTCCATAGATCATAGATAAACTAAACTAGATGTCAAACTCTACTAATACTTTTGCAAACCCTTAACTTTCGCACAGACACACTGTAAGCGAATTCCAACACTTTTGCGTCTCTATAACTTCGTCAAAATTTACTAGAATGAGAGCAATTTACAAGTAAAATTGCTAGAATGAGAGCAATTTGCACGAGTGTATGCTATGTGGATGACGTTTTTTGGTTCAAATGAGCGTGGTTTGTATAAAAAAGGAGATAAATTGTCATTGATTACAATTCACACGTATTCACAGACAGAGTCTCACGGCATAGACTAACTATACATAGATATCAAACTTTCCAGATATTGGAAAACCAAACCCGGTTTTCTACTGATCGCCTTTATCCGTGTGACCCTGTCTGTGAATACGTGTGAATTGTTATCAATGGCAATTTCCTCCCATTTTACACAAAACCCGCCCATTTTATGCAAAAAAACGTCATCCACATTACACACACACGGGTAAATCGCTCTCATTCCAGCAAATTTACTTAAAAATTGCTCTCATTCCAACAATTTTGACAGGTAATAGAGATGCAAAAGTTAAGGGTTTGCAAAAGCATTAGTAGAGTTTACCACCTGGGTTAGTTTATCTAGAAATTTTACTTTTAATTGCTCTCATTCTAGCAAATTTTGACAAAGTTATAGAGATGTAAAAGTGTTGGAATTCACTTACAGTGTGTCTGTGTGAAAGTTAAGGGTTTGCAAAAGTATTAGTAGAGTTTGACATCTAGGTTAGTTTATCTATGGCATGGACGTGGAATGCATGTCCATTGTATATTTTTTTCAGTGGAGTTGGCAATGACGATTTTATGGAAAGCACTCTTTTTCACAATTATTGTGTTGAAAAGAAGAAATAATGTTTTGCTTATATGAATTTGACTTAAAATATGAATATAAAAGCTGAATAAACTGAAGTTAACAGTCCTCGACAATAATTATTGCAAACACTTCTTCTGCTATTTTCTTGATGTCATCCAGCTTAAATGTGGTGTTTCTACCCGACACTCTTGATTTTACAATACCTCATATATTCTCAATTGGTTAGTTTAGTTTAGTTTTAAATACATTTTATTATATTAATCATTAACTCTTACATACAAACAAAAAATGCTTAAATGCTAGCTTAAAATTACTTAACAATCTTAAACTAACTTACTGGCCCCACACAGGCACTCTAAGCTGCTCTAAATTCTAATATCTATGCCTTTCGACTTTATTTACATTTTACTTAGAACTATTTATTTTGAATACTTAAGGCTAAGAAAAAATATTTGTTAACAAAAACTTAGCATATGGACATAATTTTTTATTTTTTATAAAAACTTAATATCTAACTTAAAATAAACCTTAGCCTACCTAACCTAGGTACACAATACACACATACGCACACATAGACATTATACACATTCATATACATATATCAGTATACACCTTTGTATACACTGATATATGTATATGTTTCTTAACTGCTAACCTAAACCTATGTAAGCTGGCCACAGCTATTCACAGAGCAAATAAATTGGCCAGCTCTGCCTCATTAGTGAGGCTGGTCCGTAATTGACGGAAACGACGACGAAGCATCTTCTATATCATTCAACCACCAGAAATGCAGGTACTGCCGAACGACATCCCTCTTATCGCGATTCCCCACCGCCCTACTGAACCTGAGACGATCCACACTGCCGTGTGCTACGTCTCAGTTGTGGTTGAATCGCCTATCCCCAGCTGTCCGAGCGACATGGAAGATTAACGGGACCGCTGATCTATCCTGGATCAACCCTATCTGATCAAGGTAGAGGAATGCTTCCGGTGGAACGAAGCCGTCACAGCGCACACTCTCGTGGTAAAGGTAATTGGGGTAGTAAGCACCAGATATCAGATATTCGTCGAGGTCAATGCTCTTGCAATGTGCCTTCGAGTCAGCTTAATTACGAAGTTGTCCACTCGTATTAGGTTCGCCCTATTGTAAAGGACCTCATTAGGATAAAATTTCTTGTACTCCGACTCTGGTGTTCTGTACAAGCGAAGGCAAGCCCTAAGGCAAGCCCTCTCAAACACCCGAATATTTTCCATTAAGCTTGCTCGTACATTGAACCACACGGGACAACCAAATACCAGCATGGGCCTGATAAGGGCCATGTAGCAGATTACCTTTACCCCCGCATCGAGTTGGCTGCTATAAAACAGTCTCTTTGTAAGGGCAAAAGCACCTTTAGCTCTGGCCAGAGCAGCGTCTACATTTTTGCCAAAATACAGAAACTGATCTAGCCAGATTCCAAGGTATCTGACTACATTTCGACAGGCAAGAGGCCGCCCGTGTTGTCCAATGATCGAGAACTTACGCCAATTTTTTCTGGTATCCCTAGAGGCCCCAGACAACGACGTCCTAAAGAGAATGGTTTCCGACTTCTGAAAGTTGGTTTTCAACTTCCAGTCATCGCAAAATCGTCTTATCTTATCGAAGTCACGCTGCAAGAGAGTATTAATGACCTCGATTTTTGGACCTGTTCTGTACGCTCCCAAATCTTCTGTGTACGCAATAGTATGGGGAAGTGAACCTATCAAGTCGCTTGTATAAATGTTGAATAGGATCGGCGAATTGACCGCGCCTTGCTGAAGACCATTTTTCATTTGAAATATTCCTACAGAAGTCACATCACCATTTTTCACGATGAACTGTCTGTTGGTTAGCATATTATAAAGAATGTACAAGAGTGGTTTACTGATACCCAGCCTAGTCAATAGAAAAGACCCTTTAACCATACGGTGTCGAAGGCCTTCTCCAAGTCAACAAGGCAGGGCATTGTTTTTTGCCTTTATTCCATTGGATATCGGACACCAGTTTAGACGCGGCATGTGAGATATCATGTCCCGCCTTAAAACCGAATTGATTATCCGGAACTATATGTTTGTCCTCAACCCACCTAGACAGAGCTCTATTGATTACTTTTTCAAAAACCTTACTGATATTCGGAAGGAGACTTATCGATCGTAGATTCCTCGGATTGGATATATCCTTTCCCTTTTTGGGGAATGCACATTATCCAGCGCCGTTTTATTTATTCATTGCATTATTAAACAGGGTGGTGTAGATGTCCACCGCTTCTAGAGGAAGATGTCGAAGCACGATATTTGGAATACCATCGGTCCCCACTGATTTCTTAACTCTGATTGTGTCGAAGATCTCATGGAGTCCTTCCTTCGAAATGAATGGGGGTAGGCCACCCTCTCTGGCAATGACGTTATTTGCCATATTTTCGTCGCTAAACTGGGTGAAACCAGAGCCCTCGGATCGCCAGTTCTCTATTTCATTTCGAACGCAGAAGTCGTGCACAAAGACGCGACTGTCCAGGTCGTAATTAGGGCCAGTGGTATCAGTGGCCTTGTATACTTCCTGGAAAGTCGCCCCTATGGCCTCAACCTTCTCCTGTGGATCCTCGATCACAAAGAAGTCGTCATCATCAGCGGCCTCATTTGGATCAATACCTGCTATTGTCAGTAACCGTTCGTTGTCTGTTGTCCGGGCTATTTTAAGACACTGAAGGTCGTTTTGATTCTTTCTCCGAAATAGTTTATTTATTTGCGGAAACATATTCGGGTTGCTGGTGTTTACAGCCCGAACCTTGTTGTTCCAATACAAACTTACAGAAATTCTGTAATTTTCTTTTATTAGCGTTTGAATATTTTTAATCGACGACTTCAGTGTCCTAATCTCCGGGTCTCGTCGGTCAGTTAACTGTCTGTACAAGTTTTTAAGTCTTGTCAGAAGTCTACTTTTCTGTCGGTGCAGTGCGTCAATAGTCGGATTGCGGAACAGGTCTTCGTTAGTAGTGCGTCGATACCGCGGTATTGTAGTGTCCCTAGTTTGTTTAATTGTCTCGTCCATTTGTTTTAGGTAATTGTCGATCTCCTTGTTTGACAAATTCCTATTGGACGGTGGATGGAGCGTGTTCGAGGAGAGTGCTCTTTTCAAAATTGCGGAGAAGCGTATCCATCGAGTCTTACTGTAGTTGTAAGAATATTTTTAGACAAACTCCTCCAATTCTTCAATTTCGTTGGGAACTGTAATTTCGGTGCTAAAACCGCAATGGTCGCCGTCATACACGAATGTGCGCAGACAGTTTATCGTTTGTAAATTCGTACCTGTCAGTCGTAAACGTTCGTTGTACAGCAGTATACCCAAATAAGACCCGCCTCTGGGAAACGACGGGTTATCCGTCGCTTTAAGATCGAGTCTGTACATGAAATCGTGCTGACCCCACCAATCGAGTAGTACGTTCCCTCTAGTATTCGGCAAATTGTTTCCCCAATCTCTGTGTTTAGCATTGAAATCCCCGCCGATTATAAAATAATTCTCCCCCGATTCCAGCCTCAGAAGTCGAAAGAGCGTGTCGAGCTGTAATGAATAAAGTGGATTGAGAAGCCTCAGGTGCATAAACAGAGGCCAAGTACAGCCGTTTTCCACTTCGTAAAGGGATGTAAATGACGACTGCCTCCAACATCCGAAACCTGCGCAACACTCCCTTGTACACTCTGTGAAATTTTATACCTCATTTAATGAAGATCGCGACACCGCCTCCACGTTTGGAACTGGGCCGTTATCTTCTTCTAACAATATAATTGTACTCCAGTTTGTGCTTCTCGGTTAACTTGGTTTCGCTAGCGTACATAGCAGTTTAAACATCCTAATCAGTGAATTAACATTCACCGCAAGTTCTTTCAAAGTTTGTTCCACCATGTGTGTACCCATTACGACATGTGTTGCGTTAGTCCCGGCAGCAGCGCGTACATCTGGTCCACCGCTTGTACCTGCTGTTGCAGCTGAGCCATCTGTCTTTGGATTGCGAGCAAGATGGCTAGCATGTTAGGTGCAGCTGCCGTTGTTCTCGACATTGCCGCCGGAGAAGAAACAGTCGCTTGCTGTGCCATAGCCCCACTACCTGACGCCATTTTAGCGTAGGAAAT
This sequence comes from Volucella bombylans, assembly GCA_949129095.1. Taxonomy (NCBI): domain Eukaryota; kingdom Metazoa; phylum Arthropoda; class Insecta; order Diptera; family Syrphidae; genus Volucella; species Volucella bombylans. Next base: position 120,344,760 of record OX422142.1, on the reverse strand, counting down.
TTGGGACGTAACGTCTGGTGTTGGAAACCTAACATTTGAACGTTTGACCTCCACTTTCTGCTGCCGAGCCAGTTTTGCTTTTTTAATGTCGGTGAACTTAGGACAACCCCGATAGTTTGCGGTGTGTCTCACGTTCCCACATAACACGCACAACTGCTGCGCCCTATCGGATGCTCCTCCCTACCCAGAGCACACTCCTCGGAACTGTGGTTCTTTGCGCACTTCACGCATCGAGGCTGCATTTGGCAGTTCGACGCGGTGTGCCCGAAACTCTGGCATCGAACGCATTGTATAACGCCTTCGCTCCTTTTTAATTTTTCCCACTGAACCACCTGGTAGTCTAGGATATTGATACTCCTTAGACTATCCAGACGGTTTTCAGGACTGAGCTGCACCAGGAAGAACAGCAGACTGCGTTTCTCCCGCCTGGCTCTGGCTGTGGTAAATGGCTTTACCCCCACAAACTTAAGTTCTTCGCACTCCTTCTCTTTAAGCAGTGCTAGGATCTCCTCAGGATCAGAAGACGATTCCAACCCCTTCAACAGCATCGATTGCCGCTTTTCACACTTCGGTGTGTATGAGTAGTGCTCCGTCGTCGTTTCCTTTAGGAGCTCTTTCACTTTCGCGTAGCCCTCCACTGTATTACAGTGGATGGCATGGCGATCGTTCCCCAATCTCATAATTTTAAAATTATTACCAATGACCAACTCCTTGGTTGCATTTACCTCTAATTTATAGGTATTGATAGGAGGCACCTTCTCCTTCTTCTTCTGCTGCTGTTGCCGTTTTTGTGGTTGCTGTCGTTTTTGCTGTTGCCGTTGTTGTGGCTGCTGTTGTTGTTGTTGCTGGTGCTTCTTAAGCTTTTGTTGGTGTTGTTGTTGGGTCTGCTTTTGAGCAAGCTGCGTCTGCAGTTGTTGCTGGGAATGCTCTTGCCTTGCCTCTTCCTTCTTACCATTTGCTTTTCTTTTACGGTCAGTAATCTTTGTTGTATCATTTTGATGCTGCTACTTATGGCCTTAATTTTTTCCTCTTCATCTTCCGATTCGGTCGGTGTCAATGAAGCGAAGTTGTTCCCTTCCCTCACTCCACCAAGCAGTTTTACAGTGGAAGTAAAGCTCGCCTTAGCTTCCTCCTTCTCTTCGTCTTTGGTTCTGCCTCTATTGGTATTTGGCTGGAACCACTTCATGCCTCGCCTGCTTTATCAGCTGATCCCGCTATTGCCATAGCGGGCCGCTCACCACAATCCATCGCGTGATGTTGTAGTCAACAACACTAGTACCACTTAAATTAGTTATTTTTTATTTTTTTTCCGACTCGGAGTCGAAACCACTACCTTTGCCGCTTTTTGCGAGTACATTGCCACTAATGTCAAATGTCTTATTTAATCAAATCACTTCTCAAGTACAAGTCGATACACGTCTAATCCCCACGGAGGTCTATGAACGACTGATATTCTCAATTAGGCTCAAGTTCGGATGGTATTGTAGTAGCCTGAGAACCTCATGGCCTGCTGATCTAATCAAGTCGTCTATTTGATGCTGCGGGAATGTCTTGTTTTGTCGCACCAAATCATACAGTTCAATCTTCAGCATTGAAGAGCTGTGCGCAACATTATTTTCTACTAGCCAATTAACTAACTCCAATTTCGTTGTTGATGAAGTTGGGGTTCGGTTATTTAATTTATTGTGAGAGGGGGCGTTGTCCATTACAATAACTGGTCCAGTACCTGATCTCTTAACCATTTTGAGAAATTTTCATCAGCGTATGCAATTATAAGCCGAGATGCTTTTCCAATAGGCTTTTTTAGTCCCTCCGTACTTCCATCAGTCCAAGTTATTCCTCTTGTGTGGGAGCTATGTATATATGATTCACAGATTATCTGATATCCACTTTCACGAAAGTTCCTTTTTTGACGGATATCTTAACCTTTGAATTTTCACTTCTGTCCTTTCACAAAGGATTTTCCTATTGTCTTCCGTGAAAAATGAATCATGTGGCTTTCAGATACCTTCAAAGGGATGTCCTGTTTATCCTAATTTTAATTTCCAGTTCTTGACGGATTTGTTCCCTAAGGGCGCTCAATGTTACGACTTTGTTGTCAAATTGGTTGAAGGAGTAGATCATCCTTTGACGGATTCAAAGTCGAAGTCATCTAATTCAGTGATGCAGTGCCGATGAGGAATTTTCTTGTTGGGTGATTGTGCTGTTCCAGTTTGTCCTTTTAAAATTTTGTATATGGTTCTATGCGAAACTCCAAAAAATGAAGCTGTTTTCCTTACAGCTGCTCTTGTAGGATCATATAAATTACGAGTATATATAAATTTACTTTTTTCGTACTTCTACTCCTTGCAGAGGTTTTTTAAAACTAGATTAAAATTTCCATTTTTGCGCATTTATATTCGCGAAAAATACAACACTTTTCATAAGTGTCCGTTGCGCAAACGTGTTTTTCTTGTTCTCCCTTTAATTAATTTTCGTCAAATTGCATTTTCCGGTTCTTAACCCCAGTGCTTGAATTCTCTAATTTTTTTTGTGCAATTTTTTCAGTGCAAAACCCCTAACTATATAAAATTGCAACCAAGCAATACAAAAATAAAAACAATAATTCGACAATTGTGTAATCGATGACTGCAGTGCTGACTGTCTAGCTTGCAAGGGCATCTGTGGGAAAGCCTTTCATGCCGTTTGTGTCGAGTTAAACAAAAGAAGTACGGTGTTTATCAAGGAATTCTCTGATAACCTCCTTTTTTTCTGTGATGAGTACAAATGTATCTCACTCTCGCATGTTCTTTTGGAAATAAAATGCCTAAGCGATTCCAATGACTCCTACCAAGACGCACTCGCGAAAAAGATCACGGACAAAATTTCGGTCATCGAAAGCAGTGTTAAAAGTGTCGAAGAGTTACGGAACTCAGTGCAGACCTCAGCCGAACTAATAAAATCCAAAGTAAAGCATATGGATAAACAAATTGCTGGTCTAATCGAGTTAGACTCCGGGAGATACAGGAATGAAGAAACTCCCTTACGTCACCTGGATAAAGTGTTAAGTGACATCAAAGTCATCTGTTCTACGCAAGTTATATCCAACCAAAAAACTTGCGAGTTGATAAGCTCTCTGCGTGACGACATTGACATTCATTTCCAGTCCTCGTCACGCAAACAACCATCTCCTAAAGAATCCGATCCTATGCTCGAAGTTATCTTCGATAAAGTGAACGATGTCAGTGATGAACTTACTGCGACTCGATCCCTCGTATGCGATATTGAACATCACATCGCAACAATAAACAGCAAAATCGTTGACCCTCCAAACTTCCCGCAGCCTTACCAGAATGTTCCCTATAATACATCGCTAATGGCTGAATTAATGGAACCTGAAGTGGATTCACACTCACTCCCACAAACAAGTCATCTGCGGACGGTTCAACCTACTGATTCTTGCGAAGTTTCTTCCAACTTGATAATAAAGACCACATCTATGTCAACACCTCCAATCGCTGCCCCACGGAGGCTTATCAATCACTTCAACTCAACTTGGATACCTTCCGAATGGCAGCGTAGACTTGATAAGCTTGCTTCGAAAAATCAATTGGTCAATACGCTTTTGATCAAAGGCCCCACCAAACGCTGATGCTGATTGGATCTCGAATTTCTTCGTAAAGAAATATGGCATCACCATTAGCCACTGCAATTTACTTCCAACATCTCACCACAGAAGTACGATGGACAACAGCCTTAACTTTTCCCCCATTACAATTTCTTCATCCTCTAAAGCCGACTTTGTCGCAATAAAAATATCATTGCCTCTCAAGTCCCTTTACGTTATATGTTGCTACATCCTACCAGCTCACCCTATCGAATCTTACCAATTTGTTATTGATGCGATCGATCATTTAATTGACCTGTCAGACCCTATTGATGATATCCTTATTTTCGGCGACTTTAATCTTCCTCAGCTACAGTGGACTCCATCAGATGATCAATCGTTTTTCATCGCTTCAAATTGCCAACTTAGCGAAGGAATGTCTCTTCTTAGATCGCTTAACAGACTCAAGTCTATGCCAAGTCAGTGGTATATCCAATTTTATGGGCAGGCAATTAGAACTTATTTTCACAACAGATCCAATGAACTCCTCAGTCTCACTTTGTCCCCTATCTCTCTCAACAATCGATAACTACCATCCCCCCTTCTACTTTCATTTTTTCATAACTCTTCATTCCAGTCCACTCCCCTCACAACTCTCTCATCCCACGACTTTCATAAAGCAAACTTTCACAAAATCAGTGAATATCTCAGCAGATCCCTCTTTAACTTTCACAACCTAAGTATAAATGATGCCTTATCCATTTTTTATAAAGAAATATTTAATTCTTTTTGCCTTTTCGTTCCGTTTTCCCGGCTTAAAACATCATCTACTAGTCCTCCCTGGTATAATCGTAAGCTTCGTTCCTTACGAAATCAGAATCAGAAATAAGTTATGGGCTGTTTTCCTGCGTACCAGATCCTCTACCGACTATGCCAACTATCTTGGTGCTTATCTTCATTTCACCGAACTTTACGATTCCCTTTACCAGCGCTACCTTAACAATGCGCAAGTCAACCTTATAAACCACCCTAAGTCCTTTTTCCAATTTGTTAACTACAAAAGAAAGTCCGATGGTTACCCTTCCATCCTTCTCTTTCAACAACAGGTCATCAACCCATCCACTCACCATTGCCAACCTATTTGCCACCTTTTTTAAACAATCCTTCACCAACGGCTCCTTTGTACCAGATCCATCCTATTTTAGTTACATACTGAACTTCTCCAATGGCCCACTTCTATCTCATATTTTGGACCCATCTTATATCGAATATAAATTACACCAACTCAATGACGAATTCACACCAGGCCCAGACGGCCTCCCTGCCATATTTCTTAAAAAAATGTTCTTCCTCTCTTTCCCTTCCCCTTTCTAATCTCTTCCGTCTATCCCTTTCACAAGGAGAATTTCTTCAGGCTTGGAAATCCTCCTTCATAACCCCGATCCACAAGAAAGGATCAAAGAATGAAATAACCAACTATCGTCCCATCGCTAAACTCTCCCATATAGCCAAACTCTTCGAAAGTATTTTGTATGAAGCTCTAGGCTTCCAATGCAAGTCACTTATTTCCCCTATACAACATGGCTTCCTAAAGGGTAGGTCAACCACCACAAATCTCGTTGAATTCGTATCCTTTGCCCTCTCTGCCATAGAAAATGGCAATGAAGTCGATGTAGTTGCAACCGATTTTAGCAAAGCCTTCGATAAAATCTCTCATCGGTTAATCATCTTTAAATTGTCTGCCCTCGGCTTTGAACTCATACTGTTAAAATGGATATCCTCTAACCTCGAAAACCATTTTCACAGTGTTCGTTTTGGGTCAGCCAACTGACTCTATTTTTGGCAACCTCTGGAGTTCCACAAGGCAGCCATCTCGGTCCCCTTCTTTTTATATTAACCATAAATAATCTCGATATGATCATCAAACTCTCGTCTGTCTCCCTTTACGCCGACGATACCAAATTTTTCAAAACCATTTCCTCTCCCCATGACTCTTTCTTCTTTCAACAAGAACTTGATAGTTTTTCGATCTGGTGCCTCAAAAATTCTTTGGAACTTAACATCGCCAAATGTCAATCCATCACCTTCTCACATAAGCGGAACCAATCTCCTCCCCGACTCTATCTTCTTCATAACCAACCTATCTCCTCCGTACAATCTCTTCGTCACATCGGCATTTTGTATGATAGCGAGCTCAACTTCCGTTTACATATGGATGAGATAATCCTCAAAGCCAACTCTGCACTAGGTTTTGTAAAACGGTGGTCCAAAGAATTCACCAACCCATACGTGACGAGGTCCCTCTATATTACCTTTGTTCGCCCCCTCCTAGAGTACGCAAGTCAAGTATGGTCCCCATATCATCGTGTTCATATCTCGAGAATTGAAGGCATTCAGCGCAGTTTTCTTCGATTTGCTCTTCGAGGTATGCCCTGGGACGATCCTTTTAATCTGCCGCCCTATCAAAACCGTCTCAACCTTATCAACTTAAACACCCTTGAAGATCGCAGACATGCAGCAGACTTTCTCTTCATTCATCGACTCCTTTCAGTTCACCTTGAATGCGCGTCCCTTCACAACTCCATTTTCCTCAACACTAACCTTCGTAATCTACGTACCCCTCGACTCTTCTATCTACCAACCCACCACACCTCCTATGGCGCGAACGAACCAATCTCCCGTATGCTACGTCAAATTAATTCAAACCCTACCGTCTTTGACTTCCACCGCACCACTCCCTACCTCAAATCCGTTCTCCTTCACCACTCCAACCAACCTTAGTTTTAAGTTTTAGTTTAAGTTTAATTTGTAAGTTATAGCTTGTATTAAGCCGAATAAATGGGGGCGTTCGCCCCCACCAAAATATAAAAAATATATGTTCGAATTCAACCCTTTTTTATTACATATACATTTATTGCATGGTTAATACTCTCTTGTCACAAAAAGTAGTGGCCAGGCAAAATACACGCATACATATATGCACTTATGATGCAAATGGGTTAAATATGAAATGAAGTGGAGAAAGTTCAGCCGTCTCGTAAATATCATTTTCCAGTGAGCAGATGAGTAGCATGCGCTTCCAGGCTATCTTTGCGCAGCTTTCCAATTGCACGGTGATTTGATTCTTGCGGTGGCTTGCAGTTAATCGAAAGGCACGGTCAATAGAATAAATGCTTCAGATTTTCGTTGACAAGCTCCGGTATAGTAAAGGACAGCGTCTCCTGTAAGTTCCTACTTCTCGAGAGGGTTTATTTGTTTTGTGTGAGGCTGCATTTGTGTTCTATTCTAGTTTGTTTACACGTTCCGCTAACGCAATGAAATTACCGCCGAGGTCTTCAAATCGCTTCACCCATTTCTTAAATTTTCAGCATAGCTTCCTTACGAAACTTCCTTATTTCGTTCATTAGGCTGTGACGGAATAGCAATCCCTGTACTTGGTTAGATGTCCGTCTATTGTTTTTGTGGGTAGAGACGCATTGTCGGCGATTTGTTTGGTAGTTGAGGAATTCAGCTGATTAAGCCAATTTATTATAGGGAGTAACACTTTTACAGCTAAATTAACCAAAGGAATAATTCAGAATTTTTTTCACTTAAATTTCACCTAGTATGAGTTATATGTATGGTTGGGAACACATACTGTACATACTTTGATATCAGTATCTATCTATCAAAATCTAATTGTTATTTCTCATCTTTTAATTAAATTTTCTATTACTCAACCAAAATCAGCAAATAACTAAGCTCTAATCAATTTTAAAATGTTATCAGGATTCGACTTTATATTATTTTATCTTTATCATTTACAAATCAAAACTCGGACTGTAGTATAAAAGCCACAAAAAATCTCTCAATGGATACAAGTTTGTTTACGGCAAGCAAGCAAGTGTGACAATAACCATGAAAGTTCTGTTCGTTTTATTTTTAGCTATTGCTTCGGCATGCGCTTCGGACTTAAGGGGAAATGATGAATTTCAAACACCAATTCATCCTCTGTTTGCACCAGAGGAACGCATTACTAACGGTATATCCGCCAGTATTAACAGTTTCCCCTATCAAGCCGGCTTAGCAGCTGGAGGCTCCTGGTGTGGTGGTGCCATTCTTACATCAAAATCAATTCTGACAGCCGCTCATTGCGTTTATGGGTAAGTTTAAATTTTATTATATGTACTCGTATAACCATCCCTGCAAGATACTCGTATATTGATAAATCATTTTCATTTTAAATGAACAGTGTTGCCGCCTCTAAGGTTGTCGTCTATGCAGGAAGCGCAACCAGAACCGGAGGAACGCAGAGGCCAGCATCTTCAATTACCATTCACTCTGGATATAATAGCAATACCTTGGTGAACGACATCGCAATTGTGAGATTCTCGTCCGCCTTGTCATTCGGCAGTACCATCGCTCCTGTTGATTTGCCTACTTCTGCATCAAATCTGTACGTAGGTTACACTGCTGCCGCTTCAGGATGGGGAAAGACCAGCGATTGTAAGTGCTCCTACATCAGTGACATTTAAATAGCTCCTATATGAACTAACAATTTTCATTAAACAACAGCTAGCTCTGTTGCAAGCTCTCTTCAGTACATTGACGCTCCCATAATTAGCAATTCTGAATGCCAGAGGACATTTGGTTCAACTTGTACACCAAACAACGTTTGCATTTCCACCGCTGGTGCCAGATCTACCTGCAATGGTGACTCTGGTGGTCCACTTGTCCTCAAGGGAACAAGGACATTGGTTGGTATTACTTCATACGTTGCCGCGGCCGGTTGCACTAAGAACTACCCAGCTGCCTTTACTCGTGTTACCTCATACTTGTCCTGGATTAACGCTAACAAATAAATCACTACCTTACCAAAAAAAATGTGCTCCAAGTCTAAAATTATGGTTTGTTTTTTTGTATTTTTTTTGTTTGTCACATTTCCCAAAATTTCGTTTATTTATTTGTTAATTTATGCAAAATCTATTTCTTAATGTACCATAATAACTGTAATAAATTGAATTGAATTGAATTGCATTGTAATCATATGCTGACTATTATATTATACTACACATCCCGGAGCATTTATACGTCAATTACCTACTTAAATTCTCCCTCGGCCCCCTTCTCTTTCAAAACTTTGATCCTACTCAGTCCTCCAACCTTGCTCTCCCCTTTCCTTCCTATTTCGTCTATCCCTTACACTAAGGAAATTTCCTCAGGCCAACCAGCATTCCTTCCTGAAATATTGTTACTGGAAATGATTTCACTAAAACTCTCGAAAACATATTTCATCAATTGATCCTTGGCTTTGAACTCTACATTTCTAAAAAAAAAAAACAAAATCTCATTATTGTGTTCATTTTAAATGCGCCCTCTCAGCTCGTTTTCGCCAGCTTTGATGTCCCACAAGGCTGCCACCTAGGACCTGTTCTCTGTATCCTAACCATAAAAAGATGGTGTTATTAAACACTCCTTGCTCTTTCTATGTTGATGGTACCAAATTTTTTAAAGTTAATTCTTCGCCAAGAAGATATCATTAGGTTTTTTATTTGGTGCCTTAAAATTTACCTAGAGTTTAACGTCGCCTAATGCCAATCAATTAGGTTAACATGTAAGTGAAACAATCTCCTGCGCGACTAAATCTTCTCCAGGTTATATTTTCAAACCGTAGTCAATCCCTCCACGACCTTGTCATTTTGTGCGGGCTAAATTTCCGTTTGCATATTGATAAGATCGTCCTAAAAGCCAATTTATCTCTTGGCTTTATCAAAGTGTGGTTAAAAGAATTTTCCATCCCTTACGTGACCACATCCCTCTATACCCTTTGTTCGCCCCTGGCTTAGGTGCACAAATCTAGCATGGCTGCTCTTTATGAGCTCTTGTGTTGAAAATTGAGAACATTTAACGTCAGTTGCTCCTCCTGTTCTACTTTGGAACGACCCTTTTGTCTTGCCTCCCTGCGTAAACTCAACCTTATTTTAGATAGATAGATATTTATTGAATTGGTAAAGAACATTTATGGTTTACATTTTGTGTATATAGCACAGCTTGAACAGAGATATGATATTTACATCTTACTACAGGAAAAAGGTATTTAATAATAAATTTGTGATTCTTCATAAGAAAAGTTTGTTGATTTGAAGGAAAACAATTAACAAAAACCTTCATATAAAAAGTGATTACAACTTAAGTACGAGTAGTTCATATAAGATTAGGACTTATTGGGTAATATCACAGAGAGAAAATGAAAAGAAAATATAAGTTAACATTAATAGCAACATATCTGAAAATTAGATATGCATATGTATACAAATAAATTAAAAATTAAATAAATAAATAACTAAATAAATAAATAAGCAATTAAATAAATAATTAAATAACAAAATACAAAATAAATAAATAAATAAATAAATAAATAAGTACTTAACTAAATAAATAAATAACAAATAATAAATAAATAGTTATGCAAACATGTATTTGAAAAACAAGATAACGAAAATAACAAATTGACAATACAGTTTCATATCGACAATGATTTAATTAAAGGGTTTTCGGAAGAAAGACATTTTTGAAAGAATTTCTTATTTACAATTTCAACTTTTCTTGCAACAGGAAGCACTCTGGCTTTTTCATGAAGTTCGAGGGTTGAATGAAACCATGGAAGATTTAACATCATTTTTAGAACTTTATTTTGTGCAATTTGTAGTTTCTTTATATGCATCTGAGCACAATTACCCCACACAGGTGACGCGTATAAAATCATAGCTTGAAATACCACTTTAAATATAATAATTTTGTTTTCGTTACTAAGTAATGATTTCTGATTTATCAGAGGGTATAGCATTTTGGTGGCAATGTTTATTTTATTATTTATGTTAGCAGTATGAGTTTTAAATGTTAATGTTTTATCTAGGCTAACTCCAAGATACTTAACTGTATCGACCCAATTGATTTCTGTATTATCAAGCACTAGATTTTTGCTAGGTAAAAAACAATTCTTTCTTTTTCTCGTAAAAAAAATAGATTGAGTTTTGTCAGCATTAATTTTGACTTTCCAGTGCTTGTAGTACTCAAATATAATACGAAGTGCTCTTTGCAGATTTATCTCTATGACCCCCCCTAATTCATGTGAAGAAAATATTGCTATGTCATCGGCATACATGGCATATTTACATGCGGGCAAGTCGGGGAAATCAGCTGTAAAAATATTATACAATATAGGAGCAAGTACTGATCCTTGGGGGACGCCTGCTGGTATCGTTCTTCTTGAAGAAAAAACATTATTTGTGTATACCGTAAAATACCTATTTGTTAGGAAACTTTGGATTAGTTTGATTAGATATGGGGGACACCTTAATCTAATTAATTTATATATTAGCCCATTGTGCCACATTGAATCGAAGGCTTTCTCGATATCAAGAAGCACTAGCCCTGTGGATTGCTTAGAAGATAAATTGTTCTTAATATGGTTACAAATTCTAAGCACTTGATGGAAGGTGCTGTGATTTTTCCTGAAACCAAATTGTTCCAATGGTAAAATATCGTGCATACAGAGGAAATCTTGTATTTTTGTTTTTATTACTTTTTCAAGTAGTTTACTACAACTACTAAGTAGGCTTATTGGTCTATAGCTTTTAGCATTATTTGGGCTTTTTCCTACTTTTAAGATTGGAATAATTTTAGCGACTTTCCAATCGTCAGGAAAGTATTGTAAACTTAAGCAAGCATTAATGATGTATGTTAAATATTTAAAACCATTTTTGGGTAGTTGCTTAAGTATTTGATTATTTACTCGTATCTTATCAAGTCCTGGTGATTTATTACTATGCAAATCAGCTATAGAAAAGATCCACATATGTGATTAGTTTATCAATGGGAGTGCTCACCCCACTTCTGTTGAATTCATTTATTGTGTCTTCAACTGTTGCGTCTAATGGTGAAGTGAGTGCTACTGGTGCGCTTTGGTTAATTAAGAAAGTATCGGCCAGGAGTTCAGATTTACTTTCAGGGGTAAAGCAGATTTGACCCGCATATTCTAAAAATGGAATCTGTTTATTTTTCTTTTTTAAAATTTTGGCAATGTTCCAGAAAGGCTTGGACCCTTTATCGAGAAGACCAAGCTTTTCGTTCCATGCATGGTTTCGGAAATTTTTTATTTGATCTGAAATCAACTTATTTAAAAAAATCATTTGGTAATAAATCATTTGGATACGATAACGTTGCCATTGCCTTCTTAAACCATTTCGAACTTTTATAATGTTGAGGATATAGTGCGGGAGTAAAATCGATCTTCTGTTAAGATTTTTTAGGGGAACTGATGCCCTTACACTTCCCAAGATATTTGAAGTAAGTAATTGTAGGTGATTGTCGATTTGTTCGCGGCTTACACACTCTAGTAGATTAACTATGTAATTTTCTAAATTAGAGTTAAGGTGTTGCCTAAAGTGTACCCAGTTGGCCTTCTTAAAATCTAAACAGTAAACAGGAAGGTGGTTTGAACTGAGCGCATTAATTGCTACAGGTTGTGTAATAAGATTAGAGATATTAGTAAGAAACAAGTCTAATGTCGATGGAGAGGACCTCACAGATTCAGGAATGAAAGTCGGGCTGTTGGGATATAAAATATTAATTGGGTATCTCATTTGGATATCTGAAAGAATATTTCCCCAGGAATTTGCCCTCTGACATCCCCACCCACGATGTCTGCAGTTTAAATCTCCACCTACAAGAATTGGTTCGTTACAGTTAAGTATCTTTCTTAGATCAGGTTTGAACAAATTTGCTTTATGTTTATTCGAATTTCCACCAGGAAAATACACTGAAAATAATTTTAAGCTAGAACGGTCTTCCAACAAGATTTCAATACCAGGCAATTGTATAATATAAATTTTATATAATTTTAGTATTAATTACTGGCAATAAAGTGTGTTTGATGTTTTTCTTAATAACAATGGCAACGCCGCCACCTGTTCTATTTACTAGATCAAACCCATAACAAGAAAAGTTGGAATCGCAGAATTGGATGTCATTATTGAGCCACGTTTCACATACAAGACTTACATCAACATTTAGTATGCAAAGAAAGCTGAAAAATTCTGTACACTTATTTCGGATGCTTCTAGCATTCCAAGTTAAAATCTTCAACGAATTATTATTAACATTATATGACATTGGAGTAAAGATATTTTGTAGCAAGCTGTGCTATTACATTGAATTGTTGAGCTTTTGTTTTACATTCACTCAATTTGGAAATCATTTCTGTTGTTAGAGAAGAAAGCTCCTCGTGAGAGAAAAGAGTTGTAGACGAAGACTTCTTTTGTGTGGGTATTGGTGCCTGAATCACCTGATCTTCAATTAAAGATGACCATCGTGGTACAGTTGCTGCTGGAGGTGTTTGATGACGATGAATTGAGCGCTTTGGGAGACAAGGAAACTCTTCGGTGCTTATATGATTTATTGGCTTTTGTTGAAAAAGAGAAATTTGTTTTTTGTGAGTCAATGGCAGTGAAAGAGAATTATTTTTGGATAGTTTTTCTTTCATTTCTTTATACTTAATGCGATTTAAGCAAGTTTGGTCTGTGGAACGGTGGTTGCCTTTGCAGTTTGCGCACTTAAATATTCCTTCAGAGGAACAGTCAGAAGTTTTATGAGGTCCGGAAGAGTTTGCACAATATGTCTTAACACTGCAGTTTCTCTCACCATGCCCGAACATCTGACAATTGTGACATTGTTTAAATTTATGTTTAGAACGACGTTGAAATTCCCACCTGACTTGGGTACGAAACACTGATCGGATATTTTTACGCAAATCGGATAATCTCACTGTTCCACTATCGATGTAAACGATATAAAACACATCAGTATGATTTTCATATTTCTTTTTAACCATTTTAATTTCTTTGCATTTTAAACCAAGTGTTACCAGCTCTTTTTTAAGCACTTCAATATCGATTTCATCCAAACCGAACAAAACAACTTTCGCTTTTAAAGTCATGCGTAAAAAATTGGCACTGCTTGGATTTAAGTTCATTATATATAATTTTATATGACTCCGCAGACTCGCAAAAGATTTTAATTCCTATAGAGATTTTTCGCACTGAATAATCTTTAACATTCACTTTTTTGCATAAACTGTGAACATATTCACAAGTTTTTTTGCAGAAGTTTAATTGGGGGAATCGACACTTTATTTACATTTTGCTGCATTGGCAAACTCGTAGATGCATCTCCATTGTCTGTATCGGGAAGGCACTGCAAAGGAGCAAAAATGCCTTTGTACGGAGACATGTTAGAAAGATGGACTTTCTTAGATTTGCTCACAGAAGATTCAAAATCTTCATCACTAGCAGGTCAATCACGCTTCGTAATGATTGCGTTTATTTTTTTCTACCGAGAACACTTCAATTATATTTCATAACACGTCAGTCACGAGTGAGAGCGCGTAGAGAACTGAACTCAACCTTATTAATTTGAACACAATGAATATGGACAACCGTACAACCCTAAGTGAATCTACGATCTATCATATGTTGCGGAAGGTCAACTATAAACCCACAGTTTTGGAGCACATCCTTCCTCAAAATAAATCTTCATTATTCGCCTTCTTCTCAACATTTAGTTTTTTAGCTCATAGTTCTAAGATTTAGAAATTATTATGCTTGGGCGAGTGTCGAGTAGGCTATGTTGTTCAACTGTGCCACATGAACTGCTCTCTTTTTCAAATTAGCGGACAATTTTTTTTTTTTTTTTTATTATTTATTGTTTATTTCATTGCAAACTTATATTATAAATAACAATATTATATAATCACAAAACAATTTAGGCATGAAATAATATAGTACATTCTGTCCCCTAATGGACAAGTGACGAATGTATACTTATAAAATAATACAAAATTAAATTCAAAATGTAAATTAAAAATGTTGATGGGAAAAAAACTCTGTGAACATACTAAGTGGGGTGAAAAGTAACCTCCTGGACCACCAGAATGCGCTGCAACTGCAAAAAAGGTTATGGTGCCCTGAAGTCCGTTCATATTTAGGCAGACATGTCAAATTTCAGTGCGATACTGTCTTTAGTTTTGTTTTTACAGCTGATTATTGTTGAAGTGTTTGGCATCATGTTGAGTATGGACGTTCTCTCATAAAACATTATTTTTTGCGCTGCAAAACTTCTTCGCCGTTGGATAGAAAGTTGGATAAATATTACGGGGCTAATGCTTCGTCAGATATTGGTTTCGAGAGTTTCGTGGTGGCCACAACTCCACTACGATCAAGTCCGCAGCGGCAGTCCTTCCAATGCGGTTACAGAGGACAATGTCAAAAAAATACATGAAATGGTGTTGGCTGACCGGAAAGTGAAGGTGCGTGAGCTAGCAGATACCACAAAGGTTAGTACTGAGCGCACACGCCATATTTTGGGCAATATTCTGCATATGAAAAAGTTATCCTGCCGCTGGGTACCGCGCATGCTCACTCCTGACCAAAAACACGAACGCGAGAGCACTTCGAAAGAGTGTTTGGACTTGCTGATGCGGAATCGGGCGGACTTTTGGCGTCGATTGGTAACTGTTGATTGGGACTTGGATCTACTATTACACACCAGAGAACAGAATGAGTGGCCGGCAATGGACTGAAGCCGGCATGAGTGCTCCGAAGCGGCCGAGGGAGGCTCGATGGGTCGGAAAGGTTATGGCGTCGGTTTTCTGGGATTGTCATGGCATACTGTCGAGGCGTCCTACTGGCGACGGACAACAGCCTTAACTCTTCTCCCATTACAATGTCTTCATCCTCTAAAGCCGACTTTGTCGCAATAAAAATATCACTGCCTCTCAAGTCCCTTTACGTTATATGTTACTATATCCTACCAGCTCAACCTATCGAATCTTACCAATTTATTATTGATGCGATCGATCATTTAATTGACCTGTCAGACCCTATTGATGATATCCTCATTTTTGGTGACTTTAATCTTCCTCAACTACAATGGACTCCATCAGATGATCAATCGTTTTTCATCGCTTCAAATGCCAACTCAGCTAAGGAATGTCTCTTCTTAGATCGCTTAACAGACTCAAGTCTATGCCAAGTCAGTGGTATATCCAATTTTATGGGCAGGCAATTAGACCTTATTTTCACAACAGATCCAATTAACTCCTCAGTCTCACTTTGTCCCCTATCTCTCTCAACAATCGATAACTACCATCCCCCCCTTCTACTTTCATTTTTTCATAACTCTTCATTCCAGTCCACTCCCCCCACAACTCTCTCATCCCACGACTTTCATAAAGCAAACTTTCACAAAATCAGTGAATATCTCACCAGATTCCTCTTTAACTTTCACAACCTAAGTATAAATGATGCCTTATCCATTTTTTATAAAGAAATATTTAATTCTTTTTCCCTTTACGTTCCGTTTTCTCGCCTTAAAACATCATCTACTAGTCCTCCCTGGTATAATCGCAAGCTTCGTTCCTTACGAAATCAGAGAAATAAGTTATGGGCTGTTTTCCTGCGTACCAGATCCTTTACCGACTATTCCAACTATCTTGGTGCTTATCTTCATTTCACCGAACTTTACGATTCCCTTTACCAGGACTACCTTAACAATGAGCAAGTCAACCTTATAAACCACCCTAAGTCCTTTTTCCAATTTGTTAACTACAAAAGAAAGTCCGATGGTTACTCTTCGAAAGTATTTTGTATGAAGCTCTAAGCTTCCAATGCAAATCACTTATTTCTCCTAGACAACATGGCTTCCTAAAGGGTAGGTCAACCACCACAAATCTCGTTGAATCCGTATCCTTTGCCCTCTCTGCCCTAGAAAATGGCAATGAAGTCGATGTAGTTGCAACCGATTTTAGCAAAGTCTTCGATAAAATCTCTCATCGGTTAATTATCTTTAAATTGTCTGCCCTCGGCTTTGAACCCATATTGTTAAAATAGATATCCTCTTACCTCGAAAACCGTTTTTACAGTGTTCGTTTTAGGTCAGCCCAGTCCGCTCCATTTTTGGCCACCTCTGGAGTTCCACAAGGCAGCCATCTCGGTCCCCTTCTTTTTATATTAACCATAAATGATCTCGATATGATCATCAAACACTCGTCTGTCTCCCTTTACGCCGACGATACCAAATTTTTCAAAACCATTTCCTCTCCCCATGACTCTTTCCTCCTTCAACAAGATCTTGATAGTTTCTCGATCTGGTGCCTCAAAAATTCTTTGGAACTTAACATCGCCAAATGCCAATCCATCACCTTCTCACATAAGCGGAACCAATCTCCTCCCCGACTCTATCTTCTCCATAACCAACCTATCTCCTCCGTACAGTCTCTTCGCGACCTCAGCATTTTGTGTGACAGCGAGCTCAACTTCCGTTTACATATGGATGAGATAATCCTCAAAGCCAACTCTGTACTAGGTTTTGTAAAACGGTGGTCCAAAGAATTCACCAACCCATACGTGACCAGGTCCCTCTATATTACCTTTGTTCGCCCCCTCCTAGAGTACGCCAGTCAAGTATGGTCCTCATATCATCGTGTTCATATCTCGAGAATTGAAAGCAGTCAGCGTCGTTTTCTTCGATTTGCTCTTCGAGGTATGCCCTAGGACGATCCTTTTAGTCTGCCCCCCTATAAAAACCGTCCCCACCTTATCAACTTAAACACCCTTGAATATCGCTGAGATGCTGCAGACTTTCTCTTCATTCATCGACTCCTTTCAGGTCACGTTGAATGCGCGTCCCTTCACAACTCCATTTTCCTCAATACTAACCCTCGTAATTTACGTACCCCTCGACTCTTCTATCTACCAACCCACCCCACCGTCTATGGCGCGAACGAACCAATCTCCCGTATGCTACGTCAAATCAACTCAAACCCTACCGTCTTTGACTTCCACCGCACCACTCCCTACCACAAATCCGTTCTCCTTCACCACTCCAACCAACCTTAGTTTTAAGTTTTAGTTTAAGTTTAATTTGTAAGTTATAGCTTGTATTAAGCCGAATAAATGGGGGCGTTCGCCCCCACCAAAATTAAATTACTCTTCGTGGACTACCTCGAAAAAGGAAAAGCCATCAACAGCGAGTATTACTGTGCATTATTGGAGCGATTGAAGACCGAAATCGCTGCAAAACGGCCTCACATGAAGCGAAAAAAAATTTTGTTTTTGCAAGACAATACGCCGGCGCACAAGAGCATCGCAACCACGATTTGGCGCCCGATTTGGCTCCCTCGGACTATTATCTCTTCTCAAACCTCAAAAGATGGCTCATCAATAAAAAATTCAGCTCACACGAGGAAATCATCGACGCCACGGAGGAGTATTTTGCAGACCTTCCGGAAAATTACTTTTCGGACGGGATCAAGAAGTTGGAAAATCGCTGGAATAAGTGTATCAAGCTAAAAGGGGACTATATTGAATAAAATAAAAAAACATTTAAAAAAAATTTTTTCATTCCCAAGGAGGTTACTTTTCACCCTAGTATTTCAAAGAAGAAAAGAAATTAAGTAGATAAGAATCCAAACAGATGATACAAATAGATTCAGTTAACGGTTCAAAAGTTTGTCCAATATCTTTGTAATTAAAAGCAAAAAGTCATTTTTTAACATTAACTAAAAATACTGTTTTTACTCTTTCGCATCTAATGTTATCAGGAAGCAAGTTAAAAAGACGAGGTGCAACAACAGAATAAAACCTAGAAAAGTGTGATTTGTTAACTACTGGTACTGTTACAAAATTCCTGGTGTTATTACGCAAATTATAATTATCAAATGTTCTAACCTGATAATAACCAGATTTCTCAAAAAATATTTTTAAAACTTTGTAGCAGTATAAGTGTCTTAAAGGAAGAAATTCGAGGTTCCTAAAAAGTTCTAAGCTATGCGTTGTACAACTCACTTTGCAGATAATTCTGACTGCATGTTTCTGCTTAATTAACAAGGGTTGGACGTGAGTGTAATATGCCCCACCCCAGCAGGATAACCCATACTGGAATTTAAATTTTACTAAACCATTGTAAGCTAGCTTTAGGATAGATGTATTGCAATACTGACTTAAGTGGTACAACTATTGTACTACTCTATTCATATATTGTTTCAAATAATTAGTATGATCCTTCCAACTAAGTTTATAGTCTAAAATAACACCCAAATATTTAAATTGTTGAACACACTCAATATTGAAATATTAGTGATGTGATCAAACCTAATTGAATTCTGCGAACAACAGATTAAAGGAAAACGTGTACAATTGGGGCTATAGTAAGATAACGAAAAATCTTGATAGTCCATGCTTCTGTTATTCCAAAAAACATAAACTTAGTTTTCATGCTAATTACAAATTTATGATGACTGAACCATAATCTCAGTAATTCAAGATCGTGATTTACATCCATAAAAATACTAAAATTATTACTATGAGAATAGAATATGGTAGTACTCGTATCATCAGCAAATGCAGAAATTTTTCATTTGAAAAGATAACTAAACAGAGAGTTAACATAAGTCAAAAACAAAATAGGACCCAAAACCGATCCTTGTGGAACACCTATATTTATAAATTTCAACAAGCTAAAAGACTCTTTGATTTTTACCATCTGCTTTCGATTTGCTAGGTACGAAGCAAACCAGTTAGAAATAAAGCCTCTAAAGCCCGCATTATACAGTTTATTTAATAATAAAGAATGCTCCTGTGTGTCAAATGGCTTAGTTATATCTACAAATAGAGCTGCACATCTTTTGGACAAATTTATACTATTGTAAATTTCTCCGATGAATTTCTGCAAGGCCGTTACGACATACCACTTCTAAAGCCAAATTGACAATTGTTGAAAAAATTCGTCTTACTTAAAAACGAAGTAATTCTCGATTTCATTCCTTTTTCCAGAATTTTTGAAAATACAGATAATACCTTTTTTGTGGAGGGGTATTACTACAGCTGTTCCCAGTGTTTCTGGAAAAATACCATTTTTAACACTAAGGTTAAAAATGTAGAACATCGGAAACAAAAAATGAAATCTGCTTATGAATAGAGCTGGAAACTGAATTAAAAGAGGATGAATTTGATGATTTAAGTGACATTATTATTTTTTGAATCTCAGGACCAGTAAATTCGCAGAATAAAAATGCTTGCGATTCCACACTCTCTGAATTAAATGAATGTTCATAATGAGAAGTAGGGACACTTAAGGTACGATCAGACGGTCATCCGGATGACATGATGACGTCAGAGAACTTTCGTAATTCGGTTGTCATCCGCTAGATGACACCCGATCACACAGTGTCATCCGTTCGGTCATCTGAGTGTCATTTTGTCCCAAAATGGATGATACGCTTGCTTTGTCATTCGGTTTACATGCTTGGATGACATAGCCGGATGACAGGCGATCACACGAGCTGACACTAATGACACTGATGAAAATTTGTAATTAGTTGTTTGCGAAAAGTAAAAACGTCAGTAAAATAAAAATAAAGCAACAGAAAAAGTGTCAGGTAGTAGAGGATGTAATCCCAATCGGCAGGACATTGGTCGATGGACGTCCCGCTGCTGATTCGGTGTAGAGTCAATCTGCGGTGGCGAAATGTAAGTAGTCGGTATGGTGTTGGGGTCGGTGAGATTTATGTGTGAAGGCGCCGACTGAGAGTAAATCAATTGCATCATTCGACCCTCCAAATTGAAGGCGACACGACGTCTTCTGGAAGTCTTCGCAATTGTGATGCTACCAGTTCACCGAACACACAATGCCGATCATCTTGTGTTTTATCCGTAATTTTCAATTCAAGAGATTCCTTACCGCTGGTGGGAGGAAATCTTTTAAGTGAAACTACTTCGTTGACTCTTAATAACAAAAAGCGATTTTATTTATTGAATAGCTTCAATTTATACAGAAATTTTGCTTACTTTAACAAAAAGAAATTTGTACAGAAAATTTGCTTATTTAACAAAAAAGAATCAATATACAATTGACACTCGAGCGCGACAGGTAAACGTACTTCTTGTCTATTCAACACTGTACGTATTTTGCAGTTGCAACTTGAGTCATTAAATTGTTGTTGTCACAACATCTTGCCTATGCGCTCTATTTTCCAACACTTCAGCCGCCAAATTCCGAAAGCTACCAGAATTGGAATTCGAGGACAACGATGGTGATGGCGTTCCTGCTGACGACAGCGTTATCGCTGTTTCTTTTTTTTTGCCTTTTTTTCGGCACTGGTGTTGGTTGGACAGCTTCGAGGGACGGTTCAGCGATTGACAACTGCGTCAACTCATTTAAAATTGAGTAATCATCATACGCATCCTCCTGAAAAACGACAAATGAATATACTCGTAGTAATGTGTGAATGTATACATACATGAAAGCAAATCAATTGAAGTACGAGTACCTACCAATTCTAATGTGGATGTCGACGGACACGATTGTGTCACTTCGGAAGACTCCAAAAACATTATTTCACTTAGATGAGGTCGTGATGCTTTCGCAATTTCGCCTGTCCCTTGGTCTAACGTTTTTTTTTCAACTAGTGCTTATTTCGTGAATGGTAACACTTAGCTCATGTCTTAGCTTTTCAATGTATGCGTGCGGGTTTTCTGTGCCCCAAATGCGACAATTTTGCTTGTTTACATACCCGCCAAGATCAAAATGAGCTTCATCTGAAAAGATGATTTTTTTTGCAAAATCGGCATCTTCTCTAAGTCGATCGCAGGCAATATTTCCCAGCGTTGTTGAAGCGTATACACAACCATATTCGTTCAGAGGAAGGATGAAACTAATTATCTGTCAAATCAGACATGAGCTAAGTGTTACCATTCACGAAATAAGCACTAGTTGAAAAAAAAAAAACGTTAAATGGCGGACCCTTTATATGAACAAACCTATTGTTTTATTGTAATAGGCTATAATCGCTGGTAACTTTTTTTCAGTCGATTCGATTTCGATTGAGTTATGCAAAGTACTTTGCAACACGGTACACTTATTTTTTCGTCCAATGTACGAAACAAGTGCTGTGTTTTCGGTAAATGCAAAAGTAGATTCATACAACTTTCTATTTTTGCATTCAAGAAGCTTTGGTGGGATGCTTCTTTTATTTTTTCTCATCGTGCCAACCATTGTAATGCCCTTTGACAACAATTTTTGCCCAAGCTCATATGAGGAAAAGAAGTTATCCATTATTATGTTGTGACCTTTCAAGCCATCAACGAGATCCAAAACTACTCGTTCGCCTTGTCTTTTTTCACTCGAACTGGCTCCAATCGCCTTTCCCAAATATGGCTGGATTTTCCAAACATAGCAGGTATAAGAACAAACCAGCAACCAGAATTATAGTCCGTATTTTACTGGTTTTGATGGCATATATTGAGGAAATTTACATCTTCCACGAAAACCAAGTAATTGCTCGTCAAATGTTTTGATTTTTGATTTTGATTTTGCGGCCCGGGTCAATCCCGGACAGATTTATTAAGCTTATTGCAAGCAAACATATACTTAAAACTAACATTTTCACTTAAAAACTAAAGGGTGGGAGCGGTTAAAGAAAGTTAGGACGTAAGATATAGGTGGAAATAAGTATGTACTCGTATGTTCTTGAGGGAGAGTTTGCTGAGATGGTAGTCGAAGAACATCGTTAACTTCGCGAAGCATCCTAGACATTGGCTCCAGGTGTCCGTAATTCATTCTGTTAAGATTGAGCCGGAAAAGTGGCACAGACCTAAGATTGCGGGGATTGGTGTTAAAAGAAATAATTTGAAGTAAGGAAGGACAATCGATATTAACTACTAAAATTTGATGAATAAAGAGAATGTCAGCAACTTTTCGGCGTATAGAAAGGGGTTGTAAATTTATAAGTTTCAGCCGGTCAGTGTAAGGTGGTAAGTTTTGGCTATCATCCCAGGGAAGACCACGTAAAGCAAAGCGTAAAAACCTGCGTTGAACAGCTTCTATCCGGAGGATGTGAGTTCTGTAGTAGGGTGACCAAACTTGGCTGGCATATTCAAGAAGAGGCCTAACAAAGGTTATGTAAAGAGATTTGGTAACATAAGGATTGGAAAACTCCTTAGACCAGCGCTTGATAAAACCAAGGGCAGAGTTGGCTTTTTTTATTATACTATCAATGTGAGAACGGAAATTGAGTTCCTTGTCGCAGATAACACCTAAATCACGCAACTCATTCACTAAGGGAACAGGCAGATTAAAGATTAGATAGCAACGTGGTGAAGTAGGGAGGCGTTTACGGGTATAAGTTATAGCCTGACACTTATTGACGTTAAGCTCAAGAAAATTCTTCTGACACCAAGTACAAAACCTGTCTAGATCTTGCTGCAGAAGTAGGCTGTCACACATTCATGTGGATTGTAGTAGTCACTCAATAAATTGAACCATTTATCAAATATATCCTGAATCGGTGCAAATTTATCTGTAGATCGTTGCTGGGCCCCCGCCCAATTATCAAGGCTTCGCCCTTTAATGACGTTGTCTAATAATGAACGGGGGCAGAGCAAAGTACTGGTCTTATCGTAAACATCTTCAGATGACGCTACCGAAGGTTGCTACGATTTGATCAGTCACAAGCTGCCGGTCATAGGTCTTGTTGGCGGCTGGACCACCGGTAGTCCCTACCAGGACTTAAATCACGGTACCATGGGAGTCAGGAGCCCCCCGGATCTCGGTCCGGGCCTGACTTGTTAGAGGTAGGCCCCCTTGTGGGAGCGTCATGGTGGCTGTGGTTTAAACCCAAAATCGCGGGTAAGAGTCTTCCTATGGTTTTCCTTGGTTTTCCTTTTGGTTTTCCTTGGTTTTCCTTTGGTTGACTCAATGTGGAGTTGCAATAAGTGCTGGGTGCTGTGACCCTAAGAACAGTAAGAGGTTTTAGGTCGGCCTCGACTCATACCAAGGGTGGAACTTGTGCCGGCAACACAGTTCCGAATTGGTATCAAATAATGACTATCATTGTGAGCGATGGCAAGGCGTATCCTTGCTCCCATGGATGTATGGGCATCCCGTAAGTTTAAGCCCACATGGCAGGTACTTACGTTAAAAACATGAGACATCTGTAGATCGTTGCTGTCTTCTGCTAATGACATCATCAAAACGAATAACTCGATTCAAATACTCAAATGTTTTCTTCGACATAATTGCCCTAAACACCGGACGACCGCTAATATCATCATACAATTCAATTGTAGTTTCGTTTTTCGATCTAAAAGTGAAAAAGTCAAGAATCAGTTGAAATAAGAAAGAAAGCAACTACGATTTACCTATAAACACCAACTAAAATCAAAACACCAATATATGCTTGCAACATAAGCGAATCGATTTGTTTGAAATCTTTACCATATGTTGCTTGTGCATACGCATTTGAATGCTTCAAAATGGTATTTTCAATTTGTGGTGGGAAGAAAAGCAAAAAAGCATTTTTGATGCCATCAACACGAGTTTTGGTATATCTTGTTGTTCCAGGATGACGAGAAATTATATTTTCATTCCGCAATCTAGCACTTTGATGCTGAAATGGCTGTAGTTGCCAAACAATACCATCTTTCGAAACAAGCAGTGGATCCACATTTTCAACTTCAGCAATTGATTCGTTGGTTTCATTTGAGCCACTCGCTTGCTCTTCGTCAGAATCGCCATCGTCTGAATATAAGTTATCGTCATCATCAATATTCTCTTCTGGCACAAATTCGTCATCACTGTCTACAGAAACATCACTGATATCGCTATCGCATTCATTCAAAAATGCTTCCGTTTCTTCCTCTGTCAGATATCTTGCTTTAGACATTGTTATCTTTTATTATTTTTATAAATTTCACTAAATATACCAACGATATTCACTTGCTAAAACACTTAACGCAAATGACTTTTTATATGACATGCACTTACTGTCCATATGTGTAGAAATCTACACATGAGGGTAGACAACGTAATTAGTGCATTATTAACCGCCATAAACATTTTTATTATGGGGAGGGGAGGTACGTTTTATTTTCGGTAATCAAGGATATAAACAAAGTCTGAAAATTCCGGAAGTTTGCAATTAGTGGTTTTTGAGAAATTAAGAAAACAAACATTTTTTGTGTAGTTTTGTACACAAGGATGAGATGAAGGTTAAGTTCCTATTCACAAAATATTGACGATTTTGACATGATGACTAATTATACAAAAATGCAAAACAAAAAAAAACTTTTAAGTTTCAAACTGGAAGAAGTCCACAAGATTACGAATAATAATAGCTTTTTCGCCTTCCGTTTTCCTAATGAGAACAGTACCATTTCTGACCCAAACAAATTTATTTATGTTTATTATTATGTTTGAGTTCATTTACTTTTCTTAATAATGATCTTGAATACGCCGTGAGGGAGTCATTTATGTAGATCTTGTTGCAGTTGCTGCTGTGAGCTGTCATTGGTGTTATCAACATGTTGCGCAACACCATAAATGTTAGAGGAAGAAATGTTTTTCACCTCACGCATTTTTCCGATCACAGACTGAAGAGTTGAGAACTTAAAGCCCCCCATACACATGACACCAAGTGTTAACACCTGAGTGTTGACACCAAAAAAACTATTTGCCACACACATAGCCCCAAGTGCGCGAACATTAGTTGATTGCTGACTTTCGAGCTAAAAACAACGTTATGAATAGTGGAACTGATATTACAGTGTGTCTTCTTATGATTAATACGTGTTTGGAAGATAAAAAAGAAAGAAAGAATCGAGTTTGGGCCAGGATTAGTATCTAAAGCGCACTAAATTTTCGCAAGTGGGACTTCTAAGAGAATTGGGTGGTCTAAATATGGAAACCTCTGTAGTTATTATAAATGACATTGAAAACATATATAAAGGTATTTGTCTTATTTAATTTAAATTCTGAAGTAATACAAAACTATAAACTAAATAAGCTTCAAATAAATAGAAAAAACGATAACAATAACAATAATTCAAATAAACAAAGCGATTGAAGCAAGAAATGATTTAAAACCTTTTCTACTTCCTATCGTATTGTTAAATAAGTCTTGAAATGACTGAGGTCTTCCCTGATTTATTCCTTCAACATGATTTTCTGTTATCGATATAAATGGTTGACTGTTGGAAAAGTTCGGTGGTGTTGGAGAACTATATTCACAGATATTACAGAATATGGTGTAGAAGATCTAGTAACTGTTGAATTTCTTAGTACAGAGTGAAGAATGAAATTAGCAGCTGGTTGTATTGAAAAAGTATTTCCTCGATGGCTCTTTTGGCAAACAATTTTTGATCATTTTCCAACTTCCTAAAAAGTACAGCCCAAGACTCCGAATAAATGTCTGTTTCATATTTTTCGCGTACTTTTTTCACTTGATCTAAATGATCAATTGCTTTTGCAAGGAAATCTGTCTTCTGACATGACGCATTTTTTCTTTTTTGAGTGCTTTGTACTCCAACCTGAAAATTTAACGCATATACGTACATTTGTATTGTAAAATGTTTGTGTGGGTACAAATGATAGAACTTATTCTTTTCAATAGAAATCGCTTTATTCAGTACAGTTACAATTCACTATTTAATTGTTTCTTTCAATACAATCCAATTTCTCAACCGCTTATACTTTTCGTATCTTTTACTTAAACCACTTAATCACTTCTCCTGGTTAACACTTCAAATTCAACTGATGAACTAACTTGCATATCTTGGGGATGCTGGTATTTATACTCGAATGAAATACTTCGAGAACAATCCTCGCCATCCAGTGTCCCATAAAATTTCCAATTTGCTAGAAAATTCGATTCCACTCTCCAGTCATCAACGATCGAGACTTTGTTATTCAAGCATCGAATTCTTCTGGTCTTCGTGTATCGACATCTTCTGCTCTGTAAATCTAGATGTCGCTGCTCACATTTAAGTGGTTATCACAGTATGCAGCAAGTGAAAAATGCAATTTGATTATTTCTTTTTTTTTTTGTTACTTTGTTTTTAGATACCAAGAACTGAACAAGATTGGAAGTTGTTTGCTAAAGATTTTGAAAAAACGTGGAACTTCCCTAATTGCATTGGAGCCATCGATGGCAAACATGTAGAAATAAAAAAGCCATTAGGATCTTATTATTTTAACTATAAGAAAATATTTAGTGTTGTTATGATGGCTATCGTCAACGCGAGTTATAACTTCATGATGGTTGAAGTAGGAACAAATGGAAGAGTTTCTAATGCTGGTGTATTTGCTCATACAACATTCAAACAAAAATATAATAACGAGGAATTGAATATATCAAGGCCTGAAAAAATTACTTTAAGTGAAGAGTCGTTTCCATATGTTTACGTTGCAGATGATGCATTTCCTTTATTAGAAAACCTAATGAAGCCATACAGTCGTAAGCAATTGTCTAAAGAAGAAGAAGTATTCAACTATACGCTATCACGAGCAAGAAGAATTGTGGAAAATGCTTTTGGAATATTATCCAGCCGATTCAGAATACTTCTAAGTACAATAAATTTATCTTCAGAGAAGGCATCCACAATTGTACTTACATACTGTTATCTACACAACTTTTTAAAGCCATGAAATCCCACGAACTATTTAAAAGACAGCGTTGATATGGAAAATACTTTCACCGGGGGAATGCGTAACGGATCGTGGCGATCAGAGGGCACCTTCACGCCATCAAGAGGCAGAAACCCTACGGGGAATGCCAACAAAATTCGCGACAAGTTTTGAGGTTATTTTAACTCAGTAGGAGCGGTTCCATGGCAGAATAAAAACAGATCGTAGACCCAATTGTTAACTGACTCTTTTAAATAAAATTTTTAGCTTCTTGAAGGTGTTAGTATATACTTACTGATTCTTCTTCTATTGACATGCTATCATTCTCATCTATGCCAATTGTTGAAATCCCCTATATTTGCGATTCCTGGTCTTTCAAAAATCCTAATTCATCAAAGTACTAAAGCGTTTCTACATATATATCGTCCACACCAGCTCCCGATTTTTCACTTCTTTTTATTTTCTGCAGCTCTCGCCTATATGAAGACCGCATTTAAATCATTTTTCTTTTTACTACATCCAATGTTGCGCTTGACTCAAATTCTTTATATTTAACCACTGGAGCTTCCCAGGCCTTAATTTTTTTATCGCGATTCTTATAGTCCGTACTTTTAACCTTCCACAATTCTGGATGGTCTTGGTAAATTTTGATGAAATCCTTCCAAAAATCATTTTGTCTAACCGACATTTTGAATAAAAATGATTTCTCACTAACTAACTAAATATTTGATGATAAGCTACTATGTTTACTGAAAACAACGAAATGTTCGCACACTTCGCCATACACAAGCCACATGCGTTGACAGCGTAAAAAAAATCAAAATGTTTTGATATTCATGACTCTTGTGTCAACACTAAGAAATCGGTGTTAACACCTAGGCATACACATGGAACATTTCGATGCACTGCAACATGTGTTAGCACTTAGTGTCATGTGTATGGGGGGCTTAACGCAGAACTATGCTGGATGGTGATTTACACTTCTTCACTCTTATTTTCTTAACAAAACACGATGCTATATCATTGTTGTTGCACTCAGCTCCAGTGAGACCCGAAAGGAGAATTGACACTTTCGCCATAGCATTTTTGTTAGAGGTATGCCAACAATGTCAACAGAGCATTGTAACTCTCTTTACTCACATCATCGAGCAAAGATTCCAAAAACAAAATCTTCTTGTTCAGAGAACAATTTGACTCCTCGAGAGAACTAATTTTTGACATTGTTTCCGCAACAATCTGTTGGAGTTTAATGATCTTTGCAAGAAGCATTTGATTTGTAACCGTATCGTCCGCATTGTTGACGTCATGGGTATCGACCGAAGGGATACTCATGCTTACCGAAGAAGTGCTAGCAGAGCTACTCTTGGGAATAGAGCCAGTTGCAGATGGAATATTGGTGGTAGTGTTACGGTGCAGAGTAATGTCAGCCTCGGATAGATGAATACGCTCATCGCATAAAACAGATTTTCTCCTCAGAGCGACACAGCTGTTATATTATGTTATGTTTGACCGTTTTTCTCATAGAAATGAATTTCTTTTTTTCCAAGTTTCGCGCACTTTGCATGAAAAAATACTAAGCAAGTATTACACTGGATTTTTAACTGATTTCTAGTTTACAAATACTGCACGACATTATTTAAGACTTAGTATTAATGTTATTAAGCACTTATCAAAATGGTGTTAGTAAACTGGTATTTTAAAGGTCCAATTTAAACTTAGATTTGCTACAACTTACAACTTGCGGATGTGTGTGTTCCCATCAACAACACTTCGAAGGATCGAAGGACGATCTTACGACCTTAATGTCATAATTAGGACTTTGCTCATATCATATTCAGACTTTCTCACACATAAAGTGTGTTTTATTATTCTTTTTAAGGTCCCTTAAAATGTTTGCACATAGAGCGGGCGAAGGAAGTTAGGGAAGAAAGAATGATTTTAAATGTTTGAAGATTATAGCGACTAGCAAATAAAGAGTTACAGTTAAAGGTTTGAAGGAGCGGAATGTTACTGGCAATTTCAATGGAGCACTGGTGATGAAAACAGCGATAGATCTATGAAAAAAAAATTCCAGGACTTTGTAATAGTATAAATGTTTTAATTGAAGTATCTTTGAGTAACAGAGAAGAGAAAAGCTATATGTTTACGACGACGATTCTGAGTTAAAATCAAGGGTTTTAAATTATTGGCATAAGTGCCCACCCAACACGCCAATCCATACTGCAAAAAGTTTACGAGAGCAAATTTGTCTAAGGTAGTACATAATAAAGGTTGCTGATAATACTCGTAGATATTTTCTTAATATGGTCGTGTTAAAACCTCAATTCATTTTACTATCTATGTTTAATCCCATAGACAGTAACATTTTCAATACTAAAGCATTTAGAAAAACAGCTCTTACTTGCATCACATGTTACCACGTATCTGACAGCACTACAAGTATTGGGACTAACATATAGACTTTTACAATCGGGACTATGAAAACAGAATTTAGGGGCGTTGGAGATCCGGTGTGGATAACTTAAAAAACACATTTTCGTTTTCTTGCTGATGACCAGTTTTTGCATACAAAACCATTGCATACAGACCTGCAAGTCGTGGATAATATCTTCAAATAATTTAAGAACCTTCTTACAGGAAAAAAAACAACCTATATCAAGAGCAAATCCAGCGTTCTTACTTTTTAAATCAAGGCTAAATATTGCGTTAATAAATACCCGTATTAGAAATAAAATAGGACATATTACAGAGCCTTTTGGGCACTTATTCTAATATAAAGACACTCACTGAAGGTTCTGCCAACTGGACTACCATCTGATAACCGAAACAATATGTTTGCTTGTTATCAGTCCTAGTGTTATCCAATGCCGACTTTTCTTGTTAACCAGTTATAAATAAAAGCTCACGGAAAGCTCTACATTGTGTTGCACTCAAATCGCATTAGGCTTGGAGCCGGGATAAAGGATCCGTTGATCCATTGCTCATTTTATTAAAAAATGACTTAAAATGGAAAAAAAAATTATTAAAAAACAACGGCAATACTTACAATAAAGTACTATACCAGTTTCGAAAGTCAGAAACCTATTCTTCAACCTTAAGTTCCAACTATATTGTTTGTATTAATACTTTTTAAGAAATTTGCATGCAAACCCAAAACTTTGATAAAAAAAATTTTTAAAATTAATTTTGGACTAATTTTTTTCAAAATTGTGAAATTTTTTATGAGATTTTTGTTTTTTTGGTATAGTAAATATTTACGGTGATCTCAATTTGAATATTAATGTTGATGAACCTATCATCTTTGTAAGTATTGCAAATCATTTAGCGTTACCCAGAATGCACCACGAGGAGGTAGAATTGCATTGCATTCCGCGTCTCAGTCAGTCAGTTTGTCAGTAAGTCAGTAGTTAGTTAAAAATAGTCAAGTCGATTTTTAATGTACTCGTATGTACATATTAAAAAGGTACTTATGTAAGTCTCGTCAATAAAATTATCGTCCGTACTAGTGTTACTGTTGAGTTCGTTGAGTTCGTCATTGATGGTGATGAGCTGATGTTTTTTGTCGGTAAAATACCATCTAAGGGCTCACTGTGAACGGTGGGAGGGTCGGAGTCCTTTAATTACAAACCTACACTTTCTTTGCCATCGATAAAACATGGGTATACTTTTTTTACGTCCAGCAAAAATTCCATAATTTGGGAGCTCAATTCGTCCTTATATTTTTTTTCAAGGCAGTATTTTCGATAAAAAAAAAGTGCCATATATTGATGAAGGTGGTCTGTTGTTTCTCGGCATAAAATTGTTTTTTTTTTTCAGAAGCTTTCTCCAGATTGTGT
This sequence comes from Volucella bombylans, assembly GCA_949129095.1. Taxonomy (NCBI): domain Eukaryota; kingdom Metazoa; phylum Arthropoda; class Insecta; order Diptera; family Syrphidae; genus Volucella; species Volucella bombylans. The sequence continues at coordinate 120,313,842 of OX422142.1, read as the reverse complement.
TGGTTGCATCCGTCTTGTTAACATATTCGCCTTTGCTGTGGTTCGTAATTTCATGTGTTGTGGAGTTAGAGAATATTTTTTTAACAGCTATATACTGGCGCGCGCTGTCGGTACAAATACGACTGGTGTTGGGGTCAACGTATTTATGGATATAAGGCCACAAATCTTCCTTACATTTGGAGTTTACTTTAAATAACCGCCCGACCTTATCTTCTTTGCAAAACAACCCCAATACCACGATTGTCATTTGTTCAGCAATACGGCCTCTGTGGTATTTCCTTTTAGTAAGAAAAGTTACGCCGATTTGTACAGTTTTTTCTTTGCCGCCAATGTTAACATCAATGTTAACAGACGATATAATTTCGGCTATTTCACGACAATAGTTAAAGTAATCTATTATAGTAGATTTGCTAAGTTCATTTTTATTGTCATGATGGCGCCAATGCTAAATTTAAAAAAATGATATACAACAATATTTAAAAAAAAAAACATAAACTTGTAACATAGGATTTAATTAATTTACCTGAAAAACCGTGTTCACAGGCATTTTGATCACAAAAGAGATACTCGTAATTATTGTAAGAACCTCGCGAATCTCTAGCCGACATTGAGACCCATGGAAAAATGTGTATTATTATTATTATTTCCTACAATTTTTGTCACCTTTTTTTTTAAGTTTTTTTTTTAGCATCGCCACATCCAACCAAACTTTATATTTTTGCATTTTTCCACGTTCATCCGTAAATTGCAACACTGTGGGGGAGTTGATTGGGAATTAGACCAATTTCTTATAAAAAAGCAATGCTGTTTTTGTTTGTCGACACCAAATCCACCAAAATATTGAGAAGTTATTTAGTTTAGGATGGATTAGAGCATGTTTTTTTTTAAATACCCTTTTACTGTTGCTTGGTCGCGGGCGGAAAGGAAGAAGGAGGAGAAAGGAAAATTGTTTTTGTAGTGGTTTGAAACTCAGGTGTATTTGGTTTCGATACTAGCTCTCCAGGGGTGGGAGTCCGAATAGGACGGAGAGTTTTTTCTTCAATCAGAGTGATTCGAAGGTTATAATTCGCAATAGTTTTTCGTGCTTGAAACTCTACAACAGCCAAATCGCAAAATTTTTCTGTCTGAATTCCAATTACACAAATGAAAAACTTGAAAGACTCGTCATGGGTAGGATTCGAACCTTGACCCTCCGAGTGAGAAGCGATTGCTAGTACCACTACACCATGGCCGCCATTGCTTATTCACAATAAATAATACCCGTTTCGCACTAAGGTTAAACATAGAATGAACTTTGTGAATATACTACACGCTTTACCACATGTGTATGAAAAACAAAACAACAGTACAAAAGACACCCGTTTGCTCGGTTATATTTTGCGTTATTATCGAGTGTATTATACATTACGCGAAGTACAAACATACATACTACGCAAAGTGAATAATTTGCTACAACATTTGATATTTGAACATGTGAATTATCTATAATTTTGGAATGAGTACTGTAGGTGAAGAGTATTGATGACATAGGCGCCTGTCTGACGAAAAGCATACCTCGAGCGGAGAAACGAAGATGCGTGAGCGGGACCTGCCGCCTGCGGAAAGAGAGTTGAAATCCCTTAATCCCGCGAAGCCGGTCACTCGTGTACTCTTAATTAAGAAAACTACTGATATAGGCGCCTGCCAGACGTTTAATTTATTATATTAATTTACTTACCTCCATGTAAATGCCAAAAAAATAAAAAACATAAATAGTAATTTTCAATTTTCTCAAAAACTAAACGACATAAATCTATTTGGTTTATTGTTTTCGATTCTGAATTGATATAAGCATCGACCACAGGAATCCAATTTAGCACTTCATTCCACAATTTTGAAAAAAAATTGCTCCAAAATAGATTTTTTTAAATTTTTTTATCAAAATTTTGGATTTGCATGCGAATTTCTTAAAAACTATTGCTTCAAATAATATAGCTGGAACTTAGGGTTGAAGAATAGGTTTCTGACTTTCGAAACTGGTACAGTACTTTATTGTAAGTGTTGCCGTTGTTTTTTTAATATTTTTTTTTTTTCATTTTAAGTCATTTTCTAATAAAATTGCCCTTAATCCTAAACAGAGGGACCCCCCCTCCCATAGTAAAAAATGTTTGTTTTTGACCACTCTATAAAAAACCGTCATCAATTTTTGGTGCCAAAGTTATCGTACTCGTGCCCGGAGTACGGTTAACACAAAGCGGCTTCTTCCAACATTTCTGAATTTTAAATTTTAATTTTATTAGCAGTTTTGATACGCTTATTTTTTTTACTTAGAGCACTCATATGTATAAAGGAAAATCTTAATTTTATTAATTGGATATTTGGAATTACCCGTACAATTGCCGTTTATCAAATTTGTCTATGAATCTAGAAACTGGAGCTACCTCCGAATCGGGTCTTTTACACTTTTTTTTTTATTCATAAAAAAAGAGCTCCACGTTGCTGCACGCTGCCTGCGATCTTCTTTTTAACCACTTATTTCCAAGCCTGTTGGGGAAAAAGAATGCCTGATGAATCGAATTTTAACATAGCTTGCTCTATCCAGAAGAAACGAGAACCTTTAAACTGCTCCAACTTCAGAGTTATCAGTCGCTTTAACATCGATCTATCAGACGTATTGTTTGAAACCTTTTGTCAACAATCTGATTTACCCCGATTTGTGCGGCTTCAGGTTGGTAAGTCAGCAGTTGACCAAATATTTACTCTACCGCAGATTCGGAAGATAAAGATGGACGTTCTTCTCTATTTCAAGCCAGCATATGACAGGGCACAGAGTCATGTCTACCCATGTGAGTACATGCCGAGCGAATAAATGAATATTAATGTTCGGTTGCGTAGAGTCTTTGACTCCTACCCGTCGCAACGATGCAGTAGAGAAAGCCCCCCCCCCCTCCCACCCTTAGAGGACGTTTAAAAAGGAGGTCTCAACTGGATGCAATTAATCAGAGGTTTGTTGGTTGATGGCCAGGCTTATCACGGACTGTAGTGTCACATAGTTAACTAAGTAAGCATTGAGCATTATTCTGTTGAAAATAAATCGGTCAATATCGCCAAAAAGCTCTCTAACGTAAAGCCCGGATTCGTTTTTGTTAGAGACTAGCTCTGTCTCTCTCTTCTTTTTACAGTTTAGAAAAAACAAGAATCAGAAATAGAGAATTCATTTACACTTCATGACGTGTTTATTTCTACGACAATTTGGCGACGAGGGTGGGATAAAAAAGAGACTACAAAGAAATTGCAGAATTAATTAACTTTCGTAACAATACCTAAACACAAAAAATAATTGATAAAAAGTATAAATACAAAGAATAAATTCACGTGCATTGTGCCTTCCAACATAACCTCAATCAGGAACAAAAATGCCTTCCGACTTCCAAATTCAAGTACCTGGTTTTAATTTCGAAGTTTTTGACGCCAATATCACCACATGTTCGCGTTGGGTAAAACATTTCGAAACAGCGTTGGATATATTCAATTGCGATGTGTTTAAGCGAAAAAGTTTTTTGCTGCACTACATGGGAGCATCTACCTACGACATATTGTGTGACAAGCAACTGCCACAATCACCAGAAGATAAACAATACGCAGAAATTATTAAAATGTTGGAGGAGCATTTTGACCCAAAACCGAACGAAATCCTGGAAAATTATCGTTTCCATATAAGAAAACAAAAGGAGGGCGAATCATGTGGTGATTACTTGGTTGCGCTTAAACGCCTTTCGGCAAATTGTATTATAATTTCGGATCTTACTTAAATACAGCTCTGCGCAATCAATTTGTTTTCGGGTTAAAAGAATCAAAAAACTCAGAGCCGGCTGCTCGAAAAAAAACGATTTGACTTTGGAAATAGCAGCCAACACGGCGAATGCATATGAAACAGCTGAAAAAGAAGGCCTAGAATTGCATCAGCACATGGCAAAGGACAATACAGTTTATGAAATAAGAGAAAATACAATGAATATGTTTGTGGACAAGAAAAAGGGGACGAGGGACGATTTGCGGATTCTGCAAGACTAGAGGATATCTTCGGAGGGTTTGTCTCAAAGAGAAGCGACAAGTTAACCAAGTCTTGGAAGGTGAAATTGCTGCAGATTATATCTTAGTAGAGGAATTATTTCAAATATATGAGGGAAGGGTTCACAACATTAAAAATAACAGTTTGTACTTAAATCGTTCCAAATTATTTTGCAATCTTAAAGTTAATAATTCTGTTTTAAATTTTGAAATTGATACAGGTGCACCAGTGACGATCGTGAGCTTGGGTGATACAGAAAGACACTTTGGTGAGCTTTAGATTTTTTAGAATGATACCTTATTATACAGTTACTGCAAGACTCCATTGGATTGTTTGGGACATAGCAGGGTCACAGTCACAACACCTAAAACGAAACACCTGGTAAAGATTTACCTGGTACGTTCGGAGAGGAAACCCTTGCTGGGGCGCGAATGATTCCGTACTATTAAAATTAACTGGAACCGAATCATCGCCAAGCAACTTCAAAAACCCAGAACCGATGTGAACAACATTCAAACAGACACATTCAAGAATATACAGCTCAAAGACATTATGAGTAAGTAGGTACACAAATTTATTCTTACGTCCAACGGGAAAAATTGTGGGACACCAAGCTAGGTTACATACCACCTTGATCAAAAATTCAGAAAATTAAAAATACAAGTTTATTCATCTAAATCTATATTGTCCCCTTCAAAGTAATCCCTATCGACTGCAACACACTTATGCCAGCGCTTGATCCAATCCTCGAAACATTTTTTATATTCGGTTTTCGGTATGTCCACAAGTGCTTCCTGTGATTTTTCCATTACTTCCTTTTGGCTGCTAAAACGCGTTCCCCATAGTGATTTTTTAACTCGATTGAACAGAAAGAAGTCACATGGAGCCAAATCAGGTGAATTCGGTGGCTGTTGGTTAGTACTTGTTGCAGTTTTCGTCAAAAAATTACGAATAATAATGGCACTGTGCGATGGTGCGTTATCATGGTGCAAAATCCACGAGTTTTCTGCCCACAATTTTGGTCTCTTTCGGCGAATTGTTTCACGCCCAAATAATACTCTTTGTTTACTATCTGGCCTTCTGCCAAAAATTCATGATGCACTACACCGTTGTAATCCATGAAAACCGTGAGCATTGAATTCTTTTTTGACTGAAAACGACGTGGGTTTTTTGGTCTCGGCTCATTTGGTGAACGCCATTCACTTGCCTGATGTCTGAATTGTGTGTCGTACTCATAAATCTACGTCTCATCTCCAGTAATGATCGTTTTGATGAATGTGGGGTCGAATTCAGCCTCGCAAATCATCTCTTTTGCGACGTCAACACGGTCTCTTTTTTGCATGAAATTGAGGTCTTTTGGCACCAACTTTGCTGTTACACGACGGAAACCCAAATTATTAACCAAAATGTCTTGGACGGATCCATAGGCAATGTCTAAGTCCTCCGCTATCTCTCTGATGGTTAATTTGCGGTTATTGACCAACATTTCTTTTACTCCATCAATGTTGTCGTCGATTTTCGATGTCGATGGTTTGCCACTGAGTTCATCATCTTCGATTGACTCACGACCACTTTTAAACCGCTCGTGCTACTGGTAAACAACAGTTTTCTTTAGAGAATCATTGCTGAAACACTTTTCCAACATTTCCAACGTTCGCTCACCATTAAATCCATTTTTTACGCAAAATTGAATACAAGTTCGTTGTTGCAAATTTAAACCCATTTCTAAAATTGGAAAAAATTGCCAACTCACACAACTCTTGGCTATGTAACTTTTGCAAATGTCAAGCTATGACTCTAAGATTTACAGGGAATGTCAACAACAGATTTACTAATTTAACAAAAACAAACAGAACTCAAATTGGAACAATGGGAGCGCCACACGGTGGTTATTCCGGGAACTTTTTTGATGGTATAAAAGAGAATGCATCGCCAAAATTCTTTAAAACAAGAAGAGTACCATTTCCATTATCGGAAGCGGTGGAAAAAGAAATTGAAAGATAAGTGAAGGAAGGGTTACTAGAAAAGGTTGACACCAGCGATCGGGTAACACCTATAGTTGTTGTGCGGAAGAGAAACAACGAAGTACGAATGTGTGGAAATTATAAAATCATCCAGAACCCAGCGCTAAGAGTAGATTAACATCCATTACCTACCGTCGATGAAATGTTTAGCACAATGGCGGGAGGGCAGAAATTCTCGACGATAGACCTATCCAAAGCGTATTTGCAACTGAAGATCCATCCAGAAGATAAGCACTATTTAACGCTAAACACACCATTGGGCTTGTTTCAACCAACCAGGATGATGTATGGTGTTGCATGCACACCCGCAAAATGGCAGCGTTTCATGCACATGTTTTTGCACGGAATAAAAGGAGTGTCCGTTTTCTTAGACGACATACGAATCACTGCTGATACGGACGAACTGCATTTAGAACGTATAAACGAGGTCTTAAAATGTCTCAATAATTACAACATGAGAGGAAATTGGAACAAATCAGAGTTTATGAAAGACCAAATTGAATATTGTGGTTACATAATCGATAAACATGTGATCCGGAAGGATCAGGGGTGGAGGCTGTGCAAAATATGAAGCGACCAATAAATAAGGACGAAGTTCGTGCATTTGTGGATTGATTAACTACTATGGCCGCTTCATACACAATCAAAGTACAAATCTCTTTCCGGTCAATTGACTTTTACAATATAAAGTGCCCTTCGTTTGGCACTCATCTTGCGAAAAATCGTTTTGCGGATTTTAAAAATCAAATACTGTCTGATACAATTTTGGCACATTGCGACCCTAAACTGCCGGTGGTGTTGGCAGTGGACGCAAGGCCTTATGAGGTGGGGGCAGTTTTAAGTCATTTATATCCGAATGGTTCAGAAAGACCCATACAATTCGCGTCACAAACGTTGTCTATAGTTCAGCAGCGATATAGTCAAATCGATAATGAAGCTTACGCTATCATTTATGGCAGGGCTGTCCAAAACATTTATATAGACACGGCCGATAACTGCATTTGTGTGACTATATCCAGAAAGATTATGATCAATAACATAACCAAGGCTAGTGCACTGCTCCACAACAGTAATCTTAGTGTTATCTGGACAAATATCGGGAATTAAAATAAGATCACATTTTCTTTTGCATATAGGAAGGGATTGAGATTTGGTCGGGTTTAGAAAAAATTTATTAGCGACGGACCAAGCAGATATACGGCGAAGATCCTCATTGATAAGATGGACTAATTCATCAAACAAGAGAAGAGGTTTACCTTAGTGAAGCTGTACATCATCATCTGCATAAAGATGTACAGAAGTGTGGGTGCAGACATTAGGTAAATCGTTGATGAACATGACGAACAATAAGGGACCGAGGATAGAGCCTTGCGGAACTCCTTGAAATAACGCCTTACGTGACGAGGATCTGCTATTTAAATTAACCCTTTGAAACCTCTCGGATAAATAGCTTTTGATTAGTTTGACGGCCTTGTCACTGAAACCAAAGAAGTTTTTAAGTTTCAAACTTAGAATATAATGATCTACCCTATCAAAAGCCTTAGAAAAGTCAAGCAAACAAAGTAGAGTAATGTGACCTTTGTCGTAGTCCTGTCTAATTTCCTCTAATAAGTTCGCCATCACTATAGAACAACTATGATTAGTTCTGAAACCAGATTGCTTCGGATAGAGAAGGTTGTTGTTTTTTAAATGGTCGAAAATTTGTTTCTCTAATGTCTTTTCGAAGACTTTCGATAAACAAGGAAGTATGCTGATGGGTCTGAAATCAGCAGGAGAATCAGCTTTTGCTTTTTTTTGCAATTGGAATGACCTTTGCGAATTTCCAAGACTGGGGGAAGGTAGAAGTCACAATGCAGAAATTAATAATGTGAGTCAGGTGGCATAAGTGCTTGCGCCAACTCTTCAGTTTATTTTAATTTATATAAAACATAGAATTTTTGAATTCCCGCCTTAAATAAATATTGATTTGTATTTTTCATTATGTAAAACTTGAACGCTAATCCATACAGTAAACTTCCCACAAGAACAAACTCACCACACCCAATTTTCTTCCTTTCCTCTTTAATACAGTTTGTGAATTGAATTATTGCATTGTTAACTTCAAAGGCGAATCGTTCGTTATGGTTTAAAAAAGAATAAATATAATTTTTATAACGTTTAACAAAGTGGCTTGTCTTTTAATTTAAAAGTTCATTTGGAATTTTTACAATAAGTTTTACAAATCGAATGGGTATATTATCTTCACCGGTAGCGTCAGACTTGATTAACATCACACATTTAAAAACTTCTTCTTCACTTACGACTACAAAATCTTCTAGCAAAGGAATCGTGCCGTCTGAATTAAAATATAGACCATCATTATTATTATTGGTAGAAGGTTGTTCACCTACAAAAAAGCCATTTAGTGTATCCGGGTCAAAATCGCAAGCCGGATTAGTTCCTTTGGAGACACCTATCATTTTAAGATTACTCCAAAATTTTTGGCAGGTAAGGAAGTATTCAACTTTGAAGCATAATAGTTCTTTTTGGATGCACGTATTATTTTAGTAGCAAAATTTCGCGCCTTTTTAAATGCTTCCCAATCAATACTTCTTAATGAACGTTTCCATTTACTATGCAATTTATTACGAGCCTTAATTGCATTAATAAATTCAGAAGTAAACCAAGGACACTTTTGATTTCTTATTTTTATTGTTTTAGTCGCGACATGCCGATCAATCAGTTGGGTTACAATAGATTGAAAGTAATCAACTTTGTCATTTGGGTCAGTGAATAGTCTACATTGTAAGCAGGGGGCTGATAAAGTTGCTAGCTTTAGTGCATCAATGATGATCTTAAATCTTTGTAAGTAAAGTAGTTAGCGGTAGTTAGTTTAGATAAATTTACAGTATAAGTCAAAAAAAGTAAGTCATGGTCAAAAATGTCGAAAGATATTTGGTCAAAAAGAAGAACAAGCGCAGGATCGGAGACTATAGTAAGATCTAAAAGACTGGGTAAACGATTAGGGACGAAACGTGTCGGGTAATTATTGTTCACAATACTTAGACCCACAGATGACACTAAATCTTTCATATGAAATGCACGTGAATCACTTCTTACCAAGTCAGCATTAAAATCTCCACAAATAATTGTGTTAACATAAAGTGCACAATAGTCCGAAAGAGCTGAAAAAAACGGTAAGGGAGAACAACCACGGTTTTTAACATAAACACATGACACAATACATTTAGTACTACAGTCAGTTATTTCAACCATGATAAACTCAATACCAGGTCCACTTGATTTAAGTATGCTAAAAGATTTAATAGATGACCTGCAGTAAATTGCCACTCCACCACCTATAGTATCAGTGATTCTATCATTTCTATGAATCTTATAGCTTGGTATGTCGTAGACTTCATCAGGAATATTAGGATTGAACCAGGTTTCACTTACACAAATAACATCAACACAAGAATCTATAAATAAGAACTTTAAATAGTCCAGATTATTAATATTTAAACTACGAGCATTTAGGTAACAAACTCTGAGTCCTTCATATCGTTTAGAAATTATATTAGTCAACGTGTGAGTCGATTTTTCATTGCAGCCCGCCATCCCTGCTATTGCGGCCTGCGACATAAAAATAACTTCAACTACGAAATCTTATTTCGCACCAAAACAAAACCGCTTTACATACACGAAAAAAAAAAAGAAACAAATGTAAGCATTCAAGCTTACCATATATACAATACATACACACATTCTTTCTTCTCGGAATGGTAATATCGGTAACGCAAAATTGAGCTATTTTGAGCTGATGAAGCAAAACTGAGTTTCAATTTTGAAGTGTGTTGCAGTAGTGGAAAAAAATCATTTTGTCTCCGCTTTGCACTTCTATCGGCGAAAGAATCGAAAATCATTCGTTTGAGTTTCATACTACAATTCGTTAGTGCCGAATAAAAACTTATACTATGTTTACAAAGATGAAAATCCTGCTTGGAGGATTGTGTTGGAGTTTTAATTAAAAAATGTGAAATTAAAATGGCTGAACGATTTGTGCAGCCTAATCTTGCAAAAAAATTTGAATCTGTAGCACGATCACATCAAACAGTGGCGCGACAAATAAATCATATGGGCGAGTACGTTTCTAAGAAATTATGTGACTCCGTTGCGGAATGTGAATATTTTTCAATATGTTTGGATGAAAGTACGGACCAGACAGACGTCAATCAGTTATTAATTTTTAATTGTACTATTACGGAAGAAATGTGGTGCCGTTACATGGAACAACTAAAGGAAGTGATATCTATGAAACTGTCAGTACCACTGCAACTGTTATAGATTACGGAAGGTTTCAAAAATGTTCCTGTATTGTGCGTGATGTAGCTAAAACAATGACAGGGACAGTGACATGATTTTCTGGGCTCCTTAAACAGAATGCTCTTTAATCCAGTGCATCATACATCAAGAAGCTTTATGCGGAAAATCTTTGCGCCAGATGGACGCAGTGAAGGTGGCTGTCAAAACAACAAATCACAAAGTTTTGACTAATCGTAAATTTCTCGATTTTTTAACCGAAATCGATGCAGCGTACGGAGATTTACCTTTACACTCAGATCGTTATGTGTTGGTAAGCGGTTTCAACGTTTTTTTACTCTGCGAAAAGAAATTCTAGTATTTCTGAAAGACAATACATATAAAATAAAATCTGATACCACAGAAATAGAAAACAAACTGCAAGATCCCCAATACCTCGCTGATCTAGCATTTTTAATGGATATGACCCAACACATGAACAAATTAAATTTGAAGTTACAAATCAAACACAATAATATCACGAACTTCTACGGTACATGTCCGTGGATTTAAAAGTAAACTTAAATTGTTCAAAATGTCTTTGGAACAGAATTATCTTTCTTTTTTCTCGAGATGCCACTTTTCTGAGCACATAGAGTACATTGACGAGGTAATTTTGGAGTTTGAAAATTGATTTTAGGAAATTAGAGAGCGATTTGTCACTTTTCACTCATCCATTAACACTGGCTATTGAAAATGTAAAGACTAACTACCAATTGAAATTATGCGACCTTCAATCCGACCATTTTTACAAAAGCAGAGTGGAAATTGGAATAGATTTTTTATAGCTATTCGATGGTCGCTTTCCGAAATTAGTGAATTTTGGTTTGAAAATGGGTTCGATGATGGGGAGTAGATATCTTTGTGAAAGTGTTTATTCAACCATGAATTTTATTAAATCAAAATACAGGTCTTCATTTTCGGATAAGTCACTTATTAACGCAATGCGCTTGGCAACGACGAATATTGATGTCGACATTGATAACATTGTTAAAGAAAGAAAATAATAAGAAAGAACTAAACAAAAAATTAAATAATATGAATGATTTTTATTAAAAGCTAATAGTATTTTGTTTCGATGGCCCGCCAGTTCTTGTTGAATTTCATTTTGGCCCGCACACGACTCCAGTCTGGACAGCACTGATTTATGGCGTGCGCAAGTTCTATCAATATTTATTTGGAAGGATTTTTATATTGGTTACTCACAACAAGCCCATATCCCAGATATTCTCTCCACATAAAGGTTTACCGACACTTTCAGCTACAAGAATGCAACACTACGCAATTTTCTTAGAATCATTCGATTTTGAAATTCGTTTAAAACAAATAAAACATAATGCGAACGCGGATGCAGTATCCAGGCTACGTATTCAAGGCGTAAACCACAGTATAGAAGAAATAGATATTTTTGAAAACAAGTACAGTCTAAATCGCATATAACGGCATCGGATACAACGTCCTATCGCTTATTACGTCGTATTTCTCATACGAGTTGTGCCTCCTTTCTAAATACAATGCAAATAAGTATCGGATACAACGGTATCGTTTACAACGTCCGTATTTTGTAACCCTCTGATTAAATTAAAACGGATACAAAGGCTACCAGGTTCCGTTTTTAGAATTTTCTTCGAATTATTGTCAAATGAACAGTTATTTCCAGACACTATGAACAGTTCTGAGGTTGTCGGTTTTTTGTAAGTGCTTCAACTAATCGAAACTTTTCTGCTGTTGTCAGTGTTTTTGTAAGTGCTTCAGTTAATCGAAACTGTTTTGGATTACGAGTAAGTGATTAAGTGTTGTACGATTTTTATTGTTTAGTGTTTCATTGAAAATGGTTCGGAGGCAATTTTCAATTGAGGAGAAAGCCCACATTTTATGGCGTTTGGAGGACGGTGAAACAAATGCACAAATCGCAAAAGAATTAGGGGTAAGCCACTCTACAATCACATCAATTAAAAAAAGTTGCGTTGCCATAGAAAATTCATTGAATGAGGGATGTTCAACCAGTTCTTTTAGAGTGGTTTAAACAACAACGAGCAAATAATATCCCAATAAACGGGCTAATCCTAGAGAGCAAAGAGAACGCTTTTACTAAAATGATGGATAAAGAAGTTAAGATCTCGAATGCATGGATATAACTTTTCCGAAAAAGACACAATATCTTCTTTCGTAAAATTTGCGGCGAGTCCCAAGCAATTCCAAAGGTCGTAGCTGACGAGTGGATAAAAACAGTATTTCCGGAAATAATAAAAGAATACAAAGATGAAGATATTTTTAATGCGGATGAAACAGGACTGTTTTTTAAACTAACACCGAATCGATCAATGCAATTTAAAGGGAAGAGGTCAAGCGACGGAAAACTATCAAAAGAAAGAATTACAGTAATGGTTGGTTCCAATATGAGTATGAATAAAAAGGTGGCTTTTGGTGTTCGGTAAATATGCTAAACCTAGATGCTTCAAAAACGCGAAATATTTACCTGTAGTCTACAAAAATAATAAAAATGCATGGATGACGAGGGAATTATTTGCAGCGTGGCTAACAGAATGGGACAATGAATTAAGATCAGAAAAGAGGAAAATTCTAATATTTGTTGACAATTGTACAGCCCATGATAACATCTTTTTAAAGGCCATAAAGTTAGTTTTTTTACCTCCCTGTACAACAGCTATCCTGCAGCCGATGGACCAAGGGGTGATTAAACTACTCAAAACAAATTACAGAAAACAGATTGTTTTAAAATTAATTCACGATCAGGAAAATAAGGTTGCAGAGACAAAACTTAGCATGCTGGACGCTGTTTTGATGCTGGACAAAGCGTGGACGGAGGTTTCAACTCAAGCGATTGCCGAAGAGACAAGTCACAATTAAAAGACACAGTAAGCAGCAAATCCCTAGCTGAATGGGCTGCACAACTCGGTTTGGAAATTCCGGACAATACATTGTCTGAATTTGAGACCATTGACAGTGAAGTCTATACATCGACGACTGCAACAGATAAAGAAATTGTAACTAACGTGATTGTAAGATCGGGGAAGACTGTCGAAATTTGTACGTATTATTTTTTCACTTAACATTTTTCTTCCCTCTAGAGATTCAATTAATGATTGAATCTGACCCCGAAGAGACTGACGAGATTTGCAAAGACGGAAATGTACATACCTTGAGCGATGTTTGTGCTGCCTTAAAAACGTTGACTACATTTATTTCTTTGACTGATATCACGGATGAGATAACAAAATCTAATATTTTTCTATTGGAAAAAAAAATCAACTTACGAGTATCAAACTCAAAAATCTATAACAGATTATTTCAACAAAATATAAAAATGCATATATAACTCTATAGCTTTTATAGCAATGATTTTTTTTAACGGGTTTTAAAGATATCGGTTACAAAGTCTATCGGTTAGAAAGGCGTACGAGGTTCAGTCCTGTCGAGGACGTTATAAGCGATTTCTACTGTATCTGGAAAACTTACCAGTTCATGTAACCGAATTAAGAGATAAAACGAATATAGATGTTGAAGTACGCATTCAGTTAGAAAGCTTAAAGCACGGTCGAGAATGCGACGGAAAACATCGTTGGGGGATCTTGTAAACAGAGTTCGAATTACAATAACGTTGCATATTGAGAGGGATTCGAGTATATATACCCAAAAGTTTGCGGAAACGTGTACTTGATGAACTACACTTAGCTTACTTCGGCATAACGAAGATGAAAGCATTGGCTCGCGCTTACTTACTCCACAACGATTCAAATACCATATGTCGAAGTATTTTTGCAACTTTTGGTACGCCAAGAGTGTTCGTAGGTGATCATGGATCCCAATTTAATTCTATGGAGTTTCAAATATTTCTAAAAAATATAGGAATAATAAACAAAGAAGGCGCACCATACTATCCAGCCACCATTGGTCTCATTGGTCTAGCGGAACGGTTCGTACAGACGATAAAAAACAAACTAAAAACTGTTAAATGCCACGCATGTGATTTGAACAATGAAATTTCGAAAATTCTGTTTGCTTACCGCCGAGCAATTCATATAACAACGGGTAAATCGCCGTCTATGATGATGTTTGAACGTCAAATACAATCTCGACTAGATATGCTTATTCCCAAAGAGCCAATAGTAACAATGGAGCTCCCAATTATTAAAAAAAAAACAATTTCTTTTCGGAGAAGGAATAGCTGCAAGAGATTATATATCAAACAACAAATGGAAGTATGGAAGGATCACAGGGAAACAAAGTGAACTGCACTGCGAAATAACATTAGACAAGCGGAGAGTGTGGAAGCGGCATGTTGACCGAATTCAGAAAATTGGAGATCAAATACAAATTCCTACAATTCATAAGCATGTCCCAGAGAAAATCTTCCACCGACAACAGATGAAAATATACCCCAGCCGCAAGACTACCTTTGTTCTTCACGAAAACTGACCGTGCCAACAACTAACTATCTACATCACCTTGTGAAACGGGCGCCACAGATGATCTATCAGGTAATATTAGCAACACTCATGAAATGCTGTTACGTCGTTCAAAAAGGGCTGTTCGCCCACCGGAACGATTTAAAGATTTTGCAATGTAAATAATAACTAATTTTATTCTCAAATTCTATTTAAATGAAACATATTAAAAATAAAAGCTGTATTAAGTGAAGAAGATGTGTGAGGGTAAGAGGTGTTAGAGGCTAGTTCTGTCTTTCTCTTCTTTTGACAGTTTAGAAAAAACAAGAATCAGAAGTAATGAAGTGTAAAGACGCGTTTTATTTCTACGACAGTTTTGTACAACCTACACGTAAGCTGCAACTGTAACTCTTGAGTGTATAAATCACATTCGATTACTTTTCTCTTAGAAAAAACATTCCCAGATCATTATACATTTAGCTTTCAGGAACATTTTTCTAAGATATACTTCGCTGAGTTTATGTCTCGGTTCTCAACCTTCCATCTATCTCCGAGATGGATCTAAAGCTCAGACTCGTCTGAAAAGATAACATTGTTCTACGTGGGTGGCCGTGGCTCAAGTGGTAGTGGTCTGGCTTAGTCTAAACTGGTTCCTGATATCCAATTGAGCAAAGGCAAGAAACAGTGCACTGGTGCCTGCCTGATTGACTTGGAGAAGGCCTTCGATACCGTATGGTTAGAGGGACTCTTTTTTAGGCTGGACAGGTGGGGCATTAGTAAACCACTGCTGTATATTCTTTTTGATATGCTCTCCAGTAGACAGTTCGTTCTGAAGAACGACGATGTGAATTCTACTGGAACATTTCACATTAAAAACGGTCTGCAACAAGGTGCGGTAAATTCGCCGATCCTGTTCAACATTTACACAAGTGATGTGATAGGTTCACTTCCCCATGGCATAGCGTACGCAGGCGACTTAATCGCGTACAGATCAGGTCCCACGATTGAAGTCATTAATATACTCTTGCAACGTGACTTCGATAAAATTAAACGATATTGCGATGACTGGAAGTTGAAAATCAATTTTCAGAAGTCGGAAACCATTTTGTTTAAGACGCCTTTGTCTGGGGCCTCTAGGGATAGCAGAAAGAATTGGCGAAAGTTCTCGATCGTGGGGCAGCACGGGCAGCCACTTGCTTGTCGAAATGTAGTCAGATACCTTGGGATCTGGCTAGATCAATATCTGTATTTTAACAAACATATAGATGTTGCTCTGGCCAGAGCCAAAGGTGCCTTTGCCCTTACAAAGAGACGGTTTTATGACAGCCAACTCAATGCGAGGGTAAAGGTTATCTGGCCTATGCTTGTGTTTGGATGTCCCGTGTGGTCATAGTGTTAGGTAGAATTAGGGTAGTTTTAAGAAAAAAAAATTTATATTAGAACAGAAGTGGGCAACACTCTAAAATGCGGTATAGAATTAGATAGTTTAAGTAGGATTAAGTAGTTAAGATTTAGTTTTAGGTAGTTTTTAGGTTTAGTTTTAAGTTTTGTATTATAACAAAAAGTCCATATACTAAGTTTTTCTACTTAAAGTTAATTTTCTTAGTAAAAAAAAAAAATAAAAATAGCCTGTAAGAAACGTCGAAAGACATAGTTTAAGTGTTAGGTTTAGCTTAGAGTGCCCGCATGGGGCCAGTAAGATAGAATAAGATTATTTGTAAGTTAATTAATCTAATTTTTAAGCATTTTTTTGTCTAGCTTGTAAGTATAAATGAATTCTAAAAATAAAAATGCATATAAAATGAAAAAAAAAAAATGAAAGTGGTCTGGCTTCCAAATCGGAAGGTTCGGTGTTCGAATCCCAGCCTCATCCGAAAGACGAAAACGAATAGGTTTTTCACAGGAAATCTCCTGAACGAGCTGAAATCAAGTTCACCGAATGATTTTGTAAATTTCCTCCACTTGATCAACTCCTTCAAATGATAACACCCACAATTATGAAAAAGATACACAATTGCGAAATGCTATACCCGTCTCTCAATAACTTTTTGTTTTTTGGCCACGGGCAATACCTTTACGAACTTAAAATTCATCAGTGCCATATCGAAAATATTAAACCGTTTGACAAAAATTTCCGCTCTCTGCTTGCGATGTTGCCTCGTCGCGGTTCCGGTGAAAATAAGCAGATGCTTGTTGAGCCAGGCAATCACCAATATACTCGCACACAATATCAATCCTGTCTACCTAATTGAGGAAAAATCCAAATACTGTGATTTTGCTATGTTTTTGACCATGTGTATATGCCGCTTAAGAAACGTGCACTTAAGCCCCGAAGTAAGAGATTCTGCCTGACTCGTTGTGTAAAGCCTGGTGAAAAGAGTCCTGGTTGAATTTCTCACTAAGCTTGCCGATTATTAAATAATCGTTCCCCCTGTCGGCCGTTGGTGATCGTTACTAATATGTGATAAGGTTTGAAATGACGGCCGACATCTTCGTGGTACCACAGATAATAAATCTATACAGATGTCTCATCCCTGTAGAAAAAAAAATGGTTCACTTTTGTTCGTCTAGCCGACACGAGCTTTCAGAGTAATATAAAGCTTTTTAATTTTCTCTCTTTTTCGCTCACCACAAGTTGTTGGCAGTAGCACAAGAAATATGAAAAACATGTGCAAGGGGCTTGAGGAAAGGCTTGGCTGTTCGTTTTCATTCGACTGCAACAGGAAATTATATAATTTTTCATAAATTGGTATTTTGTTTGAGCGTATGGGTATGTATGTAAGAAAGAACAACTAAAAGGAGGGAAAAGTGGAATATTTCGTTACATTTTGTAATTGAAGTTTGACAAGTGAAATATTATTCGGATCAGAACAAAGTGTGCACATTGCCGTGCAACCGAAAATGAGTTTTCAGGTATAGGCTTTTCCAATAAAACGCAAACCATTTGAGATATTTCAAAACCTTTATTATCGGCTTGAAGTACAATCAAAACATTTATGAATGGAACTCGACTTCGTTCATATGGCCACCGCGGGCACGTTTGTAGCGGTCGATTCGTTGGACCCAATTTTCGACGACTCGGCCACACATTTCGTTCAATGTTGGCTCTGAGCTCTTCCAACGTCGTCGGCGTGTTGGCATAACACGTGGGACGTTAAATCGCACGAACGAGGCGGCCAATCGACTGGCCCATTTCTTGAGATAACATGCTCACCATACTTACTCTTCAATAAATCGATTGTAGCGTGTGCTGTGTGGCTTGTGCCATCATCCTGTTGAAACCACATGTCTTCCAATCTTCCAATCATATCTTCCAATTCGGGCCAAAAATAATCGGTGATCATGGGGCGATAACGCTGACCATTCACAGTAACGTGACGATCGTTATCGTCGACGAAAAAATATGGCCCAATAGCGCCGCCGGCATGCAAACCGCACCAAACAGTTATTTTTTGTGGATGAAGTGGTGATTCATGAAGCACATGTGGATTTTCACCCGAACAATAACGCATATTTTGCTTATTGACGAACCCATTGAGCCAAAAATGAGCTTCGTCACTGAAGATGATTTTGCTATGAAATTCATCATGTTGGCGCATCTTCTCCAGAACCAAATCGGAGAACGTTCGTCGCTTCAAATGGTCCATCGGCTTTAATTCTTGAGTCAGCTTGATCTTGTATGGGTGTAAACCAAGATCCTTATGCAAAATACGCCATAATGTGGTCTGAGCGGTGCCCTATTCTTGAGAACGCCGTGGAATTGACTGATTTGGATCGTTTGCTACGGACGCCTGAACGGCAGCAATATTTTCGACACTTCGACCAACCCGTTATTTCACTGACACGGCAACATCACACAACGAATACGTAGACTCAAATTTTTGCACTAAACTTGTTATTGCCTGTCTACTAGGGCGAGAATTACGACCGAAAATTGGAGTTAACGCTCTTAAAGTTGCAGTTACCGACTCCGAATTTCGGTAGAAAATTTTTATAATTTGCAGACGTTGCTTGTTCGTGTACTTTACCATGATGAAAATGCTGAGTTTACTGAATAAATTGACAGTGACAGTTTAATGATTAGTGAAAGAGTGCGTTCACAAATTAAATTCAAAGTTGTCAAGTCCCTATTAGAAAGCTCTTTACATTAGCGCAAGAGCAATTTCCCGATTTGAATTTTTGTCAAGTTTTGTGCTCATGAAATTAAGTAGGTAACTACAAAATTTGATAAATTACCAAGCATTGAACAACAACTAACTTATTCGGAAAATGTATATTTACGAGTACTTCTGTATTCTCTTTTCTTTCAAGTTATGGAAAGTTGTTGATTGGGGATACAACGAGGCGAGAAATGTTGTTGCGTTGGCAAGCTAGACACGCCCGAGACCAGCGACGACAATCCTTCTTCAAACCAGGCCAGACATATCCCTGTGAGACAAGTTTAATGGATGCGTTCGCACCAGGGTGACTTACACTGTGAAGAGATGAGAAGATCCGCTGACGGAAACAATTTGGCACATAAGGGCGAGCTAGCTTCCCATTGACATCACAGTAAATCGGCAGATCGTATTCCGGGACGCTTACAGGTTGAAGATGAAGTGCGACTTGTGATGGATTTCGGAGGCGGTGCTGGAGTTCTTCGTCAGTGGCTTGGGCTTAAGCGAGATCAGTAGCGGACACAACAGTAGCGATTGCCTCAACACGTGACAAGGCGTCAGCGACAACATTGTCCTTCCCAGATATACGAGTATGTCGGATGTCGATCGAAAATTGGCTGATGAAATCGAGACGACGAAATTGCCACGGCGTTGCCTTACCAAACGGCGTAATGATCGCTGTTTTACAAATGTCGTCCGGCGCCACAGGAATCTGGTTGAAAGCACGTACCAGATCGATCGTAGAAAACACATGCTTCCCAGCGAGATTTGATGTAAAGTCCTCGAGGACTCGAACTGGATATCGGTCTGGCACTGTTCGGGCGTTGAGCTGCCGATAGTCACCACAGGGTCGCCAATCTCCATTCTTTTTCGGCGCTAAGTGAAGTGGTGATGACCAAGGGCTTGTTGAGCGACGGGCAATACCAAGTTTTACCATCTTTTCGAATTCCTGCTTGGCAATGGCAAGTCGGTCTGGAGCAATGCGGCGTGCTTTAGTCGACAGCGGGGAGCCAGGTGTAGTTGTGATGTGGTGCTGGGTTGCATGCTTAACTGATTTGCAAATCCCATCGGGGTTGGTGATGTTGGGGAAGTCGGCTAATATGTGCAACCATGACGAAGTGTTGGGTAGCACTTTGATCGATAAAACATCTGCAATGGCATATGTGACGCAGGCCACTGAAAATCCGGTCGATGAATCCAGGAGGCGATTGTTCTTCAAGTCTGGAAGTAAACCAAAATGGAGGAGAAAGTCATCTCCTATGATAGGTCTTTCGATGTTCGCCACTACGAAGCGCCAAGTAAAAGTTCAAAGTGAGCAGAATGCAGCCAAAAGTCTTGATTTGATCCGTTTGCTCCATAAAGACAATAGCTGGTTTCTGCTTGACGACCTGTTGTGAGCTTTTCCGGGTAGACGCAGAGATCAGCGCCAGTGTCCACGACAATTCAATTTTCAATTCAATGGATTTTATTTGCACAAAAGAAGTTTTTCATTTACATGTATTACCTGCAAAGCAGAGTGATTATTTGCAGGTGGCTGGACATAAATTGAGTAAATTAACTTTTGAAATGATTTAAATTGAAAAAAGTTTTGTCTACAATTAAGTTACATTCAATATAGTGTTGTTAAAGTCTTCTTTAACGGTCTACTTCACACAATAAAGTTCAATTAAATGCTTTTTTAACTCTTTTTTTAAAATTCGGAATCACTTTTAGAAATTGTGGTAGCGAATTAACTAAATTAAGGACGGTGCCTTCAGTTCTCTATCACCATGCGTGTTGTAAGCTTCTGGAACTTCTAGCATCCCTTGGGCTCGTCTTCGGGTGTTTTGTGGGTGGGTTATGGGTCGGAGAAACCGTTGGTCGTTCATATAGGTAAGCAATGTTGTGATGATGCCTTTACATCTAAAACTTTAAAAGTTGAATTAATAGGTCTAATTATTTTGACAAGACGATGTTGTAATTTAGATATCTTATCCAGATGGGATTTCGCTGCGTTTCCTCAGGCCATAATTCCGTATCTAATGCGTGACTCTGCCACCGAGTAGTACACTTGCTTTTGTACCTCCATATGAGAGTAACGCTTAAGATACACCATTGCAAATATCGTGCTCTTAAGTTGAAGACGCAGGATGTTGATGTGCTCACGCCACAGAAAATGCTCGTCGATGGTAACTCCAAGATATTTGATGGATTTGACTACTTCAATTGTGTTGCTGCTTCTTAGTAATGGACAGTGATAATTAGAATGAAAAATTTCTATAGTTTCCGTTGACTTAGAAGGGGTCCTAATGTGCATCACCTTGGTTTTGTCTGCGTTTATCACCAGACCGTTGTCGTGACACCATTCAGATACAGCGTCAAATTCGACGTTTTCCTCGGGTCATTATTGGCATTTATGAATTTTCGTTTGTAAAAATTGGCTTTTATTAATTGAATATTCTTGTTAACTGTGTTTCGGAATTTCTTGTATTCAGCCTCAAACGTCTTGCATCTGGGGCTGTTTTTCCACCTCCTATATAGCTCATCCCTTTGTTTGCACGTTGGTATTATTTCAGGCGTGATCCATGGCTTATGTTTACGTGTTCTTTTTGTTGTGGTCGTTTTGCATGCTTCAGCGTATATTTTATTTATTTCTCGTACAAAATTGTTGTAGAGTGCCTCGACGTCATTTTCTTGGATTAGGTGTTGACAGTCTGTTTGCTCTATAAGCTCATTAACTTTCTGCTGATTAATGTGTTTAACTTCCGTTTCCCGAGAGGTTTCTGTTCTATCCAAATCTTCTGTAGCATATAAGACGGCGTAATGATCAGATAGATCGGTTACGATAATTGCAGAGAATATGTTGAGCTTGGTAATGCTAACATATATATGATCAATTAACGTTGCCGTATTATTTGATATGTCAACACGTATCGGTTGTTTAATAACACTTATCAACCCTTTCGACGCCATCATCTCCATGTATTTAAGAACAAGTGAGTTATTCTCATCTATGATATTAATATTGACATCTCCTAGTACAATGTTTTCTTTTCTTTCTTTTGTAATTTCATCTAATTCGTCAATGAACCTTCCAACACCAGAGCTAGGTCGTCTGTATATTGCATGTACATGCTTTTGACCACCTTGATGATTGATTTCCAGGTGCATGCCCTCGTAGTTGATTAATTTCGCAGGTGTTATTGTGTAAATAATATTGCTTTTTATATATATTGCAACTCCTCCACCTTTCGTCAAATCACGGTTTATAAATTCAGTATTAAAGCCGGCAATGAGATAAAAGTCTTTTTTTTTCTTCGGTATATTAATTTCATTCAGTACTAATATATTGACGTAAGAAAGAACATTTTCAATTTCCGCTAAAAAGACATCCCATTTTTTTGTAATGGATCTTATATTAAAACTTACGCAACAAAAATTCATTTTTACCAAATATTTTTTTCGATGCCGCTAACACCATGTATTACCCTAAAGTCAAAGTCGACATCAGCTCCACTGCGTGTGTTTCCCATTTTATTTTCGTCTATTTCGAATCTCTCAATTATTATTACGTACAACAACAATGCTTAGTTTTTCATTTTGTTTACATCGATGCATCGTTGCATCTCGCCGTTTTCGTTTTTTTTTTTCGCAAGTACCTTACCGGTCGACTCACACACAAATCTCCAATTGCACTCTCTGGCTCTGTTTTTTGCTAGCCAGAGAAGGTGTTTATTGGTAGGGGTGAGCTGATTGTTGACATACATATATGATTGCTTCAGTTTCGGGTGTTGCACTTGAAGCAGAGCCATTAGAAGTATTTTCTCTAATTTCCTTAAGGGGAATATTACGGATGGCTCTTGCTTTTTAATTACATTTGTTTTGCATGCGTGACTTGCAAACGAAACTATTATTGTTGTTTTATTTGGATTTTTTATGTTCGTTCTGTAAACGTCAGTGATGTCTGAATTTAGTATATCGTGATCTATTGTTTTTCCTAGTGCTTGGACAATATCCATTAAGTTTCCATTTTGTGTCTGCGGAATGTTTTTTATTTCAATGTTGTTTTTTAGCAATTGCTGTTCGAGAGTATTGATTTTGGTTTCCATTGCATGTATTTATTTGCTGATCTTTTTTCTGGTTGCTCTCTTTGAGCTCTTTTATTTCGTTTGTAAGTTTTTGTAGTGTTACATTGCTTAATGTCATGTGTTGCTTTATGTCTTCGTATTTGTTCGCCATAAACTCACAACTTGTGTTTATATCTGTCATCTCTTTTCTCATCTTACGCATTTCATTTAATATTATTTCATTATTATTACTGTCTGGTGCTGATTTAGTGAATGGTGTTGGTATTGGAGTTTGTTGCGGGAGTGCTTCTGGAGAACTTACACTTCTCATTCACTTGGTCATAGGCTGGACGGATGCTAATTCAGCAGGGGTCCTGGGTGCGGAGAGCGCTGCAAGTTCTTTTCTACAGGTGGAACATCTCCATTCCTCCTTTCGGGCAATATTCATTTTCCGGTAAGATTTTTCGGAAATCGTGGTACATCCATAATGCATTTTCCTTTCACATCTGTGGCATGTTACAAAGTCTCCATCGGCGGGGAGGTCAGAGAAGCATTCATTGCACGTATCCATATTATAAAGGGTCCGCCATCTAACGTTTTTGTTTTCAACTAGTGCTTATTTCGTGAATGGTAACACTTAGCTCATGTCTAATTTGACAGGTAATTAGTTTTATCCTTCCGGTTAATAATGGAAAATAATTTCATTGAAATGGCTGCCTCGGCTATCCATGCAGTAGCCTACACGATCGGTCCAATTTTTAAGCGCATTATCGATTGTGTGCAGCTGTATTTCACCAATGGCTTCACGAATATTGTCATATTGGCTTCACGTCAATTGTCTCTGGCTTGTCGGCGTAACACTTATCTTTTACGGCACCCCACAAATAATAGTCCAACGGTGTCAAATCGCAGCTCCGAGGTGGCCAAACGACATCAGCTCTGCGGCTGATAATGCGATCTTCAAAAACAGGGCGCAAAACATCGAGTGTAGCTTCGGCTGTGTGGCACGTAGCGCCGTCCTGTTGAAACCAAATGTTGCCAATATCCTCCTCTTCAATTTTTGTGAAGAAAAATTCGTTCAACATGGCCCGATAACGATTGCTATTGACTGTAATGGCCACTCCTTGCTAATTTTCGAAAAAAAAAATTCCCCAATTATGCCTCTGGACCAAAATCCGCACCAAACAGTGACTCGTTTTGGGTGTATCGGCTTTTCAATGTATGCGTGCGGGTTTTCTGTGCCCCAAATGCGACAATTTTGCTTGTTTACATGCCCACCAAGATCAAAATGAGCTTCATCTGAAAAGATGATTTTTTTTGGCAAAATCGGCATCTTCTCTAAGTCGATCGCAGGCCCACATTGGATGGTCAGTTGGCTTCAACTCCTGAACCAATTGGACTTTGTATGGCCTCATACCAAGGTCTTTATGCAAAATTCGTCTCAATGATGTCTCCGAAATGTTCAATTGTTGAGAATGACGGTGATTTGATGTTGATGGCGCTTCACGCACACTTTCTGCCACAGCAGCAATATTCTCGGGTGTACGCACTGTTTTTGGCTTTTCACGCTTTGGTTTATCGATGAGGATGCCAGTTTCTTTCACTTTTTTCACAAGAGAACGAACATACGGAGCTGACGGTGCTTCTCTTCTTCCAAAATCCGTACGCAATTTTCGCACACATTCTGCAACATTACCATGATTTTCAAAGTAATGTCGCAATATTTCCCAGCGTTGTTCAAGCATATACACAACCATATTCGTTCAGCGGAAGGATAAAACTAATTATCTGTCAAATCAGACATGAGCTAAGTGTTACTATTCACGAAATAAGCACTAGTTGAAAAAAAAGTTAGATGGCGGACCCTTTATATATGGGAATAGTAGTGTGGGTGTATAGTTTAGCGAGAAATAAAATTTGTAAAAGGGAAGGAAATTACTGTTTGAGTTAAAAAGCAAAAATAAATTATACTT
The DNA here is from genome assembly GCA_949129095.1 of Volucella bombylans. Lineage (NCBI taxonomy): Eukaryota > Metazoa > Arthropoda > Insecta > Diptera > Syrphidae > Volucella > Volucella bombylans. Next base: position 120,288,844 of record OX422142.1, on the reverse strand, counting down.
TCACTGTTTTCACAAAGGGCTTATGAATTTATTTTATTGAGAAAAGGTTTAAAAAGTCACTGTCTCTGATACCTTATGGTTTATTTCGAATTTGTAGATAAATAAATACGGTTTTCGCAAGAAATGGAATCACAACTCAGGAGAAAATTAAAAACACAGCCGCACACGAAAGCGGACCTTGGTAACGCTATCTGATATGAAGAGGCGGCGTGTTTGAAGTGCGGAGTCGTATGAGGCCATTAGCGACTCCCTGTTCCGTTTCCTGCAAAGGTGCATGGGCTGCGACAATTATTGGTGAGCTCTCCCCATGTGGCGTGATACCAGCCAACGCTGTTAGGCGAAACCACTTGCGAACGGGATCTTAAACGGGGTTGTGGACGACTGTGCACACGTGGACGTTCATGCGTTGAATTTTTAAATTAACTTACCAACTCATTAATCATGGCTTCGAGTCTGGATAGCCGAATACACCAAAGGTGTAACAACATCTGCGTAATTGGTAGCGCCAACAGCCGCTATGTGGTGGGAAGATGAAATTTCCATTATATGGCCGGCGAGCGTTGCTAGCTTTTCTAACGGTGTACCCTGCTGCGTTGCTAAAATCGTTTGGACTGCCGGTGGCAACCTGCTCAACCACTTGGTTCGAAGAATATTGTCAGGAATGTTATCGACAAGACCTTTCAGTTGCCGCAAAAATTGAGATGGTTTCCGGTCACCCAAAATTTCCTTGTCGAGTGGCTGGTGGAGCCTTGTCTCCTGCGATGAGGTTAATCGCTCGATAAGCGTTGCCTTCAGACTCAAGTATGGTGTCACAGCGGTTGGATGAAGGATGATGTCTTGAACTTCAGTGGCGGCGGAGGCATCAAAATGGGAGGACGCAAAGAAAACTTTGTTGTTTCGTCGGTGATAGCAGCTAGATGAAATTGGCCTTCAAGTTGTACGAACCATAGAGCGGGTCGATCGGCAGCGAAAGCTGGTGGACGAGTCGTTGAAAATTGGATCCAACGAATCGACCGTTGCAAACGTGCCCGCGGTGGCCATATGAACGAAGTCGAGTTACATTCATAAATGTTTTGATTGTACTTCAAGCCGATATTAAAGTTTTTGAAATATCTCAAATGGTTTGTGTTTTATTGTTTTATTTAAAAAAAAAGTTGTCAAGCCCTTATTGGAAGACCAACCCCATAACATGTATTCCCCCTTAACACCTCGTGCTTCAAATACCAATCACTTTTATAGTGTGGTGCAACGTCATACCCACCCCCTCCAGCACTTCCAAATTCACGGTCCATCGATCTCATGATCTTAAAAATTATATTTCTTTCTACCCACATTTAATTTACATTGCATAACAAGATACAAGCAAAATAACAAGCACACGTACATATACCCAAGCAAACCGGTTATACTGGATAACGTCAACGTATGATGCCTTTGCAAATCGCAGTCCATTCAATTGTTTTTTTTTATTTGTTTCTTTCTTTCACGTATTGTTTCTGCATAGGAGTGTGATAGGAGATAAAGGAGTGGCAAGAGCAAACAGTGAAAAGAAATAAAATGATTTTCCTACTCTTTGTAAACACTTGCAGCTTTTTAAAAAGCTCTTTTTTTTAGCTCGATTTCATTTTCATAGGACACAACTTCCCATACGAATGAGACACGTGTATAGATTTATTATCTGTGGTGGTACTTACTGACCTTCAAATTGTATGACTATTTCATTGTCATGCCGATATATGTAAGTTAAGGCAAAACATGATGAGCAACGTAAGCAAATAAATTACATGCGCCGCAATGCATTTCATGATACAGTTGACAAACATCCGCCACGAGCAGCAAAGGTGATACTGTACACCGTTGCAAATCATGGGAACGTCTTTTTGCTGACACAGCGTCTGGGTCAGTCGCTGTGCGAACTGTAGTTAGACTTAAGTTTTGAATTGTAATTTAGTTCTTAAGAATACCTTGTGAAGATAAGTTGAAATAAAAAATTATTTTTTTATTTTAAATAAACAAGAAAGAGTTTAATTGGCGCCCAACGTGGGGCCCGGTTATTGAAAGTGTGAACGCAAATAAGTCGACCTCAAGTAGCTCGCATCGCGTACGGGCAGTGAAAACAATAAGTGACCTCAAGAAGCTCCAAGTTATCACCAAGGACCTCAAGTAGCTCCAGCCCGTTGTGTAAGGACCTCAAGCAGCTCCAGCAACAACGCACTCAACTGGGCCCGAACACACCAGACTTAGTCATTAGACAAAGCCGACAGCGAGGGAGTGTGGAGGAAGGCACCGTAGTAGCCTAAAGCAAAAAGGATCCAGCCACCTTTACCAGCGCTGGATATGCATTGCATTATACTGTAAGTTAGAATTAAGTACTTCTATTAACAAATCAATAACCGAAAAATCAATTATCAATTATACTGTAAGATAGAATTAAGCACATCTTTAAGCGAATCAATAATCAAAAGTGAAAAGTAATTACAAAGATTAAATATATTTAAAGAAAAAATTAGATTTTAGAGTGAAAATTCAAGTACATAGTGACGATATTAATCTTAAGGAAATTTAAATAAATCATTAAAAATTTGATAAGGAAATAACAGTTCTTGAAATTTAAAAGGAAAAAAATAGATTTAGAGTGAAAATTTAAATACATAGTGACACCCTGATAAGTGAGTTAATTAATTAATCCTAGTTTACCTATTAAAGAGTAATCTCTATTTCAAATCGATTTCAAAAATGACCGATCCAATCATTCGTCCTTCTGTTCTAAACCCTGAAAACCCATCCACTTCGCGTTCACAAGCTTTTAATCAGCCAGTGAATGCTACCCCAGAGCTAAGAGCCCTGATAGAGGGAATTGTGCGTCAAGTCTGTATAACGGAATGCAGACAAGTAGTTCAGGGAATAATAAACCCTGATACACAAATTCAACGAGGTGTCGATATAACGATTGACGAAAGACATCTAGCCAATTTGAACGACCTAGATAAGGTCCCTGATGTTGTGAGAAGCCTTCGGGAGTTCTCCGGAACTCCAGGTGAGTTTAGCTCCTGGCGCAAGAGCGTCGACCGAGTTCTAAACATCTATGACCGCTTCAAAAGGACACCAAAATATTTTGGCATCCTGAACATCATCCGTAATAAGATTATAGGAAATGCTGACGCAGTCCTTGAATCATATAACACACCATTAAATTGGGAGTGTATTACGAAATGCCTCACACTGCACTACGCGGACAGGCGTGATCTAGGTACTTTAGAGTACCAGATGACGATGCTAGTACAGGGTAACAACCCAATAGAGACCTACTATCAGGCGGTGTATAACCACCTATCTCTTATTCAAAACAAACTATCCAGCATGGAACTTCCACCTGATGCGCTACATCATCTAACCCAGTCATACAGATCAAAAGCCTTAGACACCTTTATTAGGGGGCTAAGAGGTGATCTTCCAAGACTACTAGCAATAAGAGAACCTGCTGACCTACCAACAGCTCTAAATTTATGTCATAAATTAGAAAATCAGCAATACAGATCAAACCACGCCAATCAAAACATTGGAACCACGCGAAAACCGCAACCAGCTCCACCTGTTCCTCCACGGAAAAATCCAAATGGTCAAATTTTCTACCCTCAGTTGGCATATCTGCCACAGCAACAAGCACATTTTCCCCCACGTCCTTTGCAGCATCCCAATCAATATCAATACCCGAACACTCAATACCAATCATTTCCATTCAATTATCAACAATTTCCATCAAATAATCAACCAAATCCAAGAGCAAACTTCCAGCCTAATTCACATCATCAACAACTGAACAATCCTTCTCACTCCAAACCTACCCCTAGACCTGAACCTATGGAAACAAGCACCATAAAGACAAATAATGTTAATTACATGAATAGGCCAATGGATAAAAACCGGCCACCAGCTGCTAAGCGCCCTATGCCTGTATCCCAACAACATGTCCTACCTAACAAACTCCAACGTAATTTTCATGTAGAAACTTCTCCGGCAGATCACGATAGTAATGTCGAAATTGCACACAATAATGGGATTGAAAACTATAACATAGCAATGAATAATTGCGAGGTGAATGACCAATCCCTGAATGATTATCTGAACGATCATGGGATAAGCGAAGAATATGCACAAAATACAGCAGACTTTGTGGATGTTCATTTTTTAGATTGACCAACTCGTCTCTGCCCTATTTCGAGTGCAGAACGAGGGAAAGGAAAACTCTAAAGTTTCTTGTAGACACCGGGTCTAACAAGAACTATATTCAACATCATATTGCTGAAACCCTTATACCTAATCAAAAAAATTTCTATGCTAATTCTATCGGTGGAAATATCGAAATAACCCATCATACCCTACTTAACCTTTTCGGTCTGAACAAAAAAATAAAATTTTTCGCCCTACCTTCTTTAAAGTCGTTTGACGCAATCCTAGGAAACGATACCCTCAAAGAGTTATCTGCCATTATTTTCTCCAATAGGAACTATATGATAATTAACAATAACATTAAAGTGAAATTAAAGCAACAACTGTCCGAAACTATCCACAACATATGTCTTAGAACGGAACATATGACACAGGAAGAAAAAGATGCACTCTATTCTTTAACGACGAAATACTCTAACCTATTCAGCGAACCAAACGAAAAATTAACTTTCACGACGAAAGTCAAAGGAAGAATCCGTACCTCCACTGCGGATCCTATTTACTCCAAGTCCTACCCGTATCCTATGTCTCTGAAACCAGAAATCGAAAAACAAATAAATCAATTACTAAACGATGGAATAATAAGACCTTCACGGTCACCCTATAACTCACCGGTATGGATAGTACCAAAGAAGGCGGACGCCTCTGGTGAAAAAAAATACCGCATGGTAATTGATTATAGAAAGCTTAACTCCGTTACGATTAGCGATCGCTACCCCATTCCTGAAACGAATGAAGTTTTATCCCAGTTAGGCAAAAGTAAATGGTTTTCCGTTCTTGATCTCAAAAGCGGATTTCACCAAATCCCTCTGAACGAGGACGACATCGAAAAAACTTCATTTTCCGTCAACAACGGAAAATACGAATTCGTCAGACTCGCATTCGGGCTGAAAAACGCGCCCTCCATATTTCAGAGAACCTTAGACGATATACTTAGGGAACACATAAGCAAAATCTGCTACGTCTATATCGATGATATAGTAGTGTTCAGCGAAGATGTCAAGACTCACTCCAAAAACTTGGAACAAATATTTAAAACCCTTCAAGAAGCGAACTTTAAGGTCCAACTAGATAAGTGTGACTTTCTTAAATCGGAGGTACGTAGAATTTCTGGGCTTTATCATCTCGTCCGAGGGCATAAAAGCTAATCCCTCTAAATTAAAAGCAATTGCAGAATTCCCCTATCCCCAGACACTCAAGGATTTAAGATCTTTTCTTGGTCTGTCAGGATTTTACCGTAGGTTTATCAGGGACTATGCTAAATTGGCAAAACCCTTGACAGCCCTTTTAAGGGGGGAGGACGGACGTACGTCCAAAGCTGCTTCGAATAAAAAAAACAAAACGACAAACCAATTACGTTCATCTCCAGAACACTTACAAAATCTGAAGAAAACTATGCAGCTAACGAAAAGGAGATGTTAGCCATAGTGTGGGCTCTAAAATCGTTAAGGAATTATTTGTACGGTTCGGCCAAATTCAAAATCTTCACAGACCATCAACCCTTGACGTATGCGTTGAGCCATAAAAATGACAACAGCAAAATGAAACGTTGGAAGGCAATACTCGAAGAATATAACTACGAGTTAAGTTATAAGCCTGGAAGATCCAATGTTGTTGCTGACGCCCTGTCAAGACCACCTAGAAGTTCTCACATTAATTCCCTTACTGCTACTCAACATAGTGACCAAAGTTCTGGCCAAAATCTTATTCAAATTTCAGACGTACCGTTAAATGTTTTTAAAAATCAAATAATTCTCAATTTTGGCGAAACATCATCTCACGAGTTTAAATTAGTCTTCCCTACCTATCACCGACATATTATAACAGAACCTGAATACACGGAAGAGAAACTAGTAGGCATTCTTAAAAAATACTTAAACCCATCAGTTGTTAATGGAGTAAAAACCGAAGAAAGAGTTTTAGGCATAATTCAAATGATTTATCCAAGTAATTTCAGCAAAATAAAAACACGATTCGCAAGGAAAATGGTGACAGACTTAACCGACGAAGACCATCAGCAAGCCGAAATAATTAAAGAACACAATCGTGCGCATAGGAACAGTAAAGAAAACAAGATCCAACTTCTACAAAATTTCTATTTCCCACATATGAGTGCAAAAATAGCGAAAGTTACAAAAGCTTGCAATATTTGTAAGCAGCACAAATATGATAGACATCCCAATAATCCCGAAATCCAACCAACACCTATCCCCGAATATCCTGGGCAGATTGTCCACATAGACATGTACTTCACGAATAAAAAAATTATTTTGACGACAATAGATAAGTTCTCGAAATATGCTCTTGCTAGGATTGTAAAATCTAGAGCTGCCGTTGATGTACAAGGCACTCTTAGAGAACTTATACTATCTTTTGGCGTTCCACAGATCGTTGTAATAGACAACGAGAAATCTTTTAATTCTGGTTCCATAATATTCATGTTGGAAAATACTTTCAATATAAAGGTTTTTAAAGTACCCCCATACACAAGCTCTGCAAACGGACAAATAGAGAGACTGCATTCAACCCTCTCCGAACTAATTCGTTGCGTTAAAGCAGAGAATCCCCACCTAACTTTCTCAGAACTATTAGACAAATCAATTTATGAATACAACAAATCTATTCACTCCACCACTTGCCAAAAGCCTATAGACCTATTTTTTGGAAGACAGCTTCTAAACAACCCAGCAGAACTAGATAGAGTAAGGCAGGAAAATAAACGAAAAATTAAAGATAAACAGGAAACTGATCTAAGGTATCACAACAAAACTAAGGACCCCTTAAAAACTTATAACGTAGGAGAAACAGTTTATGTCAAAATTAATAATAGAATAGGGAACAAGCTTACACCAAGATATAAAGCAGAAATAGTAGCCGCCAATAACAACTCAACGATTAAGATCCAGTCCGGAAGAACGATTCACAAAAGTTTAATTAAAACCTAATTCCCTCCTTTTTTCCCACAACAGCCTACTCTTTGCCTCTCTGTGCACCGCAAGTCTACAGATACTCGACTATTCAACTTCAAAGTTAATAAAAATACACGCAGGATATGCAGCAATCCAAAATGGGCACTTCAAAATCATTCATGTCACCGACATCGACCCTTATGAAGAGCTTATCAATAACATCGAAGATTCATTAATCAAGCACGTCAAACCCAGCAACCCTCTTTATCCCATCCTTCACTTTGAAATCAACAAAATAAGAAATCATTTGAATAGATTAAAAATCAATAAAGTCAAACGATCCTTAGATTTCATAGGTAGCGCATGGAAATGGATCGCGGGAAACCCTGATCACCACGACTATGAAATTATAACGGATAAGATGAACAACGTACTACAAAATAATAACAATCAGGTTGTCATTAATAGAGTTACTTTAGAAAAATTAAACGAAATGTCAAATCTAACAAACCATATATTGAAAATAGTTAAAGAAAACGAAAGTAATGATAATAATGTAATTTTGGAAATTAAGTATAAATTAGAAATAATTAAGGATGAGATAGCTAATATTGTTTACTCCATTCATTGGACTAAGGCAAATATCATTAATTCATACATACTGTCAAACGCAGAAATAAATATTACAGAACATATTATGAAAATAGAAAAAATACCCTATGTAAACATTGACCAAGCATTAGAATTTAGTGAAGTTAAAATAGCTAGTAACGGTAATAGTATAGTTTATATTGTAAGTTTCCCCACTACAACAGCAGAAACATGTGACCTATCAATTATAAAACCAGTTAGAATCAATAAAATAATAAATAAAATAGACTATCAATCAATAATAGAATGTAAGAACGAATTATATGCTATAAGCAAGAAATGTAAAACTTATAATACTTTAACCATTTGTAAAACTGATAATCTTGTAAATTTAAGAGACAGTTCATGCATCCCAAATCTTATACGCAGTCAAAAAGCAAATTGCACTACTATTAACAACGATCACGTCCCAGAAGTGGAAGAAATTGCTACCGGCTTATTGCTTTTAAATCAATTCAACGGTCCAGTCACTATTAACAACGAAACAATGATACTCAATGGAACCTTCATAGTGAAACACGATAATCAAACCATTGAAGTAAAAGAAAAGGTTTTTAGATCAAACGAAGTCACTGAACTCCAGCCTTTACCCGCTATACTTCAACCATTACACGCCCACAGTCGAATAGAAGAGGTTTTATCGTTGGAGATGATTAAAGGTCTGCATGTCAACAGGACAAGGGAAATTAGCCTGCTAAAAACTAAAAATGAAGCAAGCCTAACTCTTAATGCCATTATGCTACTAATACTTCTTGCCATAGTCATATTTGCATTCCGACGACAACGAGGATGTAAATGGAACAAGGAAAAGCAACCTACCAATGAAGTAAATCAGCAGCCAAGTACAACCATCGGTCTCAAGGATATTCCGCAACTTCTAATATCCTCAGGGTCTAACGAGGACGTTAGAATTTAAGGGCGGAGGAGTTAAGGCAAAACATGATGAGCAACGTAAGCAAATAAATTACATGCGCCGCAATGCATTTCATGATACAGTTGACAAACATCCGCCACGAGCAGCAAAGGTGATACTGGACACCGTTGCAAATCATGGGAACGTCTTTTTGCTGACACAGCGTCTGGGTCAGTCGCTGCGCGAACTGTCGTTAGACTTAAGTTTTGAATTGTAATTTAGTTCTTAAGAATACCTTGTGAAGATAAGTTGAAATAAAAAATTATTTTTTTATTTTAAATAAACAAGAAAGAATTTAATTTGTATATACTCGTATATGAATTACACGCAGCCTTATTTTCCTTATTTTCCCAATTTTTTTCTAAAACGCACTTTACTTCGTATTGCAAGATTATTTCAAGCTAAGTAAAGCTTTCTTCACTAACTCAAACCATTTACAGATAGATTATGAAATATAGTAGTTTGCTGACTATTGCAAATAAATATCGTTACATTTATTAATTCCAAGAATAGCAATCTTATAGAATCTACATTTTTTGCACACCACTGTATTTCTGAGAAAATGAATTGATTATAGTATAATTATTTATCAATTAACCGTTAGATAATTGAAACTTTTATAAACTATCTAGTAATCAAGTAGTAATCAAGTAATCACAATCTTAAGGCGACCATGCAGGTAAGTATATATCTGCAATAAAATGGAGATTTCTAGTGATTGAATTGCAGCTCACACGTGCCGATTATCAGTTTAAAACTGTCCGGAAGAAGACACACCCCGGTAGTTTCCTTTCATTCACTTTAAATTAAAAGAAAACGTAATTATTTCGTAAGATTACAATTCGCATTTTATTATTGTATGTACTAACACTGTTCAACAAAACTCTGCAGTACAGGCCTTATGGGATAGCTTTTTTTCCACCAAGGGGGCCTATAGTCAGATTTCGGTTCAAAATACTACAACTTGCCACTGGTTTACATTGAAATTGTTGTTGTAACTCGGAGTTACTAACTCCTCTAACAATTCGATACAAGCCCAATGAGACTAGTCTCCCCCGAAATCCGAGACAGAATGATCAATTGCATCATGTCTGTGTGTCAGCCATTTATATCCTCTGGATTTTCTACCAGGAACAGATTTACCAGTATTAGTTTTAACGAGCGATATTGTTTTTTCGCTTGTATTTTCATAAGCTCTTTTGGGTTTTGCTGCTTTTAAAAGCTGTTGTGAGCTTTAACTAATCGAAAAATTAGTTAGGTGTTGCCATATGTGAATGTACCATCGGTTAAATTTGTTTATATGGATGTGAAAATGCGTGGTATGGAAATCATAATATGCATACTATGAACCTATTAATAAACAAACACGAATCTTATGATTAATTATGTGATTATTCTACTGAACCGGTTTTCATAAGGTATATAACGTTAAGAAACCTTTTTTATGTAGATGTGTGCTATGTTTAATATATAGTTTTAGAACAGGTAAATATGATTGGCTTAAGATACATTTAAGATACGCTCTGAGAATATGTAACAGATACGAGTATTAGATAGGTATGATCTACTCGTACAATCCAATCAGCATCGATCTCAACTATGGCGCTTACCCGATTATTATTTTGCATGAATCAAGCGACGATAAAACTAAGTTCAGCTAACACCTCGTTGATCCTTAAAATTTTTATAAACAACGAAACCATAATCATTGTTTACCGGAAGGTGTATGATGACAAAATTTTTTTCAAGGGATACGTTGCTTTTCCTAAGTTGTTCTTCTCGTTTTTAGAGTATTGCAGTGCCTAAAAGGCAGTGACGTAAAAAAAAATATTCGGTGTACGAGTATGTCTTAGCAATCGAACCCAGGTTCTCTTGAAGGATAGTCAACGAATTTAAACAGGACACTGCTACTTTGACTGGTTTTCGAACAAGGATATATTAATCCAATCAAAGTCTTGGTCTTGTCTTTATTTTTCGTCGGATCTTCATTAAGATGTCATTTGACGAGTTGACAGTTGCTAATAAGTTTCGATAGTGACATTTAGTTCTTTGTCAATCTAAGACCAACATCTTTGGCCCTTACAGCAACTGCTGTAATATTTCAATTTATTTGACCACGAGTAAAAATATCTAACCGTTTGCGTAGCTTCTTGGCTTTATAGACAGACGCACAATCTGCTCCAGTTCAGCACCAAGTTGGATAAACCTCAAGTTAAGACATTTCCAAACCGTACAGAAACCGCTGAAAGATTTTTATATTTCGGACACAAATATATCTCTGATTCGCGAATTATATAGAGAAGAGATGGACCTTGCAAAATTCGCTTTGATAAAATCTAATACTGAGAAAAGAGTACTAGTGTCACGGGATCGTAAGCAATGGACTGAGATTGTTAGCTTAGTTCAACTGTCATCAGCTCTTTAAAGAGAGACATCTCAAAAATAATAAAATTTTTAGGTACAAATAGAAAGATTGTATAAACTCCTATATTTAAGTTTTATTTTTAAACTATTGTGGTTATAGAAAATACATGTAAACGTTGCTATTTCACTTATGTACAATATTATATAATTCCGCCAATAGGGATAACTTTCAATTATGCTGTCATTCTTGACAGTTCTTTGCCATTTATGTTAAGTATTGTTTGACAAATTATCATGAAAAGTCATACATTACCACTATAGAAGAAATATTTGTGAAGCTATCAAAGTCCACTACAAAATCGAGGTCAGCGAAGCAGTCAAGCTCATCCTGAGGAAACCTTATTATGGAACCCAGATTGCGACAGTAAGATTGTAGGCAAAACGTAAAGTTGGAGTACTGCAAAATCAACATCGGTCAGCTCCGTTTTCAAGTAACTGTAAAATACCATTGCATGGCACGACATGAAGCATGTTGCTTCGGCAGCACCAACAATTTTGGTGACTTGTTGAAGGAGAGGAATTCCTCCAATTCAGGGTAGTTTCACATGAAGCAAAGTCGTTCAGCACATTTTTTTAGCCGTTCCCGGCTTACATAGCTTTTTAATTTATAAAAATTAAAAAAAAAATAAAAGAAAAAATTATAAACGAACAAAGAGGTGGGTAACTTGCTCTAAAAAAGGGGTAATCCATGCAAAACAAATAAAAAAAATGTATTATATTTATTTACAACTAGATATGTAGTTTAAGTAGGTTGAGATTTATTTTTAGATAGGTTACGGATTTAGTTTTAAATTTTATGTCTTAACAAAAAAGTCCATTCACTAAGTTTCTTTACTTAAAATTTGTTTTTTAGTCTTAGTTTTAATAAATGTAAGATTAAAAGCACTGTAAGAAACGTCGAAAAACATAGATTAACTATTATGTATACTTTAGTGTGCTCGCATGGGGCCAGAAAGTTGGAATCAGATTATTTTTTATTTAAGCTAATTTTTAGAATTTTTTTTTATATAACTTTAAGTGTCAATTAATGAATTAAATAAAAATGCATTTAAAATTAAAAAGAATATCGTTGCATATGCAGTACTCCGCTACACTACAATATTCCCACCCCATAAGCCACCAACAACCTTTGCATCTTGAAATAGCAACAAGTACATCATAATTCATACTCATAATCGAAACACATACCTAGTTTATATGACAGATTAATGTGCATTGACGCAATGCGCATTGGTTCAATACGATCATATAAACACAATTTCAAACCGCATTGAAATATTCAACACGCATTCGTTCATTCCTTTTTATAAAACGCATTAAAAATTTGTAACCGCTATGAAATATTATACAAACACTTTCAAATCGCATTGAAACATTTTACTCTCGCGCTGCAAACAAAATATTTGGAAAGACAAAGAAATAAGAACAATGTATCAGTATCAGTGTCAAGTGTCAGTTGAATCAGCTGTTTTTTAAACTCTCTCAATTTTCTCTCGCTCATTTTGGATTTGGTTTTGGATAATTTCATATAAACACTACCATTTCTACGGGTATTGAACCAATGCGAATTGACTAAATACAGATTTAGCTGTCATATAAACTGGGTAACAAAGTCCAGAATAAGTGATTTCCTTACCAATGCCATAACTCAGTGGAGAATTTACGCTGCCACAAGCGAAATACTTCTAAATACTCCAATGCATTCACCCCGAAGCGTGGTATAAGTTAACGACGCGTAAGCTAAAACCACAGATAATAAATCTATACAGATGTCTCATCCATATGGGAAGTTTTGTCCTATGAAAATGAAATCGAACTAAAAAAAAAGCTTTTTTAAAAAGCTGCAAAGAGCAGAAAAATCATTTTATTTCTTTTCGCTTTTTGCTCTTGCCTCTTGTCACTCACACATGCAAAGTCTTTTATCGTGCAAAAACAATACGTGAACGAAAGAAATAAATAAAAAAAACATGCGTTGACGTTGCCCAGCATAACCAGTTTACTTGGGTTTATGTAAGTTTGCTTGTTATTTTGTTTGTAACTTGTTATGCAATGTAATTTAAATGGGGGTAGGAATATAATTTTGAAGATCATGAGATCGCCCGTCCGGGATATTGACGTGCTAGAGCGGGTGTGTATGACGTTGCACCACACTATAAAAGTGGTTGATATTTGAAGCACGAGGTGTTAAGGGCTAATACATGTTATGGGGTTGAAGATATTTTAGAAGAATTTTTGTCAAATTTTGTGCTCAGGACATTAAGTACTTACAAAATTTGATAAATTTCCAAGCATTGAGCAACATCGAACTTATTCGGAAAATGTATATTTACGAATACATATTTGCTCCCTTTTCTTTCAAGTTATGTAAAAGGAGTTTTTAAAACTGTACGCAAAATATTTGTATGTAAAGATCGAAAATCTTCAATTTCGAGACTCGGGGACAACGCAGTAATGTACGGCTGAATTTATGGTAGTTCGAACAAGTGGAATAGGATCTCAACCAATTTGGAGTGCAGCACCGCAGGAAACAGCTGGCGAAAGATCGCGCCAGGTGGAAAGGCTTGTTGGTTGAGGTCCTGGTCCATCCCGGACTGTAACGCCACCAAAGTAAGTAAGGAAAATATTGGAAATATTTTTCCGACAGCCATGAATGAGCCATATTTTAACTAGTAAAATCAATACTATATAGAGTATGATTTTGTTCCTTGGAGTAGAGACTTTGGATCCAATTTTTTAAACCAGACTGAAGTAGCACCGGTTGCCTAGGCTTATTCTGGTGGTAATCTTCGACAAGGTGTCATTTGTTCAGTTTGCATTAACCCAGATGAAGAGAAACTCCTCTAAAGTAATGAGTGCTTACAGTGACAAATTGTACGATTTGGTAGACGACGGGGTTATCTTTGCTCGACAAAATTTACTTTACAATGGCGGCAGATTTTGGCCATCCTGAAGTGTCTATATCAATGACGTGTCCCAACAGTTCGGATCTGGCCCCGTGCGACTTTTTTTATTCCCCAAACTCAAAACGTACCTTAAGAGTAAGGGTTCGGCACGGTAGAAAATGTAAAAAAGCTACGACCAAGGCTTTGAAGGCGATGTTAGAAATTGCTTTCCAGCATTGCGACGAAGAGTGGCAGCACCGTTGGGATCGCTGTGTACGCTCTCAAGGGACCTACTTTGAAGGTGACAATTCATTTTATGCTTGATACATGTGTTTTAAAAAAATCATTCTCATTACCTTTGGTACCCAACACGTATATATTCCAATATATGTACATAGTATTATCTATATATATACATGTATAATAATTGATCACTGCTCTTGGCCTACTTAAGTAAAGGCGGCTTAAGTACAAAATTGGAAAACTAATTCTAAGAAATCACATGTTTTAACAAATTATAGTTAAATCACCCTTACTTAAGTAGTTTCCAGGGGACACGAGCGAGGACGTGGCAACACATCGACCCCCACCCTCCCAACCCTCCAATAATCGTTGCCAATTTATCGTTGCTTACGTTGCTTACTTATATTTTTAAGCGTTCATTACATTTTGCAATTTTCTTACTTTATTTCTGGGAATCGTGTTTTTATTTCTGTTTTTATCAAGGACCCATTTACAATTTTTCCAGAGCAATACAATTATTAGGAAATTTATTCAATTAATCTTGTGCTCGTAACATTCACTAGAGGTATCAAACCATTTCGGAAAATTCATATTTGTTGCCTTTATACATTCTTTGATTATGTTTTCTCTTAAATTAGATGCAAAAGGCAGTTTTTCAAAGTATGCGGAGAATATTTGTATATGAAGACGGCATACTTGAAAATATTTTTCGGACGGCCACAAGAGAACTGTATTTTCTTTCGAATTCTCATATTCTTTTAATGTTATCAGTACTTCTGTTAGATTGAAATCGTGTTTGTCTTTTAACATTTCTCCCGCACAATTTTCACAGATTGTATTCATCTTTTTTATTGTTTTGAAATAGCAGTATCCTGCAAAATATCTAATAGCAAGGTCGTTGACTTGCGGTACCTTAACTGATACTGTGTTTTCATCTAATGGGTTAATTATATTATTAGTATTCATGTTATTTTCAAAACAGTTTTCATTCTGAAGAACGTTCTCATTAAGCACTGTTTGCTCCTCTGTATCATTCTGCAAAACGGCGTTCCAATCCACCTGCAAGTATTCCGAATCTTCTTCCTCGCAATTTGAACATTTCGATTTAAATAGAAATTTAATCGATATAACTTTGGCTATCAATGAGCTAAATTTAGCAACACTGGGGTTACTTTTATTTATGTTCCGCGCTCTTATTTTGCCAAATAAGTTTTCTAATGGATCTTGATTAAATTTATTTACATAAACGTAATATAAATCATCATGATTCATGAATAACGTTTCCCTAATTCTTAAAACGCTCCCTATAGTTAGAGCTAAACCTTTGAAACAGAATGATCTATTTGTTCCATTAATGGGTTTAATATTTATTATATAATCCTTCATTTCTATTATACACTGGATATTTTTATCATTCCGCACAAGAGCTGGTTTTCCATTTAAAAGATCGAAAAGGCGATTTTTTTAATGAATTCAGCTGTCGGTTTCGCAAATTGGGCTATATGTCCTGGGAATTTGTTCAGTTTTATTAAAGCTTCAATTCCACAGGATACAGATCTGCTTAGAACCTGTGCAGCCAGCTTCACGTTCATCTTTTGAAATTCAGTAGGGTCAATATGTGCCGCTGTCAGTCTTGGGCATATTTTGGTAGTATTATTTTTTTCTGTGTTATAAAGGTATTCAATTACCTTCCAACTAACAATTCCATCAAAAGTGGTCAAATTGTATTTTATTAAGTTGTTTCGAATACTTTTCAAAAGATGCGGGATATCATACATTCCATATATGGATTTGTTTTTGTAAATAAAGCTTAGGGTTGTTTCATTTATACTAAGCTTACTATATAAACTACGATTAGTGGGCCCTTGATCACAGCAAATAGCTCTTACATTTAATTTCAACTCTGCGCATATATCAAGGCACTTATATACCTCAACTTCAAGTTCTTTGGTGGGTATATTGCTCGGACGGACGACGTGATATAAAACTTGCTTAAAATTTCCACCTGTGCAATGAAGATGGATGCGGCAAGTGTATCTCAAGTTGATCCCGCAAAAAGTTGTATCCGGCAGCTGAACGAAAAAAGATGCACTGCGAAATCCATTTCTCCTCTTCGGTGTATTCATTTTTACCCTGTGATAAGATGAGCTTCGAAAATGTCATAGCATTCTGATGAATACCAAGCAATGAATCGATTTTCCCTTGAATGTTTTGCTTTTCACGCGCTTGTAGCTTTTTCTTGTCCTCTTTTAAACGACGAATTTTCTTTAATAAATTTGGTTTCGATTTTCGATTTTCTTTAATAGTTATTCTCAAGACATTGTTCAATTTCTTGAGCTTTTCAATTCTCCTAATGTAAAAAGATTGCCTTTTTACATGAGCCTCACAATTGGCGCAAGCAAATTCAATGTGATCATTGAATTTTGTCCTTAATAAATTTTTAGAAGCCAAATTTAGTTCCCCTATTGTAGGTTCACTCGAATTCAGTTTTAAATCTTTATAATTTTCATAAGTAATCTTAGCTTTGACTGGATCAAAGCAAACAGAACCGTCTTCAGAGTTCGGAACACTCTCGCTTCGTTTTAAAAAGAGAGAGGGATAAGCGTTTGTTTTTAAATATTTTTTTCCCAAAAAGGCAGTTTCAAAATGTTTGCTGCATATGTAAGGTTTTTTAAGGCATTTTATATGTTCACGAGACTCCTCCGTCAAAGCTAACCATTCATCATATTTAACAGTGCCTTTTTTAGGGAAACGAAATAATTTCATATCCGAAAACTCATTTTCGGTTGCACAACAATGTGCTATTGCGAGCTTTGTTCTCCTCCAGGACATTTTTATTTGTAGATTGTTGTTCAGATATATGTAGATGTGTTTACCTACTTTTCAGCTTTTAGAAATACGTAGATATGTAGGTAGTTTGTGATTAACCTAAAAATCTTATTAGTTATAATAGTAGAAAAGCAGCTCAAATTGTATTACCAAAATCAATACATATATACCTACATAATATGCATATATACATATATATAAATATATGTGATGTAATACCTGCACCTAAACGCTAGTTGTTTTATATAAAAATTTAGTAGATATATATATCAAGTAATACATATATGGATAAAATATATTGAAATAAAAATAGATACCTATTTTATAGATTAACCTGTGCACTTTAATTATCACTTCAATTCAGTTCAATTACTTATTATTTACATGCACTACAGATTAACAACACGAATGATATTTTGCTCGTCAAACTTCAATTACAAAATGTAAAGAAATATTCGACTTTTCCCGCCTTTGAATTGTTCTTTCTTACATACTCACCCATACGCTCAAACATGAAATTCATGAAAAATTACATAATTTCCTATTGCAGTCGAATGAAAACAAACAGCCAAGTCTTCATACCCCTTCCCGCAAATCCCTTGCAATTTTTTTCATATTCTTTTTGCCACTGCCGTCAACTTGTGGTGAGAGAAAAAAAAAATCTCTTAGTAAACAAAGCAAGAAAGAGCGAAAATAAAAAAGCTTTACATTATTCCGAAAGCTCGTGTTGGCTGGACGAGTGTCGGCTAGCCGACAAAAATTGAACCATTTTTTTCTACAGCGATGAGACATCTGTATAGATTTATTATCTGTGCTAAAACCTAAAAACTTACAAATAATATTCCCATGGGAACAATACCTAATCAGCACAAAAAGCATTCGTGGGAACAATGCACATGAGCATCGGTTTCCTGTCAACGCAGCGTCTGTGTCAGTGGAATCGCGAATCGACAACAGGTTGAGTGACACCTGATGCTGATGCAATAAGCTAAATGTAGTTTACTTTAGAATTAAGTTTGAAAATGTAAATCAGTTTTTAAGTTGACTTTGAAAGAATAAAGTTGCTTTTTTTTAAAGAAAAAAACTTAACAAAAGTTTAATTTATATAGGTTAAAGCAAAAATGCCGAATCTACAATAACAACACAGGGCAGTCATTAAGTGTCGTTGCACTTCGCCAGCAACCAGTTGTACACAAAATGGATCAAATTACCGACCGATCGTACGAACGATCATGGGCGCCGACAGGAAAGTGTAACTAACTGGGACACTTAGGACAATTAAACCGAAAATCTAAATCAATAAATGAAAAATGCATCGTGGGAATTATTTTGTGCTGAAGCTATTACGTAAGTATGCAAGCACAATTATGGATAAAATTAGTATAAAAGACATTAGTTGGGAAGGACAAAGCAGAGATAGAGAAATACTCCAAACAGTATAGGTCGCAGCCCTTGATAACACAGCGGGATTTAACTATAAGAAAATAAATAAAAGTTATTATAACATTTTAAACAAAAGTCTTTTTCTTTCTCTACGCTCGTATATTCTTCTCAGCATTCAAACGCGGAAAGCACCGTATACAGGGTGTAATCCAACACATATACACAAGGTCACTGTATGGTGCGCAATTTGATCAATGCTCATCGCTATAGCCAAACGGTAATCGAATTTTTTTTGCCCTCAGATCGAAGATATGGATGTTTAAGACATGTGGTTTGAACAAGACGATGCTAAATCGATACGACCCCTTTTGGCTTTATTGCAAGAAAAATTTCCTGGACAAGTTATTTAGGGTTTTGTTGATGTGAACTATCCACCAGTTGGATTTCCTTTTGTGGGATTATGCAAAAATCGTGTTTATGCACATATTCCGCAATCTCTTGACGCTTTGAAAACGAATATTCGTCAAGTTATGGCCGAGTTATTGCCCGATATGTGTCGAAGACAGAGTTGTAACGGAGGCCTTCTTAGTGGAGTCGGAGGCGGATCCGGAGGAGAAGTGGTTCACCTGCGCGGATGCGGAGGTTATCGCAGGCGGAGGCGGAGTTGCAGTTTGAAGAGGAAAAAATATAAATTCATGATTTAATAAAGTAATAGAAAGCCAATAATGTTTATTCCAGATACGTATGTACGTACATACATAGTACAATATCTTATACAAACTACTAATAAACGAAATTAAGTAGAGGCAAATTATATTTAATAAACAATAGCTTTGCAGCTTTGTCCCCCTCTAGTCGATTTCTTAACGGTTCATACATATTGGCACTGAACCTGCCGGTGCCGATAAGTAAGTGCGAACTATGGGAGCAAAAACTTTATATTTAGTGTTATATCTCCACCACAATAATGGATTTTCGTCTAGTTGGAGTCGTTTTTCTTTATTATATTCAGTAATAAGCGATTTCCATATCATGAGGTTGTTGTTGGTAACCGTGCTGTCATTTTCCGTTTCCTCTTCGTCGTCACTGCTATTTTTCAACATGTCAGCCAGGTTGGAATGCACACTTTGTGTTGATGGTAATATCTGAAAACTTGTGCTTGGTTCAACATTCATTGGATCTGATTCTACTCTAGCTTTCTTGGCAACGGAAGCAGTAGAAGGCTCGTCATCACCAATTCGACTTGAAACATTCGCGTTATATAGGGTTAGCAAGCGTATTAGTTCGGACTGAACTTGTTCCTTAATTATTTCATTAAACAACTTTAATTTGTACCTTGGGTCCAAATATGTAGCAAGAGAATACAGTGTTATGCTTGGAAGGTCACAAAATCTGGAATTGATGTCTTCAATTAGTTTTTGAGTGATATTGTGGAAATTTTGATTGGTATCTGGTTTTTCCTTTTCGACTAGCAATGTATGTTTCAGTACATGTATCAATGGGATTACAGACGATATGCAATTTTCGTATCGCTCAGATTTCTCGTTATTTCTTCAAGGGGAGTGAGTATAGCAACTAATTTATTGAGATACAACCACTCTTCTGGAGAGATTTGTGGAATACTATGTTTGCTGGCATATAGGCAAATAGAATCTTTGATCTTCAACAGCCGTTCGATCATATGGAATGTGCTGTTCCATCTAAAATAAATAACATTAAATTTAACGAATAGACATTTATGATATAGACAGAGTTCGTTTCACTTTTTTTTTTTAAATTAAATAATATTTAATATGTCTTTTTGTGCACATATTATTGTTATTGAAATGAAATAAGAATAATAGCGTTTTAGTAAAATCACTAGAAAATAAATCGCTTTTATTCTTGTGTATTTTATTATATGAAAAACATAACGATGTATATTTCATTAAATCACCTGGTAACACAGTCCTGAACCACGCGAAGTGCAGGTTGATTAAGTTGCTCTGTTTGAATTTTAGTCAGCTCATCTTGAGCTATTTGTGAATGATTAAAATGTCCTGTAATCATCTTGCATTTAGCGACTAAGTCCTTTACTGCAGGGGTTCGAGCGCAGAGCGGACACACAGTTGTAGTTGATGAACTGTGCAACTTACGTCAGATATATAAGCCAAATGCATTGCTTTGACCATATTTGATCCACCATCTCTAATAAAACAGTGCAACTGCTCATTCTGAATGTTCCAGTCTTGCAGCATCATTTTGAAATTTTTACATATTATATCACCGGTATGTCGGCCATGAAGTTAGCAACATTTTAAAACAATTTGCATACGGGTAAAATCTTCAGTAATACCATGTGCGGTCAGGCTCAAAAGCGACACGTTAGCACTTGGCTCTGACCAAATATCCGTGGTGAAGGACAGTTTTCGAAAGTTTTTGAGCCTTTGTCCAATTTTAATTGCTATTTTAGTATATATTTCATCACATATGTGGTCAGTAAAAAACTGACGCCCTCTTAATTGGTAATTTGGCAAAGCCGTTTGCATAACCCGGCGAAAACCTATGCCTTCGACAAAATGGAATGGAAGATTTTGTAGAGCAATCATTTCTCCGATCACATCGTCCATTTTCTTTGCTCTGGGATGTGATGTATTGCACATTTGATTTTTTTTTTGAGGATTCTTCTATGGAGAGTTGTCTGTTTTAATTTGTCCTTTTATCGTTGTTCTTCTAGTATACATACAAAGTTCTTCAAATTTTTCTTTATGCATTTATTTCAAATACCCTTTCAGTGATGTTGTAGTTCGGCCTTTTCTTGCATAATTTATAATTTTACATTTTGCGAAATTTTCATCTATTTCTAAAAAAACTGCCATATCTCATTCGTTTTCGGCTTCATCACGCGACTTAAAAGAGAATAACTACGAGTATTAATTATGCGCTGAATCACCTAAAACAATCACAGCTCAAGGTAGAAACACACACTGTGTCGTGTCGTAGCGCGTCGTAAGCATATCGATTTCATGCACTTTATATTGGTCAGAGACACATTAATACAGTGTGTTGTGTCGCAACCCTTTGTGTCATGTCGTGGATCGATAGAAACCGATCGCTTCAAAGAGCTCGTGAAGGGTTCTGATGCGTCACGACACGATACATTAGTTTGCACAATGCACACCCGTAATCACGACACAAAGCTCCACGACACAACACTGCACCACAGTAGTGTATTTCTACCTTCAATTGCAACTACGCACGCAAGTTGATTCTTGACATATTTTCTATGTAAAAAAACCTCCGTTAAAACTCCGCAAAAATTTTACGGAGACGAAGTTCCGGAATAAAGGAAGCGGAGGCGGAGTTCCGTTACAACACTAGTCGAAAAGTCATCGAAAATTACCTTGGCAGAATCAAGTCCTGCAAGAACTCCCATCGAGTACATTTGAGCCATGTTATATTCCAATCATAATGGCTAGATCCAAACAATATATTGAAATAAAAATTTGATCGAAATCTAAATCATAAATGTGTTTTATTAAAATTTACTTTCGGAACCCCAAAATAGATGTCCCTGTATGATAACAATGGCCGTTTTTCCCCATAGATAGAAAGTTGCTAACATTCTTCCATTGCCAAAATCAAATAGCAGTGAATATCGGCCTATAGCAATCCTTCCTTTTTTAAGTAAAGTCTTCGAAGCAATAATAAGCAATCAATTTAAATCATACCCAAATTTTAGTGGGGAGTCGTCGTGCAAAACCTTTAGTTTAGTTTAGTTTAGTTTTATTTTGCAATCACATTAAGACATAAATTATCTTATAAACTAGTGAAGCTTTAATATGTTCAATAGAAATTCAGATTTAGATTCAAGCTAATAACAATAGATTAAGGTAATATTATTACATATATTAATATTAATAATATTAATGGTTATTTATATATACCATGCATTATTATAATCTTTACCTACATGTACTCGTATGTACGAGTATATCTCCAAATAAAATTGTGCAATTTTCTAAGCATAAGTATTCAAACAAAGGAAAAAAATAATCAAAGGGTTAGGTTAGGTGTTATTGTTCATGTAGAAGGACTTAAGATCATTCCTAAACCTGCTGGTGCCAGAAGACCTTCGGACAAGCCGTGTTAAGGAGTTCAACAGGCGAATAGACGTTAAGAAAAATTGTCGCTCAGATATTAGGCATGTGTAACGAGGGTGAATAATTTGCCCAGATCTTTCAGACGTGGCAAATCCTATCTTATTGAATAGGTAACAAGGCTGATTGGTTTGAATCACATTGGAAAGCAATATAAGGGATCGATAGCGTATTAGATGATCAAGTGACATGATAAAGAGCAATTTCGAGTAATGATATTTGATATTCTATCGATGCGATGAAAATTGAGAATGTAACGCACGATATTGTTGTAGGCGACATTAAGTATTCTTTTACTGTTAGCTTCACAGTAACAGAATATTTGGCATCCATAACAGGGAACTGGTACAAGGAGTGTTTTAGCTAGTAAGAGACGAGTTTTGAAGGGGGTGTGACATCCAGAGCTGGCGTAGATTCCATATACTAACTGTAGTATTGATATGGTTATTCCACTTAAGTTTTCTTTTAAAAAACAACTCCAAGATTTTTTTCGGTGTCAACATATTAAATTTTTGAGCCATTGAGCATAATGTCTGGGAAGAAGGACAGATCAAGCAGTTTTTTCTATAAATGACGATACATTTAGTTTTGAGTGGATTTAGAAAAAGTCAGTTTTTTTCTTACCAGCTTGATATGCACTCCAGATCAGTTTTGCGCAGTTTTTGTGCAGAGGGCAACTTCGATAGAGTTGAACTTCATCAGCATACATTTGAATAGATGAGGTCACAAAAGTGGGAATCTCACTTACGAACAGCGAGAATAGAATAGGTCACAGGATGGAGCCCTGTGGAACTCC
The DNA here is from genome assembly GCA_949129095.1 of Volucella bombylans. Taxonomy (NCBI): domain Eukaryota; kingdom Metazoa; phylum Arthropoda; class Insecta; order Diptera; family Syrphidae; genus Volucella; species Volucella bombylans. Next base: position 120,265,445 of record OX422142.1, on the reverse strand, counting down.
TCTAGTATTGTACATAAAACCGGACGATTTTTGGCCAACTGAGACAGCTTGCTTTCTTAATTTTAGGTAAGATGTTATGGTATTCGTATTTGTAGCTGAGCTCGAAAAACTAAACAATGTCAGCAGTTTGTTACAGATGTTAGTGTGGTTAACTGTGTCGAATGCTTTCGCGAAATCTAACAATACTAGAAAAGATACTTTGTCTTCATCCAACGCCTCCCTGATATCGTCTACAACTTTAAGTATGGCCGTTGTACAGCTATGGCTGTTCCTAAATCCAGATTGCATTGGAGGGAGCAAGTTCTTGGAATGGATATAGGAGTTTATTTGCCTTTGAAGTACCCTCTCAAATATCTTAGAGAAGTAAGGCAGTATGGATATCCGCCGATATTCCTTACTATTGCAACTCTTACGTATAGGAATTATTTTGGCACATTTCCATTGAGAAGGGTAAATGCCGGTTGTTATTATTAGATTGAAGACATGGACCAGAGAACGAAGAATAACTGGAAGGATTTTTTCACAAGTTTTGGGATGGATTTAATCAAAACCTACAGAATTTGATTTGACTGACAACAAACAAGCAACCATTTCAGTATCATCTACCATATACAGGAAAATTCAAAAGGACTGTCAGGCAAGTTAAAATTGAGCGGATTTATAGGAACAGCATTAATGCCAGGAAAGGAAGGGTTACAAAACTTGTATTCAGGGAATTTAGATCCAAGTCGGAATCAATATGTTTAATGTTTCCACGTATTCCAAATTTCTGGATATTTTTTCAGAGTTGGCGACCTGTTTTTTCAATTTTAATTTTACCGACAACCTGATTGCGCATAGAACGATATAGTTGCAGGTGTATATCTAACTTATAATGTTTCCAACTCGTGTAAAAACGATTGCGCTTATGGATCAGTAGTAGAATTTCGGGTGTAAACCAAAGATATTGGCCAAAACAGATACGTTTGGTTTTTAGAGGAACACATGATTGTTAAAAAGTGTACATATATATTCATTTAAGAACTCAACTTGGTCATCACAGTGAAATACATAAATCCCAGTCAATATGTCCAGAATCTATCTCCAGTTGGCGGTAATCAATATTGCTAAAATGTCTGAATTCGAAGTATATGTATATTCAAATGCAAATTCGAAGATCAGAAATAACAAATCATGCGTAGAAAAAGCAGTCAACTAGTCCTACAAGAGAGCATCATTGAGATTATTCACAAAGAAAACATCTAAAAGAGTACTCGAGTAACGTAGCTGCACTACTGCATTACTAAAAGTGTGCGACGATATATAATACATACGAGTACTCGTACATGGCGAACTAGATTTTGATATGTTGAGCTTCATTATCTTTTTATAAAGACAGCGTAAATCATTCTATACTGATAAATAAATAGACAAAATAAATAACTTCATATTTATCTGGCCGCTTACAATATGTGTCTAATGGCACTAAACCCAAGTGCCCTTGGGTGTCAATCAAGGTTTCATTTATACCATACACATGCCGACGATGAAAAAACTCAGATGCTAATCAACCTTAAAGGAATTCATGCTTAGCTAACAAAAAATGAACTTAGTCTCCAAATATTTCTTAACCGCACTCCTATAGAGTATTTGCATTTAAACAAAATAATATCAAAGGCTTATGCGCGCGTTGCGGTCTAAACCGCACGAAAAACTACCTTTCGAAAGCAGTTTTGCTAAAATTTGGTGAAATCTTTTATTCTGCCGATACTTTGCGGATGCGAAATATACGACGTGGACCATGTGCCGAAAAGAAAACCAACTGTGGCATCTGTCCTTTTTCCCCATCTTTTTTCCTAAACACTGTTCGTTCTGTTTTGCACCCCGCATTAGATTTTTCTTCTTCTTTTTTATATATATTTTTTATTTTTCGATATAAGTTTCTTTGTTTTGTTTTCTTTTTTCTTAAATGTACAAGAATTTTAGTCCTCTCGTGCATATCTCTAGCTACCGATTTCTGATTTCCTTTTTAAGCTCTTTGTTCCTTAAAATATAGCTTGTTACGAGTACCATTATTATTACCACCAAGATAAGTTTCTTTTCGGTTCACTTGTTTTTGAAATTGTTTCACTTACAACTTACTTTGCTTCGTGAAGCCACTCACTTCATGAGGCATCCGTGAATAAACAAAAATATTTTTTTTTTGTTTTCCTTTGACCCAACAGATCTTCGTTGTCCTGACCATTGATTCTTTTGGTGGAATTATGTACTTAGGAAATCTGCCCAAACTTGCCCCATGACTGAAACAATAAACAATAACAATCTTCTTATTCTCAAGTCCATTGGCTTTGAACGATAGCATTGAACGGGTCTAAATTTAGTGCTAAATCTGAGCTAACCAACTTGTGAACTCGAGGCACTCGTATTGCTTGTACTCAAATAAAGAATGCAATTTTTTTGTATGCAATCAAATATTTTTTTTCTTTGTCAATATCAGCTTTTATAAGATCAATATTTATAAGCCAGTATTTTGTTTGATCCAGGCACTAAAGTGGCAAACATTAGTGAAAGCCACTGGATATCCCGAGGTACAGCCAGCTGCAGCACCATAGGAAACAATACCAATTTGTTGTCCTGATTTTCGATCGACAAGTGGACCACCAGAATCGCCATTGCATGTAGACTTATAGTTGCTGCTGGTAGAAGCGCAAATGGTTCCAGCATACACAGGAGAAGGTCCATAGACATCAGAGCAAACTTTGTTTGGCGAAACAAGCAAATCGACATACATCAGAGCATTGGTTACACTTCCGGCTAAATTAAAAAAATCATTTAAGAATTTTTCCACAAATACACTTAAAGGTATTATGTACTTACTATCAGCGGTCTTGCCCCAACCGGAAACGACAGCCGAATCACCAACAAATGAGCAGCTACTCAAGCCCAATGCTAATGGAACTACATTAATATTTTTGCCCAAAGTAACTGGATCAATATTGATCAAGGCAATATCGTTAGTAATGGTATTTGGGTTATATTCACTGTGCCTAATGATTCTTAACGATTGTACAGCCGTGCCACCAGCTCTGTTTACGCTTCCCAAGTAAACGGTAGCACTTTTAGCTCTAAATATATTAGAATCAATTTTGTTTTATTTTTTTTGTAAATTAAATGGTATTTGAAAGAATATCTTACGATGCAACGCAATGGGCAGCTGTCAAAACCCAGTTTGGTGCTATAAGAGAACCACCGCACCAGGCACTTCCAAGGCTCATTTTGAGTGATAGACCAACTTGATAGGGGAATTGCCCAAGAACAGCCTTTTCACCATTGATGATGCGTCCCTCTGGGTGTAATACTGGTACCACTGGAGCAATATCGATCCAATTTGTTGACCTTAAATCAAAGGCACATGCCGAGGCAATGGCCAGGAATAAACAAAGGAAGACTTTCATGGTTCTACTTAGTCGTTTCAAGAAAACAAACTTAATTGACTTTCTGTAAGCGGTTGGCTTTTATACAAACCAGCGAAGTATCCATTGGTTTGATAAGTCGAATTTTTCTTGGCTTATTTCAATATCAAAGTTCATTATCGATTCGAACCAAATTCGCGCTATCAGCGATACGAGTACATACGAATTTGGAATTTTAATTCAGTCTATTCAGCAAATGATATGATTAGAATTTAAGTTCTTATGAGTATTTGAGCTACGTCTTAACGTATAATTTTTGCCGTTCACCGGATTAAGTCATCAACAATGTTGGCCCACAGTCAAAAGTTTATTGCAATAAGTAGACAACAAGGACGACGGCAAATCTGTCAGCACTCCGCCTAAGTTCAGAACGATACAGAAGGTAGAGGAACTGTGGGAGCCTTCCATTAAAAACTTCTGTTAGTCACCCGTTCCATGATAAAATACATTCTACTGCAACTACGTTAGAAAACCAGCAGACTGATCAAAGTGGAATGCTCAGAAAATCTGATGGCACTTCCACAGTGGCCAAAGTAGAGGCTCTCTGTTTCATCCTCGAAATTCACTTCCCAGGTGAACTGATCGGAACCAGCTCATAAACACTGAAGCTGAGTAATACACCTCGACATAGTGGATACGTCATCGGTTGTGGTAATGGATGAGGAGACTAAATAAACTGTATCAACCTTTAATGGTTTCATGTTGCCTAGCATTGATGACATAACATATATACAGTTGCTTAGGTAGCTCAACAATTCGGGGTGAACCTGGGCATCAACTAACAAGCCTCTCTGATTAATCCGGAATTTAACTGACTGCCTCCAGTTGCGAACTCCAAGCCGGTTGAGGTGTCCTCCTATTTGTGCTTGCTCGGAGGCAAATTCGAAGACTTTTCGGACCGAAGCATTGATGTCCCTTCGCTCTACATGTTCTAGCTATCTCAGGCTACCTAGTTATGACATTCGGAGTTTTCTGACTATATCGTATATCGTTTTCTGACAGCTCGTATAGTTTGTCGTTGAATCCTGCGTCTCCTGCAAAGCCCATCAACACAAAGACGATTTTTCTCTCGAAACGACTGAGAATAACTTCATCTGATTTCGATGGGTTCCATGCTTATATAGAGTCTCCTTCGCTTTTTGGGATAGGACCTTACTACTCAATGCCTTCTTAGCCCAAAGAAACAGGGATTGGCTAGAGTGATTCTTCTGGCAGAATCCAAATCAGAGCCAAAATAGACAAAGTCTTTTATTACCTCGAAATCATAGCTGTCGGCTATGACTTTCTGTGTGTCCCTTCTTGTTGACAGCATACTCGTATACTTGGTTTTGCTTCATTTACTGCTAAACGGATTTTGGCAGCTCTCATTTCAATACTAGCGAACGCACCGCTGACATTTTTCGATATAAGTTTCATAACACAGTTTTTTCTTTTGTTTTATTTTTTCTTAGATGTACAAGAATTTTAGTCCTCTCGTGCATATCTCTAGCTACCGATTTCTGATTTCCTTTTTAAGCAATCTGCCTCTGCTGAAGTGGATTCCATCGGATGATCAATTCTTTTTTACTGCTTCAAATGCTAATTCAACTAAGCAATGTATATTCATTGATCGTATAATAGACTCAAGCCTATGCCAAGTAAGTGGCATCGGTAGGCAACTAGACCTTATTTTCACTAGTGATCGCATTAACTCCACACTAACGTTTTGTCCCTTAACCCTATCCCTCCCCTCTTCTTCTCCCATTTTTCTATAACTCTCCACCATTATATCAGCAAATCTCATTTTGATTTTACCAACTGATGCTCTATACATTTTTTACAGTGAAATATTTAATTCTATTTCTCTTTACGTGCCCTTTTCTCGGCACAAAACATCATGTACTTCCCCTACCTGGTATAACAGAAGACTATGCTCCTTACGAAACAAAAGAAACAAATTATACGCGGTTTTCCTTCGAAAAAATTCCTGTTCTGGCTACGCTAACTATCTTGTAACTTACTTAATTTCTCCATTGGCCCCTGTCTCTATCAATCTTTTAACCCTTCTCTAATCAAAGTCCTGCAATATTTTTCAAAAAGCGTGCCTCCAATATTTCATCTATCCCTCACACAAGGTGGATTTCCCCGAGTTTGGAAGACCACTTTCATAATCGAGGTCCACAGAAAGGGATCAAAGAATGAAGTAACTAACTACCATCCTTATATCCCCCAGTCAGCACGGATTTCCGAAAGGTAGATCAACTACTACAAACACGGCCCCCTATCCATTTACGTCGCCGACACTAAGTTCTCCAATATTAAATATTTCACCGCAAGACTCTATTCTGCTTCAAGAAGACCTTGATAGGTTTTCCACTTGGTGCCTAAAAATGGAATGTCTCCGAATGTCAATCTATGGCTTTGTTAAATAAGCCCAATAAAATCTCACCCTCGAATTTACTTTCCGCATGGTCAAGCTATACCCTAGATTTAATATTATATGATAGAGAGCTAAACTTCCGTTCGCATATGGATGAGATAATCCTTAAAGCCAACTCATCACTTAGATTTATCAAACGATGGTCCGGCCCCTTCTCGAATATGCCAGCCAAGTGTTGATTGGGAGTAAACCCCCATAAAACCAATCTTGTCTTCGTTTCCAGGAAATACAAAATTCCAATCGTATGCCCTCCCTCAATCAACAGTGCCAGTTTAAATTTCTCTGTTACAGCGAAATGTCGGGGTCTTATTTTTGACAGGAAACTAAACTGGAAACATTCAAGAAAGAGTCAAGAAAGCTACAGTACGAACAGCTCTATTCTCTTGCAAAAAAGCCATTGGGAATAAATGGGGGGCTTTCAACCTCACATAACCCACTGGCCATCACATCTCGGTTATAAGACCGATACTCTAATAAGGGGTGGTTGTCTGGTAAATGGCATTAGACAATCCAGTCAACATCAGCAAACAGAGCAAAGTCAAAGACAGCATGTCTGTACATAAGCGGAGACTTACGTACTATTCCCTTCGCGGCACTGCATATTCTGTTTCACTTGACACCCATCGATATTTTCAGCACTTAAGCAGCTGCTAACACAGCTATTCGCCTTAAAGCGACTAGACAATGAAATACACACTATGAATCCTTTCAGAGAACATCGACTACACTATGTGCCAAAATTGGTTTGACAAAGACTTTCATGTAAGCCTCTCGATGCTTCTGGGAGGAAGATGCTTTTATGGATGGATCCAAGTCTGAGAGCGGGGTTGGTGGCGGTGTTTTCTCAGATATATTTAATTTAAGCATCTCCTTTCGCCTTCCAAATCACTGTAGCGTGTTTCAGGCGGAAATTTAGGCGATTAAAGAAGTCCTGTAATGGCTGAAGAAAAACTTTATATCTGCAAGGGATATCCGCATCTATTTGGATCTCACGAAATTCTAAGGCAGCCCTTGATCATCTCTTAGGGAAATGGTAGAGCAGTTCAACTTTCACCTATGTTGGGTTCCGGGCCACAGAGACATTCCAGGGAATTGTAGGGTCGAAGAACTCACCAAGATTGGATCTTCTCTACCAATCGTTACGTGCAAACTATCACTAAAGCTACAGGATGCTAATAGAAGAACAAACTTTAGGTGGAGTGTTGGATCAACCTGTCTAGTGACCAAACAAATCTGGTCAAAGCTATATATGAATAGCTCTAAGACTTTGATCTTCCAAAATAGGAAACGCTATATCTCAGCGCTATCATTGGTATCATCACTGGACACTGTTTTATAGCATGCAAGAAGGCTTCGCGTCTTTAGTAATGATTTCTGCAGAAGCTGCATGTACGAGGGAAAGAAGGAGAAAATCCTCCACCTACTCCATACAGGAACAGCCCTCTTCCAAAGAAGGAAATTCCACATAAGAGCTTTCTTCTACTATGATTTTAGCGATCTAAACAATATAAACGTTAACAGTCTCCTACGCTTCATCATAAGCTCAAAATGGTTCCAAGAGTAGGAGGGTAACAGATTCACGTGGCATCACAATGGGCCAATAGGCCTAAGTTGGTTGGTTTCTCCAACAGCCACTATTACCTAACTTAACTTAATCTATGGACGGCACTCAAGGCCATCTCCTGTTTAAAAGTAAGTTGTCTCTGTCACAATTCGCACTGAAGTTTCGTTGACTGTCATTAGTCCAATTTTATACACATGTCATCTGTCATATACGAAACCGATTTTCCTTTTACGGGTACTCTTGACGGACTTCACGAAGAATTTGCGCCAGAAATGGGATGTAGTCGGATCTTCACCGATGTCTCCAGAACCGGCCTAGGGTGTACAGCTGGCGTGTTTCATGAAGACGACAACTGCTCACTGCTCGCTACTCAAATTTGCGTCTCCAAGTGCAGATGTACTCGTACATATGTACTTTTTTATTATGACAATGAGCTATAATACATACTCGTATATTGTGAGGAACAGTTGTTAGGTTCTAAGTATCTGCGTCTGTAGTCGCAACCAAGTTACTCAGGTTACGAGGAGACTAAATGGATGCTTCCGGACTTTCCTAATGCGTCCTAGCGGTGTACAGCGCTTTTGCCAAGGTAGACATACCCGCGACTTAACTTCCTGCTACGCTTGTGATGAGATGTATGAACACACTAAGGAGCACTTCTTCTGCGAATATTCGGCATACGGGTGCATTAGACTGTTGCTACTATGCCAGTAGGTGCTGGCATTGCAGGCACTTTATTACTTGGCGGTTACTGATCTTTATATGCAATGCTCAGAAATTTCCTTAAAGAAACGTAAAACAAGTACAGTTGACTTGTTCTATGACTGTGTGCTTTATTCACACAGAAAAGGAGTTTTCTCGGAATAAGGTGAAGCTAACTATGTTACAGCAACACGACACGATGGTATTCAGGTACTATGTATTGATGTCCGCAATAAGTAAGATGAAGAAAGTAGCTTATCAACTGAATGAAGGAAGCAACAGAAAGGTGAAAGGTTCATGAGTATCAACCAAAGACTAATGGCAAATTTATTTCAAAATCTGCCGAAATAGTAGAGTGGGCGTAAATAAATAGACTGAAGGAAGAAACTTTTACTTATCTATGGGAAAAGCACCACAGACGGTGCTCGTACCTTTCCGAGGGGTTTTTTTTTCGTTCTTTATTATTCTATGATATGGTATTCCCTGGGTACATACCTTGAAGCCGACTTAAACCTAATATCATACATACGAGTACCATATTCTAATGCAAAAGTTTTGCATATCATACTTACACAATCGTAATTGAAGTAGGTCCCATGGCCTACCCAAAAAAAAGTAATTGAACTTCCTGCGAGTACAAATATATATACATATTTGCTTGCGTACGTAGTAATTAGCTGATTAGGTCGATCTTGATATACAATATTTTCAGAACCAATCTAAAAAAAAAACACGAGTGCGCATTGTTGACAGAGTTGTCAATCAAATAGAATGGGTGTTCCACAAACTGACAGTTATGTGCGCAGATTCTTATCCTAAGGGCACCAATAAATTTTTTCCTGCAGCCTTAGGGGAACTTATGATATTTCAAGTAGAATGCAATCATATTATTTTGATTTAATTGTAATCTTTTCTGATAAATGAGTTTGAAAGGAAATGAGATGAATAAAATAAAATAATCGATGCAATCAAGGTCTGTTATGTTCATATCACGCTTTTTGTGAACTCTGCCATATTTGCTGTATTGTCCTGCTGGTCTCCGAATTCGAATAGATAGTGAGAAAAACTGCGATTCACACTGCCGTAAGCCATTATCGAAATCTATTAAACGAAAGGTAAATCGAAGACCTACATATACTTGACGCTACTTTATCTTTCTTTTCATTTCTGCTGTGTCTGCTGATAGCTGACATCCATGTGGTAAGATCTCGGCTTCAACCATAGTGCCACTAGTTGTTCACAACAAATTTGTTAAGGATTTCTTCCACTTAAGAACGCCACCTAAAGCGATTTTTCCTTTAACGTGTTTTCCTTCCGATCAAGATTGGTAGCGCTCATTCGATCTACATGTTCCTGCCATCCAAGCTTATGAATTCTGTTTTTCCCGCGGCTCAAGTGGTAGTGGATTGGCTCTCAAATGGAAGGTTCGATGTTCGAATCCCAACCGCGCCCGGAAGACATTCAGTTTTCCAGTTAACAAGAACCAAGTAAGATGAATAGTTGACTAGAAATCAACAATAAGCCAACTTCCACTAAGAATTTAGTCTCTGTTACTCAATTACCTCCTGGGCCTAAAGAAACAGCGATTGGCAAGGGTAAATCTGCGTCTATTATATGCTTGTAACTGCTGAGCAAAGGTAGACGAAGTCCTTAACTGCCTCGAAGTTATAATTGCCGATGGTTACGTATAGCCCAAGCCGTCTGTGGTGTTGATGCTTATTGGACGCTTTCGCTTCATTGAGGACTCGCTGTCTGTATTCGTCCAATCATATCAATGTCATCCGTGAGTATAGTATAGTTTCAAATCACCGTGCAATTTCTTGCGCATGTGCCCTCTTTTCCAGTAATCCTGGAAGTGATCCAGACAAAATTCGAGCGTAACCACGCTTTGATGTTGACTGTACTGAGTCCATAGATAAACCATAGATAAACTAACCTATAGTTTATCCAAGAATAAATGTCAGTACAGGAAAGATAGGACATTTGCCTCTTAGTCTGGTTGCAATAACATGCATAAATGTGTATTATAGGGTTGCCATGGTGTATATGATGAATCACCACAAAGAGAAAGAGCATTTCGCTTAGGGTTACCATCTCCCCATTTAAAATAAACAAATAAAAATATTGCTGAACGATATAAATTTCATTTATCATTTTCCTCACCACCAAGCGGTGGCGCGTTTTTTTAAGCGTATCCCCAGTAGGCCTAATCCCTTTTTAGTTTGTTTAAAAAAGAAAAAATTTCCGAAAACAGAAAAAAGAACTAAAAAATATATGTATTTTCATTTATTCACGATAAATATAGTAAACAAAAATATAATTCATAATAAATATAGTAAAGTATAATGTAAATAATATAAAATTTCATTAATTCAAAGTAAAAATAACTTCATTAATTTATAATATTAAAATCTATTAGTCTGATGAAAATTTAGTGCTGCTACTATCGGCATTTATATTTATTACTAATCTTTCGACTGCTTCCTCGGCGAAAACGTCCATATCCCACATCTGACGAATTTAAATTTAAGATCTTCTTTTAAGATTGTATGTAAAGTTGATCTGCTTATTTTTGTAATATTTGCATTTTGTTGGGCATGAAAAACTGATGGGCTATACGCCTAACGGCACATTTGTCAAAATCATCGACCCTGCTTTTGCGACCAGAATTATTTTTCTTCTTTGAAGGCGAATTGTGGCCTTTAATTTTATTTTCCTTTAAAAGCCTATATACAGTTCGTTCCGTAACAGAAAAGACATCAGCTACTTTTCTCACGGATTCCGTTTTATTTTTAAGAAGGCCATAGCATTTGTTAGTTGCATTAACAATTTGTTGTTTCTTTTCTGCACTTAATTCCTTTGAAGGCTTTGTAGCCATTTTTATATTTAGCCACAACACAGTTGCTTAAAACTAATTAATCACTATTAATTTGACACAATATCACTACTAATACTTACGCTATTAAATATGATCACTAATTGCAGAGTCAATGAATTCTAGTTTGAAAACACCGCGAAAATAATCAAAAAGGATTATACACAACATTAACACCGACACAACACAGTAATTTGAACCACTATTATTTAACTCAATATCACTAAAACGCACATAGTCCACCAATAATATGATCACTTATTGCCCTATTTAAAATACAAAGTCGAAAAAAATGGTTTGACTACATTTTAACGGTTTCTCAAAAAGAGGAGAAAAAAACGCAAATGACAACAGCACCACACATATTATTACACACAAATTCTTTTTGTGTTCTCAAAAGCTTCAAATCCCATGTGCTTTTTAACAATAACACTGAAAAATCAGTAACGATGTGCTAACATTTGAGAATGGTAACACTGCTTTGATGAGATTATTTTCAATGCACAGCCAGCAGTAATGGCGAATGGTGATTTTATGATCATTCTGCCCACGGCTATCGGGCAAGCAAGTCATAGAGTGACTGTGGTTAAATCTGAAAATAATTACAACAACAATTGTACACAAAGTTCAGTGGCTTCCTTTGTGTTTCAGTGCTAATGTGCCATTGAGTCCACCACTGTTAGTAAAAAAGCTTTCCCATAAGCCCTGTACTGACATGTTTTGTTGGATAAGGTATAGATGTCAAACTCTACTAATACTTTTGCAAACGCTTAACTTTCGCACACATACTTTCCCAGTTTGTCCGACAGCTCAATTTGCGTTGAAGCAATCCCCATTGGTACTCTCGAATAAACACCACTTCAAACCACATTCCTGCATTGAAAATTTGTAACCGCTTTGAAATATCGTATAAACATTTTCAAATCGCATTGAAACATTTTACTCTCTCGCGCTCTCATCGTTCTTTCATCATCTCGAAGAGAAAGAAATAAGAACAATGTATCAGTGTTAGTGTGAAGTGTCACTTCAACCAGCTGTTTGTTCAACTTCTCTCAATTTTCTCTCGCTCATTTTGGATATTTCATATAAACACCAGAATTTCTACGGGTATTGAACCAATGCGAATTGAGTAAATGCAAATTGAGCTGTCATATAAATTGGGTAACAAAGTCCAGAATAAGTGATTCCCATACCACCGTCATAACTTAATGGAGAATCCACTTTACTCTGCCACAAGCGAAATACTTCTAAACACTCCAATGCATTCACCCCGAAGCGTGCTATAAGTTAACGACGCGTAAGCTAAAACCTAAAAACTTACAAATAATATTCCCATGGGAACAATACCTAATCAGCACAAAAAGCATTCGTGGGAACAATGCACACGAGCATCGGTTTCCTGCCAATGCAGCGTCTGTGTCAGTGGAATCGGGATTCGACAACAGGTTGAGTGACTCCTGATGCTGATGCAATAAGCTAAATGTAGTTTACTTTAGAAATAAGTTTGAAAATGTAAATCAGTTTTTAAGTTGACTTTGAAAGAATAAAGTTTCTTTCTTTCAAAGAAAAAAACTTAATAAAAGTTTAATTTATATAGGTCAAAGCAAAAATGTCGAATCTACAATAACAACACAGGGCAGGCATTAAGTGTCGTTGTACTTCGCCAGCAACCAGTTGTACACAAAATGGATCAAATTACCGACCGATCGTACGAACGATCATGGGCGCCGACACGAAAGCGTAACTAAAGGTGGCCCTAAACGACGAGCATGCTCGCCGAACATGCTCGTGCTCGCTATATTTTTCTCGTGTAGGGGCTGGTTCGCGAGCCGCTCGCTGTTGGCGAAAAATTTAGATTTTTTCGTGCTCGTTGGCTTCGATGTTCGCCGTGTAGGGCCATGTTCGTGAGCAAACCTCATTTTTGATGTGAACGCAGCCGAGTGAATATCGTGTATTAAACATAATGGCAGCAGTAAATAAATAAATCACCATAAGCGCAACCACTTACGCTTCTTTATCGCACATGTTCACAGTATGAAGAATCAACGCGAAATGAATGCTCGCTATATGTGCATAACTGGGACACTTAGGACAATTAAACCGAAAACCTAAATCAATAAATGAAAAATGCTTCGTGGGAATTATTTTGTGCTGAAGCTATTGCGTAAGTATGCAAGCAGAATTATGGATAAAATTAATATAAAAGGCAGTAGTTGAGAAATACTCCAAAGAGTAGAGGTCACACAACTTGGTAACACAGCGGGCCCTTAACTATAACAAAACAAAGAAAAGTTATTATAACGTTTTAAACAAAAGTATTTTTCTTTCTCTACGCTCGTATACTCTTCTCAGCATTCTTCTTCTCTTCTTCTTCTCAGCGGAATGCACCGTATACAGGGCGTAATCTAACATATACTCGTATACACAAGGTCATTGTATGGTGCGCAATTTGGTCAATGCTCATCGCTATAGCCAAACGGTAATCGAATTTTTTTTGCCCTCAAATCGAAGATATGGATGTTTAAGACATGTGGTTTGAACAAGACGATGCTAAATCGATACGACCCCTTTTGGCTTTATTGCCAGAAAAGTTTCCTGGACGAATTATTTCGGGTTTTGTTGATGTGAACTATCCACCAGTTGGATTTCCTTTTGTAAGATTATGCAAAAATCGTGTTTATGCACACATTCCGCAAACTCTTGACGCTTTGAAAACGAATATTCGTCAAGTTATGGCCGAGTTATTGCCCGATATGTGTCGAAAAGTCATCGAAAATTTCCTTGGCAGAATCAAGTCCTGCAAGAACTTCCGTCGAGTACATTTGAGCCATGTTATATTCCAATCATAATGGCTAGATCCAAACAATATATTGAAATAAAAATTTGATCGAAATCTAAATCATAAATGTGTTTTATTAAAATTTACTTTCGGAACCCCAAAATGGATGTCCCTGTATGATAACAATGGCCGTTTTTCCCCATAGATAGAAAGTTGCTAAAATTCTTCCATTGCCAAATCAAATAGCAGTGAATATCGGCCTATAGCAATCCTTTCTTTTTTAAATAAAGTCTGCGAAGCAATAATAAGCAATCAATTCAAATCATATCAAAATTTTAATGGGGAGTCGTTGTGCAAAACGTTTAGTTTACTTTAGTTTAGTTTTATTTTGCAATCACATTAAGACATAAATTATCTTATAAACTAGTGAAGCTTTAATATGTTCAATACAAATTCAGATTTAGATTCAAGCTAATAACAATAGATTAAGGTAATATTATTACTAATATTAATATTAATAATATTTATGGTTATTTATATATGCACCATACATTATTATAATCTCTACCTACATGTACTCGTATGTATATCTCCAAATAAAATTGTGCAATTTTCTAAGCATAAGTATTCAAACAAAGGAAAAAAATAATCAAAGGGTTAGGTTAGGTGTTATTGTTCATGTAGAAGGACTTAAGATCATTCCTAAACCTGCTGGTGCCAGAAGACCTTCGGACAAACCGTGTTAAGGAGTTCAACAGGCGAATAGACGTTATGAAAAATTGTCGCTCAGATATTAGGCATGATTAACGGGGGTGAATAATTTGCCGAGATCTTTCAAACGTGGCAAATCCTATCTTATTGAATAGGTAACAAGGCTGATTGGTTTGAATCACATTGGAAAGCAATATAAGGGATCGATAGCGTATTAGATGATCAAGTGACATGATAAAGAGCAATTTCGAGTAATGATATTTGATATTCTATCGATGCGATGAAAATTGAGAATGTAACGCACGATATTGTTGTAGGCGACATTAAGTATTCTTTTACTGTTAGCTTCACAGTAACAGAATATTTGGCATCCATAACAGGGAACTGGTACAAGGAGTGTTTTAGCTAGTAAGAGACGAGTTTTGAAGGGGGTGTGACATCCAGAGCTGGCGTAGATTCCATATACTAACTGTAGTATTGATATGGTTATTCCACTTAAGTTTTCTTTTAAAAAACAACTCCAAGATTTTTTGCGGTGTCAACATATTAAATTTTTGAGCCATTGAGCATAATGTCTGGGAAGAAGGACAGATCAAGCAGTTTTTTCTATAAATGACGATACATTTAGTTTTGAGTGGATTTAGAAAAAGTCAGTTTTTTTCTTACCAGCTTGATATGCACTCCAGGTCAGTTTTGCGCAGTTTTTGTGCAGAGGGCAACTTCGATAGAGTTGAACTTCATCAGCATACATTTGAATAGATGAGGTCACAAAAGTGGGAATCTCACTTACGAACAGCGAGAATAGAATAGGTCCCAGGATGGAGCCCTGTGGAACTCCTCTAGTATTGTACATAAAACCGGACGATTTTTGGCCAACTGAGACAGCTTGCTTTCTTAATTTTAGGTAAGATGTTATGGTATTCGTATTTGTAGCTGAGCTCGAAAAACTAAACAATGTCAGCAGTTTGTTACAGATGTTAGTGTGGTTAACTGTGTCGAATGCTTTCGAGAAATCTAACAATACTAGAAAAGATATTTTGTCTTCATCCCACGCCTCCCTGATACTCGTATCGTCTACAACTTTAAGTATGGCCGTTGTACAGCTATGGCCTTTCCTAAATTCAGATTGTATTGGAGAGAGCAAGTTCTTGGAATGGATATAGGAGTTTATTTGCCTTTGAAGTACCCTCTCAGTATGGATATCGGCCGATATTCCTTACTATTGCAACTCTTACGTATAGGAATTATTTTGGTACATTTCCATTGAGAAGGGTAAATGCCGGTTGTTATTATTAGATTGAAGACATGGACCAGAGAACGAAGAATAACTGGAAGGATTTTTTCACAAGTTTTGGGATGGATTTAATCAAAACCTACAGAATTTGATTTGACTGACAACAAACAAGCAACCATTTCAGTATCATCTACCATATACAGGAAAATTCAAAAGGACTGTCAGGCAAGTTAAAATTGAGCGGATTTATAGGAACAGCATTAATGTCAGGAAAGGAAGGGTTACAAAACTTGTATTCAGGGAATTTAGATCCAAGTCGGAATCAATATGTTTAATGTTTCCACGTATTCCAAATTTCTGGATATTTTTTCAGAGTTGGCGACCTGTTGTTAATTCCTGAAAAAATTCTTTTTCGCAATTTTAATTTTACCGACAACCTGATTGCGCATAGAACGATATAGTTGCAGGTGTATATCTAACTTATAATGTTTCCAACTCGCGTAAAAACGATTGCGCTTATGGATCAGTAGTCGAATTTCGGGTGTAAATCAAAGATATTGGCCAAAACAGATACGTTTGGTTTTTAGAGGAACACATGATTGTTAAAAAGAGTACATATATATTCATTTAAGAACTCAACTTGGTCATCACAGGAAGACATGAAATACACAAATCCTAGTCAATATGTCGAGAATCTATCTCCAGTTGGCGGTAATCAATATTGCTAAAATGTTCCATTTATACCATACACTAATCAACCTTAAAGGAATTCATGCTTAGTTAACAAAAAATGAACTTAGTCTCCAAATATTTCTTAACCGCACTCCTATAGAGTATTTGCATTTAAACAGAATAATATCAAAGGTTTATTACGCGCTTTGTGGCCTAAACCGCACGAAAAACTACCTTCCGAAAGCCGTTTAGCTAAAATTTGGTGAAATCATTTATTCTGCCGATACTGCTTTGCGGATGCGAAATATACGCGGACCTGGACCATGTGCCGAAAAGAAAACCAACTGCGGCATCTGTCCTTTTTCCCCATTCTTTTCATTCTTTTTTGCACCCCTCATTAGCCTTTTCTTCTTATTTTTTTTATTTTTCGATATAAGTTTCTTAACACAGTTTCTTGTTTTGTTTTCTTTTTTCTTAGATGTACAAGAATTTTAGTCCTCTCGTGCATTTTAAGCATTTTAAGCTCTTTGTTCCTTAAAATATAGCTTTATGTATTTCGCTCTAGAGAGACTTACTTTCTGCCCTTGACCGTCTTCTTCATTTCGTATTACCACCAAGATAAGTTTTCTTTTCGGTTCACTTGTTTTTGAAATTGTTGCACTTACCACTTACTTTGCTTCGTGAAGCCACTCACTTCATGCGGCATCCGTGAATAAACAAAAATATTTATTTTTTTCTTTTCCTTTGACCCAACAGATCTTCGTTGTCCTGACCATTGATTCTTTTGGTGGAATTATGTATTTAGGAAATCTGCCCAAACTTGCCCCATGACTGAAACAATAAACAATAACAATCTTCTTATTCTCAAGTCCATTGGCTTTGAACGCTAGCATTGAACGGGTCTAAATTTAGTGCTAAATCTGAGCTAACCACTCGAATTGCTTGTACTTAAATAAAGAATGCAATTTTTTTTGTATGCAATAAAATATTTTTTTTCTTTGTCAATATCAGATTTTATAAGATCAATATTTATAAGCCAGTATTTTGTTTGATCCAGGCACTGAAGTGACAAACATTAGTGAAAGCCACTGGATATCCCGAGGTACAGCCAGCTGCAGCACCATAGGAAACAATACCAATTTGTTGTCCTGATTTTCGATCGACAAGTGGGCCACCAGAATCACCATTGCATGTAGACTTATAGTTGCTGCTGGTAGAAGCGCAAATGGTTCCAGCATACACAGGAGAAGGTCCATAGACATCAGAGCAAACTTTGTTTGACGAAACAAGCAAATCGACAAACATCAGAGCATTGGTTACACTTCCGGCTAAATTAAAAAAAATCATTTAAGAATTTTTCCACAAATACGCTTAAAAGTATTATGTACTTACTATCAGCGGTCTTGCCCCAACCGGAAACGACAGCCGAATCACCAACAAATGAGCAGCTACTCAAGCCCAATGCTAATGGAACTACATTAATATTTTTGCCCAAAGTAACTGGATCAATATTGATCAAGGCAATATCGTTAGTAATGGTATTTGGGTCATATTGACTGTGCTTAATGATTCTTATCGATTGTACAGCCGTGCCACCAGCTCTGTTTACGCTTCCCAAGTAAACGGTAGCACTTTTAGCTCTAAATATATTAGAATCAATTTTGTTTTATTTTTTTTGTAAATTAAATGGTATTTGAAAGAATATCTTACGATGCAACGCAATGGGCAGCTGTCAAAACCCAGTTTGGTGCTATAAGAGAACCACCGCACCAGGCACTTCCAAGGCTCATTTTGAGTGATAGACCAACTTGATAGGGGAATTGCCCAAGAACAGCCTTTTCACCATTGATGATGCGTCCCTCTGGGTGTAATACTGGTACCACTGGAGCAATATCGATCCAATTTGTTGACCTTAAATCAAAGGCACATGCCGAGGCAATGGCCAGGAATAAACAAAGGAAGACTTTCATGGTGCTACTTAGTCGTTTCAAGAAAACAAACTTAATTGACTTTCTGTAAGCGGTTGGCTTATATACAAACCAGCGAAGTATCCATTGGTTTGATAAGTCGAATTTTTCTTGGCTTATTTCAATATCAAAGTTCATTATCGATTCGAACCAAATTCGCGCTATCAGCGATACGAGTACATACGAATTTGGAATTTTAATTCAGTCTATTCAGCAAATGATATGATTAGAATTTAAGTTCTTATGAGTATTTGAGCTACGACTTAACGTATAATTTTTGCCGTTCACCGGATTAAGTCATCAACAATGTTGGCCAACGGTCAAATGTTTATTGCAATAAGCAGACAACAAGGACAACGGCAAATCCGTCAACATTCCGCCTAAGTTCAGAACGATACAGAAGGTAGAGGAACTGTGGGAGCCTTCCATTAAAAACTTCTGTTAGTCACCCGTTCCATGATAAAATACATTCTGCTGCAACTACGTTAGAAAACCAGCAGACTGATCAAAGTGGAATGCATTGAAAATCTGATGGCACTCTCTGATTAATCCGGAATTTAACTGACTGCCTCCAGTTGCGAACTCCAAGCCGGTTGAGGTGTCCTTCTATTTGTGCTCGCTAGGGGGCAGATTCGAAGACTTTTCGGACCGAAGCATTGATGTCCCTTCGCTCTACATGTTCTAGCTATCTCAGGCTACCTAGTTATGACATTCGGAGTTTTCTGACTATATCGTATATCGTTTTCTGACAGCTCGTATAGTTTGTCGTTGAATCCTGCGTCTCCTGCAAAGCCCATCAACGCAAAGACGATTTTTCTCTCGAAACGACTGAGAATAACTTCATCTGATTTCGATGGGTTCCATGCTTATATAGAGTCTCCTTAGCTT
This sequence comes from Volucella bombylans, assembly GCA_949129095.1. Classification (NCBI taxonomy): domain Eukaryota; kingdom Metazoa; phylum Arthropoda; class Insecta; order Diptera; family Syrphidae; genus Volucella; species Volucella bombylans. Next base: position 120,246,182 of record OX422142.1, on the reverse strand, counting down.
TTTGGGATAGGACCTTACTACTCAATTGTCTTCTTAGCCCAAAGAAACAGGGATTGGCTAGAGTGATTCATCAAAGATCTCGGTTAAGTCACTGCCGGCTTTGACGGAGCAGCGGGCGTTCTCCGTCGCCAGTCTGCACAGACGGGCGAGTTTGGCAGACTCTAAATAGCTCGTCCCTATAAATGCTGTCATATGTGGCCTTAAAATCGATTAAAAGATGGTGGCTATCGATTTGGGCTTCTTGAGTATTTTCCAGGATTGGTCGGAATGTGAAGTTTTGGTTGAGTGTGGACTTTCCTGGTTTGAAACCGCATTGATAGGAACTAATCAGGTTGTTGGCGAAGGGTGTCTCTTTTTTTTTAGATCTGGCATATGGTGCTGAGATACTCTTCTAACCAGATCTGAGAAATGAGCTGGTGCATGCTTTTCACAAAATCAAGTCCAGCAGATTTGTTGGATTTTATGATAGCTTAGATATTGCTATCCTTAAATCGTTCTGGGCAGGTGGACAAAAGTTTTGGCTATCATCGTCTAAGTTATACTACAAAAAGATATCGATCAGCTACTGCCAACTGCTGAAAGTCAGTTCTGCCCTACATACCCAACCACTGGTGAAGAGTGAGTGTAGCTTTTATAGCGATAATCGAGAAAACTGATTACCGACTCTAAAAACTTCCGACCTATCAGTCTGGCTTCCTTCCAGCAGGAGCAGAGAACGCTTATTTTGTGAATATATCCTTTATCTAGGATCCAGCATTCATACCAACTAGGAAGGCCTTGGAAGACTAAGCTTGAAAATCTAGCTTCAACATCAACTCGGATCATTACCAAGGCACGAATGCGAATATCACAGGTACAACGATTTCAATTAAGACCACCAAAGCTCGATGTTGCAATGGTAAGGGATCAAGCAAGAGACCTATGCCGATTACTTTTTTTTAAAACTTTCTCAAAATCCTAGCCCCCATACATAAACCATAGAAAACCAATGTAAATGTTGCCAATGAGCCATTACAGCAGCTGGTTCTGATGTGATTAGTTTCAAACCGCTGCCGCCACAAAAAATCTCTGGTTTGACAGATATGTGCAGTTAACAAGAGGCATATACAGTTGCCCTGCATCGAAAGAGCACTGACTTCTCGGGCGGAGACTACTTCTGCAGACTGTTTAAAGGCGATGATGTTCAAAATGTGAGAATGGCCATTCACCCTGGACGAAAACAACAGAGAACTCTGATGCTCTGAGCTAGACGAAGTGATGGTAGCAATATTGAAGGTAAAGTCTAATAAAGCTAATGGCGCCGACGAACTACCTATTAGGCTATTTTAGTCAACTAAAAATGACCTGGTTAAGAATATGAACCATTTAATCTGTAAGATATGGTCAGAGAAAAGCCTGACCGATGCACTGAAACGCAACATCGTTTACCCGATCCATAAGAAAGGAGACCCTTTTGACTGATAGAATCGTAAGTCATACTATTAAGTAAAAAGATTACGAAATTATTCGTGAACAATCTGGTTGGTCCATATCAGTCTAGTTTTAGGTCAAGAAAGTCCACCATCGATCAAATATTAGCAATACGGCAGGTCCTGGAAAAGACCCGGGAATTTCAGATTGAAACCCATCATCTACTATATTTGCCGAATTCATTTTTTACAGTGAAATATTTAATTCTATTTCTCTTTACGTGCCCTTTTCTCGGTACAAAACATCATGTACTTCCCCTACCTGGTATAACAGAAGACTATGCTCCTTACGAAACAAAAGAAACAAATTATACGCGGTTTTCCTTCGAAAAAATTCCTCTTCTGGCTACTCTAACTATCTTGTAACTTACTTAATTTCTCCATTGGCCCCTGTCTCTATCAATCTTTTAATCTTTTAACCTTTCTCTTATCAAAGTCCTGCAATATTTTTCAAAAAGCGTGCCTCCAATATTTCATCTATCCCTCACACAAGGTGGATTTCCCCGAGTTTGGAAGACCACTTTCATAATCGCGGTCCACAGAAAGGGATCAAAGAATGAAGTAACTAACTACCATCCTTATATCCCCCAGTCAGCACGGATTTCCGAAAGGTAGATCAACTACTACAAACACGGCCCCCTATCCATTTACGTCGCCGACACTAAGTTCTCCAATATTAAATATTTCACCGCAAGACTCTATTCTGCTTCAAGAAGACCTTGATAGGTTTTCCACTTGGTGCCTAAAAAATTGCTTAGAGCTTAATGTCTCCGAATGTCAATCTATGGCTTTGTTAAATAAGCCCAATAAAATCTCACCCTCGAATTTACTTTCCGCATGGTCAACCTATACCCTAGATTTAATATTATATGATAGAGAGCTAAACTTCCGTTCGCATATGGATGAGATAATCCTTAAAGCCAACTCATCACTTAGATTTATCAAACGATGGTCCGGCCCCTTCTCGAATATGCCAGCCAAGTGTTGATTGGGAGTAAACCCCCATAAAACCAATCTTGTCTTCGTTTCCAGGAAATACAAAATTCCAATCGTATGCCCTCCCTCAATCAACAGTGCCAGTTTAAATTTCTCTGTTACAGCGAAATGTCGGGGTCTTATTTTTGACAGGAAACTAAACTGGAAACATTCAAGAAAGAGTCAAGAAAGCTACAGTACGAGCAGCTCTATTCTCTTGCAAAAAAGCCATTGGGAATAAATGGGGGGCTTTCAACCTCACATAACCCACTGGCCATCACATCTCGGTTATAAGACCGATACTCTAATAAGGGGTGGTTGTCTGGTAAATGGCATTAGACAATCCAGTCAACATCAGCAAACAGAGCAAAGTCAAAGACAGCATGTCTGTCCATAAGCGGAGACTTACGTACTATTCCCTTCGCGGCACTGCATATTCTGTTTCACTTGACACCCATCGATATTTTCAGCACTTAAGCAGCTGCTAACACAGCTATTCGCCTTAAAGCGACTAGACAATGAAATACACACTATGAATCCTTTCAGAGAACATCGACTACACTATGTGCCAAAATTGGTTTGACAAAGACTTTCATGTAAGCCTCTCGATGCTTCTGGGAGGAAGATGCTTTTATGGATGGATCCAAGTCTGAGAGCGGGGTTGGTGGCGGTGTTTTCTCAGATATATTTAATTTAAGCATCTCCTTTCGCCTTCCAAATCACTGTAGCGTGTTCCAGGCGGAAATTTAGGCGATTAAAGAAGTTGTCTAATGGCTGAAGAAAAACTTTATATCTGCAAGGGATATCCGCATCTATTTGGATCTCACGAAATTCTAAGACAGCCCTTGATCATCTCTTAGGGAAATGGTAGAGCAGTTCAACTTTCACCTATGTTGGGTTCCGGGCCACAGAGACATTCCAGGGAATTGTAGGGTCGAAGAACTCACCAAGATTGGATCTTCTCTACCAATCGTTACGTGCAAACTATCACTAAAGCTACAGGATGCTAATAGAAGAACAAACTTTAGGTGGAGTGTTGGATCAACCTGTCTAGTGACCAAACAAATCTGGTCAAAGCTAGATATGAATAGCTCTAAGAGTTTGATCTTCCAAAATAGGAAACGCTATATCTCAGCGCTATCATTGGTATCATCACTGGACACTGTTTTATAGCATGCAAGAAGGCTTCGCGTCTTTAGTAATGATTTCTGCAGAAGCTGCATGTACGAGTGAAAGAAGGAGAAAATCCTCCACCTACTCCGTACAGGCCCAGCCCTCTTCCAAAGAAGGAAATTCCACATAGGAGCTTTCTTCTACTATGATTTTAGCGATCTAAACAATATAAACGTTAACAGTCTCCTACGCTTCATCATAAGCTCAAAATGGTTCCAAGAGTAGGAGGGTAACAGATTCGCGTGGCATCACAATGGGCCAATAGGCCTAAGTAGGTTGGTTTCTCCAACAGCCACTATTACCTAACTTAACTTAATCTATAGACGGCACTCAAGGCCATCTCCTGTTTAAAAGTAAGTTGTCTCTGTCACAATTCGCACTGAAGTTTTGTTGACTGTCATTAGTCCAATTTTATACACATGTCATCTGTCATATACGAAACCGATTTTCCTTTTACGGGTACTCTTGACGGACTTCACGAAGAATTTGCGCCAGAAATTGGATGTAGTGGGATCTTCACCGATGTCTCCAGAACCGGCCTAGGGTGTACAATGCGTCCTAGCGGTGTACAGCGCTTTTGCCAAGGTAGACATACCCGCGACTTAACTTCCTGCTACGCTTGTGATGAGATGTATGAACACACTAAGGAGCACTTCTTCTGCGAATATTCGGCATACGGGTGCATTAGACTGTTGCTACTATGCCAGTAGGTGCTGGCATTGCAGGCATTTTATTACTTGGCTGTTACTGATCTTTATATGCAATGCTAAGGAATTTCCTTAAAGAAACGTAAAAGAAGTACAGTAGACTTGTTCTATGACTGTGTGCTTTATTCACACAGAAAAGGAGTTTTCTCGGAATAAGGTGAAGCTAACTATGTTACAGCAACACGACACGATGGTATTCAGGTACTATGTATTGATGTCCGCAATAAGTAAGATGAAGAAAGTAGCTTATCAACTGAATGAAGGAAGCAACAGAAAGGTGAAAGGTTCATGAGTATCAACCAAAGACTAATGGCAAATTTATTTCAAAATCTGCCGAAATAGTAGAGTGGGCGTAAATAAATAGACTGAAGGAAGAAACTTTTACTTATCTATGGGAAAAGCACCACAGACGGTGCTCGTACCTTTCCGAGGGGTTTTTTTTTCGTTCTTTATTATTCTATGATATGGTATTCCCTGGGTACATACCTTGAAGCCGACTTAAACCTAATATCATACATACGAGTACCATATTCTAATGCAAAAGTTTTGCATATCATACTTACACAATCGTAATTGAAGTAGGTCCCATGGCCTACCCAAAAAAAAGTAATTGAACTTCCTGCGAGTACAAATATATATACATATTTGCTTGCGTACGTAGTAATTAGCTGATTAGGTCGATCTTGATATACAATATTTTCAGAACCAATCTAAAAAAAAAACACGAGTGCGCATTGTTGACAGAGTTGTCAATCAAATAGAATGGGTGTTCCACAAACTGACAGTTATGTGCGCAGATTCTTATCCTAAGGGCACCAATAAATTTTTTCCTGCAGCCTTAGGGGAACTTATGATATTTCAAGTAGAATGCAATCATATTATTTTGATTTAATTGTAATCTTTTCTGATAAATGAGTTTGAAAGGAAATGAGATGAATAAAATAAAATAATCGATGCAATCAAGGTCTGTTATGTTCATATCACGCTTTTTGTGAACTCTGCCATATTTGCTGTATTGTCCTGCTGGTCTCCGAATTCGAATAGATAGTGAGAAAAACTGCGATTCACACTGCCGTAAGCCATTATCGAAATCTATTAAACGAAAGGTAAATCGAAGACCTACATATACTTGACGCTACTTTATCTTTCTTTTCATTTCTGCTGTGTCTGCTGATAGCTGACATCCATGTGGTAAGATCTCGGCTTCAACCATAGTGCCACTAGTTGTTCACAACAAATTTGTTAAGGATTTCTTCCACTTAAGAACGCCACCTAAAGCGATTTTTCCTTTAACGTGTTTTCCTTCCGATCAAGATTGGTAGCGCTCATTCGATCTACATGTTCCTGCCATCCAAGCTTATGAATTCTGTTTTTCCCGCGGCTCAAGTGGTAGTGGATTGGCTCTCAAATGGAAGGTTCGATGTTCGAATCCCAACCGCGCCCGGAAGACATTCAGTTTTCCAGTTAACAAGAACCAAGTAAGATGAATAGTTGACTAGAAATCAACAATAAGCCAACTTCCACTAAGAATTTAGTCTCTGTTACTCAATTACCTCCTGGGCCTAAAGAAACAGCGATTGGCAAGGGTAAATCTGCGTCTATTATATGCTTGTAACTGCTGAGCAAAGGTAGACGAAGTCCTTAACTGCCTCGAAGTTATAATTGCCGATGGTTACGTATAGCCCAAGCCGTCTGTGGTGTTGATGCTTATTGGACGCTTTCGCTTCATTGAGGACTCGCTGTCTGTATTCGTCCAATCATATCAATGTCATCCGTGAGTATAGTATAGTTTCAAATCACCGTGCAATTTCTTGCGCATGTGCCCTCTTTTCCAGTAATCCTGGAAGTGATCCAGACAAAATTCGAGCGTAACCACGCTTTGATGTTGACTGTACTGAGTCCATAGATAAACCATAGATAAACTAACCTATAGTTTATCCAAGAATAAATGTCAGTACAGGAAAGATAGGACATTTGCCTCTTAGTCTGGTTGCAATAACATGCATAAATGTGTATTATAGGGTTGCCATGGTGTATATGATGAATCACCACAAAGAGAAAGAGCATTTCGCTTAGGGTTACCATCTCCCCATTTAAAATAAACAAATAAAAATATTGCTGAACGATATAAATTTCATTTATCATTTTCCTCACCACCAAGCGGTGGCGCGTTTTTTTAAGCGTATCCCCAGTAGGCCTAATCCCTTTTTAGTTTGTTTAAAAAAGAAAAAATTTCCGAAAACAGAAAAAAGAACTAAAAAATATATGTATTTTCATTTATTCACGATAAATATAGTAAACAAAAATATAATTCATAATAAATATAGTAAAGTATAATGTAAATAATATAAAATTTCATTAATTCAAAGTAAAAATAACTTCATTAATTTATAATATTAAAATCTATTAGTCTGATGAAAATTTAGTGCTGCTACTATCGGCATTTATATTTATTACTAATCTTTCGACTGCTTCCTCGGCGAAAACGTCCATATCCCACATCTGACGAATTTAAATTTAAGATCTTCTTTTAAGATTGTATGTAAAGTTGATCTGCTTATTTTTGTAATATTTGCATTTTGTTGGGCATGAAAAACTGATGGGCTATACGCCTAACGGCACATTTGTCAAAATCATCGACCCTGCTTTTGCGACCAGAATTATTTTTCTTCTTTGAAGGCGAATTGTGGCCTTTAATTTTATTTTCCTTTAAAAGCCTATATACAGTTCGTTCCGTAACAGAAAAGACATCAGCTACTTTTCTCACGGATTCCGTTTTATTTTTAAGAAGGCCATAGCATTTGTTAGTTGCATTAACAATTTGTTGTTTCTTTTCTGCACTTAATTCCTTTGAAGGCTTTGTAGCCATTTTTATATTTAGCCACAACACAGTTGCTTAAAACTAATTAATCACTATTAATTTGACACAATATCACTACTAATACTTACGCTATTAAATATGATCACTAATTGCAGAGTCAATGAATTCTAGTTTGAAAACACCGCGAAAATAATCAAAAAGGATTATACACAACATTAACACCGACACAACACAGTAATTTGAACCACTATTATTTAACTCAATATCACTAAAACGCACATAGTCCACCAATAATATGATCACTTATTGCCCTATTTAAAATACAAAGTCGAAAAAAATGGTTTGACTACATTTTAACGGTTTCTCAAAAAGAGGAGAAAAAAACGCAAATGACAACAGCACCACACATATTATTACACACAAATTCTTTTTGTGTTCTCAAAAGCTTCAAATCCCATGTGCTTTTTAACAATAACACTGAAAAATCAGTAACGATGTGCTAACATTTGAGAATGGTAACACTGCTTTGATGAGATTATTTTCAATGCACAGCCAGCAGTAATGGCGAATGGTGATTTTATGATCATTCTGCCCACGGCTATCGGGCAAGCAAGTCATAGAGTGACTGTGGTTAAATCTGAAAATAATTACAACAACAATTGTACACAAAGTTCAGTGGCTTCCTTTGTGTTTCAGTGGTAATGTGCCATTGAGTCCACCACTGTTAGAAAAAAAGCTTTCCCATAAGCCCTGTACTGACATGTTTTGTTGGATAAGGTATAGATGTCAAACTCTACTAATACTTTTGCAAACGCTTAACTTTCGCACACATACTTTCCCAGTTTGTCCGACAGCTCAATTTGCGTTGAAGCAATCCCCATTGGTACTCTCGAATAAACACCACTTCAAACCACATTCCTGCATTGAAAATTTGTAACCGCTTTGAAATATCGTATAAACATTTTCAAATCGCATTGAAACATTTTAATCTCTCGCGCTCTCATCGTTCTTTCATCATCTGGAAGAGAAAGAAATAAGAACAATGTATCAGTGTTAGTGTGAAGTGTCACTTCAACCAGCTGTTTGTTCAACTTCTCTCAATTTTCTCTCGCTCATTTTGGATATTTCATATAAACACCAGAATTTCTACGGGTATTGAACCAATGCGAATTGAGTAAATGCAAATTGAGCTGTCATATAAATTGGGTAACAAAGTCCAGAATAAGTGATTCCCATACCAACGTCATAACTTAATGGAGAATCCACTTTACTCTGCCACAAGCGAAATACTTCTAAACACTCCAATGCATTCACCCCGAAGCGTGCTATAAGTTAACGACGCGTAAGCTAAAACCTAAAAACTTACAAATAATATTCCCATGGGAACAATACCTAATCAGCACAAAAAGCATTCGTGGGAACAATGCACACGAGCATCGGTTTCCTGCCAATGCAGCGTCTGTGTCAGTGGAATCGGGATTCGACAACAGGTTGAGTGACTCCTGATGCTGATGCAATAAGCTAAATGTAGTTTACTTTAGAAATAAGTTTGAAAATGTAAATCAGTTTTTAAGTTGACTTTGAAAGAATAAAGTTTCTTTCTTTCAAAGAAAAAAACTTAATAAAAGTTTAATTTATATAGGTCAAAGCAAAAATGTCGAATCTACAATAACAACACAGGGCAGGCATTAAGTGTCGTTGTACTTCGCCAGCAACCAGTTGTACACAAAATGGATCAAATTACCGACCGATCGTACGAACGATCATGGGCGCCGACACGAAAGCGTAACTAAAGGTGGCCCTAAACGACGAGCATGCTCGCCGAACATGCTCGTGCTCGCTATATTTTTCTCGTGTAGGGGCTGGTTCGCGAGCCGCTCGCTGTTGGCGAAAAATTTAGATTTTTTCGTGCTCGTTGGCTTCGATGTTCGCCGTGTAGGGCCATGTTCGTGAGCAAACCTCATTTTTGATGTGAACGCAGCCGAGTGAATATCGTGTATTAAACATAATGGCAGCAGTAAATAAATAAATCACCATAAGCGCAACCACTTACGCTTCTTTATCGCACATGTTCACAGTATGAAGAATCAACGCGAAATGAATGCTCGCTATATGTGCATAACTGGGACACTTAGGACAATTAAACCGAAAACCTAAATCAATAAATGAAAAATGCTTCGTGGGAATTATTTTGTGCTGAAGCTATTGCGTAAGTATGCAAGCAGAATTATGGATAAAATTAATATAAAAGGCAGTAGTTGAGAAATACTCCAAAGAGTAGAGGTCACACAACTTGGTAACACAGCGGGCCCTTAACTATAACAAAACAAAGAAAAGTTATTATAACGTTTTAAACAAAAGTATTTTTCTTTCTCTACGCTCGTATACTCTTCTCAGCATTCTTCTTCTCTTCTTCTTCTCAGCGGAATGCACCGTATACAGGGCGTAATCTAACATATACTCGTATACACAAGGTCATTGTATGGTGCGCAATTTGGTCAATGCTCATCGCTATAGCCAAACGGTAATCGAATTTTTTTTGCCCTCAAATCGAAGATATGGATGTTTAAGACATGTGGTTTGAACAAGACGATGCTAAATCGATACGACCCCTTTTGGCTTTATTGCCAGAAAAGTTTCCTGGACGCATTATTTCGGGTTTTGTTGATGTGAACTATCCACCAGTTGGATTTCCTTTTGTAAGATTATGCAAAAATCGTGTTTATGCACACATTCCGCAAACTCTTGAGGCTTTGAAAACGAATATTCGTCAAGTTATGGCCGAGTTATTGCCCGATATGTGTCGAAAAGTCATCGAAAATTTCCTTGGCAGAATCAAGTCCTGCAAGAACTTCCGTCGAGTACATTTGAGCCATGTTATATTCCAATCATAATGGCTAGATCCAAACAATATATTGAAATAAAAATTTGATCGAAATCTAAATCATAAATGTGTTTTATTAAAATTTACTTTCGGAACCCCAAAATAGATGTCCCTGTATGATAACAATGGCCGTTTTTCCCCATAGATAGAAAGTTGCTAACATTCTTCCATTGCCAAAATCAAATAGCAGTGAATATCGGCCTATAGCAATCCTTCCTTTTTTAAGTAAAGTCTTCGAAGCAATAATAAGCAATCAATTTAAATCATACCCAAATTTTAGTGGGGAGTCGTCGTGCAAAACCTTTAGTTTAGTTTAGTTTAGTTTTATTTTGCAATCACATTAAGACATAAATTATCTTATAAACTAGTGAAGCTTTAATATGTTCAATAGAAATTCAGATTTAGATTCAAGCTAATAACAATAGATTAAGGTAATATTATTACATATATTAATATTAATAATATTAATGGTTATTTATATATACCATGCATTATTATAATCTTTACCTACATGTACTCGTATGTACGAGTATATCTCCAAATAAAATTGTGCAATTTTCTAAGCATAAATATTCAAACAAAGGAAAAAAATAATCAAAGGGTTAGGTTAGGTGTTATTGTTCATGTAGAAGGACTTAAGATCATTCCTAAACCTGCTGGTGCCAGAAGACCTTCGGACAAGCCGTGTTAAGGAGTTCAACAGGCGAATAGACGTTAAGAAAAATTGTCGCTCAGATATTAGGCATGTGTAACGAGGGTGAATAATTTGCCCAGATCTTTCAGACGTGGCAAATCCTATCTTATTGAATAGGTAACAAGGCCGATTGGTTTGAATCACATTGGAAAGCAATATAAAGGATCGATAGCGTATTAGATGGTCAAGTGACATGTTAAAGAGCAATTACGAGTAATGATATTTGATACTCGTATTCTATCGAAGCGATGAAAATTGAGAATGTAACGCACGATATTATTGTAGGTGACATTAAGTATTCTTTTACTGTTAGCTTCACAGTAACAGAATATTTAGCATCCATAACAGAGAACTGGTACAAGCAGTGTTTTAGCTAGTAAGAGACGAGTTTTGAAGGGGGTGTGACATCCAGAGCTGGCGTAAATTCCATATACTTTACCAACTGTAGTATTGATATGGTTATTCCACTTAAGTTTTCTGTTAAAAACAACTCCAAGATTTTTTGCGGTGTCAACATATTCAATTTTTGAGCCATTGAGCATAATGTCTGGGAAGAAGGAGAGATCAAGCAGTTTTTTTTTATAAATGACGATACATTTAGCTTTGAGTGGATTTAGAAAAAGTCTGTTTTTTTCTGACCAGCTTGATATGCGCTCTAGGTCAGTTTTGCTCAGTTTTTGCGCAGTCATCTATCATACCAAGAGGACAACTTCGATAGAGTTGAACGTCATCAGCATACTTTTGAATAGATGAGGTCACAAAAGTGGGAATGTCATTTACGTACAGCGAGAATAGAGTAGGTCCCAGGAGCCCTGTGGAACTCTTCTAGTATTGTACATAAAACCGGACGATTTTTGGCCAACTGAGACAGCTTGCTTTCTTAATTTTAGGTAAAATGTTATGGTACTCGTATTTGGAGCTGAGCTCGAAAAACCAAACAATGTCAGCAGTTTGTTACAGATGTTAGTGTGGTTAACTGTGTCGAATGCTTTCGCGAAATCTAACAATACTAGAAAAGATACTTTGTCTTCATCCAACGCCTCCCTGATATCGTCTACAACTTTAAGTATGGCCGTTGTACAGCTATGGCTGTTCCTAAATCCAGATTGCATTGGAGGGAGCAAGTTCTTGGAATGGATATAGGAGTTTATTTGCCTTTGAAGTACCCTCTCAAATATCTTAGAGAAGTAAGGCAGTATGGATATCCGCCGATATTCCTTACTATTGCAACTCTTACGTATAGGAATTATTTTGGCACATATCCATTGAGAAGGGTAAATGCCGGTTGTTATTATTAGATTGAAGACATGGACCAGAGATCGAGGAATAACTGGAAGGATTATTTTCACAAATTTGGGATGGATTTCATCAAAACCTACATTTGATTTGACTGACAACAAACAAGCAACCATTTCAGTATCATCTACCATATACAGGAAGATTCAAATGCACTGTCAGGCAAATTAAAATCGAGAGGATTTATAGGAACAGCATTAATGTTAGAAAAAGGGAGGGTAACAAAACTTGTATTCAGGGAATTTAGATCCAATTCGAAATCAATATGTTTAATATTTCCACGTATTTCAAATTTCTGGATATTTTTCCAGAGTTGGCGACCTGTTGTTAATTAACCAATTTTGTTCCTGAAAAAATTCTTTTTGGCATTTTTAATTTTACCGACAACCTGATTGCGCATAAAACGATATAGTTGCAGGTGTATATCTAACTTATAACGTTTCCAACTCGGGTAGAAACGATTGCGCTTATGAATCAGTAGTCGAATTTCGGGTGTAAACCAAGGACAGTGGCCAGAACAAATACGTTTGGCTTTTAGAGGATGACACACATGATTGTTAAAAAGGGTACATATATATTCATTTAGGAACTCAACTTGGTCATCAGGGGAAGACATAAAATACACAAGATTCCAGGCAATATGCCGAGAATCTATCTCCAGTTGGTGGTAATCAATGTTGCTAAAATCTCTGAATTCGAAGGTTGTAACTGTATATTCAAATGCAAATTCGAAGATCAGAAATAACAAGTCATGTGTAGAAAAAGCAGCTACGCACAACTGGTCATAGAGATTATTCACAAAGAAAACATCTAAAAGTGTGCGACGATATATGGTATAATACATACTCGTACATGGCGAACTAGATTTTGATATGTTGAGCTTCATTATCTTTTTATAAAGACAGCGTAAATCATTCTATACTGATAAATAAATAGACAAATTAATAACTTCATATTTATCTGGCCGCTTACAATATGTATCTAATGGCACTAAACCCAAGTGCCCTTGGGTGTCCCTCAAGGTTCCATTTATACCATACACTAATCAACCTTAAAGGAATTCATGCTTAGTTAACAAAAAATGAACTTAGTCTCCAAATATTTCTTAACCGCACTCCTATAGAGTATTTGCATTTAAACAGAATAATATCAAAGGTTTATTACGCGCTTTGTGGCCTAAACCGCACGAAAAACTACCTTCCGAAAGCCGTTTAGCTAAAATTTGGTGAAATCATTTATTCTGCCGATACTGCTTTGCGGATGCGAAATATACGCGGACCTGGACCATGTGCCGAAAAGAAAACCAACTGCGGCATCTGTCCTTTTTCCCCATTCTTTTCATTCTTTTTTGCACCCCTCATTAGCCTTTTCTTCTTATTTTTTTTATTTTTCGATATAAGTTTCTTAACACAGTTTCTTGTTTTGTTTTCTTTTTTCTTAGATGTACAAGAATTTTAGTCCTCTCGTGCATTTTAAGCATTTTAAGCTCTTTGTTCCTTAAAATATAGCTTTATGTATTTCGCTCTAGAGAGACTTACTTTCTGCCCTTGACCGTCTTCTTCATTTCGTATTACCACCAAGATAAGTTTTCTTTTCGGTTCACTTGTTTTTGAAATTGTTGCACTTACCACTTACTTTGCTTCGTGAAGCCACTCACTTCATGCGGCATCCGTGAATAAACAAAAATATTTATTTTTTTCTTTTCCGTTGACCCAACAGATCTTCGTTGTCCTGACCATTGATTCTTTTGGTGGAATTATGTATTTAGGAAATCTGCCCAAACTTGCCCCATGACTGAAACAATAAACAATAACAATCTTCTTATTCTCAAGTCCATTGGCTTTGAACGCTAGCATTGAACGGGTCTAAATTTAGTGCTAAATCTGAGCTAACCACTCGAATTGCTTGTACTTAAATAAAGAATGCAATTTTTTTTGTATGCAATAAAATATTTTTTTTCTTTGTCAATATCAGATTTTATAAGATCAATATTTATAAGCCAGTATTTTGTTTGATCCAGGCACTGAAGTGACAAACATTAGTGAAAGCCACTGGATATCCCGAGGTACAGCCAGCTGCAGCACCATAGGAAACAATACCAATTTGTTGTCCTGATTTTCGATCGACAAGTGGGCCACCAGAATCACCATTGCATGTAGACTTATAGTTGCTGCTGGTAGAAGCGCAAATGGTTCCAGCATACACAGGAGAAGGTCCATAGACATCAGAGCAAACTTTGTTTGACGAAACAAGCAAATCGACAAACATCAGAGCATTGGTTACACTTCCGGCTAAATTAAAAAAAATCATTTAAGAATTTTTCCACAAATACGCTTAAAAGTATTATGTACTTACTATCAGCGGTCTTGCCCCAACCGGAAACGACAGCCGAATCACCAACAAATGAGCAGCTACTCAAGCCCAATGCTAATGGAACTACATTAATATTTTTGCCCAAAGTAACTGGATCAATATTGATCAAGGCAATATCGTTAGTAATGGTATTTGGGTTATATTCACTGTGCCTAATGATTCTTAACGATTGTACAGCCGTGCCACCTGTTCTGTCAACGCTTCCCAAGTAAACGGTAGCACTTTTAGCTCTAAATATATTAGAATAAATTTTGTTTTAATTTTGTTGTAAATTATATGGTATTTGAAAGAATATCTTACGATGCAACGCAATGGGCAGCTGTTAAAACCCAGTTTGGTGCTATAAGAGAACCACCGCACCAGGCACTTCCAAGGGTCATTTTGAGTGATAGACCAACTTGATAGGGGAATTGCCCAAGAACAGCCTTTTCACCGTTGATGATGCGTCCCTCTGGGTGTAATACTGGTACCACTGGAGCAACATCGATCCAATTTGTTGACCTTAAATCAAAGGCACATGCCGAGGCAATGGCCAGGAATAAACAAAGGAAGACTTTCATGGTGCTACTTAGTCGTTTCAAGAAAACAAACTTAATTGACTTTCTGTAAGCGGTTGGCTTTTATACAAACCAGCGAAGTATCCATTGGTTTGATAAGTCGAATTTTTCTTGGCTTATTTCAATATCAAAGTTCATTATCGATTCGAACCAAATTCGCGCTATCAGCGATACGAGTACATACGAATTTGGAATTTTAATTCAGTCTATTCAGCAAATGATATGATTAGAATTTAAGTTCTTATGAGTATTTGAGCTACGTCTTAACGTATAATTTTTGCCGTTCACCGGATTAAGTCATCAACAATGTTGGCCCACAGTCAAAAGTTTATTGCAATAAGTAGACAACAAGGACGACGGCAAATCTGTCAGCACTCCGCCTAAGTTCAGAACGATACAGAAGGTAGAGGAACTGTGGGAGCCTTCCATTAAAAACTTCTGTTAGGCACCCGTTCCATGATAAAATACATTCTGCTGCAACTACGTTAGAAAACCAGCAGACTGATCAAAGTGGAATGCATTGAAAATCTGATGGCACTCTCTGATTAATCCGGAATTTAACTGACTGCCTCCAGTTGCGAACTCCAAGCCGGTTGAGGTGTCCTTCTATTTGTGCTCGCTAGGGGGCAGATTCGAAGACTTTTCGGACCGAAGCATTGATGTCCCTTCGTTCTACATGTTCTAGCTATCTCAGGCTACCTAGCTATGACATGCGGAGTTTTCTGACTATATCGTATATCGTTTTCTGTTGAATCCTGCGTCTCCTGCAAAGCCCATCAACGCAAAGACGATTTTTCTCTCGAAACGACTGAGAATAACTTCATCTGATTTCGATGGGTTCCATGCTTATATAGAGTCTCCTTAGCTTTTTGGGATAGGACCTTACTACTCAATTGTCTTCTTAGCCCAAAGAAACAGGGATTGGCTATAGTGATTCTTCTGGCAGAATCCAAATCAGAGCCAAAATAGACAAAGTCTTTTATTACCTCGAAATTATAGCTGTCAGCTGTGACGTTCTGTCTTATTCCTCCATGTTGTGTGTCTCTTCTTGTTGACAGCATATAGTTGGTTTTGCCTTCATTTACTGCTAAACGGATTTTGGCAGCTCCCATTTCAATACTAGCGAACGCACCGCTGACAGCCCGCTGAGTTCTCCCATTTATGTCGATATCATTAACAAACGCTAGTAATTTTACAGACTTTTGAAGGATTGTGACTCCTGTGTTCACTTGTGAGTTCTGCACAATTCTTTTATTTCAAGTATGGTGTTAAAGAAGTTATAAAACAGCGCGTCACCTTGTCTAAGAAATTTTTGACATCAAAGATCTCGGTTAAGTCACTGCCGGCTTTGACGGAGCAGCGGGCGTTCTCCGTCGCCAGTCTGCACAGACGGGCGAGTTTGGCAGACTCTAAATAGCTCGTCCCTATAAATGCTGTCATATGTGGCCTTAAAATCGATTAAAAGATGGTGGCTATCGATTTGGGCTTCTTGAGTATTTTCCAGGATTGGTCGGAATGTGAAGTTTTGGTTGAGTGTGGACTTTCCTGGTTTGAAACCGCATTGATAGGAACTAATCAGGTTGTTGGCGAAGGGTGTCTCTTTTTTTTTAGATCTGGCATATGGTGCTGGGATACTCTTCTAACCAGATCTGAGAAATGAGCTGGTGCATGCACTTCACAAAATCAAGTCCAGCTGATTTGTTGGATTTTATAATAGCTTAGACATTGCTATCCTTACATCGTTCTGGTCAGGTGGACGAAAGTTTTTTGGCTATCATCGTCTAAGTTATACTAAAAAAGTATCGATCAGCTACTGCCAACTGCTGAAAGTCAGTTCTGCCCTACATACCCAACCACTATTGAACAGTGAGTGTAGCTTTGATAGCGATAATCGACAAAAATGATTACCCACTCTAAAAACTTCCGACCTATCAGTCTGGCTTCTTTCCGGCACGAGCAGAGAACGCTTAAACTGCAATATTTTTTGAATATATTCTTTATCTAGGATGCATCATTCATATCAACTGGGAAGGTCTTGGAAGATTAAGCTTGAAAATCTAGCTTCAACATCAACTCGGATCATTACCAAGGCACGAATGCGAATATCACAAGTACAACGTGGTCAATTAAGACAGCAGAAGCTCGATATTGCAATGGCAAGGAATCATACAAGAGACCTATGCCGATTACTTTTTTTTAAAACTTTCTCAAAATCCCAGCCCCCATACATAAACCATAGAAAACCAATGTAAATGTTGCCAATGAGCCATTACAGCAGCTGGTTCTGATGTGATTAGTTTCAAACCGCTGCCGCCACAAAAAAATCTCTGGTTTGACAGATATGTGCAGTTAACAAGAGGCATATACAGTTGCCCTGCATCGAAAGAGCACTGACTTCTCGGGCGGAGACTACTTCTGCAGACTGTTTAAAGGCGATGATGTTCAATATGTGAGAATGGCCATTCACCCTGGACGAAAACAACAGAGAACTCTGATGCTCTGAGCTAGACGAAGTGATGGTAGCAATATTGAAGGTAAAGTCTAATAAAGCTAATGGCGCCGACGAACTACCTATTAGGCTATTTTAGTCAACTAAAAATGACCTGGTTAAGAATATGAACCATTTAATCTGTAAGATATGGTCAGAGAAAAGCCTGACCGATGCACTGAAACGCAACATCGTTTATCCGATCCATAAGAAAGGAGACCCTTTTGACTGATAGAATCGTAAGTCATACTATTAAGTAAAAAGATTACGAAATTATTCGTGAACAATCTGGTTGGTCCATATCAGTCTAGTTTTAGGTCAAGAAAGTCCACCATCGATCAAATATTAGCAATACGGCAGGTCTTGGAAAAGACCCGGGAATTTCAGATTGAAACCCATCATCTACTATATTTGCCGAATTCATTTTTTACAGTGAAATATTTAATTCTATTTCTCTTTACGTGCCCTTTTCTCGGTACAAAACATCATGTACTTCCCCTACCTGGTATAACAGAAGACTATGGTCCTTACGAAACAAAAGAAACAAATTATACACGGTTTTCCTTCGAAAAAATTCCTCTTCTGGCTACTCTAACTATCTTGTAACTTACTTAATTTCTCCATTGGCCCCTGTCTCTATCAATCTTTTAATCTTTTAACCTTTCTCTTATCAAAGTCCTGCAATATTTTTCAAAAAGCGTGCCTCCAATATTTCATCTATCCCTCACACAAGGTGGATTTCCCCGAGTTTGGAAGAACACTTTCATAATCGAGGTCCACAGAAAGGGATCAAAGAATGAAGTAACTAACTACCATCCTTATATCCCCCAGTCAGCACGGATTTCCGAAAGGTAGATCAACTACTACAAACACGGCCCCCTATCCATTTACGTCGCCGACACTAAGTTCTCCAATATTAAATATTTCACCGCAAGACTCTATTCTGCTTCAAGAAGACCTTGATAGGTTTTCCACTTGGTGCCTAAAAAATTGCTTAGAGCTTAATGTCTCCGAATGTCAATCTATGGCTTTGTTAAATAAGCCCAATAAAATCTCACCCTCGAATTTACTTTCCGCATGGTCAACCTATACCCTAGATTTAATATTATATGATAGAGAGCTAAACTTCCGTTCGCATATGGATGAGATAATCCTTAAAGCCAACTCATCACTTAGATTTATCAAACGATGGTCCGGCCCCTTCTCGAATATGCCAGCCAAGTGTTGATTGGGAGTAAACCCCCATAAAACCAATCTTGTCTTCGTTTCCAGGAAATACAAAATTCCAATCGTATGCCCTCCCTCAATCAACAGTGCCAGTTTAAATTTCTCTGTTACAGCGAAATGTCGGGGTCTTATTTTTGACAGGAAACTAAACTGGAAACATTCAAGAAAGAGTCAAGAAAGCTACAGTACGAGCAGCTCTATTCTCTTGCAAAAAAGCCATTGGGAATAAATGGGGGGCTTTCAACCTCACATAACCCACTGGCCATCACATCTCGGTTATAAGACCGATACTCTAATAAGGGGTGGTTGTCTGGTAAATGGCATTAGACAATCCAGTCAACATCAGCAAACAGAGCAAAGTCAAAGACAGCATGTCTGTACATAAGCGGAGACTTACGTACTATTCCCTTCGCGGCACTGCATATTCTGTTTCACTTGACACCCATCGATATTTTCAGCACTTAAGGAGCGACTAACACAGCTATTCGCCTTAAAGCGACTAGACAATGAAATACACACTATGAATCCTTTCAGAGAACATCGACTACACTATGTGCCAACATTGGTTTGACAAAGACTTTCATGTAAGCCTCTAGATGCTTCTGGGAGGAAGATGCTTTTATGGATGGATCCAAGTCTGAGAGCGGGGTTGGTGGCGGTGTTTTCTCAGATATGTTTAATTTAAGCATCTCCTTTCGCCTTCCAAATCACTGTAGCGTGTTCCAGGCGGAAATTTAGGCGATTAAAGAAGTCCTGTAATGGCTGAAGAAAAACTTTTTATCTACAAGTTATATCCGCATCTTTTTGGACCTCATGAAATTCTAAGGCAGCCCTTGATCATCTCTTAGGGAAATGGTAGAGCAGTTCAACTTTCACCTATGTTGGGTGCCAGAACAGATACATTCCAGGGAATTATAGGGTCGAAGAACTCACCAAGATTTTTATCTACTCTACCAATCCCTACGTGCAAACTATCACTTAAGCTAAAGATGGCTAATAGAAGAACAAACTTTAGGTGGAGTGTTGGATCAACTTGTCTAGCGACCAAGCAAATCTTGGTCTAGATACGAATAGCTTTAAGAGTTTGATCTTTCAAAATAGGAACAGTCTCATCGCTATCATAGGTGTCATCACTGGACACTGTTTTATAGCATGCAAGTAGGCTTGGCGTCTTTAGTAACGATTTCTGCAGAAGCTGCAGGGATGAGGAAGAGACAATCCCAATACTCCACCTACTCCGTACAGGCCCAGCCCTCTCCCAAAGAAGGAAATTTTACAATGATTTTAGCGATCTAAACAATATAAACGTTAAGAGTCTCCTACGCTTCATCATAAGCTCAAAATGGTTCCAAGAGTAGGAGGGTAACAGATTCACGTGGCATCTCAATGGGCCAATAGGCCTAAGTAGGTTGGTTTCTCCAACAGCCACTATTACCTAACTTAACTTAACCTATGGACGGCACTCAAGGCCATCTCCTGTTTAAAAGTATGTTTTCCGCGACGACGATCCTACCAGCACAAATAAAGATTCCCCCTGTCGAGGCGTCCTACTGGCGATGGACAACAGCCTTAACTCTTCTCCCATTACAATTTCTTCATCCTCTAAAGCCGACTTTGTCGCAATAAAAATATCACTGCCTCTCAAGTCCCTTTACGTTATATGTTGCTACATCCTACCAGCTCAACCTATCGAATCTTACCAATTTGTTATTGATGCGATCGATCATTTAATTGACCTGTCAGACCCTACTGATGATATCCTTATTTTCGGCGACTTTAATCTTCCTCAGCTACAGTGGACTCCATCAGATGATCAATCGTTTTTCATCGCTTCAAATGCCAATGTCTCTTCTTAGATCGCTTAACAGACTCAAGTCTATGCCAAGTCAGTGGTATATCCAATTATATGGGCAGGCAATTAGACCTTATTATCACAACAGATCCAATTAACTCCTCAGTCTCACTTTGTCCCCTATCTCTCTCAACAATCGATAACTACCATCCCCCCCTTCTACTTTCATTTTTTCATAACTCTTCATTCCAGTCCACTCCCCCCACAACTCTCTCATCCCACGACTTTCATAAAGCAAACTTTCACAAAATCAGTGAATATCTCAGCAGATCCCACTTTAACTTTCACAACTTAAGTATAAATGATGCCTTATCCATTTTTTATAAAGAAATATTTAATTCTTTTTCCCTTTACGTTCCGTTTTCCCGCCTTAAAACATCATCTACTAGTCCTCCCTGGTATAATCGCAAGCTTCGTTCCTTACGAAATAAGAGAAATAAGTTATGGGCTGTTTTCCTGCGTACCAGATCCTTTACCGACTATTCCAACTATCTTGGTGCTTATCTTCATTTCTCCGAACTTTACGATTCCCTTTACCAGCGCTACCTTAACAACGCGCAAGTCAACCATATAAACCACCCTAAGTCCTTTTTCCAATTTGTTAACTACAAAAGAAAGTCCGATGGTTACCCTCCTTCCCTCTCTTTCAACAACAGGTCATCAACCGACCCACTCACCATTGCCAACCTATTTGCCACCTTTTTTAAGCAATCCTTCACCAACGACTCCTTTGTACCAGATCCATCCTATTTTAGTTACCTACTGAACTTCTCCAATGGCCCACTTCTCTCTCATATTTTTGATCCGTCTTATATCGAACATAAATTACACCAACTCAATGACGAATTCACACCCGGCCCAGATGGCCTCCCTGCCATATTTCTTAAAAAATGTTCTTCCTCTCTTTCCCTTGCCCTTTCTAATCTCTTCCGTCTATCCCTTTCACAAGGAGAATTTCCTGAGGCTTGGAAATCCTCCTTCATAACCCCGATCCACAAGAAAGGATCAAAGAATGAAATAACCAACTATCGTCCCATCGCTTAACTCTCTCATATACCCAAACTCTTCGAAAGTATTTTGTATGAAGCTCTAAGCTTCCAATGCAAATCACTTATTTCTCCTAGACAACATGGCTTCCTAAAGGGTAGGTCAACCACCACAAATCTCGTTGAATTCGTATCCTTTGCCCTCTCTGCCATAGAAAATGGCAATGAAGTCGATGTAGTTGCAACCGATTTTAGCAAAGCCTTCGATAAAATCTCTCATCGGTTAATCATCTTTAAATTGTCTGCCCTCGGCTTTGAACCCATATTGTTGAAATGGATATCCTCTTACCTCAAAAACCGTTTTTACAGTGTTCGTTTTAGGTCAGCCCAGTCCGCTCCATTTTTGGCCAACTCTGGAGTTCCACAAGGCAGCCATCTCGGTCCCCTTCTTTTTATATTAACCATAAATGATCTCGATATGATCATCAAACACTCGTCTGTCTCCCTTTACGCCGACGATACCAAATTTTTCAAAACCATTTCTTCTCCCCATGACTCTTTCCTCCTTCAACAAGATCTTGATAGTTTCTCGATCTGGTGCCTCAAAAATTCTTTGGAACTTAACATCGCCAAATGCCAATCCATCACCTTCTCACATAAGCGGAACCAATCTCCTCCCCGACTCTATCTTCTCCATAACCAACCTATCTCCTCCGTACAGTCTCTTCGCGACCTCGGCATTTTGTGTGACAGCGAGCTCAACTTCCGTTTACATATGGATGAGATAATCCTCAAAGCCAACTCTGCACTAGGTTTTGTAAAACGGTGGTCCAAAGAATTCACCAACCCATACGTGACCAGGTCCCTCTATATTACCTTTGTTCGCCCCCTCCTAGAGTACGCCAGTTAAGTATGGTCCCCATATCATCGTGTTCATATCTCGAGAATTGAAAGCATTCAGCGTCGTTTTCTTCGATTTGCTCTTCGAGGTATGCCCTGGGACGATCCTTTTAATCTGTCCCCCTATCAAAATCGTCTCAACCTTATCAACTTAAACACCCTCGAGGATCGCAGAGATGCAGCAGTCTTTCTCTTCATTCATCGACTCCTTTCAGGTCACGTTGAATGCGCGTCCCTTCACAACTCCATTTTCCTCAACACTAACCCCCATAATCTACGTACCCCTCGACTCTTCTATCTACCAACCCACCACACCTCCTATGGCGCGAACGAACCAATCTCCCGTATGCTACGTCAAATCAACTCAAACCCTACCGTCTTTGACTTTCACCGCATCACTTCCCACCTCAAATCTGTTCTCCTTCACCACTCCAACCAACCTTAGTTTTAAGTTTTAGTTTAAGTTTATTTTTTAAGTTATAGCTTGTATTAAACCGAATAAATGGGGGCATTCGCCCCCACCAAAATTAAAAATTGTCTCTGTCACAATTCGCACTGAAGTTTCGTTGACTGTCAATAGTCCAATTTTATGCACATGTCATCTGTCATATACGAAACCGATTTTCCTTTTACGGGTACTCTTGACAGACTTCACGAAGAATTTGCGCCAGAAATGGGATGTAGTCGGATCTTCACCGATGTCTCCAGAACCGGCCTAGGGTGTACAGCTGGCGTCTTTCATGAAGACGACAACCGCTCACTGCTCGCTACTCAGATTTGCGTCTCCAAGTGCAGAAGTACTCGTACATACGAGTATGTACCTTTTTATTATGACAATGAGCTATAATACACATATTGTGAGGAACAGTTGTTGGGTTCTAAGTATCTGCGTCTGTAGTGGCAACCAAGTTACTCAGGTTACGAGGAGACTAAATGGATGCTTCCGGACTTTTCTAATGCGTACTAGCGGTGTACAGCGCTTTTGCCAAGGTAGACATACCCGCGACTGCTACGCTTGTGATGAGATGTATGAACACACTAAGGAGCACTTCTTCAGCGAATATTCGGCATACGGGTGCATTAGACTGTTGCTACTATGCCAGTAGATGCTGGTATTGCAGGCACTTTATTACTTGGCGGTTACTGATCTTTATATGCAATGCTAAGGAATTTCCTTAAAGAAACGTAAAATAAGTACAGGAGACTTGGTCTATGACTGTGTGCTTTATTCACACAGAAAAGGAGTTTTCTCGGAATAAGGTGAAGCTAACTATGTTACAGCAACACGACACGATGGTATTCAAGTACTATGTATTGATGTCCTCAATAAGTAAGATGAAGAAAGTAGCTTATCAACTGAATGAAGGAAGCAACAGAAAGGTGAAAGGTTCATGAGTATCAACCAAAGACTAATGGCAAATTTATTTCAAAATCTGCCGAAATAGTAGAGTGGGCGTAAATAAATAGACTGAAGGAAGAAACTTTTACTGATCTATGGGAAAAGCACCACAGACGGTGCTCGTACCTTTCCGAGGGGTTTTTTTTTCGTTCTTTATTATTCTATGATATGGTATTCCCTGGGTACATACCTTGAAGCCGACTTAAACCTAATATCATACATACGAGTACCATATTCTAATGCAAAAGTTTTGCATATCATACTTACACAATCGTAATTGAAGTAGGTCCCATGGCCTACCCAAAAAAAAGTAATTGAACTTCCTGCGAGTACAAATATATATACATATTTGCTTGCGTACGTAGTAATTAGCTGATTAGGTCGATCTTGATATACAATATTTTCAGAACCAATCTAAAAAAAAAACACGAGTGCGCATTGTTGACAGAGTTGTCAATCAAATAGAATGGGTGTTCCACAAACTGACAGTTATGTGCGCAGATTCTTATCCTAAGGGCACCAATAAATTTTTTCCTGCAGCCTTAGGGGAACTTATGATATTTCAAGTAGAATGCAATCATATTATTTTGATTTAATTGTAATCTTTTCTGATAAATGAGTTTGAAAGGAAATGAGATGAATAAAATAAAATAATCGATGCAATCAAGGTCTGTTATGTTCATATCACGCTTTTTGTGAACTCTGCCATATTTGCTGTATTGTCCTGCTGGTCTCCGAATTCGAATAGATAGTGAGAAAAACTGCGATTCACACTGCCGTAAGCCATTATCGAAATCTATTAAACGAAAGGTAAATCGAAGACCTACATATACTTGACGCTACTTTATCTTTCTTTTCATTTCTGCTGTGTCTGCTGATAGCTGACATCCATGTGGTAAGATCTCGGCTTCAACCATAGTGCCACTAGTTGTTCACAACAAATTTGTTAAGGATTTCTTCCACTTAAGAACGCCACCTAAAGCGATTTTTCCTTTAACGTGTTTTCCTTCCGATCAAGATTGGTAGCGCTCATTCGATCTACATGTTCCTGCCATCCAAGCTTATGAATTCTGTTTTTCCCGCGGCTCAAGTGGTAGTGGATTGGCTCTCAAATGGAAGGTTCGATGTTCGAATCCCAACCGCGCCCGGAAGACATTCAGTTTTCCAGTTAACAAGAACCAAGTAAGATGAATAGTTGACTAGAAATCAACAATAAGCCAACTTCCACTAAGAATTTAGTCTCTGTTACTCAATTACCTCCTGGGCCTAAAGAAACAGCGATTGGCAAGGGTAAATCTGCGTCTATTATATGCTTGTAACTGCTGAGCAAAGGTAGACGAAGTCCTTAACTGCCTCGAAGTTATAATTGCCGATGGTTACGTATAGCCCAAGCCGTCTGTGGTGTTGATGCTTATTGGACGCTTTCGCTTCATTGAGGACTCGCTGTCTGTATTCGTCCAATCATATCAATGTCATCCGTGAGTATAGTATAGTTTCAAATCACCGTGCAATTTCTTGCGCATGTGCCCTCTTTTCCAGTAATCCTGGAAGTGATCCAGACAAAATTCGAGCGTAACCACGCTTTGATGTTGACTGTACTGAGTCCATAGATAAACCATAGATAAACTAACCTATAGTTTATCCAAGAATAAATGTCAGTACAGGAAAGATAGGACATTTGCCTCTTAGTCTGGTTGCAATAACATGCATAAATGTGTATTATAGGGTTGCCATGGTGTATATGATGAATCACCACAAAGAGAAAGAGCATTTCGCTTAGGGTTACCATCTCCCCATTTAAAATAAACAAATAAAAATATTGCTGAACGATATAAATTTCATTTATCATTTTCCTCACCACCAAGCGGTGGCGCGTTTTTTTAAGCGTATCCCCAGTAGGCCTAATCCCTTTTTAGTTTGTTTAAAAAAGAAAAAATTTCCGAAAACAGAAAAAAGAACTAAAAAATATATGTATTTTCATTTATTCACGATAAATATAGTAAACAAAAATATAATTCATAATAAATATAGTAAAGTATAATGTAAATAATATAAAATTTCATTAATTCAAAGTAAAAATAACTTCATTAATTTATAATATTAAAATCTATTAGTCTGATGAAAATTTAGTGCTGCTACTATCGGCATTTATATTTATTACTAATCTTTCGACTGCTTCCTCGGCGAAAACGTCCATATCCCACATCTGACGAATTTAAATTTAAGATCTTCTTTTAAGATTGTATGTAAAGTTGATCTGCTTATTTTTGTAATATTTGCATTTTGTTGGGCATGAAAAACTGATGGGCTATACGCCTAACGGCACATTTGTCAAAATCATCGACCCTGCTTTTGCGACCAGAATTATTTTTCTTCTTTGAAGGCGAATTGTGGCCTTTAATTTTATTTTCCTTTAAAAGCCTATATACAGTTCGTTCCGTAACAGAAAAGTCATCAGCTGCTTTTCTCACGGATTCCGTTTTATTTTTAAGAAGGCCATAAAATTTGCTAGTTGCATTTGTTTCTTTTCTGCACTTAATTCCTTTGAAGACTTTGTAGCCATTTTTCTATTTAGCCACAACACGGTTGCTTAAAACTAATTAATCACTATTAATTTGACACAATATCATTACTAACACTTACGATATTAAATATGATCACTAATTGCAGAGTCAATGCTTTCTAGTTTCAAAACACCGCGAATATAATCCTTTTTTCTTAAACACAACATTAACACCGACACAACACAGTAATTTGAACCACTATTATTTAACACAATATCACTAAAAACGCACATAGTCCACCAATAATATGATCACTCGCGCGAATAAAATTTAAAATACAAAGTCGAAAAAAATGGTTTGACTACATTTTAACGGTTTCTCAAAAAGAGGAGAAAAAAACGCAAAAAACAGCACCACACATATTATTACACACAAATTCTTTTTGTGTTCTCAAAAGCTTCAAATCCCATGTGCTTTTTAACAATAACACTGAAAAATCAGTAACGATGTGCTAACATTTGAGAATGGTAACACTGCTTTGATGAGATTATTTTCAATGCACAGCCAGCAGTAATGGCGAATGGTGATTTTATGATCATTCTGCCCACGGCTATCGGGCAAGCAAGTCATAGAGTGACTGTGGTTAAATCTGAAAATAATTACAACAACAATTGTACACAAAGTTCAGTGGCTTCCTTTGTGTTTCAGTGCTAATGTGCCATTGAGTCCACCACTGTTAGTAAAAAAGCTTTCCCATAAGCCCTGTACTGACATGTTTTGTTGGATAAGGTATAGATGTCAAACTCTACTAATACTTTTGCAAACGCTTAACTTTCGCACACATACTTTCCCAGTTTGTCCGACAGCTCAATTTGCGTTGAAGCAATCCCCATTGGTACTCTCGAATAAACACCACTTCAAACCACATTCCTGCATTGAAAATTTGTAACCGCTTTGAAATATCGTATAAACATTTTCAAATCGCATTGAAACATTTTACTCTCTCGCGCTCTCATCGTTCTTTCATCATCTCGAAGAGAAAGAAATAAGAACAATGTATCAGTGTTAGTGTGAAGTGTCACTTCAACCAGCTGTTTGTTCAACTTCTCTCAATTTTCTCTCGCTCATTTTGGATATTTCATATAAACACCAGAATTTCTACGGGTATTGAACCAATGCGAATTGAGTAAATGCAAATTGAGCTGTCATATAAATTGGGTAACAAAGTCCAGAATAAGTGATTCCCATACCACCGTCATAACTTAATGGAGAATCCACTTTACTCTGCCACAAGCGAAATACTTCTAAACACTCCAATGCATTCACCCCGAAGCGTGCTATAAGTTAACGACGCGTAAGCTAAAACCTAAAAACTTACAAATAATATTCCCATGGGAACAATACCTAATCAGCACAAAAAGCATTCGTGGGAACAATGCACACGAGCATCGGTTTCCTGCCAATGCAGCGTCTGTGTCAGTGGAATCGGGATTCGACAACAGGTTGAGTGACTCCTGATGCTGATGCAATAAGCTAAATGTAGTTTACTTTAGAAATAAGTTTGAAAATGTAAATCAGTTTTTAAGTTGACTTTGAAAGAATAAAGTTTCTTTCTTTCAAAGAAAAAAACTTAATAAAAGTTTAATTTATATAGGTCAAAGCAAAAATGTCGAATCTACAATAACAACACAGGGCAGGCATTAAGTGTCGTTGTACTTCGCCAGCAACCAGTTGTACACAAAATGGATCAAATTACCGACCGATCGTACGAACGATCATGGGCGCCGACACGAAAGCGTAACTAAAGGTGGCCCTAAACGACGAGCATGCTCGCCGAACATGCTCGTGCTCGCTATATTTTTCTCGTGTAGGGGCTGGTTCGCGAGCCGCTCGCTGTTGGCGAAAAATTTAGATTTTTTCGTGCTCGTTGGCTTCGATGTTCGCCGTGTAGGGCCATGTTCGTGAGCAAACCTCATTTTTGATGTGAACGCAGCCGAGTGAATATCGTGTATTAAACATAATGGCAGCAGTAAATAAATAAATCACCATAAGCGCAACCACTTACGCTTCTTTATCGCACATGTTCACAGTATGAAGAATCAACGCGAAATGAATGCTCGCTATATGTGCATAACTGGGACACTTAGGACAATTAAACCGAAAACCTAAATCAATAAATGAAAAATGCTTCGTGGGAATTATTTTGTGCTGAAGCTATTGCGTAAGTATGCAAGCAGAATTATGGATAAAATTAATGTAAAAGGCAGTAGTTGCGAAGGACAAAGCAGAGATAGAGAAATACTCCAAAGAGTAGAGGTCACAGAACTTGGTAACACAGCGGGCCCTTAACTATAACAAAACAAAGAAAAGTTATTATAACGTTTTAAACAAAAGTATTTTTCTTTCTCTACGCTCGTATATTCTTATCAGCATTCAAACGCGGAAAACACCGTATACAGGGTGTAATCCAACACATATACACAAGGTCACTGTATGGTGCGCAATTTGGTCAATGCTCATCGCTATAGCCAAACGGTAATCGAATTTTTTTTGCCCTCAAATCGAAGATATGGATGTTTAAGACATGTGGTTTGAACAAGACGATGCTAAATCGATACGACCCCTTTTGGCTTTATTGCCAGAAAAGTTTCCTGGACGCATTATTTCGGGTTTTGTTGATGTGAACTATCCACCAGTTGGATTTCCTTTTGTAAGATTATGCAAAAATCGTGTTTATGCACACATTCCGCAAACTCTTGACGCTTTGAAAACGAATATTCGTCAAGTTATGGCCGAGTTATTGCCCGATATGTGTCGAAAAGTCATCGAAAATTTCCTTGGCAGAATCAAGTCCTGCAAGATCTTCCGTCGAGTACATTTGAGCCATGTTATATTCCAATCATAATGGCTAGATCCAAACAATATATTGAAATAAAAATTTGATCGAAATCTAAATCATAAATGTGTTTTATTAAAATTTACTTTCGGAACCCCAAAATAGATGTCCCTGTATGATAACAATGGCCGTTTTTCCCCATAGATAGAAAGTTGCTAACATTCTTCCATTGCCAAAATCAAATAGCAGTGAATATCGGCCTATAGCAATCCTTCCTTTTTTAAGTAAAGTCTTCGAAGCAATAATAAGCAATCAATTTAAATCATACCCAAATTTTAGTGGGGAGTCGTCGTGCAAAACCTTTAGTTTAGTTTAGTTTAGTTTTATTTTGCAATCACATTAAGACATAAATTATCTTATAAACTAGTGAAGCTTTAATATGTTCAATAGAAATTCAGATTTAGATTCAAGCTAATAACAATAGATTAAGGTAATATTATTACATATATTAATATTAATAATATTAATGGTTATTTATATATACCATGCATTATTATAATCTTTACCTACATGTACTCGTATGTACGAGTATATCTCCAAATAAAATTGTGCAATTTTCTAAGCATAAATATTCAAACAAAGGAAAAAAATAATCAAAGGGTTAGGTTAGGTGTTATTGTTCATGTAGAAGGACTTAAGATCATTCCTAAACCTGCTGGTGCCAGAAGACCTTCGGACAAGCCGTGTTAAGGAGTTCAACAGGCGAATAGACGTTAAGAAAAATTGTCGCTCAGATATTAGGCATGTGTAACGAGGGTGAATAATTTGCCCAGATCTTTCAGACGTGGCAAATCCTATCTTATTGAATAGGTAACAAGGCCGATTGGTTTGAATCACATTGGAAAGCAATATAAAGGATCGATAGCGTATTAGATGGTCAAGTGACATGTTAAAGAGCAATTACGAGTAATGATATTTGATACTCGTATTCTATCGAAGCGATGAAAATTGAGAATGTAACGCACGATATTATTGTAGGTGACATTAAGTATTCTTTTACTGTTAGCTTCACAGTAACAGAATATTTAGCATCCATAACAGAGAACTGGTACAAGCAGTGTTTTAGCTAGTAAGAGACGAGTTTTGAAGGGGGTGTGACATCCAGAGCTGGCGTAAATTCCATATACTTTACCAACTGTAGTATTGATATGGTTATTCCACTTAAGTTTTCTGTTAAAAACAACTCCAAGATTTTTTGCGGTGTCAACATATTCAATTTTTGAGCCATTGAGCATAATGTCTGGGAAGAAGGAGAGATCAAGCAGTTTTTTTTTATAAATGACGATACATTTAGCTTTGAGTGGATTTAGAAAAAGTCTGTTTTTTTCTGACCAGCTTGATATGCGCTCTAGGTCAGTTTTGCTCAGTTTTTGCGCAGTCATCTATCATACCAAGAGGACAACTTCGATAGAGTTGAACGTCATCAGCATACTTTTGAATAGATGAGGTCACAAAAGTGGGAATGTCATTTACGTACAGCGAGAATAGAGTAGGTCCCAGGAGCCCTGTGGAACTCTTCTAGTATTGTACATAAAACCGGACGATTTTTGGCCAACTGAGACAGCTTGCTTTCTTAATTTTAGGTAAAATGTTATGGTACTCGTATTTGGAGCTGAGCTCGAAAAACCAAACAATGTCAGCAGTTTGTTACAGATGTTAGTGTGGTTAACTGTGTCGAATGCTTTCGCGAAATCTAACAATACTAGAAAAGATACTTTGTCTTCATCCAACGCCTCCCTGATATCGTCTACAACTTTAAGTATGGCCGTTGTACAGCTATGGCTGTTCCTAAATCCAGATTGCATTGGAGGGAGCAAGTTCTTGGAATGGATATAGGAGTTTATTTGCCTTTGAAGTACCCTCTCAAATATCTTAGAGAAGTAAGGCAGTATGGATATCCGCCGATATTCCTTACTATTGCAACTCTTACGTATAGGAATTATTTTGGCACATATCCATTGAGAAGGGTAAATGCCGGTTGTTATTATTAGATTGAAGACATGGACCAGAGATCGAGGAATAACTGGAAGGATTATTTTCACAAATTTGGGATGGATTTCATCAAAACCTACAGAATTTGATTTGACTGACAACAAACAAGCAACCATTTCAGTATCATCTACCATATACAGGAAGATTCAAATGCACTGTCAGGCAAATTAAAATCGAGAGGATTTATAGGAACAGCATTAATGTTAGAAAAAGGGAGGGTAACAAAACTTGTATTCAGGGAATTTAGATCCAATTCGAAATCAATATGTTTAATATTTCCACGTATTTCAAATTTCTGGATATTTTTCCAGAGTTGGCGACCTGTTGTTAATTAACCAATTTTGTTCCTGAAAAAATTCTTTTTGGCAATTTTAATTTTACCGACAACCTGATTGCGCATAAAACGATATAGTTGCAGGTGTATATCTAACTTATAACGTTTCCAACTCGGGTAGAAACGATTGCGCTTATGAATCAGTAGTCGAATTTCGGGTGTAAACCAAGGACAGTGGCCAGACAACAACAACAAAGTTCAGCAACTGGCAAAAGAGCTCGACACAGTGCGAAAACAGAAACTGCGAGAATGTTCTTTAAGCGGTCCAAGGAGAAAAGAGTTGAAACCTCCCTCATTCGATGGCCAGACCTCATGGTCTACCTATAAGAAGCAGTTTGAAATGGCTGCCTGTCCAAACGACTGGGACAATGAGGAAAAGTGCTTTGCCCTAACAATGGCCTTGCACGGTCCTGCAGCAGAATTGTTGCAAACAGTAGAGATCGAAAAGCATAAAGATTATGTGACTTTAGTGCAGGCTATCGAGAAACGGTTTGGGGACAGCCACATGCAGGAGGTCTACAAGGTCCAATTGCAAAGCCGAACGCAGCAAAGAGGAGAAACACTGCAGCAGCTCCAAGCAGACGTGAGTAGACTGGCACATCTGTCATACCCCACCGCAGGACAGGAAATTATCGACGAAATGGCAAAAGATGCATTTATCAGGGGAATTGCAGATTCGAAGCTACAGTCAGCAGTAAGGATGGCCGGGAAAAGAACCCTTGCTGAAGCACTTGCCTTCGCTCTGGCGATGGAAGCAGCCAATCAGGCTTCCAGGGGAACACATTTCGTCAGGGAAGTAGCATCTGTCGAATGCTCCTGCACAAGAATTAGTGCCGAGGAACGAGATACTCGACGGGATAGACGAATAATGCGCTGCTGGAATTGCAATAAAATAGGACACCTTCAAAGGCAGTGTAAAGAACCGGTGCGACGAAAAGACTGCCCTCACTGTGGTGACAAGCAAATAGAGGAAGAAACCCGCAGAAACAGCTATCAAGAAGCCGGTCAACCTTCCCGAAGCCATCAGTCGGGAAATGCTTAAGCACCAACTTCGCGGGGCAGAAGTTGGTAGCAGGAGTCGACGGCCCCAGGACCATCATCCAAGTCTCGCTCGCAAAACGACGCAGCGAAAGCCTTCTAGTAGAAGTAGTCAGTGGAAAAGAAAAATGGATGGCAACAATAGACACCGGTGCCTCAATCATCAGGAGGAATCTTGTGCAGAAGTCTTGGCTGCATAACACTAGCAGCTGCAGCTTGCGAACAGCTACAGGAGCAACGATTAAGGTATATGGTGAAGTCCGCATAAAAATCCAACTGGCCGGAATAACATTCACTCACGCGTTTCTGCTAGCTGACATATGTGACGAGTGCATCATTGGTATAGACTTCATGAGAGAACATGGACTTGTAGTCGACTTGGGGGCACAAACCCTGAAATACGGAAACATGGAGATACCAATGATATACGGAAACGCCAATACCACAGTCTCAAATGTCGTCATCTGCAGCAATCAGAGTCTAGAGCCTTCGTCAGAAGCAATTTTGTTGGCAAAAGTGGAAGGTGGTCCTGGTAGCCACCGATTCTATTTGATGGAGCCAGAAAAGAAAAGAGACTTCATGGTGGGAAAGACCTTAGTGGAGCCAAAGAACAACATGGTCCCTGTAAGGATTCTAAATCCAAAGACATTCAGTGTAAAGGTGAAAAAGGGGGAGATAGTGGGAAAATGCGTACCTGTTGAGGCTATATCGACCACAACGGAAAAAAGGGTGCAAAACCGGTCACAACAGTTCAGAGCATAAAAATCAAGAACAAAATTCTCAGCCTCTGTAATCTGGACGAAGATCAGCGAATCCTGGCAGAAAAACTAATCGGTGAGTACGCTGATATATTTGCTACACAAGGCGGAGAATATGGACGTACGCATATTGTTCAACACCACATTGACACCGGAGATGCTCGACCAATCCGTCAACCTGCAAGGCGTCTTCCATTGGCAAAGCAAACAGAAGTTGCCGAAATGATGTCGAAGATGGAAGCTGAGGGAGTGATTGAAGAATCGCAAAGTCCGTGGGCATCTCCAGTGGTCCTCGTGAAGAAGAAAGATGGCAGCACGAGATTTTGTGTAGACTACCGACGTCTCAATGATGTCACTAAAAAGGACAGCTACCCACTTCCGAGAATCGATGACACTTTGGATATGCTTTCTGGAGCGAAATGGTTTTCAACACTTGACTTGAAGAGCGGTTACTGGCAGGTAAAGATAAATCGTACGGATCGTGAGAAAACTGCCTTCACTACAGGAAGCGGTCTTTGGCAATTTGCAGTGATGCCGTTTGGACTGTGCAACGCTCCGGCCACCTTCGAGCGGCTAATGGAACGAACATTGCAAGGACTCACCTGGAAAACCTGTCTAGTATATTTGGACGACGTTATCGTCATAGGTAAGACGTTCGGGGAGCACCGCGAAAATCTAAAAGAAGTGTTTGAGAGGCTACGAAGTGCTCATTTAAAACTCAACCCAGAAAAGTGCGCCTTGTTCCGTCCAGAAGTAAAATATTTGGGTCACATTATATCAGCGGAAGGAGTAAGAACGGATTCTGACAAAATCGAAGCCGTGAAAAGTTGGCCCTATCCAAAAAATAAACACCAACTGAGAAGCTTTTTGGGACTCGCCACGTATTACAGAAGGTTCGTAAAGGATTTTGCTGGCATTGCAAAGAGCCTGCATCAACTTACAGAAAAAGGCCGACAGTTCAGGTGGTCTGGAGAATGCGAAAAAGCATTTCAACAACTGAAGCGACAGCTGTGCAATGCCCCCATCTTGGGTTACCCGACGCCCGGAAAAATGTTCATCGTGGACGCAGACGCTAGCAATGTTGGGGTCGGAGCTGTGATTTCCCAGGTTCATGATGGTCAAGAGAAAGTGGTCGCATATTACAGTAAAGTACTCTCCAGACCTGAAAGGAACTACTGTGTAACCCGGCGCGAGCTTCTGGCTTTAATTCTGGCTACGAAGCATTTCCATAAGTACCTCTACGGACAAAAGTTCATTCTCCGGACAGACCACGCAGCTCTGAAATGGCTACTCCAATTTAAGAACCCTGAAGGCCAAGTTGCAAGATGGATCGAGCAGTTGCAGGGCTACGACTTTGAAGTGCAACACCGCAAGGGAACACTCCACTCAAATGCAGATGCTCTCTCTCGTCGACCGTGCGGGGTAAAATGCGAACACTGCAACCGTAAAGAAGCGAAAGAACAGGCAACTATCCAAATGATCAGGACTGAGCCAATAGAGGGTTTGAGTATAGACGAAATCCGTTCCTCCCAACAGGCAGACAATGACATCGAACCAATATTGGCCTGGAAGGAACACGAGGAAAGACCAAGCTGGCAGCAGATATCAGATCGGAGCCAAACTCTGAAGGCATACTGGGCACAGTGGGACTCGCTTTTTGTGCAAGATGGATTGCTGAAGAGAAAATGGGAAAGTGCAGATGGGACAACATCTCGTATGCAGCTAATTGTGCCACGGTCCAGAGTCAACCATGTGCTCCATGAAATACATGACGGAATCTCAGGAGGCCATTTGGGAATAAACAAGACGTTGGAAAAGGTAAGGGAACGTTTCTATTGGCTAAGCGCTAAACAAGATGTCGAGAATTGGTGCAAAAAGTGCATAAGGTGTGCGGCTACCAAGGGTCCAAAAGTAAAGCCACATGGACAAATGCAACAATACAATGTCGGAGCACCTTTCGAACGAATAGCCATCGACATCGCTGGGCCGTTTCCCGAAACCTTTAATGGAAACCGATATACGCTCGTAGTCATGGATTACTTCAGTAAGTGGCCGGAAGTGTTTGCCATCCCAAATCAAGAGGCTAAGACCGTAGCCGAACAGATAGTCAACAACTGGGTGAGCAGATTTGGGGTACCAATGGAGCTGCACTCTGATCAAGGGCGAAACTTTGAATGAAAAGTCTTCCAGGAAATATGCCAATATTTGGGAATAAGAAAGACAAGGACAACGCCACTACACCCTCAATCTGATGGAATGGTCGAGCGATTCAATCGGACCTTGAGTGAGCATCTATCTAAGGTTGTCAGCAACTGCCAGCGGGATTGGGATCGACACATACCCCTCTTCTTAATGGCCTACCGAAACGCGGTCCATAGCTCAACAGGGCACACACCATCCGAGATCTTATTTGGTCAAACGATTCGGTTGCCAAGTGAAGCAAAATTCGGATCCCCACCGACGGAGCCCAGAGAGGTGAACGAGTACGTGAATGACTTACGCAGCAGGATTCGTAAATTGCATGAAGACACCAGAGAAAAGATGAAGCTAGCAAGCAGCCGCATGAAAACTAGGTACGATATCAAGGCGAAATCTTCCGGTTTCAACGAAGGAGATCTGGTTTGGCTGTATAATCCTCAGCGTAAGAAAGGCAAATCACCAAAATTGCAACAGGACTGGGAAGGTCCATACAAGGTGATAACCCGCATTAATGACGTTGTCTACCGGATCCAGCGTGGGAATCGAGGAAAATTGAAAGTGGTCCATTTGGATAGAATGTGTCATTTCAACGGGATGATGAATGACGAAGTTGTTCGGGACGAACAACTGTAAGGAGGGAGCAATGTGATAACCACTTAAATGTGAGCAGCGACATCTAGCAGAAAATGTCGAAGACCAGAAGATTTCGATACTGGAATAACAAAGTCTCGACTGGAGAGTGGAATCGAATTTTCTAGCAAATTGGAAATTGTATGGGACGCTGGATGGCGAGGATTGTTCTCGAAGTATGTCATTCGAGTATAAATACCAGCATCCCAAAGGTATGCAAATCAGTTCTAAAGTGTAATTTGAAGTGTTAATTAGGAGAAGTGATTAAGTGGTTTAAGTAAAAGATAAGAAAAGTATAAGTGGTTGAGAAATTGAATTGTACTGAGAGAAAGAATTAAAAAGTGAATTGTAACTGTACTGAATAAAGGGATTTGTATTGAAAAGAATAAGTTCTATCATTTGTACCCACACAAACATTTTACAGTATAATATTCCAAGATCGCGAAGGGATTAAACCTGCGGTAAAGGTTGGCCATGTGGAAAGCAAAGTCGAGGAGGGGATTGATTGCACTTACATAACAAAGACATAGATTGACATTTGGAGACATTAACCTCTAAGCTAGTTTTTAGGCACTAAGTGGAAAGCCTATCGAGGTCTTCTTGAAGGAGAATAGAGTCTTGGGGTGAAAAAATAATCTTCGAGAACTTAGTATCGTCGGCGTAAATGGATAGAGTTCAGTGCTTATTGATTCTCTCAAGATCGTTTACGGTTACACTGAAAAGAATGGGACCTAGATGGCTGCCTTGTGGGACACCAGAAATGGCTAAAAACGGGATTGAGAAGGCTGACCTAAAGTGGAAATCATAATAACAGTTTTTCAGATAAGAAGCTATCCATTATAATAATATGGGGTTAAAATCAAGAGAAAACAATTTGAAAAGGATCAATTGATGAAATATTTTATCGATATTGTAACAAATGTGTTACACATGGCTGAACACGCCTCGACGTAGTCAGCCATTATTGTTGTCAAAAAATAACACAACTGTCATTGCAGAAAATATAGTCGCCAAAAAAAAGCGATTGATGGAATTAGAGCGTGAATAAAGAAGGTTATAGACGAGTAATAAGTTGTCTTTATTTTTTTGTTTTAACATTATTTTCTTGAGGATAAAACGAATATCTACAACAATATTTTGCCTTAGCAAAATCTGTAGCAATAACATCGATTTCTTTGCCATTTTATAGGGCTGAAAATGCAAAGGTTACGAATTCAACTATACTTGTAGTTGATCTACCTTTCAGAAATCCATGCTGGGGATATAAATGACTTGCACTGAAAGCTTAGCACCTTATAAATACAAATTTCGGACATTTTTGGTATGTAAGAAAGCTTTGCTTAGTTAGTTACTTCATTCTTTGATTTCTTTTTGTCAACTGGCCTTATGAAAAAGGTTTTCTAAACTTGTGGAGGAGAATAGGAAAATGGGAGAGAAAGTTTGGAGGCACACTTTTTCTCTTCGCTAGTATGGATAACAAACTTATTTGGACTAAAGATGTCGCGTCAAAGACCAAAAAAACTGTGACGGCTTTCTGTCAGTGTAAAGGAGATTTAAGTGAGACACGGGGCTTTAGAAGAAGGCGCTCCTAGATGTCTTCATGGAAAGGTCTATCTTATGAGGGCTTTTCCTTTGTTTTAGATGCAATCGTTCTCCTCTTGAAATTCTTATTATACGTTGAATTCTTAAAATCACCTTCGGTTTAAAAGAAGTGATCTTCGGTACAATATGTACTGAAGTTTTGATGACCTTGCGCGCTCTCTTTTGACTGTTGGTTGTACGAATATCAACTACGGCACTACAGATCAGGGTAGACTAGGACGATAACCAATAAGCTTCAGCAGTTAGTGCGCTCATGGATTACTGCTTCCAGTTTCAGCTCAACTTCCAATTGCAAACACAATATTGGGCGATGTCTTCATCTGTTCTCCGTTGGCGTCCTGATTTTTTTGAAACAGAGGTAGAGCTGAAGTTCTGATTAGCAAAATAATAGGTATGGAGGGGAGAACTTTTATCCCAGCCATGGCTGGTGAAAGTCCTTGATGAAGTTTAATAGAACATTGTGGCCTAAGCTGAGAGCGGTTGCAGGAAATCATCCCTATAATAATTCCTTTTTCTACAGTTTATTCAAATAAAGAAAAAAAAAAAAACAATTGTTTATAATGTACTTGAACTACACATATTCCTTAATTCATACTCTTCAAGTTACAAGAAAGGAATGAATGGATACGAAGGTGGCTAAATAAATCCGTCACTTTCTCAATGAAAGATAACTTTTAGTAAGAAAAATCCTTATTTCTCTGCATAGTCTTCTTTGAGTTAAATGCACTTAGTCAAACATAAATATTTTCAATTTAAGATTCTATCCAAATAATAAGATTAATCGATGTCCTTAAAATAGGCCTTGTTTGAGTGATAATTCAATAGTTGAAGCTAAATCTCCTTCCGCCAAGCCATTTATCAGGTTTAGAAACAAAAAATTTTCAGTGGGGCTAAATCTGAAGAATATGGCGGATGAAAAGGCAATGAGAAGGCAGTGCAATGACGACTACAAGCTCTCTTACTTCAAATCGAATTGTGCGTGCGTCAGTCCAACAAGTTAGCATAATATTGTTGTTAACTGTTTTCTCGTTTTGAACGTAACTGGTGGCCAACAGATCCACCTTGGCCTTCTGCAGCGCAGATTCACCCGTAAAAACTTACTGTTTCGACTGCTGCTTAGTCTGAGGTGTGTTGTGGCGCATCCATGTTTCATTCACGGTTATGAAACGGCACAAAACCCGTCCGGACTGCGGTTTAACAGCGCGAAACACTTCTTCAAAATTGTCATATGAAATGCGCTTTATACCACTTCCGCCAGAATATACGCGGTTGTCAATCAATACCTGTCACACTAGAAATAGATAACGCGGCCTGTTCAAAATTTGACAATAGTCTACTGACAGATGGTAGTTGACGAAAAAAGTCTTGCTTTTCAAGTTACAATGCGAGGAATTCAAAAATCCAGGGATCTATTTATCGTATTATTATTCGTATACTCGTAGTAATTTGGTGGGTTATTGTTATGTTTTTAGTTTGCTGTTTTGATTTTAGCAGATATCCACAATCCATTATGTAGCTTATTAATTTCAATATGAAATTACAATAGAATTCTCAGCAAAATTGACTGGATTGATCTTTCGCAACAGCATCCCGGACATCCATTTAATTTTTTTCACTTATCCCATTTCAGTATTCTTACTCTTTAAGTTAAATCTTATACCTAATTTATGTCCTTCGAGGCACATTGGCCCTTAAATGGGGCTACCCCGAATTTGAAACAAACTACACATAAGTTTTCTCCCATCCTGCAAGCCAACAAAGTTGCTTCTGAACAACTAATGTCGCAACTTCCCACCGCTGTGCTAAACCGGAGACGCTACGTGTGCGATGTTTTTTATCGTATATAAGTCGTCTGTCCGCAGTTGTTCGAGCGTAGTGGAAGATTGCGGCACCGCAAATCTTCTCTGGATCAGCCCATGATGTCGTATCTCAAGATCCTTACTACATTTCGAAAAGCATGTGGTTGCCTGTGTTGTCCCACGATCGAAAATGTTCTCCTCTATGGATACCAGAAAGAATCCGTCTCCTTAAATGCCGTAGATTTAAATAATAAATAATTTAAAAAATAGTAAGTGATATAATTGAACGAATGCAAATTTAATCAAACCAAAAACTTCTCCAATTATTTGTTGTCTACATAGGTTAGGTTAGGTTAGGTAAGAGTGGCTGTTGGAAATACCAACCCACTTAGGCCTATTGGCCCATTGTGATGCCACGTGGATCTGTGATCTTCTTACTACTGGAACCAGTTTGAGCTTTTAATAAAGCGTAGGAGACTGTTAACGTCTATTTTTTCTAGATCGTTTAGGTCGTTGTAGAAGAAAGCTCCTAGGTGAAGCTTCCTTCTCTGAGAGAGAGCTGGGCATGTGCAGAGTAAGTGGGGGATTGTCTCCTCCTCTTCCTCGTCCATGCAGCTTCTACAGAAATCGTTAGTAAAAGCGCCAAGCCTTCTTGCGTGCTTGCCTATGAGGCAGTGTCCGGTAATGACACCTATTATGGCGCTGAGATGTTTCCTATCTAAAATGATCAGACACTTAAATCGACTCAGATCCAGCCTTGGCCAGATCTGTTTGGTCGCTAGACATGTTTGTCCAGCAGTCCACCTAAGGTCCGTTC
The DNA here is from genome assembly GCA_949129095.1 of Volucella bombylans. Taxonomy (NCBI): domain Eukaryota; kingdom Metazoa; phylum Arthropoda; class Insecta; order Diptera; family Syrphidae; genus Volucella; species Volucella bombylans. The sequence continues at coordinate 120,205,812 of OX422142.1, read as the reverse complement.
TTTTATTGGCATCTAGCTTTAGTGTTAGTTTGCACGTAGCGATTGGTATACCTATACTACCTTTGTCTGGTAGGATAGGTAGAGTGGTTCCAATTTTGGCGAGTTCATCAGCTCTGCAGTTCCCTGGAATGTCTCTGTGGCCCGGCACCCAACAGAGCTGAATGTAGAACTGCTCTGCTATCTCCATGAGAGATGATCGGCATTCAAGGGCAGTTTTAGAACACAATGAGACCGAGTCCAGGGACTTGATGGCGGCCTGACTATCCGAAAATATGCGGATATCCTTTGCAGATATCACGTTTTTCTTCAGTCAGGACAGAGCTTCTTTAATCACCAAAATTTCCGCCTGGAACACGCTACAGTGATTTGGAAGGCGAAAAGAGAGGCTTAGATTTAGCTTATCTGAGAAAACACCGCCACCAACTCCGCTATCGGTTTTAGATCCATCTGTGTAGAAATGGATTGACTTGTCCTCCATGAAAGCATCTTCCTCCCAGAATAATCTAGAGAGGAAGCTTACATGGAAGTTTTTGTCAAACCAAAGTTCTGGTATGGTGTAATCGATGTTCTCTGTGAGGATTCCTAATGTATTCAAAATGTTGGCGTGGCCAAATGAATTATTTGTCCACTGTTTAGTCGCTTTAAGGCGAATAGCTGCAGTCGCAGCTACTTGCTTCCTAAAAATGTCGAGGGGTGTCAAGTGAAGCAGAATATCTAATGCCGCAGAGGGGGTAGACCGCAAAGCTCGGCTTGTGCATAGGCATGCTGTTCTTTGGACTCTGCTTAATTTAATGCGGTTGACTGCATTTTCCAAGGCCGTCCACCAGACAACCACCCCGTAAGTAAGTATCGGCCTTATGACCGAGATGTAATTCCAGTGGATTATGCGAAGTTGAAGGTCCCATTTATTCCCAATGGCTTTTTTGCAAGAGAATAGAGCTGCTCGTACTGTAGCTTTCTTGACTCTTTCTTGAATGTAAGGTTTCCAGTTTAGTTTCCTGTCAAAAATGAGACCCAGATATTTTGCTGTATCGGAGAAAGCTAAACTGGTACCGTTTATTGAAGGAGGGTCTATGATTGGAATTTTATATTTCCTAGAAAAGAGGACAAGATCAGTTTTATGGGGGTTTATTCCCAATCCACAGCGATCTGCCCAGCAGGTTAATCTGTTAAGATTTACTTGGAGGAGTTCTTTAATGGTATTTAAATGTTTTCCTGAGACGGCTATGGCAACGTCATCCGCATAGGCAATCACTCTGCTACCACCCGCTTCCAGGTATATCAGTAGATCGTTAACCACTAAGTTCCAGAGAAGGGGGGAGAGGACACCGCCTCGCGGCGTACCCCTACTGACATATCTTTTAGCAGAAGTCTCACCCAGTTTGGAGTTGATTATCCTGCTTGTTAGCATTAGATTAATCAGCTCCCCAAGTGAGCCGTCTACCTGCAGAGTTGACAGCGCAGTCGTGATTGCGGATGTGTTGACGTTGTTAAAGGCGCCCTCTATGTCTAGGAAAGCAACCATTGTGTACTCCTTATATTGTAGGGATCGTTCGATGTGGCTAGTCAGAGAGTGCAAAGCCGTTTCCACCGACTTTCCTTTACAGTAGGCATGTTGAGCCGCAGACAGAAGTCTTGGATCAACTTTAGCTCGAATATGGATATCAATCAGTCGTTCTAAAGTTTTCAGAAGGAATGATGATAGACTTATAGGTCTGAGGTCCTTTGGGACCACATGAGAACATTTTCCAGCTTTGGGAATGAATACTACATTGACTTCTCTCCATAACAGTGGAATGTGGATAAGTTCTACACAGCTCCTCATAATATTTTCCAACACTGGTAGAATAATATCTGAGGATCTCTGTAGCTCGGCAGGTATAATACCGTCCGGTCCAGCAGACTTGTATGGTTTGAAGCTATGCAGCGCCCAGAGCAGTTTGTCTCTCGTAATCAGACTATGAATTTTGGTCACGGTTGCAGTAGGCTTGTTTGGGCTGCTACTGGCCGCGAGATGGGAGCTACCTGGAAAGTGGGTGTCCAGAAGCAGGTTGAGTGATTCATCACTTGAGGTTATCCAAGAGCCATCGGTTTTTTTCAAACAGCTGGGCATCATAGGATTTGTGGAGAGGATTTTTCTTAGCCGCGAAGCCTCAGAGGTTTCTGTGATTTTGTCGCAGAATGACCTCCAGGATTGTCGCTTTGCCTTCCTCAGTTCTTTTTTGTATAATTTGAGGGATTCTTTATATGAGTCCCAGTCGGTCACTTTTCTTGTGCTTTTTGCTGCGTTGAAAAGTTTTCTGCAGGTGTTTCTGAGCAGTCCTAGTGCCGATGACCACCAATGTGGCTTTTTCTTGCCTCTTGGTTGAATAAGAGGGAAGGAAGCGGCCAAAGCCTTATTGAGAGTCAGAGTAAATTCCCTGACTTTCATGTCGAGCTCATTGGTGTCACGCGGGGGACTTGATAGTTTAGAGGATATCGTTTCCGACAGTATTCCTCTATATTTTGTCCAATCAGTTTTCCGGTAGTTCCGGAAAGCTGGTTGGCTGGGGGGAGCATCACTCAGACTGAATTGGATGTATCTATGGTCTGAAAAGGAGTGTTCAGACGATACCATCCAGTTTGTTAGCCTTTGGGAGATGCTGTCGGAGACAAGAGTAATATCTAATACTTCTTGTCGGTTTTTTGTTATGAAAGTGGGCTCATTGCCAATATTGCAAATTAAGAGGTTAGTACTTAAAATATAGTCTAAAAGTGACTCACCTCTATCATTGATGTCGGTACTGCCCCATACCGTATGATGTGCGTTAGCGTCGCATCCGATTATGAGGCCAGTTTTTTGCCTTCCCGCTTCCAGTACCACCCTTTCTAGGTTATCACCAGGGAGAGGGCCCACTTGGTCGTGGCCAAGGTAAGCCGATGCCAGCCAGTAAGAGCCCTTGGCAGTCTCTAATCTGGCAACGGTTAGGTCGGGGTCACTGAGGTTGGGAAGTAGAAATACATTAAGGCTACGTTTCACTAATATACAAGTTCTAATCTTACCTTTGTCTCTTGTATAGAGCGGAACGTATGAGGGTGTCCTAAGTCCACGAACCACGCCTTCTGCAATCCATGGTTCCTGGATTAGAATTATGTCTTCTGCGCTTTTGGAAAGACGCAGAATGAGTGCGGCCGAAGCCGTTTTTGAGTGGTGGAGATTAATCTGGAGAAACCGTATCATTGCTACAGTCTTCCAGAGTCGCCTCCACCACGGTGTTGTTGAGATCCTCCGATTCTTGTCTACATATATTCGAGATCTTCTTTACAGTATGCATAAAGGGCAACCCAATCTGCGATACAATTTAAGATACCCACTGTTCTCGCCAGGAGGATTTCATTGCTGGCAAAGTATACCCGTCTTATCTACAGTCTATTAAGCATAGCAATCTTTCGATCTCATCCATCTGCTTGTATGCTGACGGTCGTGCGCCATAAAATAATACAGGTCTTGTAGTTGCTCCAAAAAACGTATATTTGGCTGTTAAGTTCAGATCTTTTGAGCCCATACAAGCTTTGCATGTAGAGTTAATCGCTATCTTTGCGGCTTATACAGTTTACCAGTAAGATGATGTTTCATACTCAAATTGGGCATTATTTTTATATGGTTTTACAGTAGTATTCTAGTAGTACCACGATCACACGCTGAAGGACATGAGGTGTGTCAGAAATCGGGACTATGTAATTACATCATCCGGGTACATAAGAATCTTAATCAGCCTATTTCCCCATAGCATTCTCCACAGAGTGTTTCATTCAAAAACAAATTGATTAATAGCGTACTTAGGGTAGGTAGATCCTTGTTTGTTCCCATACTTGCTATACGAGTAAAACATTCGGATAGGAGATCCCCATTCCACACTGTTGAATCCGTGTCCTTATTCAGACCATTTAGAACATTCACCAGCTTTATTAACAACCCCATAGTGGGGAGATGGAAGAATAGTGTTCTTCGGTTACGTGCAATGAAAGAAATGATGACGGTGTAGATCTAATCCCAAGGTTGTCTTATGAATGTATGTACACAGCAATCATCAGACACATACAACCTGCAATAGCTTAATATGGTATAAATCCACAAATAAAACTTGAAGTTAAGGACAAAAGCACAGAGCCCTGCATGTATTGGCACAACTCATGCAAATGTGAGAACGAGACTATCGCCGGGACTAGAAACTATACCTGGTATTCTGCCCCTAGATCTTCACATATCAGTGAAAATTGCATTTAAGATTGAGTCAGCTTAATGGATGGAAACCAAACCCGAAGAGCTACGACTTAATCCCTTCAACTGAACGGATTTTATACTCCGGTTTTATACTCCAATCATGACTTCGAAACACCATTCATCCCAAGCAGAGAGTCATGGGACAGATGGAGATACAAACCTGTGCTGGGATCTTCTCCGATCAACTGAGCTTCTCCGATCACGTCGTCTGCCAAACCACAGCTATGCCTTCTATGCTGAGATATTGGCTGTAGCAGAAGCGCTCAGATTTGCGACAATAAAGGCAATATCCCATTATGATATTACCATATTCACTGACAGCTAGGATGTCATTAACGCCGTCTCTGTAGTCGAGGTTAAACGAAAGCTTGTGAAGAGATATCGTGAAGATATCAGAACCCTGCAGGTCCTGTCCACAAAGATGTTTTAGGCAACGAACATCGAAAAGGTTCCTCCTTTGAAAAATACTGACAGATCAAAGTATCAAATCTCCACTCTGAACTCTAAGTATGAGAGCGGAACAAACGATATAAATCAAAGTCAATTAAAGGTGAAAAAAAAAAAACATGAAATTTGTGAAACTTCAAGACCATTAGATCCGAAACATACCACATCCACAATAAGTAAGATTTTTTTGAAAGATAGAGCTAATTTAACTACGCTTGTTGGATTACTCACCTGCCATAATTTTTTGAAGGGGCGCTTGCATTAAAGCTGAACCTTATCGACGGCGACTTCGAGGTCAAAGAGGCAAAGAGGTTTAGAGGAGGCTACTATATCCATGAAATCTCAGAGTGATCTGCTGTTCCATTTACATCTCGTTTCAGGTTCGCGGATGCGACTGGATAGTTGATACCCACTTAAGGAATAAATGTCAACTTACGTGCAGTTTTTTAATTACAAAAGCAATCCAATACATTCAAAAGTGACACTCACCTGACCTCTGCTGCTGTCATGTTTGAAAATACCATATAAAGTCAGGAAGTCTTCTTCCTTCATCGAGTTTGGCGACAATTAAAATTATCAGTTTTGTATTTTGTACATACAATATGCGAGTATTAAATTTATAATAAAAAGTGTATACTAACTACCTATAAAGAGCTAAAACCTCAGAATTTCATTGTAACACAACAACCCTCAAACCTAACTTATGACATAATAACCACTTCCCATTGCCCCAAACCCTCCCTTGTTTTATATAACCGTGCTCCAACATAATGCTGTAAACGATTTTCTTCAAATGGAATTCTTAAATTTTACGATACTAATTATTTTTCTTTCGAACACCCTGTCTTATTTTTGCAAAACAAAAAACAGAAACAGCTGATACTGTAATTTTTGTATATTCCCGGCGAATATTTTTAAAAAAAATGTGTCGTCCTTTGAAGTGATAACTTTTAGGCAACACTTTGTGATTGTGAGATATCTGACTATTTATATGAGATTTACATGTTACAGTTTAATTTTAATGTTTGAAAATGCAAAACTAAAACTCAATGTGTTCAACATAAACATAAATGCTGAACCAAACAATAACAAAACAAACGAAAAAAAATGAATTCGCCGTAGCAACAGCGCCATCTGACTACATTCCTCATCCATTTCGCTTTTGACTTTTCTCATTTTAAAAATGGCGTCTGATGTTGCAGTTCAAAGCAACAACTAGGCGTCTTTTCCAAATTAAATTCGTGTTTGCCTCGAATTGAAGCAATCGCAGATAGATAGATATAAAATACGAATTCTAAAAAAACCATATAATGGCAACAAGTAACGAAAATGTAATTGTATTATCGGATGAAAGTGACGACGAAGCCATTGATGTTGCGACGTCAAATGCTGTTGCAGCTGTTGACCCATGTCCTCCAATCACGAAATCCACCGAAAATGGTAAGAATTTTATTGAGATAACTCTTAATCGTCTGAGAACTGTAAATTGTACTATTTTTGCTTGCAGCTGCCATCATAGAATGCCCGATTTGCCTGCAGACTTGCATTCATCCGGCCAGACTTCCGTGTGGACATATTTTTTGTTTTCTTTGCGTGAAAGTGAGTACCTACTACATATATGGAAGGTTTCTACCTTTTTTTGTTTTTATTTTTGCTTCCTTTATATTGATTTCTATGCGAGTGTTGAATTTGTTGTTGCAACTCCATGGTGGTTTGTCTTATTGAAAGACGACAAGCGAATGAAACTTGTCCAGAGTGAACACATAAAAGTGACTGAATCTCAATTGGTGCGGAAACCGAGCATGAATTTGTGTTAAATTAGTTGGGTGACCTTCAAGATTCAGCCGCCAAACTGACTATTTAATTGTGTATAAATTTCGGCTTGACCGCTGTATGCTGATGTAAAACTAGCGTCTGGTTAAGGAAGAGGTAGACTAGTTTGCATTGACATGGAAACTGAGTTGTATGAGTAGTTTGACGAGATGACCCTTTTGGACAATTTTATTTTTGAGTGCCATGTTGTCTATTGGGTTTATAGGGCTCATATACTCGCAGACACGTCGCTGCAGACGTGATTATGTTCAAACAATGCCTTCTACACACGCTAAGCATACAGTCTGCACACATAAGTTGTGTACCGTTTCCTCTAAGTAATCAGATACCCAGTTTATATGACAGCTCAATGCGCATTGATTCAATTGATTCACCATAGAAAGGGTGGTGCTTATGTGAAATTATCCAAAACCGAATCCAAAATGAGCGAGAGAAAATTGAGAGAGTTTAACAAACAGCTGATTGAACTGAAAGTTTGGTAAATTCGAGGTGCATGTGTGAATTAATTCGGATGATGAGAGCGCGAGCGACTAAAGTGTTTCAATGTGATTTGAAAGTGTTTGTACAGGGTGTCCAAGTTTAGTTTTTCGTCCTGATAGCTGAAGATTCCTGAAGTGTTCTATTTTCACCCCCTCCAAGTTATAGGCCGTTTAAATGAGGACCATCCGATTTCGAGGTAAAACTTGTTAAAAGGCTGTAGCTTTCTAACGGATTCAGCTTAAGAAACCGTTGTGCGCATTTTTGAAAGGAATTTCAGTGTGCATAAAATATCATTTATCCAGGCATTTTAAAGTTAACATTTTGAAAAATCGTTGGACCAATTTCATCAGAAAAATGCGTTTAATCTCGAAATTTTCAACTTTTAGGCTAACTTTTTTTTATTAAAACTTTTGTCTTCTCTTCATTATCTACGATTTTTATGTATGACTTTTCCACCTACGAACAACGGAAGGCAAATGGGTTACAAAATAAATTTAATATCCCTTTAAATAGTTTTTGTGGTCCTAAAAAGGACCGTTACGCTATAAGATTTCAAAATGGTTTTATATTAAATTTTCCAAATGTTGCCAATGCTTTTGGATGCACGTTCTAGTGCGTTTGATGACTTCAGACTGCAAATTAATGTTTAGTAAAATGCCTCTTAGCTCCTCTCCCACTGTATTTATTCTCTCTTGGAGCTCTTCCCGACTTGAAATCTCAGTCAAATAAACCCTTTTATGGCTCTTCAGAAAATAAAATTTATTGGCGTCAGGTCAGGAGATCTAGGTGGCCAAGGAAAAGGACCAAACCGGCCAAATCCACCGTCCATTAAATTTTTGATTTATAAACGAAGTTACATTACTGCTACAATGGTAAGGAGCTCCATCGTGTTGGAAAACCATTCTTTGCCTCTGAGCAAGAGGAACATTTTCCAGGAGTTCCGGCAACTGGTCTCAAAAATTCTAAATAGAATGTCGAATTTAGGACACGTGGAAGTATGAATGGCCCGATTAAAGTACTAAAGTACTCACGCTAAACCTTCTGTAAAATGGTATACATTTAAGAAAAACATCTGCATTTCAACTGAATGTTTACCTTTGAGAAGATGTTCGTGTTAAGTGAGGATTAGATACTGCCCAATAGTGGGAATTTCGTTGGTTGGTAATGCCTATTCTCGTAAACTGGGCTTCGTCAGTCCAATTTTTTTAAATATACTCCTCATTCTCCTCTTGTTGATGCAGCAGCCATTGGCAAATTTCAATCCTTTTCTGGGAAGTCCCCTGGCAAAAGTTCCTGTACGGGCGTATAATGAAAGAAGGAGTAAAAGCTCAGCTCTACAGTTTGTGCAATAGAATAACAAATGAAAAAAGAACGAAGATTTTGGGGCAAACACGATTTTATTCATGTTTACACTTTAAATTTTCTTGCGGGTATGAGCTAAGTTCACCACATGAGATAGACATTTGGACAAACAAAGAAATTTCAACGGATTTTGAATTCGCGCATACCGTCGGTACATAAAGACGAACGGATATACACGACACTCTCGGTTTGTATAGTAATTTGTGCAACAACAAAATACGTACATATGCGCAGACGTACATGTGAAGTGTATGGGGCCTATTACATATGCGTTTATGAAATGTTTAAAATGAGATTTCGCTCAGCATTGGATTGGCGGAATATCGTTGCTTTGTTGTTTATGCGTGTACTTATTGTATTAGCGATGCTTTTAGTTGTTTTAAACCTGAGACGGCTTTGTAGTTCTGAAAATTATTCTTCCAATAATAACTCAATTTCTGCATAGTTTTCCTACAAAAATGGTTCAATGCTCAGCGCTATATTGGAGATCTAATACAAGGAGGGGCAAAAGTAATGTCATAATGATATTACGAAATAACATGGGCTCTGTTTTCACGAAAAGTTTATTTGACATTGTAAAATTGATGACATTAAGTTGAAAAAATGATATCGGTCAAATGACCACCTCGTTGATGCACATCTGTGCTCGTTTTACGGCATTTTGAATTGTTGCTCGCAAAAAATTTGACTTCAAATTGGTGATTCTTCTTCAAAAGAATAAATCTGGCGATTTGTTTGGCCAGTTCGAATCGCCAAAACGAGAGATCACACGGCCTGGAAATTGGTGATTCAAAATGTCCATCGTTACCCGAGCTGTATGAGCGGTCGCTCCGTCCTGCTGGAACCAACAATGTTCGAGACCTAGTTCAGCAACTTGCGGCGAAAAAAAAAAACTCGTTTAGCATCTATCTGTAGCGCTCACCAATTACGGTTACGGTGGTGCCGTCGCGACGCCAATCATTTTTTCACTGCTAATACCGCACCAAACAGCCACTTTGAGGGGATGCAATGGCTCTTCGTGATTTCATGCGAATTCTCCGTAGGTATCCAAGAAACGCAAATGTTGTTTATTTCCATAACCACGTAAGTGGAAATGGTTTTCGTGGCTTATTATGATCTTGCATACGAAATCATCTTCTTGCCCAAGTTTAACAGAGCAAGATAGTAAGTGAACCTTACTAGACGGTCGGCAAGCACCAATTGGTGAACGATTTGCACTTTCTACGGAATCATTTTCAGGTCTTTCAACAAAAGATTGCAACGAACGTGCAAATTGTGTGCATCCGTTGACTCGTCGATGTTTGTTGACTCTCTCTTCAATGTCCCCGACCACAGCAGTTATATTCTCGGTCAAACCAGTAATACGGGACCGAAGTGGCCGGTGCGACATCTCTAGTGGACACAGTTTGCACGAGACGCTCAGCCAAACGTTTAGTTGTACGCGCACATGGTGCAGGATAACAACGAAATTTACGCTGCCCTAAAACACCAGACCGGAAATTGTTTAAATAAACAGTAACAATAATTTCGCATTCTTCAGGTGTGTATCGTTCCATTGTTTGTTGTCAACTAATTCTCTATATGTCTACAACATAAATGTAAGAGCGCAATGAAACTTGACGCCATTTGCAATAATTATGGCACATTCACATTATGACATTTCTTTTGCCCCACCTTGTACAATCATTATTCTGTGGAGCATCGATTTCTTCTATACAGGCTTAATTTCATGACTGAAACTCATTCGATATAGTGTAAAGTATAGGGTGGCCAGATAGCAATGATAGTTCTTCCAGTTGTTATGTTTCACCAGCTGTCAAAATATTTAGTAAATTTTGCCATTTCATCATGCATCGTTTTACGCTTGCGAGCGTGCGTATTCGAATTTCCGGCTCAGTTGTAGATCCGCAACGTGAATTTCGTCGTGAGGTCGGTTGTCGTCATGGCTTCAGTGTGCAGGCAATTCGTCGCACCGTGGAAAAGTTTGAGCGTGAGTACACTCTTTTGGATCTTAAGCCACCAACCAGACAGAGATTGGTGCGAAATAAAGAAAACATAGCCGTCGTAGCGGCCAGTATCCAAGAAGACCCACAAATGTCGATTCGGCGCCGATCAGTTGAAGTGGGTCAACCCGGTTGCGGTTGTATTTGGGCCCACATCCGTATAATATTATGCTGACGCAAGAATTGAACCCGGACGATCATAGACAACGCCGTGAGTTCGCTAATTGGGCGATGGAAGTCTTGTAAGTAAACGCTACTATTGATTCAATCGCGTGAATTCATTCGACGTTCATTCTGCTTCTGGGGTTCAGTCATTCCCGACGCGACGGGGTATTCGTTTATAAATTCAGCACAGCAAGACAAATCTATTTGGACTGGTAACTACTACATGTGGGTTATAGTACTGGGCAGCGAAAAGCATGCTAGTGCATATCCTAACCGTACAGCACCACACAAACAAATCTTGGTTTGACTCAGAGTGTCAAGAGGCTCAAAAAACGGAACCACAGTGAGGGATAACACTGCCCGCAAACTCTACGTGAGACATGAGGAACATCGGGTATTTTCAAAGAAATGAAAGACCTAGGGAAACGTTCGATCGAAACGGTGGCAGTTTTCACAGAGTATAAGGAAAACCTGCCAAAAACACAAAACGCGAACAGTAGCGTGCAAAGAATTGGAACACAATAGCGGTCTCAAAGTTGATACTGAGAGTCTGAAAGGAACAACTTTGCCAATATTACGCTGTCAAGCTATACGAGTATTTAAATTAGCGATCAATAAAGATGCTTGAGCAGATGGGCTATTATATTTAAAGGTAAGGTTAATGGAGCCTCCTGACAGTGCTTGGGATTTCAAGCCGTTCGACGTCGTATTTGCTCATCGCATTTGACAGTTTGGTCGCAGGGATATCCGAATTAATATTTGCCGTTCGAAAACTTCGAACTTTTATAATTTCGAAGGTGTATCTTCCGTCGAACGGAATGTAGTCTATACGATTTCGCCCCACAGCAAAGTCGATCAGTCTAAATCTGTTGCAGAAACCGCAGAAACAGGTCGTTCCCAGTATTGTATTTAGTATTAGACCATAGGTCAAGCAGGTTGCAGGTTTTCCACCGCATTTCCCAAATGACATTGAATTTCACTTCATAGCTGGTTGTTCGGCTGAAGTCGTACAAATAAAACATGCCAGCTTTGCTTAAGGCACTCTTTAAAAGTGTTTTTCTAATAAACATTTGAAACATAATTGTTGCCATGAACTCGCAAAAAAATTCAGGTCATTTGCTTCTTACTACAGCAATTCATGTGGACACAATTTGAATGAGCTTGCGTTTGCAGTTTTACTCACAAGTGTTCCCATGAACATGAAGTTTACGTGCTAGTTCTTATATTCTGGTTTCGCCACTCTGTAATCATCGATTCCCATTCGTACTTACATAGACAGAGGACTGCATTGGGATCTTTAAGCATCCCGCGTGCTTTTAGTGTTGGAAACTAGTACAGTTTGATCTAATAGAAATTTTCTAAGATTCATACCTTATCTGGTTAGTTCAGCGTCGACTTTTCTACAGGTTCCGAGGTGAAACCCGAATGAGAACAATAGACCCACCCAAATGGTGGTATAAGTAAATCAGTGTCTTATCAGTTAATCACGAACTGTTCTGTTAGAGGGCATCCGCGAAGCATGCGTACAAAATCAGTTCAACTTTTGAATATCCAGTTACTTAGTCATAACTCATAATAAATCAATCAATACTTTGGACCGTGCAATATCGTAACCAAGAGCTTAATGTTGTTCGTAAGTCTGTTCCCATGTCCGTTTGCAATTGATCGATTTGACGAACAAATAAAATTGCTAGCCAGTTTTCGTCGTACGTCTCTATTGTATATTCCATACTGATAACTACTCGTATATGTTACTTTATGTGCACTTGAATTACACAACTTAACAAAAACCACACCCAATGCTTGTAACTCATTTGTATTATTTTGTTTTTTTCTAGGGTGTTGCGTATAAAAATCGCCGCTGCGCTATGTGCAGACGAGAAATTCCACCTGAATTCCTAGACCATCCACAACTAGTGAACGGTATACAAGATATTTGCAAAACAAAAACCACTGAAGACGGCTACCAATGGTTCTACGAAGGTCGAAATGGTAAGTGTATTACAGAAAAACGATTCTCGATCCTATCACACAATGCAATTATACATACTCGTAACCCATACATAGGAGGTTGGTGGGCTTATGATAGCCGTTCGTCAGTCGAACTCGAAGAAGCATTTCAAACATCTCGGAGCACAAATTATGAAATTTTGATTTGTGGTTCCATGTATACAATTGATTTTGGCCAAATGGTACAGCACCCAAAAGTGTCACCACATCGTAAGAGAAAAATTCATCGTGGCAAAAATTTCCCATCGAAAGGCGTTGCAGGAATTTCAAAACTTTTGTGACTTATATTGGTTGGCTTATTAAAAGACACAGAACTTAACTTGAATGTCTTATTACGGGACTATGTACATATATAGTTTGTTAATTAAGGGTCTGTTGAATACTGGAATTTGCGTTAAATTTTAAGAGAATATAAAATAAAAACAAAAATGAGAACTCAGTGTCGAGATTTGTTTTCTTCTTTTTACGCAAGTACTCGTACAGCCCAGCCCTTACTGATGGGAATTGAGTTATGAGTTAGACAATGTGAACATGCGAAAGTTTCCAGGTGAAGGATCCTAATGAGCTGCTTTTACATCGTATTTCATTCGAAATATTGTACGAAATAGTAATGGTGTTAAGTTTTGAAGAGTGTCTATCATGTTTGTATACGTAGACCGCTTATGTAGCAGACTAAAAGCCCACTAGCCGATATCATCACAACGCCTCTATTTCAACAGTTGCAAATAACAGTGCCAGTTCGCTGCAGTTTGCCAATGATGTGTGTATCATCAGAGTAGGGAAATAGCTGCACAGATTTGGAAAATTGTGCCTTTTGTATTGGTTTGCTAGCTTTGTACAACTTTCTCAAATACGATGTTAAAGAAGTCACATGGCAGCACATGTCTTCGTCTAAACACCTTTTTCGACCTCAAAGGCTTCTTCCGACTTTTTATAGCGAACGTATTCCATCATCATTCTGGACAATCTTACGAGTTTGGGAGGGGAAAGATCAGATATAGATGCTGATATATGCGACCTTGAAATCGATAAAAAGGATGGGAGTATCAATCCGGACTTTTTGAGTTTTTTATTGGATCTGGACTAAAGCGGCAGTGGTAACACCCAGTCGGATCGTTTACAAATGGTTCTTCCAATAGGGGTCAGTATCATGTAGACTGATGCCTCCATAGTTGACACAGTTTTGAGTTTCTACTTTCTTGATGATCGGGTAAACAATAATACTGAGGTTTCATTCATCAGGTTTACTTTCCTCTAACAAAATCGTAAGATGAGTTTGTTGTTGCTCTATTCCAAATCATGTCTTCCTGCCTCAAATATCTTGGCAGATAGTCCTTTCAATCCGGCAACCCTGATATACTTGAGTTAAGATATTGCTATCTTTACTTTATTTTAGTCGTTAGGCCGGAAATCTTCGTAAAAGTGGGTTTTCTAGATCTTCATCACCGACTTTATTTCCTTGCTTTGCTCTACAGACTTCTGTTCAAATCTTTTTGAGTTCTTCGTCTTGAGTTCCTTTTACCTTTCGATAAAAGTTCCAAAATTGTTCCTGAAGAAGTATCTCTCCATTTCAACATTTTGCTTTTCATTTTATTTCTTTTTCCAGAGAATCTGGTATTCCTCCCTCCTCTATTGCTCGTTGAACTCACCAGCTACTCTCTTCCCTGCTAGCGCCGCTCCGTAGGCGAAATTTTTTTGTAAATGTGTTGGCCTGCAAACCCCATTAAAGCAGCGGTACCTGTGGGGATTGCCAGGCTTAACCCAGCACATCAGTTGCATTATTTCTGACGGCTTCTTTCTTCAATTCCACTAACTTTTGGCACTTGATGTAAGTTGGATAGGACTTGTCGAGAGTTTGAGTGATGCGCGATATGACGGTTTATTGCGATTTTAATAATGGTGGGAGGAGTACACACAATAGGACTATGTTGGCAATTCTGGTTTGATGCAGATTGTTATAATGCGTTCGTTCACGTGCAATTTCTGGGTGGTGGTTATATCTGCTTTGTAGTTTAAAGTCACATGTTCATTCTGAACATTCCACGTGCAGATTGGAAAGCCTGTCCGATTTTCTGTTGTGGTATTCCGTCAACAGTGAAGCCATCCCTATTCCAGGCTCTTGGGCGCTTTTGTAGTAATATGTGTTTTAAGTTGGTCGAATAGATAATCCCGACTTTTAAGACCTGACCCTTTGGACATTCTTTGTGACAATAGTTATAAGTGATGCTGTTTACCCAATTTAAGGTCCGTCTTCATATCTACTTTATAAACTCTGACAGACTCATGTCAAAGTATTCCTGAAAAATTATCATCAGGTCAAGAGGCCGATGAAGTGTTTTCTAATGGCACAGTGTCCCGTGATGGGTTTGTGAATTATGAGATATCTCTTCTGTCTATGCTGACGATACCAATTTTTTTAAACCCATCTCCTCACAACACGACTCCAGCCGCCTTCAAATAGATCCGCCTTCACGCTAGCCAAGCGGGGTGTCCCTTTCATCGAGTTCATGTATCTCGTATTGAGAGGATCCAGCATCGTTTTCTTCGATTTGCCCTTTAAGGTCTACCTTGCAACGATCCTCTAATCTTACTTCCCTATCGAGACAGTCTCGAACTCATTAACCTGAATACCCTTAAGGGACGCAGCAGACATTCTTTTCATTCACCGACTCCTCTCAAGCTCCGTCGATTGCATGTCTCTTTGCAACTTCATTTGCTGTAACACTAACCCTCGAAATCTACGTTGCCCCCGTCTTTTTTATCTACCTATCCACCGCACCACATATGGCTCTAACGAACCAATCTCCCGTATGCTGCGTAAGGTAAACTCCAACCTTTCCGTTTTCGATTTTAATCGCATCACACTTTCCCTCAAATTCGATATCCTTCACCATCCTTAGCTTTAAGCCCTAGTGATAAGTTCTACAAGTTCTACCTTATTTTATTATAAGCTTAAGTCATAGTTTTTAAGCCTGTATTAAGCAAAATAAGTGCAGGCATTAGCCCCCACCAAAATTAAATATCAGTCGCCTTCATCACTTAAGATCGTCTGTTACCCATATTAGTCAAATTGTATCAGAGTTGTCTCGATGAGTTAACCTACGACTGGCCTTCGAGAGCGCTTGAAAGTGTGCCATTTGCTCATCCTAAAACATTTTGTGAATCCGAATCTGATTCCAGTCCCCTGGGACGTCCGAGCGTCCGGGAACACAACAGAGTGCCGATACTTCAGCCATCAAGACGGTACAGTTTGTCTGGAACTATTATAGGCCAACTAGAACTTTTTATGCACAGGATTAGGCCTCGAGCAACTCGGAAGGATGCCATTTGTTAAGAGGACCACCTTCGTTTTGGCTGGATTTACCAACACCCACGTGAAATCCTTAGAGAGTTTGTGGGTGTTTGTTCGACACATACAGAGTGATGTCGTCTGCAATATTCCACAATTTCGGTATTGTGGGTGGGAGTACAACCCCTGTGCTGCTCCTCTACCTCTTCTTTCTTCTAGAGGAGCTGACAGGGTCACTTATGTTCAGTCCACGAAGGTAGTTGAGGAGTGAAAAGTTGTTGGAAGATCGCTCAATATCAAGGAATGTCATCAGTGTGTACTTGTTTGTGTTTTTTTTTTTTTTTTTTTTTTTTTTTTTTTTTTTTTTTTTTGAAAATATTTAAGCTTTTTGGTAGGTTCGCTGGCAATTTGATAATCTTTTGTGCTCGAGAATCCTCTCTTTAGCACAAAGAATGACAGACTGATGTGCGGTTTTACCCGCTTTGGGTATAAAAACAACGGATACCTCAGTCCATGCATTCGGTATTGTATCTGGAGTAAAACAGGATATTAGAATGCATAACATTGCATCTCTGACATCTTGAAAAGTATTCTGCAATCGTACAGGGATACTCAACTGGTCCAAAGCTGCAAACTGCTAATTTAAGCGTTTTCACACAGATCATGTCCTCTGATCTACTCGGAAGATCTGTAGGTTGGTGGATTGTCTCAAAGTACGTTTTGGATGTGTTATTCAAGCAAGGAAATGAGTGTTCGAGAGGGTCAATCCAGGCACCATTCGGTTGCTTATGTGCCCTTGAAATGCGTGAAGTTTTGGACAGAACTTTTCGAGGATTCACGTTTCCTGGTGATACTTTCGCAGAGTAGCCAGGACCTACATTGGGCCTTCTTTACGTTTCGTATACTCGTACAGATGATTGAGGATATCTTGTAGATTTTCGTACATAGTACCTAACGTGGAAAACATACGTACACTTGCTTTACGTCGAATTTTAATCAACGTACATATCTCAATTCTGTTTTCTTCCCATGTTTTACCATAAGGGGGTTTTTTCATCGTGTTTTTGCGCTTTACTTTTGAAGACTAAATCAATATTTGTGTTTTTTTTTTATCTGCAGGTTGGTGGCAGTATGATGATCGCACCAGTCAAGACATAGAAGAGGCTTATAAAAAAGGTGAAAAATCCTGTACAATACTTGTTGCCGGCTATGTGTACGTTGTCGATTTCGAGGGTATGTTGCAGCAGCGACAAAACGAACCATCACGTCGGCGTCATGTTAAACGTGATCTCGCTTCCATACCAAAAAAAGGAGTTGCTGGTTTACGTATCGAGGGCAACTCAGTGGCAACTGACTCGAATTTTGCCTCACAAGTCTATCATACCCGTCAATTAGGGTTTAACTCAGTAGATGATGCAAATCGTGCAATGGCCGCAATACCAAGTGGTGGTGGTGATTACGATGAACATCGCTCCCTCAATCAAGTACCTATAAATAATGGTGGTAGCAGTACGAGTAGCAGTGCTAGTGATTTTATCTCTGTAGCAGCTACAGATGCTGCCATACGAATAGCAAGTGATATTATTGGTTCTACATTAGCCCATGCAGAGGAGATAACACGTCAGGATTCAAATAGACAACAAAACAACAATTTGAATAGTAGTACGAGTAGCAGCAGTGATAGCGGTAATACATCTTCTATTGGTGAGAGCTCATCACAACATGCACAAGGTAATCGTGAAGTTCTATTTGAATTATGTTTGATAAATGACTTCAACTTGTTGAACCTAAGGAATATTGTTGATTCCAGTGATAGTGATGATGATGATGATAATGGACAATTTATTTTGTAGATATGTACATCTACTCCTTAGTCTAGTTAATATTATAATTATTATCTTTTTATTATTTATATTTATTTATTATATTTTATTTGTTTCTTTTGAAATTCGCGCAATGTTTACATTTCTTAAGTTAGTATAAACCGTATGTATATACATTTATGCATTGCGAAAAAAATGTATCTAATGAGGTGAGAAAAATAGTAATTAACCTCGTACTTAACATATACTCTTGAATTGAAAGTAAACGATTAGCAAACGCAAAGATTTTTGAGGATGGAATTCTTCATAAGAAAGAATGTGCTGTTCGTCCTTGATGGGAAAATAATTGGTAAAATTTATCCAGACATTGGTTTTAAATAATAAAGAATGCAGTACAGTAGCGAGCTGCACGGTTATTGCAACATTAAAAGAAATCCTCATATTTCCTCATTTCTTCGAAATTTGTCAATGAAAAAGTGGATGAACCATTTAGTATATCAATAATTGTTTACCAACCTGTGTCCAAAAAAAACTGCAGTGGAGGGGTTTTAAACTCAAACTTCTTAACCTATTCACTACTAAAACTTTTTTTTTCTTCTTAATTGCAAAACTAACTAATTTGAATATTTAATTAAGCCCAGAGTATATTTGAAAAAATACTAAAAACAAAAGAACATTTGTCGCAATTGTACTCGTACTTATAAGTAGGATAATGTTACCCACTGGTATTCAGATTACTAAAATGTACGAGTACATATGCAGGTAAGTGTTAAATATTTGTATTTAAACTAAAACAAATTAATTATCAATGGTAATTCAAAAGAACGATGTTTATTGCCTTAGTAATGGCCGATTTCGGATGCACATTTCAAACCCCACCTAGATCCTTTTTGACGGGTAGGCTTCGTTTACACTTGGATATTACATTCCTCCCTTTCTTCGATTATATTTTCCAAAGATTAGCACTCTAAGAATTTTGGTAGACGTCTAACGGGCTTAGATTTTTTCGACTTAACTATTTAGCATTCGATTTTAATGTGTTCATTTGAATCGCCACTGCATTCACAAGCACTATTGATGATTTGATTATCTTTCTTCTTTTTTTTAGTTAATTTTTAAATCCATTCGGTGGTAATTTAATATTCTGATGAATTTTGATACCTATTAGCATCAAAATTGATTAGTGGCACTTCCTGTATGAGGTGAACTTCGTGCTTTTAGTATCCTCCTGGCAGTCAGTTCCCTCACTGTTTTGTTTTCATCTGACAACATCGAAAGAAGCAAATTTCCGGGGTGAGCAAAATAGGCGTTACGTTGAATTACGGTATCTACTATTAGTTTTAACTCTGCTGGCAGGTATCGAGAACTTTTAATTAATTTCCACAAATTCCTAGACCCATCCTTGCATGTTGGATTTGCTTTTATTTCAAACCATACTTGAGCATATACTTTCACACAATATTCAGCTAATAGTTTTAAATCATTTGATGGATTTGATGTAGCAATATATAATCGCAATATTCTATTTGCTTTTGTTAACGATCGAGCATGGGACATTTTTCCTGGGGACCTATTAGTCAAATCTTCAGAACATTTTCCACAAATAACTGACATTGTTATTTCGTATAAGTCTTCAAATTTAACTTGAATAAGTTCGCTTTGTATTTTTTTATAGTTTGTGATTGGTAATTCGTTTAAATGTAGCATGCAAATAATCCACTGCAAAGGGCGTTGAATTCTTTATTAAAGAGTCTAATCACACCGTTGAATTTTCCTGAGTCAGTGGCTGTACCATCACAACCAAGAGCCATTAAATCATCCAGTTCAATTTTTTTGTGAAAAAAGAAGGGCATTAATCGATTCTACAATATCTTTGGCAGTACCTTGAATTGGTGTGGCGTAACCAGTATAAACTGAATCTGGCTCTTTAACAACGACGTTCTTCAATCACTGTTTGTCTGTACCTTTTTGCTCCTGTCTTTACAATTTTTAGTGTCTTATCTTTTCGGCCATCTAAGTATAAAGCAGGTAAGTGAAGCTGCTTTTGTTGTTTATATAATTCATTACGTTCTTTCTTCCTTTCCCGGCGTATTTTTGATTTATCAACCATTCAATATCTGCAGATATATCGTGCAGTAGTGAAGAAACAATCGCAGCGGCTGCTCTGTCAGAAATGCCGTAACGGTCGCAGGTTTGTGACAACATAGGCAAAGTTTTTAAAGACTTTGTTGTTTTCTTCTTTGATTGAGATGTGGTAGGTAAGTTTAGCCTATCAGGCGAAGAGTTATCTTCCGACTCACTCGAAGATGACACTAACTCCTGCTGTTCAGTATTACACTTCTCTTGATTTTTGTTAATGTCCAAACTAGGTTTTTTTGTCTTCGATAGCTCGCGCTATTCCACCAAACCGCATCTTCCTCTCCCGTCTTTGGTCAAGCAAAAAAGCTTGTTCTTCTTTTGCTACCTTGTTTTCTCTTGGACAACAACAAAGTTGGATTTGTTTATATTTACATGAACAAATGTCGAATAGAACTCTGCTATGCTGTATAAAATCAATTTTCTGTTCAGCAGATAATCTTTTTAAAGATTTGATGAGGTTTTTGCACTTTAAATGATAAGCCTTCAATAGCTTCTTTAACTCCAAAGATAATATATTACTTACTTTCTTTGGAGTTGCACGAAGCCTCAAGCCGGAATAACGGTGATAAACGGAATTCACCAAGGACACCACCATTATTCTTTTTAATCAATTCTTTTAAATTCTTTAAATTCTTCAAATTCTTTTGCATATGTCAATTCATTCACAATTCAAATGAAACTAATAATATTGTTTGAAAAATAAAAATCAAGGCCTACTATTACAATATCAAAAGTATAATTTTATTTAGTAGTTTATAATCGATGACTACTACGACTTATTTGCAAACAAGTACGCAATATGTGAAAGAATACATACTCGTATTTCAACGAAGAGATGAAATGGAATAAATTTCGAGGTGGCAGCCAGATTGGATAATGTGCCTTCCGACGTATGCATAAAAATCGGAGCTTCTTTATTCAATTGTAACGGGTGACCAAAACACAGAGGTGTTGTTATTTCTGACCCGATGTCATTAAAGGTTTGAGATTCATATCTCTGAAAATTGGCATTCCATGATAACAACTCCTGGACGTCAATGAGTTCTGGATTGGAAAAGAGAATAGACCAGTCTGATGCTGTGTCCTGAAGGTACATGTTGCTCTCCTGTGTGTACCTTCCGTCTATGATATCATAATATCCTGCGGGATTATGGGAATGACAAAGGATGCGATCCTGAATGCAAATTTTGTGGAGGGAGCTGAAGATAGAAGTTATCCGGTAGAAGATCTCAACCAATAGGGCTGCCCTTTGATCATAATGCTCATGTAAAATTCGTCAAACTTGTTGGATCGTGGTATGCACAAGTTCTTAATTCGAGACCCATATACAACTTGGAGAATATTGTCCTTGAATAGTCCTTTCACATATTCTAAGGGATACAAGTATTGGGCCATAAAATCGGGGTTGTCGAATAAGTGAGCAAATGCGTTGTCCCATAGTTGGGCCTTCATTTTGCAGATTTCATAATTTGCGTCGTTGCGAAACACTCTAACCATGTCTCTTAATTGCGACAGCCCAAACTGGAGCTCGGCTCGGGAACAGGATCTTCGTAGGCTTTCATAGAATGTCGTCGGTTGAATTTTGGTATCATCCCGAATTAGATTGCGCTTACTCCTACGCAAGGCTCCAGGAAACTCCAATGTTGAAAGTTTATTTGTCTGTGATAGATCCAGCTCTTCACGCTTCACATCCATATTCAAAGAAGCCGTGGAAGAGACACCAGTGAGATAACCATCTGAGGTTTTTCTCACTTTTAATCCATCTAACGAGCACTTTATTGGAGATGCTTCTATATCTCCGTTGAACCAAAAGCTGAGTCCTTTATCAGGGTTTGTTACATAAGTTCTCTGATCGATTTCGAGAGTGTTGTTTGTCCATGATACAATCCTAGGAGCCAATAACTTCAGATTGACCGCACAAGAGTCAATTCTTACTTTAATAAATATATTCGTACCACATTTGTGGATAAGTGATATGTTTTTCATACCACCGACCTTGAAAGAGTTATGTGGGGGACAGACTGCTAGTATTAATAGAATGGTATAGTGAATACCACAATCCCTGACACACAGGGGTTATAGTACACGTAGTACACGCTAATTTTTGCGTTACTTTGACGTTTGTGTTGCTTCGCATTTGGATAAAATAGTTCTCTTCGAATCCATTATACAAAAACAATACTACACTTTTTCACTGTGATTACTTTCTTTTCCTTTCATTTTTATATCATATATTATTTGTTCCTATCATTTTTATATCAACACATAGATGAGGTTTGAATATCGGAGAGTGTTTGTCGTTTTTCTTCTGTTGAAGACATGTTGATCCAACAGTCCACCTAAGGTTTGTGCTTTTGTTCAGCGTTTGAATTGCTTCAGTCGAAGTAGCAAAAGTTGTACAATTTTTGTTTTTCACAGCTTTGACTGCCTTCAACTCTTTAAAATGAACTATTGCTTCTGCTTATGCTTCTGAATAAAATCGGCAGCCACAGTCGAAGCAAAAGCAGATAACGATCACTGATAAAATGCACAGCAGCTGCAGCAGTCTTTGTTTTATAATTTCTCAATTTGCTTTGCTGTTGCTTTCGGTCAGCAACATAAGTCGAAGCAGCAGCAATGTGTTGACTTTTGAAAGTCTTCAGCAGTCAGTGATCGTTATCTGCTTTTGCTTCGACTGTGGCTGCCGATTTTTTCAGTAGCATAAGCAGCAGTAAAAGCAGAACAAATAAAACTCATATCAGTTTTTCAAACACTGCTTTTGTTACCATCCACTAATTTGCACGTAGCAATTGGTATACCGATGCTACCTTTTTCCGGCAGAAAAGGTAGAGTGGTTCCTATTTTGACGAATCCGTCAAAATTCCCTGGAATGTCTATGTGCCCCGGCACCAAACATAAGTGAAGGGTGAGCTGCTCTACCATCTCCCTAATATCTAAACGTAGAATTTTTGGACCAATATGGTACATTAAATAGCAGCCTGGGGTTATTCCAGAATATCTGTTGAAGTTCATCCAAAACAGGTCTATATATTGAAGAGTTTACAAAATTTGGAAAGTTTAGAAGATGCTCATTCACATAACTGGAGACCGACCGACACTTGTGTTGGAAGGAAACCCCAGTGAAATTTCAGAACTGGACTGGAGTCTTCTACAAATCGCAATTCAGGTCCTTCACCTACAGGGAGGTAAAATTGAATCAAGTTTTTCATCCTAAGGTTCAAGGAGGCAGCTTGGGAGAGAATCTTTTTAATGTGAGGCTTTTTAAGAAGGTCTGACAATTTGTATGCTGAAAGAACGGTTCCTTGATATGGATTGGTTTTAACAATGAAGAAATTCTAATTGTGTTCCCAAGTTTGATAGTATATAATGTAATAATGATCTATGATATTTTATAATTTCTGATAATTCATGTCAGGATGGTTCGTTAATATTGATAAATATCCCATAGCTGTACTGGCGGCGAATTTCCCAGTGATAAATTTTATTTGGGTGGCTTTGTTTGATTTTTTGTTGAATTTTAACAAGTGTGTATTAGCAAGCAGATCTTTAAAGTAGTCATAGGGAAATTTGAACATCTTTCCATTTTTCCAATTGAATAGTTGGAATCAGTCAGAATCTTATGTAGCCTTGGGCTAATAATTAAAAGCGTCAATCGGTTTCTCACTTCAAAGTCTACGACGTGGCTATTTTTTATTGGTTCTACCATCCGTTTCACAACATCAATTCTGAAAAGGCCCATCGTTTTGTCCGACATAAACCTCTATGTTTCCCGTGTAAAAAGTTTGTGCATCAGCCATAACAAAGATTTTTATACCATATTTTCCAGGTTTGCCAGGAATGTATTGCCTAAATGGGCAAGGTCCACGAAACTTCTCCACTTTTCGTCAATGGTGACATTTTCTCCAAATGAAGAATATTGTCATTGAAATCTTCGAAAATCTCACGAAGAGCTGCAAATTTATCATCTGTTCGCCGCTCTTCGCGTGTATGAATATTATCGAAACGTAAACATTTCAGTAAGAAATGAAATCTTTGACGTGACATAGTTGCTATGTTACACACAAGTCGCAACCGCTACCATCTGTTGCCCAGATATCTTTTGTGTTTAGGTGCGAGTTTCGCATACGGCCACAATAGTAAAATAATCCAAACAGAAATCGTAGTTCCACAATATCCAAACCTTTGCAATCCCAATCTCGTGAATAACTATGTCTCAAACTTTCGTTATGAATGTTCGTAACATCGACTATATTCATCCGGAAAAAAAAGATTCCAAGCTTCTAAAATGGTGAAACAATCTTTCGCTGCTCCTTTTGGTCCTGGCAGATCCACAATAATATTATGAGATCTTGTACGTACATTTTGTGGTGGTTGTTTTACAAGCCATTGCGTTCTTCCATTTCGGCCAATGAATTTCCCACTCCTAATATACTTCAACGGTACGTCATCAAAATAATCTTCTCCCAATTGCACAGGTAATATTTGCTCTTCCGCTTCTTCAAACTGTAGGGGATTTTCACAAATATCGTTATAATCGGCTTCCTGCTCAGTATCGCTGTCATGGTTACTTACTTTGCTGCTCATGATCCTCAGTTTCAGATATAATTTCACCCTCACTATGCTCTTGCTGTAATATTTCTTCCATAGTGCTATCTGTAATTGGGAAATCCATGGTAATAAAGCACTAAAACAAAACAAAAAGATATTTAAAATTTATCAAAAAAGTGTTTACATAAACGGTCGCTATCTGGTATTTTTTACCCATACTCACTTCACACGTCTGCTAAGGCCGATGGCGTGGTGCAAACTGACCGCTGTGTGGAGAGCACTTTTCTTGTTTATATGTAAAATAGATACTCAAGGCGGGAAGTTGCCAAATTTTGTAGAAAAAAAGATGTACATGTTTTTATAACCTCTGTGGTATTTTTTACCCGGTAGCGAGTCGCAACGAACCCCGTGTCAAAACATTTAAAATATTATCCGAAACAGCGAAATACTCAAATCTGCCATATTTAGACGATATAATCAAAGTTGTATGCGCTATTTCAAACTTTTCTCCTCCCATTTTGAATGATAACAAATTTGTTTAAAATTCAATAAATATATTTTAATCAAAATAAATAAATCTATGTTACAAAAATAAAAAATAAAAAACAATAAACAAAAATATAACAAAACATACATTCAGTCTTTCAATAAGGAACATATAAGTTAATATAGTATTGCAATTGGTAAAAAGAATTCATATTAGTGCACGGAAGGATTATGTACGAGTAAAAATGTTGGTATAAATATATCTATAAACGCGTAACTTATTGGAACATTAATGGTAAAAATAGAATCATCAAAGGAACTGTAAATAGCAAAATCACAATTTCTTAAATTTAGTATACCCAATGTTAACTGCACTTGACCATAATATTTGTGTTTGGGATTTAATTTGTACTTCCCATTTACAAACTTAAAAAATTTTAATTTTTTCACAATGTTTGCCACAGTGTCTTGCTTTCCTATGGTGGGACATTTAATTTCCCCAGACTTCCACTCCTCGCCATTGAATGCAATCCCATCTGGGCTACATGTTAGAAAAGAAAGTGCTGAGGATACGACTAGTCCACACTCAAACAATAAATTCCACTTGCCGTATTTAATTTTAGCCTTTTTTTCGGCATTAAGTCCATATCTTGTGGCCTCGTTCCCGGCAAACGTAGCGTATGTCCGGTTGATTTTTGCTTCCCATACTTCGTCGTGAGTCGAATAAAAAAGGTGTACAGCTCATACGATATGCTGCCCGCGATTCTAAGCCTTCTCTCCATGAACCAGAGGGGACTATTTTGGGATGCAGTTTCCTCGCATATCGCAATAGCCTCCGCCGTAGACTTTTTTACTCTAGAGCTATAAAGATTAAAGGTATGTAAATTAATAAAAATTTTCCTCCATCTCTAATGGAAGATACTCTCCCCGTTCAATGGTAAGGAAAAGGATTTCTACGAACTCGTTGGACTCCTTTTTTTCATTTGTTGGTTGCACAGTTGAGGTTGTTGACCTGTAACATCTCTTGATTTTCGTCAGTTCGAAATCAGGAGCAGCTGAAAAAATATAATTAATAAATGTTAGTAGGTATTTCATTTGTTTTCACACACAGTCTACGAGTATAAGTTCTTCAAAAAATAATTTTTTCACTTCGTCAGCAACAACTTCTCTCTTGTTTTCGTATATTTTATGCGCCATATGACACATATTTCTAACTTCAATCCCACCGAACGGTGATGCCACCTCACGTCCAACCTTTCCCCAGGTCTGCTTGAGCTCTGTACAGCTGAAGTGGTCCAATAACGGGTTTCTAATAATGAAAAACAAAAGGTTTTATGTATATATCTATGCTATAAAATGTAGGTATATTGCACCTTACCTGTGTATATATGAAAGACAAGAAGCTATGTGCTTGCACTTTTCCCCAATTCCAGCCTTGCATGTGCAATGGCAGCTATATTGGGCAACACTCAAATTGAGATATTTGAGTCGTATCTCGTGTGGTCTCTCACTTAATTTTGATGTCTGAACCACATATCCAACTACACATGTTGGAGATTGACCAGGTGAATTACGTGACCGGACGACACGAAGAGAGTAATCAAACAACTGAGATGAGTTTTCAAACTGAGACTTTATTTTTCTCAACTGCATTAATAAAGTAAAATGAAGTTGAATGTACATAGTGTATGTATGCATCTGCAGAGTTGCAAGATCTGTCCAGACGGGATCAGATGACATGGCGACTCTGCGATGCATATTCTCAGAAAAAGCTATGTCAACACAACTCTTTTATTACAATACTTAGCTTTTCTCCTTCACGAAGTGGACGAATAGTTCCTTTAAAATATTTTGCTATTCCATCTATATGAACGTCCGCTCGCACTTCACTTTCAAAAAAGGTTTTATTTACAGCTTCACATCTAAATTTAAACAAACATAAAGGCCATATTATTTCCTATGGATTAATAATGAATAGAAAAATAATAGCACAATAATTTCTTTGTGTTCCACAAGTGCCTTGTTTACATTTTTTTGAGGCAAGATTCTATTGACACTTAATTTTCTCAACACTTGACAAGCACTTATTTTGATACTTACGTATTTTTTCTCGACATTTTAACTTAATATTCATTTGAAAACAAAAATTTCTTTAACCTTCCTGTACTCGCGCATTTTGACAGGACACATATACTCGCGCACGGTCTCTCAGACCGAGATTTTATCTCGTCTCTACTTTCATGAATATGTATTTTCCAAGTAGTTTTGCGGTTTATTTTAAAGAAAGTAATAAAGTTAAATAAAACAAATAGAAAAACATAGGAACTTTATACTTTATTTGGTATGAATTTCATTTTAAACAAGCCTCTCAAAAAATTTAGTTTTTTTTAGGACCTTAGCTTAAAAAATAAAAATAAATATTTTTTTTCAATAAAAACAAACAAAAACTTAATATTTCATTAAAACAAATAACATCAATTATAAAAAAGTATAAAAAAAGATTCAGTCTTTATAATTTTGTAAGGCGTAGCAATCCGAACATACCATAAATGCATGCTCGAGACAAAAATATTTCATGCATTTCATGCAGTTGTATTTTGTTTTTCGGTTTTTTTTTGAAGAGCAAAATGAACAGCGCCCAGTTTTATTATTTCCAGATGATCCTGGTTCAGTTTGATCAAGTTTGCACACTTCTAAGATCCTCAGTCTCAATGTTCGTGGCAGACTCAAAATTAATGCCCGTTTTTTTAGATGAGGCATTATTAGATCATATGACAGTGTTTCAATGAATTTTCTGCGGCTTGTTTTTGTGTCCATATTATTTAGTCCATATATTACAAACGAATTTATTCCAGCCACATTCATAAGGCTATAAAAAATAACCATAGGCCACCGATTAGTTCCCCTAGCGCAGTTATAGGTCTCGCACATTTTATCTACAGTATCAACACCCCCTTTTGTAGCGTTATAATCTAAAATAATCTCTGGTTTCCCGATTTCTTCATTTATCTGTGCATCAGAGTGCATACTAGAGACAAGAAGAACATTTCTATTTTTTTTTGGCACAAATGAGACCAGCGTGCAGTTATTTCGGTGACCAAATAAACTGGATTTTTCTGCACGACCTTTTACATCTGTAAATTCTTTTGGTAATTCCTTTTTATTTTTTCTTATTGTTCCTATCACAGTGAGCTTGTGATCCTGCATCAAACTGTCGACTGAAGGGATGCTTGTAAAGAAATTATCACAAGTCACATTTCGACCAGATCCATCAATTACAGTGCAAAGACGCTTGACTAGTGCCTGAGACCCGTTGTCAACTTTATATGGTCCTTCAGGTTGTTGTCCTACATAAACTTCGAGGTTT
Organism: Volucella bombylans; assembly: GCA_949129095.1. Classification (NCBI taxonomy): domain Eukaryota; kingdom Metazoa; phylum Arthropoda; class Insecta; order Diptera; family Syrphidae; genus Volucella; species Volucella bombylans. The sequence goes on along the minus strand of OX422142.1, from coordinate 120,177,596 downwards.
GAAGTATAAAATAATTTTGCATCTGTGAGTGCATATATCTTTATACCATATTTATTTGGCTTTGAAGGTATATACTGTCGGAAGCTACAGCGGCCTCTAAATGCTTCCAATTTCTCGTCGATTGTAACAAATGCAGAATGGCTGAAATATTTTTTAAAATTTGACACAATTTCTTCAAATAGGTCTCTTACTGGAGCTAGTTTGTCAACTGCAGCACGCTGATTTCTGGTATCTTTGTCATCAAATCTGAGACATCTCAATAGGAGGTAAAAACGACTCCAACTCATTACCAACCGAAAAATTTCCGGTGATGAACCATCAGTCCGGAAAAGGTCTTTAGCATTTAGCCGACTATTTCTCCTCCCCCCAGCAAACAAGAGAAGACCAAACAGGGCCTGAATTTCATCATCGTCAGTTAGACGACAGTCTCTAGCTCGTTTAAATTCAGGTGAGAGGCGCTCAATATGTTGGTTTGTGTGCGTCGTAATTATCCGGATAACATTTTCAGTTATAAAAAGTTTGAATATTTCACCTGGATCTTTCACGTTTCTAGCTTCTCTTCTTACTCCAGGAAGCTGCATTACTATATTTTCGGATCTTGTTCTCACTGAAGAAGAAGGGCAATTTTTGTGCCACCTAGTGGTCTTATCTTTGGCAATATAGTAGTGTTGGAATGTCCTTGAAGCTTCCTCAGATTCATCTGATTCTGATAGTTCCCACTCCTGCTCAGTGTCCGTGTTTTCTTCTTGTTCTTCAACGACATCTTCCACTTCACTGTCACTCCCGTCATCATAATTGGAGTCCAAATCATCGCTTTCTAACAGTCTCCTAATTCTTTCTTCTTCCATTGTGCAAAAACGATTCCTAGAAATGTTATGTATGTAATATATACATGTATACATATTTATAGTATATACATACACATAAATATATGTAAAATATAAACATCCGTAAAGTAAAACAAAATTTTTCACCCACCAATGTTCTAAAATAAAAAAAATTACTTACCCAAAAATTGTAACACTTGTACTCGTGTCGGTCTGACAGACCGAAAACTCGTAAAAAACACAACACGTCTACCTGGCAAGTTTGCTTGCGCCTAACTAATCGAAAGAGAATACTTATACAGGAAGCTACTGAGAACTTCAAAGATGCAGGGATGTTATTTTTCAAGTAAACAAAGAATTAATGATTTGTCGGTCTGAGAGACCAATGCGCGAGTATAGAAAGGTTAACAAATTTATTTAACTTATTCCGTACCGAATTTTCACTTCTCATACGTCAGAAATTGGTATAGGGTTAAAGTACAAAAAATTTCCGCCAGTTTGTCAAGAAAATGTTTGCAAAACGAAAAAATACCCAAAAAATGGACTTCAAAGTACAGTACGAACTCAGTAATCGCAACTAATAGAAATTGGGGTTGTTGCATTTACTAAGGTCGTTGCACCTACCGAGGAAAAATTATACAGGTAGCAATATGATAAGTAGAGCACATTTTGCGAGACTTGAAACAGAGAACAAATATTTTCTTTATTTAAAAGTTTATTTCATTTCATTTAATTGATTTTTTAATGAAATATTACAAATGGTTGTACTTTAGTACACAAAATACCTTTTTTTTTTTAAGATCTGTAATTGTTGTCTGTACTTCGTTACAATTTAGGCTTTTTAGAACAGCAGTCTTCAGAAGCTTCTTAGATGCAGAATATCTTTTACTGCAATAGCGTTTTCTTCAACCCACTGAATGCATGAGTTAAATGATTGAACAGCAATTGACGCTTTTATTTTAGGACGTGGAGTAAGTTCAGCTTCGTTTTCATCTGTACTTTCGTTTTCTTGGGCTTTGTGATCCATTTCTTGGCCAACTTTCGTGAACTTTCGGGCATCCATTCATTAAGATCTTCATTTGTAAAGGAGTTATTTGGAGCATTTGTGTGAGGGTTGCACGGACGGTCGTTGTCAATCTCTCTTTTTATAATGCTTATACTCGTAGCAATGTTGTCCTCTTCAGTCCACTCAACATCTGATTTCATTAACACATTCCAGCACTTGCAAATGGAGCTTGACGACACCATGCACTAGCTAGAAGGCAGATAGCATGTCTTAAGTTGAATTCCTTTATTTTTCGTTCCAGATGTGAGGTTTTATTAGCTATCAAAAGAGCTAAAAGACTTTTTTTATAATAAACTTTTGTTAAGTTAATAACATTTTGGTCCGTGGGTTGGAGAATGGCAGTATAATTAGCTGGGAGACAAATAACGGTTATCAGTAAATCATCACTTTTCATCTCATTGTCTTTAGGGTGGTATGGGGCGTTATCCAAGAGTAACAGGGCTTTCTGGTGAAGCGCTTGGAATCAAGAAATTCTCGTACCTAAAACAATCCGCAAAAATAAACAAAATTTTAAAATAAACAACAATAGAGATTTCTATTTTTTTTTTACCTCAGGAACAAACGTATGGTGAAACCAGTCTTCAAATAACAGAAAAGTCATCCATGTAGGCGGGCATTTTGTTGAAGTTTTTGAACGATACATTTTAGACAATTGCTTATGTGATTTTCTACTTCCTCGCTTAGATTCGTCATCCAATAGGTGTTTGAAATTAGTTCAACTACTTTGTCAATGCCAACATTCAAAACCTCGTCATGATATTTGTACATTATATGATTTTCCGGAACACAAAACATAATTATTCCATTACTTTTCTTTCTGTATATTATACCATTCCGCATCTCATACAAGGGATGTTCTGAGTGTTCTAATGTCTTTCGTAGTTCGATCAATTTTCTATCTTTACCCTGACAAATCACTAAATTTTCCTCAAACTTTCGCCGCCTTTCAACAGTTCTATCTCTCTTTTACAGTTCTTTTGAAACATTTGAATCAACAACCGGCGATCATTCGATGTGTTCCTCTTCTTCCATCTTCAACCTCTCCGTCAGCTGCTGTTACTTGCGGTTCTTGCTGTTCTTCTGTCGATGATTGCATTTCCAATATGTTGGGTGCCTCACCACGTTTCTCGAACGGGAGTTCGTTGAGACGCATGACGAGGGTTTTTTTTTGTGCCGATCGTTGATAATCTAAGTCCCTGGAGCCAATCACGCAATTGTGCATCAGTATATTCACTCGCCTTAATAGAATTTTTCATAGCAGTGTATATGTTTGTAGGTATAATGTATTTGAAAGAACACAGAGGAGAAAAAAGACCTTATTGCTTTTTTTTATGCGAACACTTGGGTTAATCCCACTTTTGAAAAATTGTAATCGATTTAAATAAAACGCGTACTTTCCTGATTACTATCTTTATTCGACTGACCACTTGCAATATGATGAATATATAGTCCGTACCAACTGAGTTTGCCAACGGTTGCGCAGAGCGAGGATTTAAGAGAACAAAAATGGTACAAAAGAGTAAATATTCTTGCCTGAAGTTTACAATGCCTAACCCAACTTTACATCCGTATAGCTACATAGCAACACAATCAATTCATGCGAGACCTTTTGCTTCATTTATCCAATCGTCATCATAGGCAAATCCCATACAGTACCAACAGATATACAGAACTCAGTCAGATCGCAACTGCGATATTGAAAGCAACGCTGGGATGTAGATACTTTTTGTTTATGGCTCCACCCATTTTCGTGCTTCTTATAGGGCCCATACACTACACAAACTGTCGCTGCAGCCATATATATTTTGTTGTTGCAAAAATGTGTATCCATGTCGTCTGTTTGCAACGACGGTCTGAGCAAATACAAAATATTTTGAAATTTTCTTGGTCTGTGCAGACGTGTCTGCGTGTATGGGCCCTATTAGATCATATTTGCCAATTTAATAGATAATAAAAGAAATTTGAAGAGACCTGCGCAGTTGAATGGCAAACTCAGTTGGTACGGACTATAACGCATTACAAAGTGTGGTGGAACATACAACTAAGAGTGAAACTTAAAGTTAAGAGAATAAAAAATACTTAGATATCTGATTAACGTACAAGTAAGAGAGTGGCAGCTCCGACCTTTAAACATTCACTAGATATACTTATTGCTACAAAAGTAACAAAAATAAATATTTCTTTCTCTTAAATAACTTACAAATATTAAAATAACATATTCAGACAGCTAGCGTCTTGTGTTCCCCGCAAATACGATTTAGGAATTTTTCGCACATGGATTTTGTCATCTTTCTTATGCGAGATGGACAAAAAGCACAATACTTTCTCTTCTTTGGATTAGGGACATTTTGACTCTGAGTTTTTAACTGGATTTCAACGTTTGTCCATGTCCTCAAGAATTTCGATGGAAACGAAAATATTAAAACACTGAAGAGGGTCGATATAGCTTTTATTTGTTCGAGTTGGACCTCTGGTGGCTCTAATAATTTGGGAAGCCAGTGTTCTGTTGCTTTTCCTGTTTTTTTAGAAGTCTAACGTTGGCCGTTTTTACATTTCAATATTGAATGTTGAGGAACAATAATAGGATTTCGTATTACGGATGAGGTGGTTTGCACAGCATATTCAGTAATTACTTCCCTATTTTCTTCTTCCACATCATCTTCGAAATCAATTTGAACTTCATACTCCAAGATATTTTCTTACACTTCGCTGTCACTTTCGAATGTTTCTTCGAACAATGCATCAGCTGAACTGCTTTGCGGCGTCATTTTATGTTTGTCATATATCCTTGAAGAAACATTCAAAATTCATTTAAAATATTTACATACCATCCAACACAAATTAGGAAAACACTTTATATTTTTCTAAATGTAACGTAAAAGCTAACGTTAACGTACGTCACTTCGATGTATAAGGTCTATTTTAACGAAGCTTATGTATGTTTTACCATTAGCTCACCAAATCGACGCATGTTTCCCTTGCAAAATCTCCTTGTCGACTGAGTTTTGGCGAGAATACACAAACAAATTACAACTGTATATTCAAAAGTGAACACGTTGATTCGACGTACTTTATCTTTCTAGGGTGGATAAATCTCTTTGTCTTTTTTGGACTTTGCACCCCTTTTTGCTACCTTTTTTTTAAAAAAAAATAAGCCCACAAATTTTCAATCGAGTTTAAGTCGGGACTTTGGGCAGCGGTGTCAATAACTTTAGCGCAGTTATAAATTAACGACTCTCTACATAAATCAGATTTATGTTTTGGGCCGTTGTCCTGGTAAAATCTATAACGCAATTTGTTTCCTTTTTCTGGATCAACGAAGCCGAATTTTTGCACACTTTTCAAGTTTTCTCTTAAAGTATCCAGTTTCACCAATGCCCTTGCCTGAAAAACATCCCCCATACCATCACCGATAATTTCCCAAATTTTACTGTTGGAATGTTGTTCTTGTTTTCGAGGGCTGATAGCGGTTTTCTCCAGACTGCCGGCGCGGCGGTCCTGCATGGTAGTACAACACTATTTTGGACTCGTCACAGAAAACAACATCGTTCCAATAATCTGTCGGAAAACAAATGTGATCCATTGTAAAAGCTAGTCTTCTAGAATATTCAGCGCTGAAAGTAATGTTTTGTGTTTTAGCATTACTTGTCTGACGGTCTCATGGGAAACCTCAACTCCGCAATCCTTTTTTAACCCTTAAATTTTAGATGATGCAATTTAACCCATTAGGGGCTGAGTTTTTATTTAACGAAATTTTCTAATTGTTTGTTATAAATATAAACTATTTTATTAGACCACAAATGATATATATATAAAGAAAAAATATATGTACAGCCCTTGTATTTGAAGATATATATATATACTGTGACCATATGGTAACACTAAGCCTTAAAATAGTACAAACAATTATTTGTGATATGTTGAATAAAATATAGCTAACTTCCCTTTGTTTGTTACGATATTTTATTATTATTTGTACATTTTTTATGTTTGGAAACAAAAACAAATCACATGGGGCCAAATCTGGATAATAAGGTGGGTGAGGCAGCAATTCGTAGCGTATTCGACCAGTTTTGTGGCTCCGAAGTTGTCATGCGATTTCGTTTTTGCTCCACTACTGTTAGCAAACGCGGCACCCATCCCGCCGATAGCTTTCTCATGCCCAATTTTTCGTGTAGGATGTAGGATCATAGATTTTATTAACCATATCCTCCGTAGTCACTTCAATCAGACGGACTGGGCGCTCTTCATAAAAAACGGATGTTCGGCCACGCTTGAATTCATTAAACCAATATCTAATGGTGGCGTCGTCGAAGGTGCATGGTCCTTATAAACGGCATGCAACCTTCACTTTGATTTCCTCACACGTCTTCTCATCGAAAAAAGAAATTGAATCACTGATCGATATTGCTCTTTCTCCATGATTGCAAATAAACACGAACTTGATGACTTTCAACAGCTGTCAAAACAAAAGTGCGTACATCTGTCTGAAATTATGACAGTCATCGTTGTAAAAATGGCGCTTAAGATATGATGGCATACACATTTTGCATCAGTGGTATACACGGGTACTTATCATACAGCGCTCGTAATTTACACATCATTTGTATGATATTTTTCAAAACAATTGAGGCAAAGACCAACATCACATTTTCCGCAAATCACACGTCCAAAAGTCTTACATCCAGATCCTGCACATTGACACCGTTTCTCTTGTGACTTGGGGAAGTGATTCACCAGATCAAATCGCACGCCTGCCAATATTTTACCTCCAGATTTTCCGGTTGATGGGCGACTTCCAGACATTGGTGGAGCTCCATATTTTTGTAAATAGGTTTGGGCTATCTCTCGCCGGAAATCTAATTGCGAAATTTGTTTGCCGCTTTTGCGCATTAGGATCCATGCATTATTGATGGTGACATCAATAAATATAAGCCACCACCACCTTTTCTCACGGATCCCAACATGTGGGAATCCATTGGATCAGTCCCACCCATGTGCTGGTTGTAAGCGCCGATCAAGTTTTATACCGTGGCACTTCCCGGAGCAATCTCACAATAATATTTGCCGATGGTTGTAGATCTGGTTCGCCTTGAGCATGTCCTTCAGGGGATCCGCTGTAAATTCTTTAATTCTTTGTAAAGTCAACGGGGATCACTCGTATATTATGTTATCTTGTTTACACAATTATCATGTAAGTTATAAAAGGCTATATGTATAATTATACCTAAATTTATGCTTATATTTATACTTACACTTAGACCTATGAGGGAGTATCTCCAGTTGGGGTGGGTACGACCGAAGGCCAAGAGGAAGAGTAGTCACGAGTTGAGCCCCGACTATATCGGTGGCAGATCTTTAGGATATAAACTAGGCGTTGGGGCAGTCGGGGTATTCTCTCCGAGAGAATGAAGCATCAGGGACTCGGGAGGAGGCTGCTCACTAGCCTTCTGTTTATATTGCCTCCGCAACATAATTACATTCATCATGTTACCCCACCAAATAAACAGAAGGTCACTGAGAGGTCTGCTCTCATAGCGGAGTCTAAGGAAGTTCAATATCATGTTCAGGAAAAATAGGGTGACCCTGATTCCGAAAATAATCGCGATAAGGGCACCTCCTAACTCTCCGAGTTGATGGTAGATATTCAAGAAGAACCCTCCTATCTTGCTACCGATGTGCTGATAGTCTTTGTCAGTCAATACATGAGCTACATGGTAGGTCACATGGCCATCCTCCCATGTTGCAGCGGTATTTATTAAGTTTTTTATTGTGGACTTACCCTCATCTGGGACGAGCAAAGCCCTCTTATTATACTCGTTAAGCTGCTCTTGTGTGTAGATCTCAGCATCTACCAAGTCAACAATCTGCTCGAATTCCCAGATAGCAGGGTCAGAGGGTCTTATGTACCGTGGTTGGGACAGTCTTAGAAACGGTTTTTTCTATCACATACCAATCCCCTAGAAACCGATATAGAACAGGAAGGAGAGGACTGCAGGCTAATTTAGTTGAGCTCTCAACAATGATGCGTGTCCTAGGTTTTAAGAACCTATGGATCCCTTGATGAGATATAGGGAGCTTATGTGTACATGTCCGGTTATATGGTCTTAGAGTTACCACCACTGCACGGTATTGTATAAGATGGATCACTTCTAAACGAACTAGGGCCGTGTAGCTTGGGCCTTTAAAATAATCATACGCGAATTCTTCTGGTGAGATTGTTGCCAAAGTTAAATGATTTCGCAGAATCTGTTGCTCTAGTTGGCACCTATCTTGGAGCATAGTATGGTAGAGCGATTCTGTCTGTGTCTTGACATGTGTTAGTACATATACCAATTTCGTATTTGTGTAAGTCATGAGGTCCACATCAATAGAACTTAGCGGGGTATGTTTGATGGCAATCTTAGCCCAGGATTCCTCTTCTATGATGACCAGCCGTGGGTGCTCAGTTTGGGCAACTTTCAAGTAGCCACAGAAGAATGTCATCTCTTTAATGGATATTGCAAATTCTGACCCTGTCTTGTTGAATATGTAAGAGACTACAGGTGGCATCGTTTGCTTATCAAGGACCTTCGTGGCAGGGCCCTGGTATAATAGGCTGAATGGTCGCGCTGTTTCACACATAACATCATCGAGGACAGTGTTCCAGTAGTGCCAGCCTATAGCAGGTGTGAAACAAGTCTTATCCAAGAACTTGCACACACTTCCATCAACTAATTTGATGTCATTATTCTCGAGGTCGGTAAGCCCGTGGTACTCATTGATCAGAATATTAACTTTGGTTGATCTAACAGCTCGTTCATACACCCTCCCGCGAGCATGTAGAGTCCCACCTGGGGTGCAGCTGCCGTCTGTGATCGAGCCGTAGGTGGTAAAACTTCCTGAATAGGGGTAATTCTTTATTAACCCTTCAATGCTTATTCCCGCATATGGCTGGTATCTTTTTTCTGTGATGACTCTCAAACATTCATCCGGAGAGAGCTTCACTAGCTCATTATAAGTCCCTCCGTCATGGAGCGTGTCAATTAAAACTCCGCAGCGGTAAACAAGATGCTCGTGCTCAACTAAAAAGCTAAAGACCTTAGTTTTAACGAATGTCCTTTACCTGTAAGAGTTGGATATTCTCACTAGTTATGCTGATATTTCTTTCTGGAATAATACATGGGTTGATGTCCACCAAAGAAAGAGAGGTAATATTATGCGAGAGATCTGAACAATCATACCCTACAATAGCAAAAGATGGAGAGACCACCGTAGACACCATCAGATAAATAGTAACAAATAGGGTGCCAGAACTCATAATTAGGGTAGTAAGATTATACGCTCTTATATTGATACTATGACTTTTCCTCTTAGCCTATCCCGACTTGCCGTCCTCAGCGTCGCTGCCATCAACAATGGCTATATACGAAGTTGCCCATTATAGGCAGATCACTTTTATAGCCTTTAATGCTAGTTGTTTGCTGATGTGCAAATAAGTGCTTGTGACCCCATTCTCGGAGATTTGGGTGGGGGACCGCGCGTTGCCTCTTGGGAGTTGGGACGAAAAAAATGTGTTGATATAATACAATAAGGTATTATATCTCGATCCAGCCATCTCCTGGATCGCCGCCCCTAATCAAAACTAAGTATAGGTTTGTGTCACTTTCTCCGCGGCTCCCTAGCCACTTCGGTGGATCGTCGTCCAGATTTTGAGGAATAGAGACTGACCAATAGCATGTCACTCCTTACAATTAATTACTTGTTTCGCCTACCTCGACCAGTTTACATTGCTTGGCATTTGTTGGGGTGTAAGCTACAGGGACCGTCCTCCCCCACCCACCGGTGACTTTTAGACGTCCTCTCTGATGCTGCCCGTTGCGAGTCTCCCGTCTACCGCACGGACTCCAACAACGGTGTTCCTGGTGGTCCACCTTGCTTCAATGAAGGCTTTTAGTCGTTCTTCGAAGAATTAAGCCACATTATTTTTATTTTTGTTTTGCTAAATATTTATATTTATTTGCTAAATAGTTATATTTTGGAGAATCGAGGAGGGTCAAAATGAAACGAAAAAATTCTGTGGATTCTTCTGGTTCTGCTGGTATAAATATATTGACAATATTCAAACCGGAAGTAGTATAAAATTCGATATGTTTAGGAAAAACCGAAGTGCGAGTCACATCTCTCATAGACTGGTTCCCTATACAGATTCTTATTTACTTGCTTACATTTTCCAATGATCTTTTTATTGTATTATTGATATTATTTTGTTTAATTATTAGATCTATCACCACTACATATCAATTCGGATGATAAAAGGGAATAATAATAGAGAATTACTGTATAAGAAGTAATATTTTATTTGTAACTAAAAATGGCCCGATTTGTAGGAAGGGTCCTCCTCGTCCTTCTCTTGCTGTCTGAATTCAAGACTTTTTTTTGCCTTGACTTGCCTCAGCCGAGCAACTTTCGCTATTTCTCTGTTCTCCCGCTCACACTTTCTCAGGCGAATTCGATCGAATTTTAACATTGTCTGAGAGCACCTATAAAGTAAAATAATAAATATGAATTGGTTAGATAATAAAATGGAAAGAAATATATACACACTTTTGTCCAACGTCAATCCCCATTTCTCTCAAAACTTTGCACCTAAAAATATTCCCCTCGTTGAAGGTGCCAACTGTTTCATACGTTCCCAGTTTTAGTGTCGGCAAAGTTATAAATGTCGATTTCGGGATTCGTTCCCAAATGACATTATGGAAGCTCTCGTTGGGATTTTGCGTCTTTCCTCGAAGGCAGCGTTCAAGAAGGACAGGTTCGCTTAGATCTCTAAAAATGGGACGAAGAACCTCCATTATAGGTCGATCTAAGTGAAAGTGTTCCTTGTGTTTATAGCTATAACAACAATTGCAGTTATTATTACAAAGAAAGTAAATCATCAATTTTTTTGAATTTAGTTATTACCTTTGTTGGGTTTCTTGAGCTTTTTTATATTTACACCAATCAATTTTACAGAGACCATGGTTCGGGTCTTCATCGGTAGAACTTAGATGAAAAAAGATGGCCCAAATTGCCTTTTTCATGTTAGTCACACTGTCTAGGTTTTTTTTAATCGCATTTCCGTAATAGTGCTGGATGGAGTCAATCGCTTTATCGGTAAGCCTTTTTTTACCTCCAAGAGGTTTCCCATCAATGAGCTTCCCTTTTGTTGTCGCTTTCAGGTGGCGTATCCTGGACCCCATTCTTTTTTCAACATGGGCGATGCATTCAATTTTTGTAACAGGGCAATCTGGTCCATATGGAAGTAACTCGGACACAGCTTTATGGGCTTTGCTATCTCCATCTCCAAGATATTCGGTGTATCGCACTAAGCGATCCTTCGAGCGTTCAAATATTTGAATGGCTCCGGCCGTTTCCATGCCACCACTAACACCTACAATCATAATATAGAATTTAGTCAAGAACTCATCTGATGGCAATGTTACTTACCATGGTAATTAGCAGAACAGTTTTCATCGTGCATATCTTTCAGCCTGCGTGGGCAATGGCAATATTTCGAAAGGACAGCCACATCCACCACTTTACCTAAAATATTTCAATAGAGTGTTGCAATTTTATTTGTCTATTATTTTATTTTCTTCCAAACATTATTGTAGGTACTCACCACTAGTGACACTTGTAGCAGTTACGATGCCATTCAACGACTTGAAACCCTCTCCTCTGCCATGTCCCATCCAGTGCCACAGCCAAGTCCGAACTCCCTCCGTTCTCAATAATTTCTTTCTGAACCGATCCTATCATTGATTTGATTGCTTCCTAAAAATGTTATCATGAAAAAAAAAATAAATAAAAATAAAATAAAATAATATAAAATAAATAAATAAAAAATCTTTTGAGAGTTACTTTTTCCAGAGCACCAGCAAGAATTTTTTCATACGATGCGTATGCTGTGAATGATGGGTAGTTCAGATTCATCATACCAAGTGCCATCTGCATGTAATTATGCCCTCTTCCAATAGCACGAAAAGCATAAACCGTCCTAACATTTATCTCGTATGCTTTCTTTTGCCCTAGAAAAAAGTTTAGATATATATGTATATATATTACTTATAAAAGATGTAAAAACGTGTATAATATATACTTACTTTCATTTTCTTCAGCTAAAATTGTTGGAGAGCTCATAAATTCGGTTGTATGTGGGCAACTGGTACAAGATATGGCAATTTTTGATGCCAGCCCAACCCTTTTTGTGACTTTGAACTCAACCGAACTGTGGCATTTGACACAAGACACTGCACTTGCACAATTTTTGGAAAATAAGTCAATGTCTATTATATCGTTCCTGCTTGAGGATTCGAATTCGTCATATAATGATAAATTCCCACTCATTTTCGAATGAGAGGATGAGCAACTGGAAGATCTTGAAGAAGCTGGTGCAAAAGACTCTTCGTTGCTGGTTTCAGCGCTCTCCGAGGGTGGAATTTCGGCGGTCGCTAGCTTCTTTTTTCCTCTGCCGGGTCCAGATTTCAATTTCCTCTTTCCAAATGTCCGTGATCGCGGCATTGCTTCAAGAGGAACGAAAAAAACCAGGAGAAAAAACTCAAAAGTGAACACGAGATCGGCAAAAACGATTATAAAAATACGAAAACATGAAATGGAAGGTTATATATTAGATGCGGGATCGGCCACTGCACTGCGTTATCCCAGGAGGAATCAATGGAGTTCACTTTTCGCCCGGAAAAAGAGTTTGAAGGGGCGGTGACGCCATGGCCTAGAGGCGCTCTCAACAAAATCGTCTCTCCTGTAAAATTCGGTTTTCACGCCTTTCGGTACAATTTTCTCAGGCTACGGTCAACTGATGACTTCCAGATTTTTACACATTATTAAAATCGGGCTTCTTAAGGCAGCTATGTTTTTTAAAACCGATTTTTAATTATAAAACTCATTGAAAAAAATACTATGAGATTAAAAATAGGTCAATTTTTTATTTCACTTTTTCTCATCCCCGCAAAAATTATTAAAAAACAAAATATAAACAAAACAAAAACGTAATGTTATTTGGACGTCCTTCTAGTTTAAAATGAGTGTTTCCTTAGAAATAATAATAAAGACAAAAAAAGAAAACCACAAAAAAAAAACCCTTTTTTTACGTTGGGAAAACGTCATAAAAAACCCAACGATCTTTATTGCATGAATATTTTCTTCCAACTGATTCTTTTCTTGGTATGGTCTTTACAGAACGCACACCTGGTTATACATATATACATAAAGTTCTTTTTTTTGCTGGTGTGTGCCTTTACTGAGCACACACTTATATTAAAATACTTTTAATTCTAAACAGTCCCGACGGAAAACAACGGTTTTCAATAACAAACAGAAATAAAAGTTAAATTGATTTCTTAATTATAATTTTGAACAAGTATCAATTGGTAAAAGGCAAATTTTCTGAACAGGTCTTTTTAAACTGTTAGTAGCCGTTTGGATGGTCACCGATCGTACTAGATTGTCTTTGCTCGGATGAAGTTCTATGATACGACCCATTGCCCACTGCGCAGGTGGAAAATTTTCACTTTTGATAAGCACTAGTTGTCCGAGTTGAATTCGTTCAGATTCTCGTCGCCATTTCTTTCGCTCTTGTAATGTGGTCAAATATTCGTTATGCCATCTGTCCCAAAATGTTTTAACCATATTCTGTCTTTCTTTCCATAACTGAATACCTTTGGCTGTTGAATCTTTTGGAATGGCAAATGGCACTGGAAGAACTAAGGGCTCGCCAATCAAGAAATGCCCTGGAGTTAATGCTTGCAAATCAGCAGGATCGTCATTCAATTGATGTAATGGTCGTGAGTTTAGTATCGCCTCAATTTGTGCAAGCAATGTTCTCAGTTGTTCAAACGGTAGAACTCTTGTCCCAATAACACGAATAAGATGATGCTTCATGGACTTAACGGCAGCTTCATATATACCACCTTGGTGTGGAGCGGCTGGTGTCATGAAGCGCCATTCTGTACCTTTCATGCTTAAGTGTTGAAAAACTTCCATCTGATGCCATTTCTCTATCGCTCTCTTGATTTCTTTTGCTGCTCCAACGAATGCTGTTCCGTTATCACTATAAATTCTTTCACAACGTCCCCGATGCGCAATAAATCTCTCGTAACAAGCAATAAATGCCATTGATGTAAGATCTGTCACCACATCAAGATGAATTGCTCTGGTTTTGAGGCATACAAAAACCGCGATCCATACTTTCTGCTTCACAATTTGATTACCAGCCCTATCGATCATTTTAATTTCTATTGGACCTGCATAATCTACTCCAGCATGAAGGAATGGTTTGCCAGTTGTTACTCGATCCGCAGGTAAATCGGCCATCATTTGAGTCTCAGTTCGGTGATTGTATCGAACGCAAACTACGCATTTGTGTAGATAGCCTCTGAGCGCACTGCGAAGTTTCGGAATCCAATAATTCTGACGAATAAATTGCGCCATAACTTGTACTCCACCATGTCTGGTTTCACGATGAGCATTGTCCATGATTAACCATGCCAATCTCGAACCATCGGGTACTATTACTGGATGCCGCATGTTTTCATCCAAATTTGAATTCTTTAGACGACCATGCACTTTAAGTAGTCCATTCATCAGCTCCGGTTTCAGTGATTCGATTTTACTTTTCTCAGGAATTTGTTTACTGGCTTCCAAAGCCGTGATTTCTTTATTGTAATAATGCTCTTGCTCTTGTCTCAGTAGCAATTGCATTGCTTTCGCTTTATGTTCATTGCTGATAAGGGCACAAGTATCTGTTCCTCTCCTTGATTGCCTATTTGTGGAACGATTTTTCGCATTCGAAAATAACTTGAATAGATAAGCAGTCAGATCGATAGCTCTTTCCAATTTATCGACGTAATCAATTAGATTTACTCTCCTTTTAACAGTTCGCATTGTGATCTGAATTGCTCTATCAAATTCTGTAACTGCAAATGCTTTGTATTCCAAATCAGCCTCCGCCACTGTGTTTGGCACAAACACACACTTTGGCCAGGCATGACGTGGTAATGATAACCAGTTAGGACCATGTAACCACAAACTGTTGTTTATCAATTCCGAGGGCTTTATACCGCGGCTCAACAAATCGGCTGGATTCTCTTTTGTGTTGATGTATTTCCATCTTTTCACATCGGTGTTTGTCTGTATCGATGAAACTCGGTTTGCAACGTATGTTTTCAAGTTTCTTGGGATCTTATGAATCCAATGTAGTACCACTTGTGAATCTGTCCACAATGTGTATTCCACCGAAGCAAATTCCATTGCTTTTGTAACTTCAATTATCATCCGTGATAACAATTCAGCAGCTGCTAATTCAAGCCTTGGTATCGTTATTGTCTTCATAGGTGCAACACGTGTTTTGGATACAAGAAGTGTGCTCACTATGTTCTTATCGGCGTTATCAACACGAATGTATATTGCTGCACCGTATGCTGTTGTTGAAGCATCTGAAAATCCGTGTATTTCAATTTTCTGATTATCAGCAGTACCGATCCATCTGTCTAATGTAAATTTTTCTAATAACTTAACTTCTGCCCAATACTCTCTGAATCTTGTTTCAATATCTATAGGAACTTTTTTGTCCCAATCTAATCCCAGTCGCCATAAATCCTGAATGATGATTTTCCCTAGAATTGTTACTGGCGAGATAAAACCATTTGGATCGTAAAGCTGAGCAACAGATGCCAAAATGTTCCTCTTGGTGACATCACATTCAAGTTCGGTTGTCTTGACCACAAATGTGAATTGATCTTTACCAATGATCCACTTTAGGCCCAGAACAGATGCTTTCTCTTCTTCAGTAAGTATAATTGACTCTTCTTCTTCCGATTGCATTTCTTTTACGAGTGCCTTGGAGTTTGATTTCCATTTTCTCATTTCGAAACAACCTTTTCTCAGAACTTGGTCAATGTCCTTGGCCAATTCTATCGCTTTCTTTTCAGTATTGGCTCCAGTAGTACAGTCATCCATGTATAGATCACTTTCTATGATTCTTGAAGCTTCAGGGTATTCCTCCTTTGCATCGCGTGCACATTGTATCACCGTTCGAACCGCATTAAATGCTGATGATGTCATCCCATAAGTAATAACTTTTAGCCGATATTCTTTGATTTTCTCTTGGCTATTCTCACGCCAGAAAATGCGCTGCACATCCCTTTGACTTTCGATAATTCGCACTTGTCTAAACATCATTTTGATATCACCAATGATACCGTATTTATGTCTACGGAACCTCATTATTATCATTGGTAGATCATTTTGCAACTTTTCCCCAAGCATTTGCACCTCGTTCAGTGAGATTCCTTTGTTTGTACGACAGCTGGCATCAAAGACTACTCTAAACTTTTTTGTTACACAGTGATGTGGAATGTGATAAACAATATCACCCGCTTTCTCCGACGCGGATACCAATTCCATATGGCCTAATCTCTCGTACTCCCTCATAAAATCGACATATTGCCTTTTTAGTTCTGGATCTTTCTCTAATCTTTTCTCTAAAAATAAAAAACGACGATACGCTATCTCTTTCGAGCTGCCAATGTCACCGATATCATCTTTGAATGGAATTGAAACTGTAAATCTCCCTGTGTGGTCTCTTGAATATGTGTTCATAAATATTTCCTCAACCTTTTCCTCTACTTCTGTTCTCGTACTGAATGAACTTATTTGGTCAAGCTGCCAAAACTTTTTTACAAGATCACCAAGTTCTTCAACACTTGTGCAACCAATGGAGGACATAGCGGCTCCTGCTTTGTGGCTAATATCTTCGCCATGTGATCCACAAACAACAACACCTAAATGTGTGTCGAGAAATACAGTCCCATCATGATCATGTGAATGTACTGAAATTAGAATTTTTGCGAAAACCTTCACATTTAGTACGACGAGCACTTCTTTACATTTCCAATACTCGGGATCAGCCATTACTTTGGAGAATGTATTTGATTTTGGTATAATTGCTCCATCCCTATTCGGCAATGACAACTGCCATTTGTTTTCCTTCGGCAGAATCCAAAATTCTTCCTCTATATATCCGTCAGATTCAAACCATGGTCTTATTTTCAAAACCGTACGTTTTCTTACTCCAAAGCATTTTCCCTCAATACCAATAATTTTTCGCGTTGTCGGCAAAACCGGTAGTGCATGTTTTTCAGAAAACTCAAACGCAATAAAATTTGGTTGAGCACCACAGTCCAGCAAAGCTCGCACTGGCCCAAAAATTTCCCCATTAGCTTCTAATCTTACCATTACAGTCGGCAATAATGCTGCATTTGAATCTAAATCAAAATAAAAAACCTTTTGTAATCTTTTGTAATATTTATTTCTTTCACTCTTTCACAATCTTTCTCTTGCTCAAAAACTAATTTGCGTTTTTTAAGTAACTGTTCGCGTTTGTTTAAAAGATTAATTTGCATGTCAACTTCTTCAATCTCTTTGTTGATAGTAAGAAGATCTTTTGGTGAATCGGCCTGTGCTACGTGAGCATATTCCATACCTGAGTACTTTTGTCGTTTGATGAAGTTCTTTTCTAATTTGCTCTTTGAATTTCGCTTTCGACGACCCTCCTCAACTTTCGTCAATAGTGCTGGTTTCGCAACTTCTTTGGTCGGACACAAGAGACTATTATGCTTCTTCTGATCTGGACAACGTACACAAGGACCTTGAAAACAATTTTCGACACTGTGGCCTTTCTTGAAACAGTTCAGGCAAAGGCCCTTTTTCTCTACCAGATTGATTCGTGATCGAATATTCAAGGCGTTGAAATCATCACACACCCAAAGAGGATGTCCACCATTGCATGCCGCACACGGGTATGATTTCTTGTAGGAGTCTGTTCTTGCATTCCTCCCGTATTCTCGACTGCCGCTTGCTGCTCGTTCATTTTTCACAGTGACTCGTACCTCTTGCATCTGCGAACGATGAGCATCAACCACATTCCCCAATGCTGCCGCTTGACGATCTAAGAATTCAAGCATCTGCTTGACTGTTGGTGTTTCCGATTCACGTTGCAATTCCCACTGCTTACTTGTCTCATGATCCAAACGCTCATGTAGCATGTGTACAATTATCATGTCCCAACCATCAACCGGAATACCTTCTGCACGGAGTTGTCGTAGAACTTCGTGAGTCACATTCGACATTCGTTGAAGGTCATTAGCACGTGGTGTACCTTGAATGACTGGCAAACGAATGAAATTGCGCAAATGTTCACGGCAAATGGGATATTTCCGGTCATAAAGCTGCTTCAATCGCTCCCATGCTTCACAGTAGTTGCCTTCCGTAAGCTGCCATTCTCCAAGAGTTCGCATGGCTTTGCCTGACAGCGACTTTGTCAAGTACGAAAACTTGAAGGCCGGCGATACATTTTCGTTGTCGTGAATAGCCGCTGTGAATCTGTCACGAAATCCAGGCCATTTTGTTAGAGTGCCATCGAAATCGCCCCAGGTATTTTTCATATCGTGTTGCTGATATGGTATGCTTACTTGTACAGACAATGGTTGCTGGTCATTCTGAATTGGTTTGGGAGCTGGTGTCAATTCTGTTATTTTGGCCGACAGTTTCTCTTTTGCACCGTAGTAGTTTGCTTCCACCGTTTCAGCAATACCATCAAATATTGCAGCTTGTTCTGGATCCTTATTCATGCATTTTTCATGCGCCTTGACAAAGCGATCATAATAGCTCTCTAACTTCTCGAGTCTGACTTTCGCTTGTTCCATCCTTGCCGTTGCAAATTCTTCTTGCTCGGTGAACTCTAGTATGCGAGTGATGGATTTACAAACGCTGTCCAACAAACTCGCCATTTTGACACTAAATCGAAAATAAAAAATAAATTACTCTCACTCTTTCCCCTTTGCATTCATTAAACATATCAAAACCATTTTTCTATCTCTCTTTTCTGTGAAAACAATTCGTTAATCAATGAAATAAGAACCAAAAAAAGACAAAAAAATAAAAAAAAATAAAATAGCTTTCACATAAAATCTTTTCACTTGTGTTCTCTCAGCGAGCATCGGTAATTCTATCTCTAAACTTTTTGTATCCAATAAAATACAATGTAGGCATCTGTTTCGTTACATTTAGCAACGAGACGAATATAAAAATCTATCACTCTTTCGCAAAAACAAAAACAAAACATTCTCGCATATGCTCAAAGCTTTCTCTCTCAACCACTACAAGGGTTGAACAATGCTCGATTCTGCTGTGCACGCAGCTGCATGTCTGCTCATGTCATTTACACACAAAAAAATAAATAGCAAAGACAAATACCACAACTTATGCCCTTTTCTCTATTTAAATTACTTTCGCACTTTTTTTTTTAAATAAATTCTTTTCACCGAGAGAACATTTTCGATTAGTGAACTGTATGATTTTTAAAAATAAATTTCTCACCACCAATGCTGCAAAACTTTATCCTTCTTCTTCCCTTCTTCACCCTTTAATGGTCCTTTTTCCAATTTTCTCTTTTAATAAATTTTTCTCAAATTTTCTCTTATTCACTTTTTGTCTATTTCTTTTCACTACTATTCACTTTTCACTTCTATCACGCACAAAATTCTTTTGCGAATGCCAGTGCCGGCTGTATGGCAATGTCGTATACACACAACATCGAACCATATCCGTCTTTCACTTACTCGTTCACTTGCCTGGAGTTGTATGCAGCGGAAATTTGTCACGCTACGCACACACACACAATGGCAAGGGTGAATTGAGCTTTTGTTGTTGACTAATGCGTCACACACAACAATGATCTTTTCCACTTTTCTCACTTTTCACTTTTTTAATTTAATTCTTTAGGTCCATAGGTCTATAGGTCAATTTGTATCCGGCTCGACGTGGACCAAATGTTTCCTTAGAAATAATAATAAAGACAAAAAAAGAAAACCACAAAAAAAAACCCCTTTTTTTTACGTTGGGAAAACGTCATAAAAAACCCAACGATCTTTATTGCATGAATATTTTCTTCCAACTGATTCTTTTCTTGGTATGGTCTTTACAGAACGCACACCTGGTTATACATATATACATAAAGTTCTTTTTTTTGCTGGTGTGTGCCTTTACTGAGCACACACTTATATTAAAATACTTTTAATTCTAAACAATGAGCTTAAAAAAAGTTAAAAATTTTTCGTGCAGGTCCCAAAAAATGTACCTAAAGTGGTTTTAGGTTAGGTATCAATTCTAGCACCAATTTTCGGTAAAATTTGAGTTTCTTTGCAGATTTGGAAACAGCAGGCTTTCACAAAGAGAATAAAAAAAAGAATAATAAAATACCATTATTTAAACCAGAGTTATTAAGATTTTTAAAAAAAAGTGACTTTTCGAGTGAGACTCCCCTTAACCTAATGCTAAACCTAAGTTTCCTCCCAAATTGAATGTCTCACATTTCGATGGAAACGCAAAGTAAAGTGATACACTGCATTTCCGTTCTCACGTTATTGCAGACTTGCTTTTAAAATCTGGTGGATTTGCTGTATCGGAATTTACGATGTGTCATCACTAAAACCCGTATGATACTACATTTTTAATGCATTAAAACACGCTTATTTGTCAGCATTGCATAAAAGAGACAACACGGTTTCTTAAGAAAAGGAAAGCAGCAACCATTTGCATAACAACACGAACTGTCAAAATAGATTTACAAATAAATTCAAATAAAGCCGGACAAGAATGAAAAATGGCAAAAATAAATTGGGATAATGAGTTTGTTTATTTTTTAATTGAAAAATACATGTGGAACCATAAAAACGTTTTTTATAAAAACAAACTTAAAAAGCAACAATTTTGGATGCAAACGGTCCAAGCCATGAATAAGGAATTTAATCCAGATGGTGCTCATTTATACAACTATAAGGGCTTCAACAGCGTTGTTCTCCTGGCAATGTGCGACGCTGACTACAAGTTCACTTTTGTAGATATTGGATGCAATGGACGTATTAACGATGGAGGTGTTTTGAATCGGAGCGACCTCCGAAATGTGCTATTGGATGCGGATAGTTACTTACCAGAGGACAAAGTAATTGGGGACAATCGACTTTTACCCTATGTCATTGTTGGCGATGATGCTTTTCCTCCGGAGAAGCATATAATGAAGCCATATCCCTAAAATAGTACAGAAGAGTTAAAAAGGAATTTCAATTTTAGGCTCAGCCATGCTAGGCAAACAATAGAGCATGCGTTCGGTATTTTATCAAACCGATTCAGAATACTCCAAAGCAACATCCACCTAAGACCACATGAGGTAATAAAAATAATTCAAGCTTGTTGTGTTTTACACAACTTTCTTGTTGTGAAAAGTTTGAATTATATTGACCGAAACAGCGAAGGGTCATCTACACCTCATAACAATACGAGTAACGACGAAGATAACAGATGTGAAAATCCGAGAAGATATTCCAATGAAGCTGGTAATTTACGACAAAAATTTGCCGATTATTTTACCAAAGAAGGAAAAATGTTTCATACTGAAAACTGAAATGAATAAAAATTGAAAATAAATTAATTTTTTTTTTTTTGCAATTTAATTGAAAGATATAAGAAACATGAACTAAATACGTAAATACTATTTTACATTATATACAGGAATACTGTTTTATATTATCGTTTTTAAGTGTCCCCAAACTGATTTTCAGAGGAATAATGTTCTGATGTACCAAGACATTGTCTTTTTTGTGTGGATTCTGCAGATGTAAAAGCTACAATATATCAAGCGGCTGTATCGTTTGTATGTGCATGATTCTCGGTGGTTCATTAAATATCTGACGGATGGCTTTTGAAATTGGTGGTGATGCAGATGTTGACGGATGGTATATTGATGTAAAAGGTTTGATTGTTTTGGTGATTGCAGAAGTTTGTTGTTGTGTTATGTGCTGGTCTATTTTTATAGGAGTTAAAGGACTCGGTGGATTCTCAAAACTGGGATATATTGAGGCAACCATCAGTGATCGGGAAAGCTTCTGTTCGAAGCTGATATTCTTCCTTTTGGT
This sequence comes from Volucella bombylans, assembly GCA_949129095.1. Lineage (NCBI taxonomy): Eukaryota > Metazoa > Arthropoda > Insecta > Diptera > Syrphidae > Volucella > Volucella bombylans. The sequence continues at coordinate 120,155,694 of OX422142.1, read as the reverse complement.
TATGATGGGACTCTGTTTAAGTATTTATTTTATTTTTGTTCATTTATTGAAATATTTGACTTGACCTGTGATTCACTTCTGTAATCATCCGATTCATCATATGCCTCAACAGCTTCTTCCACTGTGCTTCTATTACACGGCTGTAAATAAGATGGTATTATACAATTGTTATAAAATTTTGTTTGTATTCCTACCTGTGGAATGTTCGAAATCGACGATGCGACAAATCTATCCAAAAAGTGTAACTGCTCATAGCACCATAGGTTTGGTACGTAAATATCAGCCGTCCCAGCCCCACTTTTCTTCGAGAGTGCAGCCGCATTTTTCTCCCTTATATATTGGCTTCTCAATGTTTTTATTTTCGCCTTCACAATCTCCGGTGTTAGTCCTGGCCGCAATTCTTTGAGATTGTTTGTGATGGATATCATGGCATCATTTTTCTTAATCCTATTCAGGAAGTCTGGAATCTTCGAGTTATACAGTTCCGGACATTGCTCATAAAGAGTTATCAGCTCCTGTGTTTGCTTCTAGTTCCAATTCATTTTATCTATGAAAATGAAAGTAAAAATACAAACAAATAAAATGTATTAAAAAGATAAATAAAATAACCAAATACAAACCTACGAGTAATACTCAACAAGTTTTCTTTCACACACAATTTCTTTCCACCCTTATGTCGAGTGACAATGATTGACATTTCCAAATGTCAAAAAGAATCCAAGAATTTCAAAAATTCTAAAAATCTGGATTCACGTAACATGTCACCTCCCCGCTTCATCCCTCGCCAGTAAGCGTAAAAAAAAAATCCAGTCGTGTGTGAACAGGGTCTCTAGCTGTTATGGGTTGCCACTCTTCTTGGAGCTATGGCATATCTTCTTGCCTTGCGTTCCAGAATCCCCCATACATGTTCTATGACGTTCAAGTCCGGGCTTTTAGTATTTTTTAGATCGTCTTCTTCCGTGTCGCTTATAAGAATCTCTTTGCATTTGTGGCAATTGTTCGCGTTGAAATACCTCCAGTCTTAGGAGGTGGGTTCCAAACACGATGACTACTTGGAGTCTGAAAAGATTGCAGGGTGGCTTAGGTAGAATCTCTAAGCCAGTACAGCTTTACTCAGATTCTTCGCAGTCGATTATCGTGGAATTTGGCCCAACTCTGGATTCCTTGAAGAACCAAGTATTTCTATTTGGGCGTTGGTGATCTAGGAACGTCGTCTATGGCTTACTCCTAGTAGTCCGGAGTTCCGGACTCTTCCGGTTACTCTTCTAGTTGTTCGGGTTCCGATGAAAGAGTGGTGGGACTAGGAAAATCATCTAGTTCACGGTGTTAAAATGAAAACACTTTCTTCAATGTTCAAAACTTAACTGACTTTATTCTAAAATCTGTGGTTCTTTTATACAAATTTTTATCCCTACTTAGAGCTAAACTTAATTTACATGGAAATATGATTACTAATTCAAATGCAAAATATATCTTATGTAGGAAATTTATTTTTATTTACGAGTAAAATATTGTTGTACATTGAATTATAAAAAAAAAGTATAAATTTTAAACATTGCGATCGACGAGCCACCGTGCTTGCGACTGGGAAAACGACTCAAAGAAAACTGCTACTCCTTTCCATCGTCAGCTCCCTTTTATATTTGTCATCCCATCAATCCAGCCAGTTCCAAATACCCACGGCACTTAATAACTTATGCCATGTCCATAATTTTAGGGCTAACATAAACAAAACCCAACCGACGCCTACCCCAACTAATATGACTACCAATCTTAGTGAGAACATTGTATTACAAAGATAACATTGCTCATATCACTATGGCTTTTATGCTTCCTAATGTAGGTCAACACAAAATCCATTCATGAATGCAACAATGTCCTCCTCGAAATTCAATGTGTAAACAAACTCCAATTGTCTGGGTCAGTAAATCGAACGATGATGATTCATTATCCAGAGCAAACGCGCGGTCGTCGATCGTAAATTATTGATTGTGATAAACAAAGAGTACATTATATTGGTGACTAAACAAAACAAAGAAAAAGATATAAGTATATCTACACTCGGCCATCCTAAGCCTATTCGACTGTCCTCAGTTGAAATGGGTGTCATCAGATTCGTCATAATTTTCTTCATCGTCAGTGCTATCGTTTATCCACGGCTTCATGTGGTCAGCAGATGTGGATGTTAGGTTCGGACCATCATGGTCTCCTATTTTTCTGACGTCGTATCGGTCGTTTCCCTTGACATTGGTTATTTCGTATGGTCCCATAAATTTGATGTATAGCTTAAGTCCTATACCGAACTGCGTTCGTTTGATGGCTACCAGATCATGTACCCGGTAGTTTCTGGATGCTTTCCTTTTCCGATTAAACGTCCTTTTATTTTCCTCTTGTACCTTCTGTATCTCTTGCTTGGCTATTCTCCTCATACTATCACGGTTGTTCTCGAAGTCGTCCAGTATCGCCTCCTCTAGCAATTCTCGTAGTTGCCTGTCTTCTTCACGTTTCATAATAGTCCCGAACATAAGCTGAAATGGGCTTCGCTTAGTACTCCGAGATGTCGTCGAGTTAATTACCCGTTGAACATTGGCAACATGTTTGAACCACTTCGTAGGATCTTCCACTGACATCTTGGCAAGTACCTCTATTATGATACGATTTATTCTTTCTACTTGCCCATTTCCGCGAGGCACCCCCGTTGTTGTTAAAACGTGGTGAATGCCATTTTTCTCACAATATTCCTTAAATACGTTAGCGGTGAACGCCGTCCCTCGGTCCGAAATAATCCGTACTGGACTTCCGAAAACCTCGCTTTGCTGTTGCAGCTTCTTAACCACCTCTTCGCTCTTCGTAGTCTTCACGGAGTAGATCCAGACGAATTTGGTGAAGGCATCAACTACTACGAATAAATAATTGTAAAACTTGTTAGTTGAAGGAAGTGGGCCCAAATGGTCCATGTGGTAAGTGTGTAGAGGTACATCGCTTTTTTCGATAGGGTGCAGAAATCCCTCAGCTTTCCCGTTTTTTCTTGCAGCTAGTATACACGGAACACAGTTGGATAAAACAGCATCAATACAATTTCCAACCTTCGGGATAAAATAGTCTTGCTTGCAGATTGCTTCCATCTTTTTCGCACTTATGTGACCATCCCTGTGAATATCTCTCAGTATTTCCTTTTGCATAGATTTAGGCACTACGAGCAAATGAGTGCCTTCTACAAACTTATACAGTAAGTCGTTTCTCATTTCATAATCCTTATAAGTTCCTGTTGCTGAAAGAACATCTAAGATTAATTGACAGAATTCATCTTTACCTTGGGATCTCCTAATTCTCTCGATGATGCCATCTTCAATTCGTAGTACAGCTGGATAACGACTTAGTACATGACGCATGGATGAGCCTGATCTTTGCAAAACTTCGCACGAATACTCCTGCAGCATAATCGCCCATCTGGCCACTCGTGGACACAAGTCCCTCTTGTTCATGGTGGCTTGGAATGCCTTGCAGTCCGTGTAGATTTTGAATTTTATTCCCAATAGATAACATCGTAGCTTCTTTACACATCTAATTATGGCTAAAACTTCGTGCTCATAGCTAGTGTAATTTTTTTCAGCTGGAGTTGTTTTAAAACTTAGGTAAAAAACTGGATGCATTTGCCCTTCGTGTTTCTGGAGCAAAACTCCACCGTAACCAACCATACTCGCGTCCGTATGTAACTCTGTCTCCAGTACGGGGTTGAACAGTTTCAGAACAGGCTCTTTACTCAATAAATCTTTCAGAGATTCGAATGCGATGGTCTGATCCGGTCCGAAGAAGAACACGCTCTCCTTCTTCATCAAATCTGAAAGAGGTTTTGCACAAATTGAATAGTTAGGCACAAACTTACGGCCCGAGGAAACTCTGCACCTGCTTCACATTAGTCGGTCTAGGAAAGCCCCTCACAGCACTTACTTTTTCCATCGAGGGCTTTATACTCCCATTCTCCACCACATGTCCAAGAAACTTAGTGGATCTACTGAGAAAAACACACTTTTCCCATTTGATCACTAGACCATTCACTTCTGCTACTTTTAAATACGACATTCAGCTTCTCAAAATTTTCTTCCTCGCTTTCTGCGGCAATAATTATGTCATCCAAATATAAGAGTAAGACGTCTTGCCTTATTAGATCTCGAAAAACCGTATTGACGAAACGCTGGAATATCGCAGGTGAATTGCATAATCCGAAAGGAACCTTTAAAAACTCGTATTGACCATCTGGAGTCATGAATGCGGTATATTTCCTGCTACTTTCTGATACATCCACGTGGAAAAACCCATTGCGCAGATCCAGTGTTGTGAATACCTTAGCTTTGTATAGCTTCTCTAGTATCTCCTCCATTACTGGCAGAGGATACCGGTTCTTGACAATCCTAGAATATAGTTTGCGAAAATCAACGCACAATCGGTTACTTCCGTCCTTCTTCTTCACCAATACAACAGGACTAGCGAAGTCCGATCGGCTATGCTGAATAATAACTTCATCCAACCATTCCTCTACTTGCTTACAAACTGCTTCTCTTTCGGGGGGTGCTAGTCGTCTGGCCTTCTGATATATTGGACTGTCGTCCGTTAGTACGAGGTTCATCTCTATACATGACTTTGGAACTCGTTTGGGACAATAAGCCGAAACAATATCTTTGACGGCTTCCTTATGACTGTCGCTGCCAACACAAAGGTTGCTCCTATCTGTGTTTTCTTCTTCACCATCCATCAGTCCGATACTCAAAACATCATTCTCATCTAGTTGGTATGCCTTATTTTCGTCTAACTTCTCCGCATTAGATTTCTTGATATGCTTTATTTTTCCGTTACTTATTACATTTTGTAGGAAATCTCTTCCCAGCAATATTTGATCTGAAATCCACTTGTCCGGAACCACCTGGAAACGTACCCAATGTTCGTCTGATCCAACTCGTATTTGCAGTAGGCAGGAACCCATCGTCTTTTGAGGAGTATTTCCAAATCCTTTAAGCATCATTCCTGGAGGACTTACTTTTGCTCCCCTGATTTCTTCCACGAGCGATTCATGTACTATCGATACATCGCTACCGTTGTCGACGAAGGCGTAGTATGGTTTTCCTGCAACTTCTATTATCACATTGCTGCCATCTGCTCCAATGCGCTTAACTTTCTGTACTCCCCTGGAATCAGAGTTGTCCTTTTTCTGGTTGGTGCAATTAGTTCCGATGTGTCCAAACTGGTTACAACGGAAACAACGTGTTCCTTTCTCCTTATCGGGACAATTCAATGCTAGGTGTGACGTAGAGCCACAGTTGTGACACCGTTTAGGCGGGACAGAAGTTTTCCCAGTTGACGAACTTGGCTTATTGGTTTCAACTCGTTGTTTCGGCAGATGCTGTTGCATCCTCTTGTAAATCTCAAATTTGGATTTAAGCTCCGCCAGAGAAGAAACTTCATAGAGTACGGTCTTATTGCCGACTGTATCCGGAATCCCATTTATAATGTACTGAATCAAGGATATTTCATCCACATAGTCCTTACCGATCTGGGACATCACGTACAGGTATTCTAATAGCGTCTCGGAGAAAGTTTTTTTTTTCTAGAATCCAATTTTTTGTGTACCTCTATACTCGATGTTTTCTTCCCGAACTCCTCTGTTAAAAATGCTTTCAGTTTTGCCCAGTTTGCTTCAACTGCTAATCTCGCTGCACCCTTCAGTAACCTACGTGAATAAAGGTATCTTTGTATGTCGTTCCACTCACACGATGTTGATATTTCTTCGAATTCTTTGATCCACTTTGCGTAATCTTTTCCCCCTTCTCCTGAAAACTGTTCCAGAGACTCTTCGACGTCTCGGAAAACGAAATTGGCTTTTGTGGACATCGTTACTTCTTCAGTTTGCTGCCGGGCTTCCCCGTCTCTTGGTCGCGATTTGGCGGTTGACTGTTGCTTGCGTCGGGTATTTCGCCTTTCTCCTTGTTTATGACACTCAACACGTCTTTTACTGTCACACTTTCTCCTTCTTCCTTGTTGCTTGCGTTGGATATTTCGTCTTCTTCCCTGTTGACGACACTCAACACGTCTTCTATTGTCACACTATTCCCTTCAGAGGTACCTCGAATCCGGTCTACTAAATCAGTCTTGACGTTGTATCTATAGGACAGTCCTTTGCTTCTAAGGAATGTTTGTAACTGACGCACTGTCAATGTCTGCAAGTCATCCATCAACTTTTCACTTTACTCTTCTTTTCTTCTTTGCTATTCTTGCTGATTGTTCTACTTATCTTCTTTTCCTTGGCTTCTTATTTTTACTTTACCTTCTTTACCATCGTTGCTTATTCACTCGAGACAAATAAAAAGATTCCCAATTTTTTTTCGGTGAATCCCGGTTGAGCCCCCATGTAGGATATACATAATACATGATAATGCTGAGTCAAATTATGAAAAGAATACAATGTATTTACAGTGATTTAACGAGCCGAATTATGCTACTAATGTGAATATTTTTACAGTGATTGTACTTATCAATATTCGAGAAGCAAACAAAAGCATCCCAACGTTGTGACTCTGAGTAAACTGTGATTCCAAAAGGGCAAAAATGATTATCTCCGTATAATGTTTAATCTCTTAACCCATTAGTACACAGAGCGTTTTCTTTCGCGTAAATAGATAAAAATTTCAGGATGACCTTAATTCCTGCCGGAAACATTAATTTTGTTTTCAATTTTTTAAAAGTTATCATACCGTTATCATATCGATTTTACCTGTATGCAACAGTGGGCAATATTCAATACTAAACATGAAATTGTTAGAAATAAAAGATAAATAATTGTCTTTAGTAAGTAAATGCTTAAATTTTGAGTTATTTGTAATATTTATTGTACAGAATATAAAATATACAAAACATAAAACTAAAAAAACAAAATTCATTCTAAAAGCAAAGGAAAAGCTAAATCCGCAAAACATATTAAATATACATAAACCATTTAAAATACCTAGTATTTCAGTCTGATTGAATAATATGATACTTCAAATTGCACTTTATGCACGTCACATTTGTTGCACATAGTTTTTACAATTGATGAGCAAAATTCATTTGCACATCGTCGTCTTTTGTTGTTAGGCATTTCAAAAAGTAAATGGCCAATATTGTCATACCGAAGAGAGTATTCATCAACTTGTTGAGGGCGACGGTATCCTTGTGGTGGTCGTACGGTGCCATATGTATGACAGTAAGGCCGTTTTCGAAAACGTCATTTGATCGTCAAATTGATCGTCATTTGCAATACTTAAGGGTTGCGAACATCAAACTGCAAACGTCATTTGGTATCGTTGATCTATGTCATCTACATGATTTTTTTCTTGCAGTAGCATTTGACGTTTTGGAACAGAGCAAAATGGAACCCTTAACAAAATTTATTGAGAAATTGAAAAAATTAGCCGATTTTATGTACTTACTGTTCACGAGACTGAGATTCCCCTGAATATTCGGATTCATTCATTTTTTTTTCCAATTTTTTTAATGCACAGCGCAGATTTGTGGCTGCTTTTTTGCAGCGCAGTTGACGTTTATGAACATCTGCCCTGCAAACACTGCATTATCGAACATGCTGCAAATGTACTGTGATTTATGATGTTGTTTTCGAACAAATGACTTTCGCAGCTTGCGTTTAAGAACATTTTGCAAAAGCAATTTGATACAGATGACGTTTTCGAAAACGGCCTAATGCAACGCTATTTTCCTGCGAAATTGTAACTGTGTTAATGAACCGCCTCCATTCCTGTGCAATATCCATGCGTTTTGTATTGACGCATCTACCAGCTACGTAAAAATAGAATACCACCATTTTTTTCCTCGAGCACCTATCCTGTAGTTATTGATATTCTGGTCCATACGATCAGTACCTCCCATACATTGATTATATTTTGCAATGGAATTTGGTCGTGGCACGGAAATACGCTGACGTTGTATTCTAGAATATCATTGTACCTTTCCTATAGGATTTCTGCCAAATAGAGTTGAAGCTATAGCAACAACAGATTCGTTGTCAATTCATTTTGTAATTATAATATTACTATCGCTTATTTTACTGCTGACTACATAACCTCTTTTTCGAAGACAATGGACACGATTTTGGTATCATATTTTCCCGAATAGTACCGGTACCGTGATAGCCCCTCTGACGGAGCAATATAATAGCGCTAACTGAAGTAAATAAATTATCAAAATAAAAGCAAAATGGTAATCTTTTCACATTTTCATCAAATTGGTCAATCATGTCGAATAGAGGTGAAATATTTTTACCATAATTAGACTGATAAGCTTTGTTTAAGCGAGGTTTATTTCCTTGATACATCTCAAAATTTACAAGGTAACCTAAAGGTGTATTCAAGCACCACATTTTAAATCCAAAGCGTAGTGGCTTTCTCCTCAAAAACTGTTTACATCCATGTCGTCCAAAATATTGTATCATGGATTCATCGTACGATAAGTCTTGCTCTTGACAAAAGTTTTTTAAAAATCTATCTTTCAAAGCATCAATCAATGGTCGCAACTTCCAAATACTAAATTTTGTTGTGAATTATCTGTGAAGTGTAGATAGCGGAATATTACATCAAAACTATTTCTTCTCATAGCATTTGAAAGTAATTCATTTTTGAAATCAGCCTCATTTGACCAATAACTACGTTTTGACGGTGTAAAATTGTAGCCCGTTATAATTAGAATTGCAATAAAGACACGAATCTCACCAGCGGTTATGTTAGAATTTGCCTTTCCACAATAAACAGTACAATTATTACTTTCGTTAACGAGTAATGTTATTATATCGTCATCAAAAAACTTTTGGAAAATTTCATGTGGTTGCAATTGACTAAATTCTGTATAGTTAGGCTCGGGAAAAAGATGTTTTTCTTCCTGGTCATTGTCTTCAACCCAAACAAAAGAACTTTGAACTGATTTTTTTGAAAGTTTTTTTGATGAAGTAGAAAGGCTTTATCGTTTTTCCATTTTTTTTTTGGTGAAATGACTGTCTTTGTGGATGTTGATGAGTGTGCTTGAGAATCCTATACAAGCGGTGCATTGTGTTGGGTTCCTGGATCAATATCAGAAATATCCCGTGAAGATTTAAGTTGAATGCAGCATGGAGCAAGAAGGCTTGATTTTGGTAAGTTATGAAGCATTGCACCGTCGTCTTCATTAAAAGAATCTTCTTCGGAATTAATATTCTCAGGTGCAGGCGGCTCAATATACAACTTCTCAATTTCACAATCATCTTCTTCGTCAGATTGCAAAGACAATTGCATCTTTGGTAGTACGAAAACTAAATTACACAAAAAAAGTACCACAGAATTATTATAGAATAGCCCAGTGTTGCATTTATGCAACACTCACATTTGGTTGAAATTTATTTCAAAATTTAATGAACTATTACACAGAATCGAGATTCATTATGAAAAACAATCAATATACAATAACTGTACTAAATAACTCGCCGCAACACTGCTGTGAAAGTGAAAAGTTGTACACATTAATTCTCTCCCGTTTTTTTATTTTTTAAATTCAGTTTAATATCAAGTCTTTTCAAGAATAATTGTTTTTTTCTAATCAATTTACTCTTTATTATCTGAAGAATTTGTCCAACGATTTTTATAACAGGTAAAACCAGAGATCTGAATCTCATGAGTTATAACAAACGTAAGAGTTGTCAAACTTCTCCCGACGGCAACCATCAAAACACCGATATTAACAACAGATCGTCTAAAATTTTTAAAAATAATTCAACAATGTCCATATCTGATGCTGATTTGCAAAAAATTAAAATGATTATTGTTGATTCTCTCCATACTGAACTCGAAAAGGCAACAGCGAATTTAGCATCGAAGGAAGACCTCATTACAGATATACAGAAATAACCTTCTTGAAAAAACAAAATGAAGACTTAGCGCAAAAAGTTCATCAATTTGAAGCTAGATGCAATTTATTGGAAGAAGAACTTGAAGCGCAAAGCCGTGAACTAAAAGGCAAAAATATTATTTTTTGTATTCCGTCTGAAAACGTTGATCCAGAAGAAAAAGTACGATGTATGACTCGGCTGCTGTTGGATAATGCAGATATACAAGGGATGTCAAAACCCATTCAAATAAGCAAAAACAACAACTTAATCAAAATGAAATTAAACACTGGCTGTAAGGAAACTGCAATGAAAACGCTTAAAAACTCTTCTAAGCTAAAGAACACAGGTGTTTACATCCAAAAGGATCTTACTAAACAAATGCAGTTAAAACGAAGAATCTTGCTGCAATATAGGAAAATAATTAAACTTAATGCACCAAACGCTTCGGTACTAATGAAAAACAACACTCTTCTTATCGAAGATAAAATATTTTATTTGAACAAAAATAACAATCTTAAAATTAATAATAATAATGGTGAAAAAGAGCTACAACAAATGTTTGGACAATTGGACTTCGGAAGGACAGCACACGATGCTGTCAAATAGGCGTCACAACGAAAGTAATAGATCAGCACTTATTTCTGGGCAACCAGGGATGCCACTTCATCAAAAACAACAAAGTAGTAGTATTAAACCAAGAAATTGAAAATTAAATGCCGTCAGCTCAGTAATAGTTTTTGTAAAACATTAGCATATAATATATCTGGTCTGAATAATAAGTTATTGTATGTAGATTTTTTCAATTTTGTTAAAACTTTTGATCTTTTTTTCCTTTTTGAAACACATATTACTTTAGAAAATTCGATTAAATTCATAAAATATTTTAGCGGATATAAACTTCACTGGATTCATGCTACCAAAACATGTAGCAAGGGACGAGCAAGCGGAGGTTATTTGTATGGAATAAGAACATCACATATTAAATTGTACAACTTTGCAGAGATACAAGAAACAACTGTAATTAAACTCTTAAAAAGAAACGATATGTATATAATGCCTCTTTATTTAAACTGCAATAAGTGGACCGAGGATTTAGAACAACTCAACAATAATTTATCTGTTTTTGCCAGCAAGAGCGTACTAATGATTGGGGACTTCAACGCCAGAACTAGTAACAATCAAGTCACTACAGTCAGAAACATTAACAATGTTTGTTTAAACGTTAACTCTAGAACATCCAAAGACATAATATGCAATAGTAATGGTGCTGCACTTCTTGAAAAGCTGCAATTGTATGATTTTATTCTTTTGAATGGCTGTACCGAAGGAGACATGGATGGTCAATATACCTTTATTGGAGGACAAGGTAAGTCAGTTATTGATTACTGTATGGTGAACAATGATTGGCTAGACCTCATAAATAAGTTTGAGGTGCTATGCAAACATTTCTCTGATCATATGCCAATCGCAGTAGAATGGAAAACCGAACCTGACTCGTCACAATCAAATCTTCAGTTGTTACCTAGACTTAAATGGAGGGATGAAGAAGCTAAAACCTTTCAACACAAACTAGACGTTTGGCTCCTGCTGGCATTGAGTCTACTGATATTCTTTCAAATGAAATAATAACATGCATGAGAAATTCGGCAAACAGGTTTAGCTCTAATGTAGCAAAAGCATTCAAACAAAAATGGTTTGATAAAGAGTGTATGAGAGCAAGAAAAAAATCATTTGCTCTTTTAAATGCATTCCGTAATTCCAACAATGAAGGATTACGAAAATGGTACGTTCAATCAAATTCCCAATATAAAAGTCTGTGTTTTGCAAAGAAACTTAATTTTGAAAATAAACAATAACAAGCCCAATCACTTGGTGAAACAAAGAACACAAAGGAATTTTGGAAGCTGGCGAAGGATATTAATGGTTCTCATCACATAATAGGCACAAATGTATCCGCCGATGATCTTTCTATTCATTTCTCGAAAATGCTTCAAACGAATTCCAACTTAACTTTTGCTTATGCTGAATCTTTCTTCACCGATGATATACTTGACACCGAGATATCTATTTTTCAGATAAAAGCAGTGCTTCTGAAAGCTAAAAATAGAAAAGCTCCGGGTGAAGATGGTGTACCTTATGAATTTTTTAAGAATGCTTCTCAAAGTTTTAGTATTCAACTGGCTACGCTTTTTAACAAAATTCTTATGAATGCGGAAGTTCCATCCTTAAAAAAGGTGCCATGAATGACGTTGCCAACTACAGAGGTATATCTTTTATGAATATCATAGCTAAGGTACTCTGTGGAGTTCTTGTTAGCCGATTGGAAAACTGGGTAGAAGAAAAAAATATACTATCCGATTTCCAGGCTGTATTTAGGAAAAACTATTCCACAGTTGACCAAATCTTCTCTCTGACATCGATTGTCAGAGCATATCATGCTAGAAATAAAAAGGTGTACGCGTTCTTTGTCGATTTCAAAGCAGCGTTTGATTTGGTAAATCGGAATGCGCTAATATACAAACTTTCACAGCTAGGTGTCTCAACCAGGTTTCTATATGTTATCAAAAATATGTACAATGACACAGAAGCCAGCGTGTGGGATGGTTCACGTTTCTCTGAATGGTTTAGAACTGATTCAGGTGTCAAACAGGGATGTCCGCTTAGCGCACTTTTATTTGCACTTTTTATAAACGACATTGTAAACCACCTTCCTGGAGGAATTAGAATGGCAGGAATCCAAATCAATGTGTTGCTATATGCTGACGACTTGGTTATATTATCAGAATCGAAAGACAATTTACAATTGATGATAAACCGGCTGTCTAAACCGACTTGAAATCAACACTGAAAAATCAAAAATTATGATTTTCTCGCGTTCCAATCGAATTGAAGTCGGAAGCAATTGGGTGTACAATAGAAGGCATTTGGAAGTGACAAATGAATATAGGTATCTTGGGGTGAACCTTAACCCAAGGCTAAATTTTAGTAAGCACCTTGGCGAAAAAGCCAAGGCCTCTCAAAGTCTTATAAACTTAACATGGAGAAAGATTTTTACAAACAGCCGTATACATTTGTCTACCAAATATCAAATCTTCAATTCAGTTATGAAGTCAACTCTGTGCTATGCAGCTCAAGTTTGGGGAATGGAAGAGTATGAGGTAACTGAGAAACTTCAGAGGAACTTCATCAGAAAAATTTTCAATCTACCAATCAACACACCAAATTATGCGATTTATTTAGAAACCGGCTTGTCAAAGATATTTACCAGCACCCTGAAACTACAAGCTGATTATCTACTTAAAGTCTTAGGTTTTCGAGATGAACGTCTGAGTAAAAAGATGCTGCTATACGAAGTTAGGAACAAAGACTGGTGGTTTAATAAATGGCAACACATCGCCACTTCTTTTGGCGAAGATATAGAAATTGATCCAAACAACATTCTTGGTGTAAAGGAAAAGCTTTATAGAATTATTCAGCTGAATGAAGACTCGGTTCGAAATCTGCTTGTAGAAACAGCTACTGAATCTGAAAGCCGAATATTATACAGTCAGTTGAAATTTAATCTGTGTAACAATAATTATTTTCAAAATTCTCTAAGTCCCAAAGATATTTCTCTAATATTTAAAGCAAGATGCGAATTATTATGCCTCAACGGAAGACCTTACAATGGGAGTTACAACCAGTTTTGCACACTATGCAACACAAGATCCAAAGAAGACTGCTTCCACTTTAAAAGTATCTGTCCAATTTTTCGACAAGAGAGATTTGCGTATTTTGGAAAATTCTCTCTCTCAATGCAGGAGACAATACAAATATTGGATGGACCAGATTGGATAAAACTTGCCAATTATCTAAAGGAAACTTGCAGATTTAGGAAACTAATCATGACTGAATATGATTGATCTACGATAAAAAAAAAAAAAAAAAAAAAAAATATTAAATGAAAACTGAAAATTAAAATAATAAAGTATATTTAAAATCAATACAAGAAATTAAAGTTGTTAGTCGAGCTGACGGCAATGCCAAAGCGTTTATATTCATAAATAGTTAATGTAAATGTATGTTAAAAATTGTTGAACCCCGTTGCGCGTGCTAAACTGCAGCTCTCCGGGATTCTCAAAGGTGAATCTGGGTGTCGTGTGCGAAAACCTTTTAGCCAGTCAATGCCTGCCATTTTGTTCCGTGTCCAGCTCTGGGGAACTTTAATTTTATTGAAAGCAGCTGTTTCATACGCTAATTTTCGGCAGTCAATATTGGATAGCCTGTAGAACAGATATGCGGAGTGTTTCAGGTATGTTATGAGCATCTGCTCTTGAGTGTCGGTAAAACTCTATTAATTTCATAATTTGGAACAAGTCTGATGTTCGTCTGTTCTCTATTATTTTGAGTTTTCTTATAATACCGATAAAGAGTGGCGAATCGTAAATTTTTGCATTTAGCAGCTTGTCTGATGCTTTTACCACTTTTCATCACATCGAGAGCAGCTTGCATTTGCTCTGAAGAATGCAAATCCACTTTTCGGTCTGCTTTTGTACGTCCCATTTCATCTACAAAAATGTAAGCATCCAAATAAGAAAACAGGATAAGATATAGGTACATTGGTTCACTGTGTACCACTTTCAACTGATTCACTGTGTACACTATTGTCATTTGACAAAAACATGTTAATAATTTATAAGATAGTTCACCAGAGTAAACAAATTGACAAAAATTATTAAGTCTATGTCTATTAAGTCTATTTACTCCGTTTGAAATAAAAAGATTTAAAATAACACTACAATTGATTTTATTCATGTATAAACAAAGCGAATTCAAAATTTAATTTGGTTACAAAAGAATACTACAATTGACTTTATCTTGCATACAAGTAAGGCGAATTTGAAGTTTGATTCAGGGTGAAAGTCATTTGTTTGTGAGCACGCACGACTGACCACTCGTCGACGAAAAACAGAAAGGAAAGAAAAAATGGTGCAATATAAATATAATAGCGCTATTATATCTCGCTAATTAATTATCGTTTATTATTCCAGGTCACCGTATCCACTTTACTTAGCACTTGCTAGCGCTATTTTATTTCGCTAATTAATTATCATTTATTATTCCGAATCACCGTATCCGCTACAAGTCTATATAAGCAAAAGTACAAATATTAAACTCAAATGATGTTACAATACACACTTTTTTAATAAGATCAAAAAAAAAAAACAAAAAAATTACTTACCTATGCATAAAACACAAACACACGAGGAACCACCTTCGACAACGCGATCGCGCAGACTAATAGTCTGTTGCGACGGGAAGTGAAAATGTATTCTTTTCTCTTTTCTAGATTAATTTTAAAATAAAAAGAGACATTATGAGAGCAAGTTATTCACTGTGTACCCTGATACATCCCGTTTTGGATGAATGGACGGAGATAAATTAAAGAACATTAATTTAGTCTTAGGACTTATTACATGTTTGTGTTCAGCGAACCATTGTCTTAGAGTATGTACATCGCAATTTATGTTAGTATTTAGATCTAAGGGACTGTTGACGCCACATCCTAACCCAACATCGTCAGCAAAAGCTGTAGGTAAGCCTTTTAGATTGAGTTGGAAGAGTGATTTGATATAAATTTAAAAATAGAATGGGACCCAGGACTGAACCTTGTGGTACCCCAAGCCTGATAAATTGCACATCACTTCTCGTCTCATTCAACTTTACTCTTTGTGATCTCTTATTCAGATATGAGTTAAACCATTCAAGCATGAAGACACGTACACCTGCATTTTCCAGTTTACCTAACAGAATTTTATGGTCAACCATGTCGAAGGCTTTGGTTATATCAATGAATAACGCAGCTGTACATTTTCTTTTGTGAAGGTTGCATATTATCTGAGAGCAAAACTCTAGAAGTGCGTCCTCGGTTGATTTGCCCTTTTGAAACCCAAATTGAGAAGGATGTAAGAACATCGTCTTGTCTAAGAATTTTACTAACCTAATTTTTATAAGTTTTTCGAAAACTTTACTTATGGTTGGCAGAAGGGAAATCGACCTATAATTTCCTATTTCAGTTGGAGAGCCTTTTTTAATCAAAGGAATAACATCTGCACACTTTAGATCGCCAGGAAAAATGCCAGAAAAAACACTACGATTGAATACATCAGCTAATATATCCATAATGAAACATGCAATATTTTTAAGGACAACATTAGAAATACCATCGACACCACATGAATTTGAGTTATTCAAACTGCCAATCGTACTTAAAATCTCTAAAGGAGTTATAGGGTCAAAAACAAAACTTCTACAGTGCACAGAGTTTACATCATTAATAGCAAAACATTGAGAACATAGATTTTGCGTTAGTCCACTATGTAATTTAAGTCCGATACTTGAAAAATGTATATTAAAAGCGTCAGCAGTTTCATTTTTATTTGTTATTTCCTTATTTACTAGTACGTAGGACAATAGTTTTTTGAATGGGAGATTTTATGTTGAGAATGGTGTTTACAACTCTCCACTCTTTCTCAAGATTACCTCTAGCTGAATAAAATTGAACACGGTAATAAGAGTCACGGCAAATTGGGATTTCCTTTTTCAAATCAGCAAATAATTTTTTATATTTCATTTTGAGAAATGCATTGCAAGGGTATTTTTTGCACTTTACTCGTTTATTTTTAGTTTTTACTTTAATTAATAAAGAATTAGATAAACAAGGCTTAAGTTTATAAATAGATTTTCTTGTGGTCAGGGAACTGCAACTGGCAATATGGCTATTGAGAGTGGTTAAGAAATTAGAATATGCATTCGATACCTCACTACAGTTATAGACATTGTACCAGGACTCAAAACACAACCTGTTACGAAGCTTAGTATAATATATTCTTGGTTTTCCTTGGAAACATTTCTGAGTTTGACTATTGTTTTTTATTGCTGTGGATTTTGATTTTGGAGCATGAAATAAAAAATTCAACTTTATAGTTTTAAGATTTATCATATTTATTCATTATTTATAGAGGAACCAATTTTTTTCTTTTAATATTTTCTTTCTTTAAATATTTCTTTCTGGCATTTTTTTCATATTTTTAATGAAATTTTTGCAGTGTTTCTAATATTTGGAACACCCTCTGTATATAGGTACTTACTGAATTAGGTGGCGTTACAGTCTGCAATAAGCCTGTGCCTCAACCAACTTTCCAACAATCCCTGTTGTTTGTCATGTGCTTCCAATTTCGCACATTAAGCTGTCGTTCTCCACTTGCCCGTGCCACCTGAGATGGAGTCGTTTTCCTCCGTGATCAATTTAAAGACTCCTCGAGATATGCGCTTATCATGCCCTACCCATCAAAGCCGATGAATTTTGACTCCGTTAGCTAAGTCCTTATAGCCTACAGCCCATACAGTTCTTGCTTAAATCTCCTCCTTCACTCTCCGTCGATGGATACAGGGCTGTAGATCACTAGAAGTGCTTTTCTCTCGAAACGACACAGTGTCCCCTCATTATTTGTTGAAAAAGGCGATGCTAGGAGTACTGGGGTGATTTATGGAACGCTTGTCCTAGAAAGGGCCCTATTCTGAGCCCCAAAAAAACAGATATTGGCAAGAGTTACTCTTTGAATGATCTTTAAGATGGTGTCTTTGCTTGTAGACAAAGTCCTTGGATATGTCAAAGTTATACCTTTCCATTGTGACTAAATTTTCCTGATATATGCTGTCGAAATTCGGAAGTATTTTTCAAGAAGTCCTCTCTATGCCGTCAATAGTGACTTAAATTTGGATACGGCTATCCTAACTAATTTCGTCAGAAAGGTGTGAGCGGAATTCTTGCCTGTCGTCGTCCAGGATGAGTGGTTCGTTCTGTCTGACACTGTAATGTTGATCGCCATCAAGAGTTTTTCCGTATTCTTATTACTAACTGCGAGCTTCTGTTTGTGCTTTTCTGACATAGCATGTTCTTTTTACGTGATGGCAGAAGTACAGAATGTGTTTTCTGCTATGACATCTTTTACCCAGATGAAAGAAAATCTCGTACTTTTCTGCTTGTAGAGCTCACGAGCCGCTCTAGTCATTCTGATCAGCGACACCTTATTAGAGGTGGCACTTCTGATGACTTGTCGACAGCTTTGCCCCTGGGTGTCAGTCCGTCCAACTTTCTAAATAGTGAATAGATCGCCTTCATATCAGTCTAAGGTCTCCGCGAGTAGTTCGGCTACCCGCGATCTGTTCAAGGGCCTAACATTATACGTGCAGTGCCGAAAATCGTTTGGCTTAGCATGGGTCATCAACAGTAGTAATACATAGATATATCCGAGGTCTTCGATTGTTTAGTAATCCTATATATTATGTAGGACCAGGCTTCTTGTGGCACCGTAGGATATAAGCTGCCGCCTATACCGGTGTCAGTAGTCCCGTACGAGGTTATGAGCGCCGCCGATGACTCGATTTGAGCGCTTTTGCCACCATCTCTACTTCAGAAACCCTGAGCGTCTTTCAGACTTAAAATTTCTTTTGAACATTTCTGCTCTACTATTTAGAGGATCGTTTTCCAAAACATACTCTTCCAACTCCTTCGCCAGATTTAAAAGTTTCTCCACACTTTTTAGCGAAAAGTTTTTGATTTCGGTGTCAGAGAGGTCGTCAGAGCTTTCTTCAATCGATAATGCTTCACTTGTCATTGCTACTAAATCTACTTCATTTAATTCGTCGTCCACAACTAATTCTCGAATATTAGCTACATTTATTTCGTCAAATCCATCGCCTTTTATTACGTTTGCCAGTCTCACTATGTTTTCATATTCATCCTCAACGAGATTAACAACAGTTTCCTGTACTACAACCTCTGGCAAAAGTGCTTTCCAACAAGCTCTCAGTGTTGATTGACGAATGTCTTTGAGTGATTTGCCGACGATTTTACAGCAATCTAAAATTGAGAACTGTTTCCAGACTTCTTTGACCGTTATATTCAATGATTCTATCTTCTCTAATATTAATTCAAATGATTTGCGTATGTAGTATGCTTTAAAGGTTGATATTATTCCTTGATCTAAAGGTTGTAATATTGATGTAGTATTGGGCGGTAAAAACTCAACTTGAATATTTGGATGACTTAAATCAGTTGCATGAGATGGTGCATTATCTAAAAGTAGCAAAACTTTAAATGCCAAGTTCTTTTTTTTTAGATAGTTTTCTACGTCGGGAACAAAGCAATGATAGAACCAATCATTAAATAGTTTGGCAGTCATCCATGCTTTTTTGTTCGCTCTCCAATACACTGGAAGATTGTTTTTATTGTTTTCTTTCATGCAACGTGGATTTAATGACTTGTTAATAAACATTGGCTTTGTTATAAAATCACCAGATGCATTACTGCAAAGTAACAATGTTATACGGTCCTTAGAAACCTTAAAGCCAGGAGCTCTTCTTTCGTTCCTCGAAATAAAAGTTCTTGATGGCATTTTTTTCCACCACAAACCTGTCTCATCAGCGTTAAATATTTGATCTGGTAAATAACCATGTTCTTCAATAATTTTTATGAACTGTTCAGGATATTTATTCGCCGCATCAGCATCTGCGGATGCTGTTTCACCCTGAATTTTCAAATTGTGTAGAGCATGCCGTTTTTTGAACTTTTCAAACCAACCTTTGCTAGCCACGAATTGGTGGTTATCTTCGTCGGTTGTTGATTGTCCTGTTTCCTTTAAATAATTGAATATTTTTAATGCTTTCTGTTTAATTATATTCCCATCAAGAGGCAACCGCTTTTGCGTCATATCTTCTATCCATACCGTTAGCGATTGTTCCATTTTTTCTATTATCTTCGCCCTTGGCCGAGAAGTGATTTTTGCGAGGACCGATGATCCAGATGATACCGAATTTCTAATTTTATCTTCGTTTTTTTTTATGGTTCTTATCGTGGACTCGTTTAATTTAAAATGTCTAGCAACATCAGCTATTCTCTCTTGATTTTGAATCCGATTCAAAATTTGAATTTTGGTTTCAATCGTGATAAACTTTCGTTTTAATCTGTTTTCCTTTGCTTTTGGCATTTTTATGGCCTAAATTACAAATTAATTGATTTAAGTTATAAAAAAAGTTTAACTGAAACTCACCGATTATAAAATCTATTTATCTTGATTTTTACAAAATTATTATTATACGAAAAATGGTTTCACAAACGTTTTAAAATTTGTTTCAACTCCTCTTCACGACTTACTGTGAATGACTAAACCAAATCAAATTTCCAAAAACATTCTCAAGAGTTAATTTTCGGGGAAACCCCTTGTTAAGAGTTAATTTTCGGGGAAACCCCTTGTTTTATCTAAAGACGTGTGTGTAAATATTTGAAAAAATTGTGGTTTGCAAAATTCCATAGTGCATACAAACATAATAATAATAGATACACATATACACAAGTAATTTTTGATAATTGTGTGTTTATAGAATAGTTTATAGAATATGTATTTAAAAAATGCTTAAAAATCGCGTTGTAGGATTCGCGTTATAGGAAACATTCCGCAATTCGCAAACCGCGTTGTAGCGAAATCGCGCTATAGAAGTACCGCGTTGTAGGAGGGTTACCTGTACGACATACGGAATTACCCATAAAATGCGAGAGTCGAACGCGATGCACTACGTTCGAGAATTGACAATTGCAAAATACGACTTATGTAATAAGAAAATTCGACTACAGTCGAATACGAGTAGGAAATGCAAGACACTGAATTGGGGTGATTAACTCATCATATACTCGTAATATTGTCTGTCTGTACGTGTGTCGTGTTCTACAACTTAGGATAATATTTTTGTTAATGTTTTAGTTGTTTTAGTGGAACAGCACCATAGCCGTACTTGCTGGCATTCGCGTGGATCTCAGTAGTTGCCCTAGGATTAAACAGCTTAAGGACAGGTGATTTGGGTAGACCTGATTTCAGTTGTTTAAATGACGTCATTTGTTCGTCTCCCCACACGAAGTTCTCTCCCTTACGGAGTAAGCACGTTACCTAATGTCGTAACCCTTTGTTGTCCAATGCCCAACAGATTCCTCTTGCTTGGTTGCAATTCCAGATATTCCATCATTGCCAAACTGTCGTATCTTAGAAGACATACAGTGGCGAGCAAAACCGGTCGAATAAATGAAAAAATTCAGGAAATCTTTCATAACATATTTATTTATAGTCTTACTAGGATTTCTTTTGATTTATTTTATTCGTTGGTGTTTACAGAACAGTAATAAAAACAAAAAAAAATTTCATTCAATTAACAAAAAATACAAAAAATCAAAAAAGTCTACTACCTCTATTCGTCCACTTTTTGGGTTACCCTAATGTATTGCTATTCTTTAGTATTTTGTCCAGAGCCCTTTGTTTTTAATAACACTATTCACTCTTTTTGGCATGCTTTCTACCAATTTTTCAATATTAGAGTGAGGAATACTTTGCCATACAGCCTGTACTCTAGACCATAGTTCATTGAGATTGCTCGGTGCTTCCTCGTACTGCGACAGTCTTTTTTTTCACGAACGCCCACAAATTTTCGATGGGGTTTAAATCGGGGCTTTGTGCCGGCCAAAGCATCGTTTGAAACTGCTGATCCTCAAGCCATTTCTTTACAATTTTGTCTGTAACACCATTTCATCAATTGGATACGTTGCTTCATCCAAGAATTCTGGCAGATTTGTCCGTAAGATATCAAGATAGTCTTCTTTTTTCATAATGCCCATGATTCTCACCATTGGACTTATATGCCACTAAGTGAAACATCCCCACACCATTAAACTACCACCTCCGTGTTTCATAGTTTGTTTAACTTGATGTTTTTGAATGCTGTCTTGTGGGCGATGCCAAAAGTATTCTTTCCCATCTGACTGGAAACGGTTAATTTTTGTTTCACCGGACCAGACTACACTTTTCCAATCATCTATGGTCCAAGATTTGTGTTCCTTGCAAAACTTCAACCGAGCCTTAATATTTTTGTCAGACAATGCGGGTTTTTTCTTTTTGATTGCTTACATCAGGCCGATTCTGCGAAGTGCTCTTCTGGCCGTCCACTCGCTAGCGTTCTTATTTAATGCTTTTGCGGCCTCTTTTGGTGTCTTAGTCTGTTTGGATAACATCATACGTTAAATAAGACGTGCATCTCCATCTGATAACAGCCGTGGACGACCACTGGATGTGTTAACCGCTTCCAATCTTCGTCTCTTTTTTACCGTAAGCACTGTGGAATGACTAATTTTCAGCGTTTTCCCAATTTTCCTGGCGGATAAATCTTTTCCAATGAGGACTGCGATACTATCTTCCAAACTACTCGATAGTTTTCTCATTTTGTATTCAACTGTACATATTTGATTTTTAGAATAAACTCAAAAATACTTTTTCACATGAAAATTCAACTAAAACTGCGCACAGTAAATGCGAGAGCAGATGTATGGAAAAAGAACACAAAAATATAGCGGTAAATTTTGATTTGCACGCATTCCATGAACTACAGGCGAAACGTGCAAAAGTGGACGAATAGAGGTAGTAACTTTTTTGATTTTTTGTTAATTGAATGAATTTTTTTTTCGTTTTTATTACTGTTCTGTAAACACCAACGAATAAAATAAATCAAAAGAAATCCTAGTAGGACTATAAATAAATATGTTATGAAAGATTTCCTGAATTTTTTCATTTATTCGACCGCTTTTGCTCGCCACTGTAAATTGCTTCCGGTGTCTAAAAGCGCGCTTACCGTGAGACCTCCCACAGGAATATCCTTGAATACTCTATTGGACCCAATCGCCAGATTCACTATTGCTTCCGGCTTTCTCCGACCTCTGCGACGTCATTGGTGCTGTCTCGGCGTTACATTCGCGTGCCCTATGCCCTAGCTTTCCGCATCTGTAGCATTTGAACACCCGTAAACTACAATCTCTGGCAATATGCGTCCCCTCTCTGTTATATTACGCCCTGTAGTACCGTGCTTTCCACGTATCAATGTGGAGAAGAGTATACGAGCGGAGAAAAGAAATGACTTTTTTTTAAACGTTATAATATTTTCTTTTATTTAAATATATAGATATAGTTAAAGGCTCGCTGTGTAAACCAGGTCTGCGACCTTTACTATTTTTGAGTATTTAATTATTGACTATTTTATAATACAATAAAGGCCCGCTGTGTAAACCAAAGGCTGCGACCTTTACTGTTTGGAGTGTCTTAATCTCTCTCTGCCTTGTCCTTCCCAACCACTGCCTTTTATACTAAATTTTATTCAAATTTTATCCACTTACGCAATAGCTTCAGTACAAAATAATGCTCATGATGCATTTTTCCATTTAATTGTTCCAAGTGTCCCAGTTAATTACCCTTTCGTGTCAGCGCCCATGATCGTTCGTACGATCGGTCGGTAATTTGATCCGTGTGACACACAACGGCTTGCTGCCAACACTTAATGCCTGCCCTGTGTTGTTTTTGTTGAGTCGGCGTTTTGGCCACTTATGTGGTTTGGCTGGATTGTATTGTTTCAAATGATGCCTTGCTTTGGTGGGGATAATTTGCTCGTCTACGACTAAATGTTCTTCTTTTGGAATCAATAACAAACGATCTCGAATTTTCTCAAGTAGAGGTCTGATTTTAAATAATTTGTCATTCCCTGGCTCATTGGGTGAACTCAAATTCTCGTTGTTATTAAAATGCAAAAACCGTTTTATTATTTCCCAGCGATTGCACGTCATAGTCTCGTAAATAAATTGTTGACCTACAGTTTTACCCCAATAATGTCTTGCTCCTGGCAGTTTCACAAGTGACATATAAATGACCATTCCTAATAACAAAAATATTACAACAGTTTCATAACACATGTTATAACTAATTTTATACCTATAAACTGCTCCATTTCCCTATGAGTTATTCCGGCGGGCTTATTTACATCAACCTGAACAGATTTTAGGTTTGTCTGTTCTACAATGAAACTAGTCAAGTCTTCAGTAAAGAAAAATGCGAAGAAATCTGACGGTGTTTCCAAATCGTTAAGGCTTTGTGGGATAGGATTATTGCCTTGAAACTCAAATTTTTCTTTAGAGTATAGCGGAAAATTTCCCTTTTTCCAAGTTGGCTTTTCTTTTCCTGACAACGGTTTTATATTTGACAGAATTTCATCTTCCTCTGAAGAACTGGAGCTGTCAGTCTCAGGAATACATGTGTGTTCTTTAGTTTTAGGCTCTAAAGTACCACTGGCTTCCTCATCTGAGTCCAATATTTCATCCTCACTTTCCCACGCATTGGGAAGTAAACCAACAAATTTGTTTTGTCCATAAAAACTGAATGGATCCATGTTTTAAACTATGAAAAAAAATTATTTCATTCAATGAAAAAAAAACATTCCCAATGCATACAAAGCCATATATGGCTTATAAAAAAACGTCCTAAAAATTATACTACAAATGAAAAAAGAATGTTGTCTTAACACACACAAAAAAAATTAAATCAACCTTCGTCTTTCCAGCATATTTTTTTCCAATTTATATTTGCACGTTTTCACTCAATAAACTGCACCGCACGAACAAACAAAACAATGCGTTACTATAGAAGAGAATATACCGTTATGCACACAAAAATTACATCATTCAAAAGAGAATGAAGCAGAGAATATAAAACTGTAAACTTAAAATTTAAGAGATCTTAATTAAGGAGAGAAACTGACTTTAAACATGAAAATCCATATATGGATTTGTATGCAATAGAGGGTTAACATCCATTTTTATATTCTCTTTGTTTGTTTTTGTTTTTTTTTTTACAATACAAACTTTTTAATTATTATAATTTAAATAAAAGAAAAAAAATAGCAGCAGGAGTAAACGAAACTAAAACTAATTACCATTAACCGCTTTTCCTCTAGGACTAAAACCTGTACCGCTGCTTCCGTTGTCTTCTACCGCTATACTCCTGACACCACTCTGTTCCAGCAAACTTGCGGTTTTCACCTTCTGCCTGGACACGGCACTTCCCCTTCGTTGAAGCACACAACGGCGATACGGTTAAATTTCTTAAATTTGCGACACGTGAACTGCACAAATGGATTTGCGTATGCCGTAGTGGTTCTTTCGTCGATAAGCTACGGAAATTTACGCAATAGCGCCTTTTGTTGTTGCCCTTTTACTCTTCACTTTTCCACTTATTTTGGGTTTTTTTTTAGACACACTGTCTGCGCACTGCACGTACAACGAGATTGATGTCGCCGTTATCATGGTACGCGACACACTTCTCTTTTCCCTTTTTTTTCGTGTATTCTACTGTTCAAATTCACTAAATTGATTTTTTTTCTTTGATAATTCGTGTATTTTTCACGTTCACTGTCTTTCTTTTTTCTACGCCCACAACGAGGGATGCAACTACGCACTACCGCTTGCTTGAGTTGGTGCTCTTTTTCGTTTTTTTTTTCTCACTATTTAGGGTTTATTTTTTCACTCTGGACTCTGATTATAACTTTTTATACCTTTTATACACCTATTACAGATGGCGAGTCGAATATTCGCTGGTTCTCGAATTGTTAGGCGAATGAAGCAAGTCGAGCTATTACGATTCGCGAGTTTCTTAATTCGCCTGAAATTCACAATTGCCACCATAGCAATGAAAAAAAAATTGTCAAACGTCAAATAAAATTTGTTTATCTAAAATTTGATTTGTAGCGGACAGTTTAAATATTCAATTTAAAAATGATAAGTAGCGTGGTGTTTTTTATGAAGAATACGAGGAACGAAGAACTACAAACATGTGTAGACTATGGAGGCAAATTAGAGATAGCTCCAACCCTTTGGAACTTCCCAATCGTCTGTACGTATGAAATTATTATGCTCATTAACAATATCTAAAATCCACATTTTCCAGGTTTATTTGTTTTTGTTTTTGTCTTAGAACAAATAAAAAATGAATTTAAAGATTCTCGTAGCTGTGCGATTCCTCCAACCATTAAATTGGCATGTGCTCTTCGATTTTTTGCAAGCGGGAGCTATCAGAGTAGTGTAGGAAACGACTACGATTTGGGACTAGCACAAGGGACTATTTCGGTTATTCTGTTAGAAATTTGTCCTCTCCATATCCGTGCAGAAATGACCGAAACAGAAAAACAAGAAGCAAGGAGTTACTTCTACACAAAGTCCAGAATACCGGGCATAATTGGTTGTGTTGACGGGACGCATATTGGGATTGTTTCTCCCAATCAGTTAAAGCACCAATACCTTAATCGTAAAGGTTATTATACTCGTAGCATAAATGCAATGGTAGTACGTTCCGAAATAATTATTTTTTGATATATTTTAATATTTTGAATAATATGTATATTAGGCTTGCGAAAATAACATGATTGTTCGATACATTGATGCAAGATATCCAGGCTCTTCACATGATTCATTTATTTGGAACTGCCGTCTGGATTTACGGCGTGCTGCAGGCCCAAAAGTTCATCCACTGCTGTTTCTAGTGGGAACATGGACAATTGGGTATAAGGCCCACCACCAGTAGCTACAAGCTCGCCTTTAATTGAGGCTATTTTCTTTTTGAGCTTATTTTTCTAACCAAACCTGACAAGGCAAAAAATGATAAAATTCATATTAAACATTTCTTTCGAAATCTTACCTTATGCCATTCTTTTCCAATACGTGCAGGTGGCCCCAAGCAATTCAGTTCGACCGCAAAGCTATCCCAATATTCTTTTTGATTTTTCTTCGACGATCCAAACGCTCTCACCCCTTTAGCCATGCCTGGATTTGCCTCCATTAGCTCAACTAACTTGGCAAATTTATGTTTGTTGGTCTTTTTACTTAAGAAAAAATAAAATAAAATTATTAATTATTTCTTTTATCTATGAGACATATATGTATGTACTTACATTTGTTTATGTTCTGCCATATTATTTCGCTTTTTTGTATTGAACACTTCATCAGTCACCGAATATTTCAATTCGCTTGATTTTGACATAAGAAACAAAGATTTTTCCGAACATTCGCCAACCATAATATGGTGAATTTGTAATTCGCCAAGTTTTTGACATTAAAGTCGAATGTCATCTGCGCGATTCGCAATTGGTAATATCAATTTTCACCATTCGACCAATTTTTCATTCGACTCGCCATCGGTAATAGGAGCATTAAATTAATCTCGGTTTCGTGTATTTTCTAGGGGAATTTAATGATTGCACCTTTTCCTTTGTTTTATTTCCAGCGAAATATAGCACTGCGCAAAACTGACCGGCACAACATAATTTTTCCTTTTTTGTCTCTATAAAAAAAAACTCTCCGGTCGAAAATCTTAGTGGATTTTTGTCTATCCCGGTTGAGTTCCCAATTTGTGGGATTCTTGCGCGGAGCAAGCAATAAAAAAAAAACAAAACAGTCGATTAAACTAAATTCTTTTACTTCAATTCTTTATTTCGACATCTGCACTTGATGAAAGACTGACACAGAGTGCTCTTAAAACTACCCTGCTTGCTGCTTTACATATGGAGGATGTCCCAAAAGCCCTAATTATTGGCAATGGTCTTGGGACGGGATTGGTGGTCGAAGTTGCATTTATCGTAGAGGGTTGAACCGGGGCTTCGGTGGTAGCGGCTGAAGTGGTTGAGAGTGATGTATATAGCTCGTCGTGTAAGGATTTGTTACTTACTAGAGATGTGCTTTAATTCCTCCAATATCTGCATCGTGGTTGATCTAGTGGATGCAGCTTCCTCACTAAGAAAATTGAGGTCATGTTGGATGGATCCGATGTTTTCGGTATGTTCAACATGCTTGAGATGTAGGAGAGTTGATTGGTCAGCCCATGTTGACATAAATTTTCCCAACTGAATTGAAGTTGACTGAATCGCTGGTAATGTGTTTAAGCAGTGAGACTTATCAGAATCTGCTGTTTTAGTGATTTTAGAGTGAAGGGATTGAACAGCTGATTTTATGGTGGTTATGCTGTTATCGATCGAACAGTTTAGATTGTCATGGCTCTCTGAAATGAGTTTGGTTATACTTTTACTGCTGAATTGAACTTCGCATTTCAGATATGCAATCGAGTCTGCAAGCCCAATTAGTTACCAGGGAGATGGTCCGGCACTCTACACAGAAAGAGCTGAATATGCGTTTATACTCTTCGAGATGAGTTTTAGCGTTTCTGCTCAAACCAATGCATATGGGATGGAATTTCTTTCCACATATCCCATTGCATGTAACCATTTCCACTGTGTTAGTAGGTACAGCGCAGTCAGCAAATCCACAGGAAGACATGGTTAAATTAGATCAGAGTATTAGCAAGTAATTATTATTATTATTATTTTTTTAAAGACACTGTGTTTTGATGACACTGATAAAATACAAAGTCACTGTGTTTTGATGACACTGAGAATTTATGGTGTAAGTGATTGGGAACAGGTAATATGGTTCGAATGGGGTCAAACACGAAACCAAAAAGGAAAAAGTCAAACAGAAAAACAATTATTCACAAATTATCGCGGAGCGAAATTGAAACACGTCCGACCTTGACGGTGGGTAGAGTATAGCTGTTATTTTAGTTTTAACCTGAAAATGTCTGATTTATTGCCGGTTGTTGTTCTATATTATTGATATGTCGGTAGATCCTATATGATGTTCTTTGCTATAACTTTTATACGCAGCTACATTACTTTGTTTAAAGTGTCTAAAAATTTGTCTGCACTTATCTAGCAACTGTTTTAAACCACTTAAACCAATGGATTCTTAAACTTTTAGTTTGTGGGCTACACACGCGTGATGAGTTTTTTTTTAATTATCGTTAACAGTTTTTTTTAGAAACATAGAAAATTTGTACACTTAAAAATTTAAACAAACACACTCACTCATCTCCAAAACTAGAGTAGCGCCACTCAATACGGTTTCACTGCCAAGATTGGAGCTTTGTGGTACAGTAGTCCTGGCAAAGCTTCTGAGCTACACCATATCTGTTCTCCCAGTGCAAAACATTAAAACATATGCGTGGACTGACTCCACAATCACCCTCAGTTGGATATCTGCACCACCGACTCGTTGGAAAACATTTATCGCAAATCGAGTAGCTGAAATTCAGAAACTGATGAATGTCAGCATTTGGCGACACATCCCCACCAAATTCAATCCAGCGGACCTTATATCGCGTGGTGTATTGCCCTCAATACTTCAAAATAACGCACTCTGGTGTAAGGGACCAGCCTTTCTTCAAGAAAGATGGGATTTTTCCATACCAACACAGCCCACGCAACTCGACACAGAAGAAGAGAAAAGAGAAATCAAAACTCTTCTCGCTATAAATAATGAAAATGACATTTTAAAATTAATCCAAACTCACTCGAAACTCACAAACTGTTTACGAATTTTGGCTTATGTGAAAAGATTTACCAACAACACACGGAAAGCAGAAAATTCAAGGTTAAAATCAGTTTTGTCACCAAGTGAAATCAACTCTAGCTTGCACACAGCTGTACGAATGGTACAGCAGGAAATGTTTCCTGATATCTTCAACGAGTTGCGTAAAAATAAATCAACCAATGTGTACAAAACTCTCAACCGTTATATTGATGGAGAACAAATCATAAGAATAGGCGGCAGATTAAAGAATTCTGCTCTAACTTATGACTCTCGCCCAAAGTGATTGAAAACGGGGAAGCAACCCAACGTTGGAGACTTAGTCCTGCTAAAGGACGAACGGCTTCCACCATCGAAATGGTTTTTTGCTCGTATCACGGAGACTTATCCAGGAGCTGACCAACTAATCCGAGTAGTAAAGTTAAAAACTGAAACAGGAGAATTCAAAAGGCTAATAACTAAGATATGTCCACTACCATGTAACGCGACCAATACAGACTATTCCATAGTATAATGCAAAAATGCACGCAACACGAAAAACCTATATATTATACTTAAACTAAAAAACAAATCATATATTCAATTAAAAAAAAAAAAAAAAAACAACTTATAAACTCAAAATATACTCACTATGAAATACAGTTCACTTTAATAAACTTAAAATTACCGGCCCATCAACTTATGCATATACACATATGCAAACCCCTGGTCCATGAAAATAATTGGGGCAATATCCGCTTCAACTGTCCAGTTTTAAATCCCAAATTCTCCAATGTGTCTTCTGTGCTGCTTTCACGATTAGCTGCAAATATTCAAGAAAACGAAACTTGTTAAATAAGGAATAAAATTCAAAATCTAAAGACAAATATCTCAATCATCATCACAACAAAACATAATAAATCATGCAACAAATCTCACAGTTGAACTCTAATGTCTACATATCAGAAAACTATCACTGTTAGGGAACGCCTAACTCGTATTGAGAAAGAAATGAAAACAGACACGTAATTTACTTATACTTTATTTCTACAAAGGAATTTAAATTGTCTTTAATCAAAAATGCACAATGAGTGGACTGTATTTTCTTTAATGCACTCCGCACTGGTTGAAGAACAAAAACTAATTGAATTTAACCGAAATTCTTCTTGTCATCGTATCTCTATGTGTGCCACGCTCATCGATACTACATCTCGATCGCAACCACCGCTATCCAGTGCACTATGGAAAGGGGTGTGGTCTCCGGATAGAGCACATACGATATGTACTTGCATGCATGTGATCATCTCTGATGATTTCTATTTTTCGGTCGCAGGTACCGCTAATCTTCAGATAATTGCTCTAAGGAAGATTTTGTTGACAATCGTAGACGGCTCTCGTCTGGCTCCTTCTGTGTTCGTGAATAAAATGTATA
This sequence comes from Volucella bombylans, assembly GCA_949129095.1. Lineage (NCBI taxonomy): Eukaryota > Metazoa > Arthropoda > Insecta > Diptera > Syrphidae > Volucella > Volucella bombylans. Next base: position 120,125,073 of record OX422142.1, on the reverse strand, counting down.
ACTACATATATTTTTGTTAAAATAATTATTAAAATTGTAATTTATGTTAGAACTAAGCTAAATTGAACTCTATTTTTTATTAATAATGTAACCTATGAAACGTAACGTAGGATTACGTATTGTTATTTAGTACATTTATACAAAAGTATGACAGTTTGTGAACGTAAAAATATGGAAGAATTTCCGGAAAAGAATAATAAAAAAGCCTCTTGGCTGCAACGCTAAAACCGGAAAGAACGTGTTTCATTTAAAAACCGCATTTGTTCTTTCTATTACCCCACACAGTAACCCAAAAAACCCAAAAAACCCTACACACCCCAACAGTGTGGCTCCGTTGGTTGGTGATATGATGTGTTGTTCGCCGCCGGCAGGGTGCCGTTGTAGATAATGGAAATGCCTTTGTTGTGAGGGTTGCGAACATTCCCCCCCCCAATTGAGGCATAGTCCTCAATTGGAATCTGTCTGCTCTTGATTTGGAAGAAGGCACAGCTTCTGGACTGGACGCACTAATGTCGTGTGCTGTAGCTTAATCTCGGCACTTCGGACTAGACCGTCCTTGCCCTGACGGACCACCGTGATGCGGCCCAAGGGCCATACCGTGGGTGGCATGTTCTCTTGTTTTAGCAGAACTAGGTCTCCCACTCTCAAATTAGCTCTTGGCTCCTTCCACTTGAATCGCTGCTGTAGGTTGGACATGTATTCCTCGCTCCACCTCTTCCAGAAGTGTTGCTGCATCTGGTGGATAACGTTCCAAAGTTTCAGCCGATTTTGTGGTATCTCGGTGACGTCCGGTGTAAGCGGTTGCACGATCTGCTCTCTGATCAAGAAATAACCCGGCGTTAGCGCGGTTAAATCGCTCGGATCATCTGACAATGCGCTGATCGGTCTGGAATTGAGACATGCCTCTATCATGACCAAGGTAGTGGCCAGTGTCTCAAAGGTGAAGATGGTGTTTCCCATGACCCTCCTCAGATGGTGTTTCATCGCCTTGACGCCGGCTTCCCAAATTCCGCCCGTATGTGGTGCGCCGGGGACGATGAATTTCCACTCGGTTCCCATAGCGACGATCTGCTCGATTGGAAGTCTCTGGTAGCTCTGACGTGCGTTCTTGCGAAGCTCCCTATTCGCTCCGACAAAGGTTGTGGCGTTGTCGCTCCACAACACTGAACAAGCGCCCCTACGCCCGGTGAATCGCTGGAAGGCTGCTAAGAAGGCTTCGGTGGACTGATTGCTCACCGGTTCCAAATGGATGGCTCTTGTAGACAAGCACACGAACACTGCAATATAGCCCTTCTCGATTATGTTGGACCGGCCTGCCCTGGCCTTTATTCGCACTGGTCCCGCGTAATCCACGCCACTATGTCGGAAGGCTCTTGCTCGTTGCACTCGCTCCTTTGCAAGACTGCCCATTAGTTGCTCAGACACCCTTTGCTTCTGCCGGAAGCATGTTATGCACTTCCCAATGTGGGTCCTCAGTGCACGTCTCAAGGTGGGAACCCAATACCTCTGCCTGATATACTGTGCGCTCAATTGCACTCCGCCGTGTAACGTCCTGATGTGCGCCTCTCTCATTATCAGTTCGACGAGTTTGCTCCGCGCTGGAAGTATGATTGGATGTTTGGCATCATTATGCAGGTCTGCGTTGTGAAGGCGTCCCCCCACCCTCATGATGCCATCTGCGTCGATGAAGGGAAATAGTGTTGAAATGCTGCTCGTGACATCTACTGATCGCCCTGTTCTAAGGTGCGATAGCTCTGTACGATATGCTCCTCGCTGCGTTGTCTTCTCCCAGTAGGCCAACGCTTCTTCGCGCTCGGAAGGAGTGACTGGTCCAGCCTGTACCGCTCGGCTGTCCCTTCTGCATTTCCGCATAAATCGCAATACCAGCGCCGTCACCCTCAATGTGCTCTGCAGGGTAGATTTTCTTGTCAGCAAACTCTCGCCCATTACGCTCAGCTCGCTCACTTTATGCAGTGTTAGTCCTGCTACTATTTGTGGTTTAAGTGCTGACCTTGCGCCCGCTTGCTCTCCTGCGCTCAATTTGAGCTGCATATTTGGCCAATCCTGCTTCTGCTTCATGAGCCAGTGTGGTCCTTCCCACCATAGTGTTGATTTTACCAGCTGCGCTGCTGGTATTCCGCGAGAAGCCAAATCGGCAGGTTTGTCGCCTGATGAAACGTGTTTCCAGGAATGGCCTCCTGAATGTTGCTGTATAATGCTGACTCTATTGGCAACGAACGTTTTTAATTCGGCGGGTATTTTAGTAAGCCAATAGAGTACCACCGTGGAATCGCTCCAATAGGTTATTGGTATATCATCCAATTTGCACGCTCCGACCACTTGTGTCATCAGTTTGCACAATAACACCGCTGCACATAGCTCTAACCTCGGCACAGTAATCGTCTTTAGCGGCGCCACTCGGGTTTTCGATGCCACTAATAGGGATGAGGTTTCACCACTGCTCGATTCGGACCTCATGTAGACAACGGCTGCATATGCTCTCGTTGATGCGTCGGCGAATCCATGAAGTTCCAGCTTGTTCGCCCTTTCACTTCCAAGCCATCTCGGGACCCGGATTGATGTCAGCTGCTCTAGCTCTTCTGAAAATTTGCTCCATTTCGCTTTCATGCCGGTTGGAATCTCCTCGTCCCACTTCAAGCCGCAACGCCACAAATCTTGGATGAGGATCTTCGCCGTGATAATGACTGGTGCTATGTACCCGTTCGGATCATAAAGTCTGGCGATCGTGCTCATTATGGATCTTTTGCTCCAGCTCCTATGCTCCTTGTTGCGCTGCACCTTGTAACGTATCTCATCATCGGAGGGATTCCATACTAACCCCAATATGCTGGTTGTTGTATCTTCTGACTCTCCTAATTCCCTCTCCGTATTCTCCGTGCAGGACAGCTCTGTCAGCACTCGACGACTTGATGAGATGAATTTGCCCAGCTCGAACCCACCTGCTCTCAATGAGGCTATCACCTCTTTGCCCAAAATTGCTGCCTGCTCCTCTGTATCCGCTCCGCTTAACATGTCATCGACGTAAAAGTTGTTCACTATGGCCTCGTATGCCTGTGGATATTGCTCTTTGTTGTCACTCGCACATTGCAGCATAGCTCGCACTGCATTGTAAGTACTGGATGCCATTCCATAAGTAACCACTGTCAGCCAATATTCCTTCAGCGCTTCTCTGGGGTTTTCTCTCCAGAATATTCTTTGAAGGTTCCACTGTCGTCGGTCAACCTTTACTTGGCGAAACATCTTCCGAACATCGGCGCATATGGCTACCTTGAAACAACGGAATCTCGTTACGATGGTTGACAATTCATCTTGAAGCCTTGCTCCAGACAGCTGAAGGTCATTGAGGGACACTCCAGTGTCGCTCTTGCACGACGCGTCGAATACCACGCGAAATTTCTTCATGACGCAATGGTGCGGTATGTGGTACATCGGTTCGTTATCTTCTAGCTCGTTGGTGACTGGTGTCATGTGCCCAAGCTCCTCGTACTCCCGCATGAACTGGATGTACTTTTCCCTGATGTTGTCGTTAGCAGTCAGTTTCCTCTCGAGTTGAAGAAATCTTCTATGCGCCACAGCTCGTGAACTGCCCAAGCTCTCTGCACGTGGGTTGAGCGGGATAGTGACAATGTATCGTCCAGATGGATCCCGACGATACGTGCTCTAGAAATTCTGCTCAACCCATTCGTCATCGTCGGACATCAGTGTTGGCACAGTCGGCTCCTCGATTTCCCAGAATTTCTTCAGCAGCTCACTCAATCCAATCTCCGGTGACTGCATGGTTGATGTCATCGCTCTGCCCAAACAAAGTTGATTCCGCTGCAGTTGCCCAAAGACAATCCAACCCAGATATGTGTCTTGGGCTGTTAGATCAGTGTCGTACCGAATTATCTGGTTTTTGATGATACTGGCCCAGACATGCGCTCCCAGTAGCATGTCTATTTTAGAAGACTTATCGAATGATTCGTCTGCCAAGTTCAGCTTGTCCATCTTGCTCCGATGTTCAAGAGGTAAGGCTTCTCCTGGCAGAGACGACGTGATTTTTGGAATTACATATACTCTGCATTTCAGTCGGTAGTCTTCCTCCGCTCGAGACGATATCTCCACTTGTGCTATGGATGTCAGCCGCACATTGCTCTTGTGCCCAACGCCCCGAACTTGAAGCTCACATCTGCGCTTAAGTGAACCTAATCTCTGAGCGCACTGCTCAGTGATCAGGTTAAGTTGGCTACCACTGTCCAGAAGTGCTCTTGCTTCCACTATTCGCCCTGCTCCGGTACGCACTTTCACACGCGCAGTAGCCAGTAACGCGCTGTCACTGTCTGCGCTATGCTCTGCTCTATAGTATTGCACTATATCACGCTCAATTTTATTTTCTGATGTTGGTATGTCAGGTCCCGCAGATGTTGATTGCTATGCCGTTTCGTCTTGCGGTTGAAGCCCGGCGATGTTCTGCTCTGATGGGGTATTTGCTGCTACGGCAATGTTGACTCGTGGAGACCTTGGCTCGCTGCATAGCACACTGTTGTGCTTCTTGTTGCAGCGACGGCACGAGCCCGATGAGCAACTCTGCGCAAAATGCCCACTCTTCAGGCAGTTTGCATACAATTTCCATGTCTTCACTCTGTCATTCCTCGACTGTATGGATAGAGCCAGGAACTCTTCGCAACGGTACAACGTGTGCTGTGACTTACAGAGGGGACATCTAGCGCTCGTTCCAGCTCTGTAAGCTCCTGAGATTATGCTGCTCTTCTGCTTCTCCGGCTTCACCATTTGGTCGAAAAATGCTGAGTCCAAAGCGTTCGCTCTGCGCTCCAGGAATTGCAAGAATTCGTCTAAGGTAGCAATCTTTGAGACGTCCACGCGGCACATCTGCCAGGCGTGGTTAGTTTCAGCGTCCAGCCTCGCTCGCAGCATATTCACAATAACTGGATCCTATGTGCTCACATTAATTCCAAGCGCACGAAGTGAGCTCAGATGTACGTTGGCCTCATTGATCATATTACGAATGCCGGCCGCCATGGAAGACTCCTTCCCCAGCTTAGGGATCGCGTGCAGGGCGTTCAAATGAGCGTCGACGATGTTCTGCTCATTGTCGAAGACGTCATTCAACTTCTTCCAAGCATCAGCATAGTTGTCCTCGGTCGTCTGCCACCTGCTGATCACTCCTGCTGGTGGCCCTTTGAGGGCCTGTTTGAGCTCCCGCATCTTAGTGACATTGGCTAGCGAAGGATTATTGTGCACCTCGGTCTGGAACTGGTCGCGAAACTCCCGCCACTTCGTGTAGTCGCCCTCAAAGGTTATCATTTTAATAGGCCGCTCTTGCCTAACCTGTATTACCTTGGTGAGCGGTGTTGCCACGGGTTTTGCAGCAGCACTGACTATTCGTTCGCTCTCCATCTCCGCTATGCGCGACCGCATTGTCGCGACCACACGGTGGAAGGCATCCTCAACTCCAGCCAAGTAGTCGTTGTGGATTTCCAACTCCGCTTGATCGTTCTCTTTTTGAACGAGCAACAGATGTTCATCCAGCAATCTTTTATAAGTGCACTCGGCGGCCGTTAGTTTAGCACTGAGTAACTGCTCGTCTGCTCCGGCAAACTCCTGCTCGGTTGTAAATTTGACGACACGCATCAGCGATGACCTGAAGACGTCCCTGCGTGCTATGTCGCCCATCGCACTTATGGCCGAAAAGCTCCGTACTTCACTATTCGCTCTTGAATACTACGCTCCCGTAAGACTACGCACAACGGCTGAGACTCGGGTCGACCCCTCGGAAGCTTCAACAGTCGTGTGTAGAATCGCTCAATTGTCTATGTCTCTGTCACGCACAATTGTGACTTGCTCACAGAAAAAAACAAACAAATTTTCTTTCGTTTGCAACGCAAACTGCACCGCACTGTATTTTTTGTTTTCCGAAAAGCACAAAATTCACTGCCGCACTAGTGGCTAAATTAGCTCTGTTAATATTTTGGAAAGGAAAACGCACTATTATCCGGCTCGAAGGACCAAATGTTAGGGAACGCCTAACTCGTATTGAGAAAGAAATGAAAACAGACACGTAATTTACTTATACTTTATTTCTACAAAGGAATTTAAATTGTCTTTAATCAAAAATGCACAATGAGTGGACTGTATTTTCTTTAATGCATTCCGCACTGGTTGAAGAACAAAAACTAATTGAATTTAACCGAAATTCTTCTTGTCATCGTATCTCTATGTGTGCCACGCTCATCGATACTACATCTCGGTCGCAACCACCGCTATCCAGTGCACTATGGAAAGGGGTGTGGTCTCCGGATAGAGCACATACGATATGTACTTGCATGCATGTGATCATCTCTGATGATTTCTATTTTTCGGTCGCAGGTACCGCTAATCTTCAGATAATTGCTCTAAGGAAGATTTTGTTGACAATCGTAGACGGCTCTCGTCTGGCTCCTTCTGTGTGCGATGTGTGGCTCCGTTGGTTGGTGATATGATGTGTTGTTCGCCGCCGGCAGGGTGCCGTTGTAGATAATGGAAATGCCTTTGTTGTGAGGGTTGCGAACAATCACATCAATATCACCGAATTAACAAAATCCACAACAAAACAATAACCCATAAATAGTTAAACATTCAAATTTCTGCATCTCAAACAATAATAAAATACCCGCTAATTCACAACTCAAATCATCATTTCATTTAAAGTCAAAACCTTAAAATAATAAACAATAACAAATAATTAATTCCTTATCTCATGCAATTTTCACTTTTTTTGACATTTCATACACCCACACACCCAATAGAATTAAACTCTTCAACAATTAAACTAAATAAATCTTATTAAGCTCATAAAATCAAAATAAAATTACAATATATAAAATATAAATACATATACCTAAATTTACATAAAACAGTGCACTAAAATTTTTAAAATCTACACAACACTTTGCAAAACAATCATACATACATACAACATGAACATATGTCCTAATTATATGTGTGTACGTACGCACAACTCAAATATAGGTCATACGTGCAATCTCTACACAAATCAAATCTGGGTCATTCACATACCCAAAGCACATACACACACACACACACACACACACACATACAACACCATATAGCAATCAATCAAAACACACTTCCCCAAAATAAAATTTTATGTATAAAACCGAAAAATATATCTAATAATCATCACACACATCACCAATAAAAATACACATTTCACACAGAATAATTATAAACTAAATAAAATAAAATAAAGAAAAAAAAGGAATCACAAAAAAAAAACAAACATTAATCAACACAAAAACCAAATGGCACCGGTAAAGTGCGTACACAACACATAATCAATACAATAATAAACAAAAAAAGGATAAATAAACTAATAAAAATAAGTTAAGGAATCCATCCTGGGATTCCTGAAAAAAAATCGCGAACGGGGAGGCAACGCCTCCCACCAACCGTTCGACTTACGTTAATTAAACAATATATGATTTTTGAATGCGAATTTATTCTCGATATAATGTCTGCGATTACAATTAATGCAATTACTATCGACAATGTCCCAAATCAGACTAAATTCTAAAACTAAGTTGATTCCCATAGGAAGCCGCTGCTCCAACCATCCCGAATGCAGGCTCATCAGTTTTATGTCGACTCGTGTATCCGGTGCGATGCAATTTGATGTTCGGTGGTCGTGCGAATAGCGCGACGCAACTTGATCTTCCATAAGCGTGTGAACAGGTTTGCACCTGAATAAACTTAGTCAGCAATTCTCATACAGACTGCTACCCTATATGGGGTTCAGGGCCAAATGCGCTGTGTTAACTAATATAATATTGAAAAATCACTCACCTGAATTTTAAACACATACGAAGATAAACGAACTACAAAAATTTAAAAATTCCCGCACTAAAGCAAAAAAAAAAAAAAAAACCCAAATTTAAACAAAACCCGCACGGCTGCCATTATAGTCTACGCACAACTTGTCAATGGACAGCCACAACACTATACAATTGAACTATTAGCCAAACATCAGCATAAGCATTCAGCCATATAACTATAGGGGTGCTCCTTTCACTTGCAAAATTTATTAATTTGGTTTCCATTCATGTGAGCCTTCAATAAAGTAGCAGATCTTCAAGCATGTAGCAGATGATCGAGACTTTGTTCACGGCGGGGAGAATGTTGTTGATAAATATATAAATTAATAGGTTCCCTGTCCAATGTATTGTTTTGCATGTGGTCTAATACGTCCATGTATCATATGTGAGCAAATCTACAACCAAATACAAATGGATTTATTTAATGAACATTACATGCTATTTCTGTTTTTAGTATGGGATGTGGTAGGACATATAACTAAATTAAGAATTTATAAAAAAAAAATTTCAGATTTTTTTTTTCGAAATATTAAAAAAAAACAAAATTTTCTTTTTGTTAAATATTTATTTATAACTAGCTGACCCGACAGACTTCGTCCTGTCAAAAAGATTTGTAATGTGGCAGTTTTTGTGCCTACGTATTTTAAAAAATTCTCCTGAACAGAACCGTCACCCTGGTGATAGGGCGTTGTGAATAAAAAATAATTAAATAAAACATATATAAGGATTTAAAAGTAAGTAATCGCTTTATTGTTAATCATGTGAATCATAATTATTAATATTATCATTGTAGTGCTTTGTGGTATACGATGTTTTTTGTTTGATTACCTGGCGCATAGATAAACAAATCTGATGGTTTTCCAACACGGGAACAGGCAACATACAATTGACCATGTGAGAAACATGGGTTTTCTAGATTAATACCACAAACACTTAATGATTGCCCCTGGGACTTGTTTATAGTCATAGCAAAAGCAAGCCGCACTGGAAACTGTAGTCGTTTAAACTCAAATGGAACATCAGTCGGAATCATTGGTATGCGCGGTATGAGAACATCTTCTCCTTTATACTTTCCTTTGAGTATAGTTGCTTCTATCACATTGTTTAGTAATTTTTTTATCGCTAACCGTGTACCGTTGCAAAGACGCGGTTGGTTGATATTTCGCAACATTATAACCACCGATCCAACCTTTAATTGAAGATTGTGAGGTGGCAATCCTGGCAAATCCAGCGAGTTTAAAAATTCCGGTGGATAGTTGACTACATCATCTTGATTAGTAGCCGAATCAACTGATTTATATATCCTTAATTCGCCTGTAATTTGTTCTTGAATTTTGAAATTTAATTCATTTACATCTATGTTTTTTGCAGCCAGTATAGCTCGTTCGCTCAACCAATCATGGTTTCTGTAATTTTGAGAAACATCTGGAAACACCTTCTGAATAAGTTCATCTTTTGATCGAGTTAACTGACAAAAACTTTGAGGAAAGTTAATGCAGCCAGTCAACATGTCTATAGGAAATTTGCCATTACCAATGTCAATGAGTTGTTTAGAGAATATGTTTCCAGATTGGTCATTTTGCAACTCGACACGCATATTCTTGCTTAAATGAAGTACTTTGACATGTTTCCACAAATTGGAGGACTTTAGACATGCATTGAGTTCATCAGCTAGCGTTGATCGTGGAATCACTGGCAATGTTTGACGAAAATCTCCTGCTAATAAAATCATTGCACCACCAAATCGGTTATTATTGCTCCGTAGATCTTTTAAGGTTCTGTCTAAAGCCTCCAAAGATTTTTTATGTGCCATCGTGCATTCATCCCAAACAATCAATTTACATTGCTGCAAAACCTTTGCCATTGCAGAGTTCTTCGAAACGTTGCAGGTTGGAGTTTCATTGCTTTGCATATTTAATGGCAATTTTAGTGCTGAATGGGCTGTTCGACCACCTTCAAGCAAAGTTGCTGCGATTCCCGATGAAGCGAGTGCAAGTGCAATTTTATTTTGTGAGCGAATTGTTGCTAATATTAATGAAATCAAAAAAGTTTTTCCTGTACCACCAGGTGCATCTAAGAAGTAAATCCCTCCAGTTTCATCATTTGTTACTTTCATAAGAGTTTCAAATACATACTTCTGTTGTTCATTTAACAGTGGAAGATTTGTTTGAATTAATTCTTTCAAAGCGTTGAGATCATACAGTTTTTCTCGATGCAACTCTTGGTTAAAAGCGTCATGCATTGGACGATTGGGCGCGGTCAGGCCTAATTGAATTAATAGTTTGTTTGACATTATCAAGCACATGTCCTCAATTGAAATCAATGCTTCATTGTAAATTTCTTCACTGATTTGTATATTTGGATTTCCCATTCTATTCCGTATTTGATACAAAATATCATCACACATATAATCTTTGTACTTGATCCACAAATCAATTGGGTTTGATGGGAAGCATGTAGATATGATTATAGAAAACAATGTTCGTATTTGATGAGCGTGTGATGATATTACAGCATCATTGAGAGTTTGATCCCAATGAGCGTCATTTTCAAGCAATTGCAAACGTTGACAGGCTTCTCTGTAGGATCCACACAATTCACCATCAACAGTTCGTAACTGTTGGAATGATGTTGGGCCACGTACATTGACTAATAGCAGTCGTAAATAAAAACATTCATCATTGCTTGGATGTACTGAATAAATCCGGCCAATCGCATCGGTGGAATATACATCTGTATATCCTGGAACTGGTTTTCCTTGTTTCCTTCGTATAAATCTCCTTGAGGATTGATTCCAGGTATAATATTTTGGCATTTCAGAATATAGCAATGTTTGTGCGAAATCATCGTTTTGGCATGTCTCAAAAAAACTGGTTAATGTAGTAGATGGTGGCTGAGCAGCTCTTTGTACTGCGTTCTGTACTGTAAAATACACTCTTTGTCCATTTTCTAAATGCACAGCTAAGTGAACAACAGAAGGGTGTCTCTCATGAATAGGAAAAGAAAATATTCGCCAAACTGCTTCATTACTACTGACATAGCGGCCCATTTGGTATTGGGTAACTTCATCATTGGAATTCTCTGCACCAATTCCAATCACAGCCATATCACTCCCTTTGGTTACATATTTGCAAATGTATTTGATAGATTTCACTGAATGGCAAGATTCAACGTTGATGTGTGATTTGAATGTCTTTGATAAAATGGGTGAATATGGAACAATCCAACGATTATCTATTTCAATATCTTGTTGATTTAATTTGACAATTGTTAATTTTCCATTGTCTGCTGTCGATCTGCGACGATACAATGGATAACCGTCATTACCAGTAATTGTTTCCGATATTAATGTCCGTGGATATCGTTTTGAACATTTACCATCCATCATACACGGTGAATTTTGATTAAGAGTTCCACAGGGACCATGTATCATGTTTTTGATAACTACCTCATGCAATCCAGGATCTACTTGTACATTAGGGATTTCAGCTGATATCACTGCATCAACTTCATTTGGCCTTATCTTCTCAACCAACCAAATCAAAATGTGTGCATGTGGCAATCCTCGTTTCTGCCACTCCACAGAATACATCCAGCAGCGTGTCTCACCAAACACATTATGTTTTACGATGAAATCCATTAAAGATTTCAACTTTTGTCTAAAGACTCTGGCTGTAATATCATGACGATCAATGGGTGATTGCCCAGGGAATAACTCCTGCTTGATTTCTATCCATTGCGGATTGCATGTAAATGTGATGAACAAATCTGCTGTACCATAATGACGAACATACGACATGGCATCTTGAGCATATTCGTGCATATGCCGAGGGCTTCCGATGTATGTTGCTGGAAGAATAGTCATCCGACCGACATTCTGTGCATTTCCATCAGTATTAATCGCATCTCGAAGGTGAATATACTCTTCAGATCGGAGTTTGGTTTGATTCAACCTGATGAATGTCAATCTCTCCGTTTCAATTTTAACATACATGTCAACAACATATTTGTGATATAATCGCCGACATTTCAATATGTGATTATCTTCATTTTCCCGAATCATTAGGCGGTATGAATAATAGTTCATTGAACTGACTTTTTGTTGGTTTCAGAACCTGTAAATAGATTTTGTTTTAATAACATTCAAATATAAAATTAAAATACATAATATAATGACTGAGATATTATCGCCATAGCTAAACTAATATTTTAGTTACCTGTAATGGGATTTATCATTTTTATTGAGAAATCGTAGCCATCTTCACCTTGCCAAAATATAATGGGATATTGCAGTGCATCATATGAGCGGTGTGTTTCCTTTATACGTTGTAATTGATCATTCCGACGATGTAAAACAATATCACGGGATTCCAAGTTTTCTCCAACTACAACGATAGCAACTTCATCAATAGTTGGTGCATTAAAACGTCTTGTATGTTGACCTGTAGGTGTTTTATCAGCTCTGATTACAATTTTGTGATTATCGGATGGCATCAAATCCAGGGCAGTTTTAAACAATATAATCAATTGATTGTGTTGATGAAATAAAGTTTGTAATTGTTCTACAATAGACCTCTTTACTAAATTGTTATGTGCACAACGCAGATCAATTTCTTGTGGTGAATTGCCCATAAAATAAATTTGCAGGAATTTGTTGTCGCTATCTGACACTGGTAACAGTGAACCTGCTCTGTGATATATTTGCCCTTGTATCTGTAAATAAAAAAAAAATATTATGGTGTGGTATAAATTAATGGATTGTCAGTGATCAAACTTAAATAATATTTGATCTTAAAAAGTATATATTTAGTTTTAACTAATATCTATCAAATATAAAATATAATAAAAGTGTCACTGAATCTGAATCACCATATAATATGATGACTAAGTGATATATAAGTGATTAAGAAATTGAAGATTAGTGACACAGAAAATTTTGTTCGCTAAAATAATTATGAGTAACTGCTATAATACATACCTTGAAAGTTGGCATAAAATTTTCCCGAACTACATTTGTTGCCCCAAATGAAGTCATTTGAAAGCAATTGTTATATTGTTGGATATGTGTCAAAAAGTGTATAGAATCTGTTCCTATTCCTGAAACCAATGAGTACAATGGTTCTGGTGGTGGATCCAATGGTATCAATTTCACTTTACCATTTGCGCAACACAATCCATTGGCTTCGTTTTTGTATTTTAATGCCTTACAGTGTGAGCAAACCGAGTTCATAGAACCAATAACAACACATTGGTAGTTACTGTAGTCAATTGACACATCGTAACTGAAAGCAGCTCGATTCAAACTTGCGCGATTATTAGTTGAATGTCGCGCTCGCGCTTCACGCGTTTGTGATATCCGAATTCTTTCACGTTCATTTCCGTCGTCACGTTCTTGTGCAGTACGATTAGATCGGTAATTAGCTTGGTTTGTAGCATTTCTGGTTCTTCTGCCTAAATTGCTTCGTCTTATAGGAGGCATATCAAATATAAATTATTTTTTCACTAATCACGAACTAAACAAACACTAACTAACTAAACACTCTGCACAAAACACGATATACGAATTTGTTTCGTGTATCAGTTGACAAAAGCAAACTCAGTAGATTAGGTAACAGACAACTTTTTTTTTTTTTTAAATTTGATATGACTTGAAGTCAAATCCTTTTAAGCCGTACGAATTGTTTTATTTATTTAAAATTTGGATATTAAAAATAACAAAACACTGTTGGTAACGCGATTTTTGTTTGACTGATGTAATGACGTGGAAACTGATGCATTTTATCTCGCGTGCCGAAACTAATACAAAAGAAACGCGAGTTTCGGAACGCGACATTAAACTCCTCCAACTATGTATTCTGTGCTCCAACGCACACACGCACATTGTTTTGATAGATATGATCTTTGACGTTAGGAACACACCTACATTGCTTAGACAACAGTGAGTGCTTGTAATTTAATATGAACTTTATACCATAGCAATAAATCTCAAATTGACTACGTTTTAGTTACAAATCATTTGTATGGGAAAAAGAAAAGGGCTATTTTTAGGATTTTTCCAGCAATAATTCTAATTTTTCTCGCCGTAAAAACCATCCTTGAACTTCAACGAACATTTTAAAAAAAGAATTGGCCTGATTGGTCCAGGCGTTGTTGAGTTATGCGCTTACCAACACTTGTAGCGATTCATTTTTATATTATAGATATTTTGTAACAGTTAGTGTATTTCATTGAAATGATGTACACAGTGAATCTTACAACATTTTTTACACTCTGTGTCAACTTGTTTGGTTTTAGCTGGATTCTCCGCAGCATTCCTTAATTGTCGATAGCACACAACGCAACGGCCACGTTTAATTTTTCCATCTTTTCGTGGTATTTTCGCAAGCTTATGGTCTCTTGTGTTGTGAAGCTGATGTAAGGTGGCCGAAGTAGATGGGTTCATAACATTCACCGGACAGTTAGGGTATGCTTTTGACGTAACTTCACCGAGCCAATATCGTATAATTGACTCCTGAACTTGAAGAACTGTCAATGGCTTATTGGCACATTCGTTATATACAACGTGTGTGTTGACAATCGCAACTTGAAAAATTAAATCTAGAGCAATTTTTTTGTACCAGGTTAGGCTTTTTCTCAGAGGAGAGTGATAACTACTAAGCTGGTCTGCGACATCTATGCCCTTTTTAGCTTCATTGTAATCAATAATGATTCGTCTGAGAGGTTACATTTAAGATCACTTAGTACCAGTCTCAATACAGAGAACGCTCGCTCGACGCTAACTTGAGTTGCTGGAGCGTTTGAGAAATGGAAATGTAAATTTTTTCTCCTCCCAGTATTGTAGAAGGTTGGCATCGATATCAACTCTCCCCTCCCGATAGGTGTCGATTTCGGCAAAGGTTTCTAATAGTGATTTCGTATACACACTTGGACTTGACGTCTCATCCTTTGACGAGTCAACTTCCAATCTTCGTAAAGTTTGACGAACTAAAGAGGAAGTGCTAGTATTTGACGTTTCGTCAATGAACACATTACTTTCTGAAAGAGACTGCGTTGCTTGAGGAAGATATGTATTGATCTGAAATAGAACAAACAAAAGTATCATTAAGATTAAAGGTATACAGCAAAGTTTATTGTCGGCGCCCACAAACCTGTTTCAATTCATTTACTGCTGTTGCCAATTTCTTTAGGTGAACTCTCGCTTCTTCCTTTTTATTTTGTGATAGCAAACGTCGAAAGCGTGGATCCAAAAACATTGCAGCGTTAAGGACGTCGGCGTTAAGCAATTGTGGCTCCCTCATCCTTATACAATTCAAAACAATAGATGATGACTCCGTGTTTAAACATTCTAACTTTACCTTCAGCTCAAACCAAGCTTTGTAAGAGTCGCCCATAACAAGCTGCTCACTCTGCAATTTGAGTGTCGTTTCATGAAGGGGGCTCAAAATAACAAGTAAGTCATTTAATTGACCCCATTCTTCATCTAACAATGGTCGGTTCATTGCAAATTTCCTTGTAGTTGAAGAGTTTCTCTACCATTGTAAATGCAGAACTCCACCTCGTTGGAACATCTAAGGAAGGTGTGCCTAGTTTAAACATTTGCAGAATTTGTCTAAGGAAATAAAAATTAAAAGAAAACTATATAAATAAATAATGGTAGTACATATTTAAATTGAAAACCGAACCAATTCAATAAGTCAAACAAAAAAGTTAAAAGTCTTGTTTATAATTCGAAAATTGAGTTTGAGGTTTAAAATTAAAGATGTTTTAAAAATTGGTTCATTGTTGGAAACTTAACTGCACTTCGGCGTTCTTAAAGTTTTCACTACTTGTCTCACTTTTTCAACAATTGAAGCAATGTTGGCTTTGCACAGAAAGTCTTTCACGACTAATTGCAAGGTGTGAGCTGCACATTTAACAGAAAAAATATTTCGACCTTCTGCGCTGAAAGTATTTTCAAACCTCTTCCAAGTTAAATAATGATTCTTCAGAGTCATTTTCAGCACTATTTTCTTCATGTGTAGTTGCTGCAAGCAAATCAACTGTTTTTAACATATTTCGGCCTTTATCTGTAGTTATAGTATACGAGTATATTTGTTTTTTGTCTATATTGAAGTCACGCAAAACTTGTTCAACCTCTGCTTTCAGATTTACAGCAGTCTGCGGCACACAAATCTCTTTCATGGATAATGTTAAAACTTCCACTTTCCCCTTTTCTATTATTTGTGCATTAATACCAAAAACTGAACGGCCATGTCGGGTTGCACTGTCCATTTTAAGGGATATTATTTTTCTCGTTAATTTTTTGGTAATAAGTCTTTTCAATCGTGTTTTTTCTTCATTTACTACTGCCATGATATTGTGCGACGTAATGGGTGTCATATTAAGACCTTTAAATATTTGCTCAGTCAGACTTTTAAAACCATTTGAATCGAAGAACGATATCGGTTGGGACTCCTGCGTGACCAATTCGAGGCAAGCATTATTTAATATATTTTTTGAATATTTCACAGAAAATTTGACTACTGTATCACAATCACTCGTATCTTCAGTATCTTCGTATTCATCAATGGACCGTTGATAAATTTCATAATGTTTTCCCATCATGTGCCTCCTTAAATTCGTTACATGATTTCCTACAAATTTCATTGTGCAGGTCTTGCAAGTCGATTCGTTTGTCCTTTTATTGTAATGGAAAAAATCGCGAACAATAACGTTCCGTTTTCTACCCATATTATTTTTCTTTCGAACAATAATAGATCAGCCTAATTTTCCGCGTATCGAAAATGCACTATAATCGTTCACAATCACTTTATAAATGCACATGAACAACCGCACGATAAGAACTGAATTAAACAAAATATGTTTACATATTAACACATGTGTACATGCTCACAAATAAGTAACGGTAAATTGTGTACAATTGTTTTTACGCTTTTGTTTTCACAATAATAAATTCATTGAAGTGTAAACTATGAATGCTTTATTTAGCACTAATCAAAAAAAAATTTGCTGTCAAATTGGTCACCGATAACCAAAAAAGAAAATACGTACTTTCGATAATGGTTTATCGTTTTTTTTGGTTGCGATAAAAGTTATTCATAACCAAAAAAAAATTTTTCTCATTTATATTGGTTACGATGACTAAAATACTATATATCTTAAGATAATGTTTAAAAATTCCCTGAAACAGATAAAGGGAATTTTTGCTTAACCTTTTCTTCCAAAAGAAAAAAATAACAATTATTTTCGATCTCAGCTCTTTACTAAAAAATTGGATCAATATTTTCTAAAATTACCTGATTGATCACTTTGATAGCTTTCATCGTCACTTTCTTCTAACATTCTCAATACCTCTTGATCTGAATATGGACGACTCATTTTTAGGTTGGCAATTAATAACACTAACTAAATACGTTGACACTCAGTTATCGACTTACTTATGTGTTGCGAAAATAACCTAAGAACCGTTATTTCAATTTCTGAACAAGTAACATGATTGCCCCGTTGGCAGACGAAATTCAAGAGAGCGAGACATTCTCAATCATAGATGTTACCATAATAATATATGAATGAACAACAGGGTGACTTTTCTTAGATGACTAACTAAAACCTCTAACATAATGTAGGTTATTAATACTTTTTAACCACTAATTTGACTAGGTTTTTCTGTTACCAACAATTATATAATTTGAAAACAAATCACCGAGCATTACTCTATGAACAAAAAATATGTTTATTTTCTATGAGTTTATTTTATTTATGTATATCATATGATACATTGGACGTAGTGTAGTAAATTATTTTCTACCACGTCCATGTATCTTATGTGATACATAAATGAAACATATAAAAAAAAACTAAACTAATTGGATAATACTTCCCACTCATAATAATTCGTGACATTGATTATTACAATAGTACAAAATTATGAAAAAAAATTTGGACGTGAGACCAAAAAATTGAACCTATGTATGGGACAGGGAACCTGTTAAAATAAAATTGTCAAATGTAAAAGAAATAAAAAAAAAAAACATAGAAAATTTGTACACTTAAAATATTTAAACAAACACACTCACGATAAATCTCTCATGAGATAAAATTCATTATGTCAAAAATTAATATAAAAGGAAGACATTTTTACACAAAATAAATCTTCAATTTTATAATGTTCAAGCAAACAGTTTGTTTTATTTAAAATATTTTTTCTACACAGTTTTGTACGCAGTTTTCAAGACAGTACATTTTAATTAACTACACAGTTGATACTGTTGATACACAGTCCAACTAAATATAATACGGTAAAACAAAATAACCAGTGCCGAACAATAGGCATGTATGAGATACTATTAATAATATTTCCCAATTTTTCATAAATCGAATCGTGAATTAACAGTTTAAATGGGGTAATGTTTTTCGGCTGGGTAAAGTGTAATTGGGTTATAAAGTATGAATAAGTTCCTTAAACCCTTTATTTTCTACTACTGAAAGAGGTTGGAAATCGGTCACAATCATGCGAAGAACACACTCATTTAATTTCCTACAGTAAATTTTTTTATTTTTTTTATGCCTTTGTTTTTTAGGGGGTGGTTGCGTTCGTTTGAACCTGTACGGGTAGGTACTTATCTGCGCTTCTCCAGATGATGCAGCGAGTCCCAAATGCACAAGAGGCCATTTACTCCGTTGCCGAAAGGAATGAAATGAAAAGAATTCAGAGTAACACTGCAATTGATTTTTATTTAAATATAAGCAAAGCGAATTCAAAAGACTTTCTTTGGTTATAAAATATTCCGGTAATTCCGGAAAGTTGGTTGGCTATGGGGAGCATCACTCAGACTGAATTGGATGTATCTGTGGTCTGAAAAGGAGTGTTCAGACGATACCATCCAGTTTGTTAACCTTTGGGTGATGCTGTCGGAGACAAGAGTAATATCTACGAGTAACACTTCTTGTCGGTTTCTAGTTATAAAAGTGGGCTCATTGCCAATATTGCAAACTAAGAGGTTAGTACTTAAAATATAGTCTAAATGTGACTCACCTCTATCATTGATGTCGGTACTGCCCCATACCGTGTGATGTGCGTTAGCATCGCATCCGATTATGAAGCCAGTTTTTAGCCTTCCAGCTTCCAGTACCACCCTTTCTAGGTTATCACCAGGGAGAGGGCCCACTTGGTCGTGGCCAAGGTAAGCCGATGCCAGCCAGTAGGGGTCACTGAGGTTGGGAAGTAGAAATACATTAAGGCTACGTTTCACTAATATGCAAGTTCTAATCTTACCTTTGTCTCTTGTATAGAGCCGAGCGTAAGCGGGTGTCCTAAATCCACGAACCACGCCTTCTACAATCCATGGTTCCTGGATTAGAATTATGTCTTCTGCGTTTTTAGAAAGACGCGGAATGTGTGCGGCCGAAGCCTTTTTTGAGTGGTGGAGATTAATCTGGAGAAACCGTATCATTGTTACAGTTTTCCAGAGTCGCCTGCACCACGGTGTTATTGAGGTTCTCCGATTTTGAAGATGTGTCCAAGAGCTCATCTTCTATGTCTGATCTCTGATCGTGTAGGACCTCTAATTGCTTCGTCATCGGTTTCTATTTGCGACAGGGTGTCAGAAGAGGAGACCGACGGCTTGATAGTCACCTCGGACAGATTGGAGTCGTCGCTATCCAATTCTGGAAAGGATATCGATGCTCCGAGATCCGAGGTTGTGATATCAGGTATTAAAGGAGGAGGACGTTGCTTATCAGCATCCGGCTCATCCTTTTTGTATACCCTTAAGTGTATGGACTCGAATCCGAACCGAATCATGCCTTTCGTCTGCGCCAGAGGATTAAGGGATTCCATATTGATCACAATTAACGCGCATCTATAAGAATCCCTTAGTTCCTCCAGTTTCGCGACTTTCCAGTCATGAGTCGGAAGAATCGGGTTACTCAGCCGGATGATTTCCAGAATACTTTCTGGAGGGTTCGGCTGGAATCCAAGTACGAGTTCGAGGTCTACCTTAGACACGACCTCGAGTTTTGCACCTGACCAAATCTCTTCTAAACCATCGATGGCCATGGTGAAGAGATCGAGAGATCTCTGGTTGGAATATGCGATGAGCTTGACATGGCCTTGGTGCCAGCCAGCGTCGCTTGTGATAGGAGGTGGTCCGGGGTTTTCGCGCATGATGGCCAAGAAGTTGCTCGAAAGCTTCAGCTTGACCAGCTGCCACCATTCAGGTGTAATGGAACCGTCGGTATCGTTCATATCGATCACCGTGATCACCAATGCGTCCTTTAGGACTTCAATGAAAAACCTCAGAGATGTGCTCTTTATGTCCGCACTTCTTTCAACCTCCGGAATGAATCCGAAGGTTTTGATAATGCGTGAAGCATTTCGGCGTCTTGAGTAGAGCGCTTTAGATGGAGCTGGCCTGCCACAAACTTGCTGCATCCTTTTGTTTCAGGACTCGTCTGGAGAATTTCCTCTCGAGATTCATTTACCCTACTCAGCCTCTACAACTCGACAAGTTCGATGCTCGCGGTAGAAGTAATAATATTTACCGTACTCAAAAACTATTCACAGAATTCCGCTGTAATGCTAAAATTTAATTCACCGTATGATAAAAACTACGTATTAACATCTAACGCGATCTATCGTAAAAATAGCAATCAACCACTTTGCCTAAAAGATGTCGGCTTTGATACCATGACATCAACTAATATTTACACAACATAACCGATCCATTCTAAAACACGCTTTGCGCTTGAATAAAGGTAAACAACTTTTTTCTGTGTTTACTACACGAGGAGCTGTATTTGTGAAACGTAACCCAGCAAACAATATAAGCTTTATATATGGCTGAGTTCAATGCAATTTATTCCTTACCATGTAAGAGTTGTTATTCATAACGAATGGTAAATCACATACAATTCCTTATTTTGTACCTCATTCTAACACAGTGACATCGCCTGACGGAAACAACACTGTTATATCGTCGCGAGACCGTGCTTTCTCGTATTTAACGAGAGAAGAGTCTAACTCCGGAGTTGATTAAAAGACTTTTTATTATATATTTTTTTTTATTATATTTTATTTTTATTATATTTTATTTTTACTGACAAAGGTCCGCCGTCTTTAGCGTCGCTGCAACCTTGTCATCTGAATTAGTCTGATAAAAAACTGACTTTCTTTTCGCATCGTATCTCTTTTACAACCTTTTTCTGTACGTAGCCAAATCGGCTTGCGCAACCACTCCCATAACACTTACGATCATTCACCGCTTGTTCCAGTTTATTTTGCAGCTTGGGTGGTTTTTCTTTTGTCGGTTTCAAATGTCATCCCATTTGTCATTCACTTCCACACTCCGAACATTGTTTCCTGGGATCGACCCAAATACGAAACATGTTCAGCGTCGTGTTTCGGTAGTGCGGCGAATGTACACCAGCACGTATGGCATATATTTACGTGCGGCTTCGAATTTTGGTGAATGACTCGGGTATGAACTTGACCGAAAATGCATATGCAGCTGGATAAGTGGATTGTTGTCATAGCAAGTGCTGGGATCATGTGGTGTGTGAATCACAACAATAGGTATATGTTGGGATACCTTTAACATACCTTATTTTTTGCTTATCATGAGCGTAAAATAAAACCTTATTTAAGACTTATTATCAGTTTAAGAAAAGATGTTTTTTTATACTTTGTTACAAAAAACTTTTATTTTAATTACACTTAATTGAAAATTAAGATCTTAAAATGAGATTTTAAGATAATAAGATAACAGTAATTGACAACTCACAAAAAAATAAACGCAACCATTTTTAGAAAAATAAAAGAGCATATTAACGCAAATCTATATAAGTTAATATAAAATTTGGTGAAAAATAATATAATCATATATGCAAAAATAACTTATAATATCATTTTGTTTTGTAAACGCAACTTGTGCTTGCGTTGGTCCATCCTATTTTTGCCTTTTTTAATAGCATCCTTAATGTCCCTTTCGTAGTCTTCAAAAGACGTATAAAAACGATTTACGCAGCCTAAATTAACAAAAAGGTTTTAAAATTTTGTAATCAAATCAAATATCGATATAAACTTACCGTACAGCGTTGATCGGGTACATATTTTTCCTTCCGTTCCAGTTAACTTCAGTTAATAGATTGTCAGCTAAGATTATGCTAAAATTTGAAGAGACTTTACTCCTCAATTTACTTCCCAGTAATACTTTCTGCAATGAATTTTTTTTATAAACAAATATCAAATTAAGGTTTACTTTGAGCCATGGATAGAACTCACGGTGAATGGGGAATCGATCATCACTACGCACTTCAGCTCCTTTACGGGCTTTACATAGTT
Organism: Volucella bombylans; assembly: GCA_949129095.1. NCBI lineage: Eukaryota > Metazoa > Arthropoda > Insecta > Diptera > Syrphidae > Volucella > Volucella bombylans. The sequence continues at coordinate 120,102,840 of OX422142.1, read as the reverse complement.
TTTGGCCGCTCCTGTGTCTATGAGAAATTTTAGTGTTCTCCCAGCCAACTTCCGCTCGACAAACGGCAGCCGGGAATATTCCCTAAAAAATTAACGGATTCGCTTTCATACCCCGCTCCGTTTTCGGAGTCGAAATCTCTGACAGCTGCTGCAGCTTAGTCATTGTAGTCAGCAGCACGATGGTTAGAGCATTGTTGGTTCAGGTTATCAACCCTTTGGCGCCTCTGACCAGTCATACGTTCTGAGGTGTTCTGCCTCTTGTTCCGCTGGGGATAGCTGTTATGACCACTGTAACACTGGGTTTTTTGTTAATCTATTGGCTGCCGAAATTTTGACGAGGTTTGATCGATGTGCATGGGCTCAGAGGCACGTCTCTGAGAATCCCCGTCATTTGAGCACTGCTTAAGCGTACCTCGCAATGAATCATTTCGGGCCTGGGTAAAATAATGCTGGTTTTTTCCCTGTCTGGCATCTCTGCCATTATCCTGTAAATAGCTTTATCCTCGACGCGCTTGGGGCTTTTGGCCTTCGAACTTTGAGCTCCTCCGTATTTCCTGCGTAATTCGCAGCGAACATGTATCGATCATTGCTTGCTTCTGCCTCCTGAGCCAGTGCCAGAGCGGTTGGCAAATCTTTAGATTGAGCCAGAACTACGGCTATTCTAAGAGATTTTCTTAAACCGTGTAAGGAGACAGTTGGCTATGGAGACATCCATGATGCAGGAGTAGTTGGCAGTGGCATGCTCGCATGCTCGGCTCTAGCTCGTCGGATTGGGTTGGTTCTTGCCACTACCCCGTACATCGCAACTCAACTTACCTTTTTGTTTCGTGCCGAATCATAAAAAAAAAAGGAAAACAAGGATAGCCTGGAGAAAGCTGCGTTATTTTACGGACGGACTTAAAAGATAGGAGGAGAGAAAGATAATAGAAAAAAAGAAGAAAAGAAACAGCAGGATCACATCTGTGTGCCATCACCACTTTGCAAGACTGGGACTAGCGCGATGTAGCTAACTAATGTCCCAGGGTCACACAGCGATGACAGCTCGTCACGACCTGAAATAAGCCGGGTGTTGTTGGCTGAGGATGGCCATCCCACCCTTATCGCAATTGGATGCGACCAATTGCTACCATTCTGGCCAGATCTGTGAATGGCAGTCCCTAAAACGAAATTCCTCCCAGTCACCACCTGTAAAAAAAAAATCAGCGGAAGTATTTCCTGTCATGTCATCATCATCGAAGGACGGTCGGTCCGCCCCTACACACACCTCTTGCTCTAGATTTACTCCATCATTATAATGGAACACTTAATTCCTCATGACATAACAATAAATTTATTAAAAAAAAAAATTCACAAAAGAGAAAAAAACTTAGTAAATATTACGAGCCTTTTTGAATTCTATATATATTTTTTTAACTACTATAAGGCTACTCTTATTCTAGCCATTAAACTTATTTATATACATAGGACTTACCGGATTTCAGGTCCCTCGTAGTTGAATTCATAATGAAAATATGTTTTTTTTTTTGTTTCCGCGCACACAAAAATAAAATAGAAAAAAAAAATTCAAAAGAAACTTAAACTTACAGCCTATACTTACTCTAAACAATTTAATTCAAATAAAAAACAAATCTACAGCTTAATCTAAATTATTTATTGGACATCCATATATGTGTGTATGGACAATATCTACTATTCTAGTTCACAGAGCTTTTTTTTTGTTTACTTGGCTGTCTGTATTTTGTGTATTTTATTTTCCTTTTTTTTTGTTCTATTCACATTTTATTTTTCTGTTGTTGTTGTAGGGGTTGTGGTCCCGCGCAGAGCACCTCTTGCAGGCGATGTAGCTTGGACGACGTAAACAAAAAACACAGCACTGCTCACACGTTGGGCTATTTTAGCCTCCCGGGGAGGATCACTTTAATGCGTGGCGGCACAAGGGGGATGGGGGAGATTCCGGTCTGATGACCCTCTCTTTTTTTTTTTGTATCGCCTTATCCGGCGATGCGTTTTGCAGCTTTTTTAAAAAAAAAAAAAAGCACAAACTCCCGACCAATTCCAAGTTTTTTTTTTTCTTTTTTTTTTGCGATGTATCGCCTGAACTTTCCGGATTTTTGAATTTTTAAATTCGGCGGCACACAATACGTCCGCGTATGATTAACGTGCGAAAACTGTCGCGAACAGGGTTACTTTTTTTTGTGGGGGGAGACTTTGTCGCACACGTCTCGCAAAACAAAACTAACCAAAAACTGCCACGACCGACAATGATCTATCTCGATCCGAAGTCTCGAACTAAAAAAAAAATATGCCACGACCTTGTACGCCGACTGTTTCGAATGTACTCTCTACTCATCCAACGACCTTGCCGTTGAAATCGTCTGACACAAAACCACTCCACAGCTGATCCGCATCGAACGATGGTCACCTGACTTTCCGCTCAATGTCATTGACCTTCTTCCTTACTCTTTTCTTTGACCTTATTTTTAAACTCCCATTTCTTTTCTTTTTTCTTTTTGCCTATTTCTATTCCCCACTCTAATTTCTGCCGCTCAACTGTGGGTTCTTGTCTAAACTTTACTCCCACGCGATCTACCTCCTTAGCTAGGTTTTCCTCCTCCTCCTGAATGGTAGTAAACACAACTCTCTCTACGACAAAAGGGACATATTCACCATAGTAACAAGAACACAGAGAGAGGGTGAGCCTACGAAGAAAGTGGAATGAGGGAATTTGAAAATAGAGGGACGTTTAATAGAGTCAGGTCTTGTATGAGTTGGGACCAATTAATAGTTTGGGAGGGGAAAAGGTCTGTTTTTGTCAAGGGGTAAATTTACTGGACTTGGTACAGTGACGGAACACAAATAGAACACCACAAGGAAACATATTTATTTTTTTGCTAAAAGGCTGATGCTACAACCGGACACAAAAGTGTGAAGTGCCCCGCCTCTAAACTTTTCATTAAAGACGGCCGCGGCGGCTGTGTTATGGGTCATCAGGGTTTTATTTGTTATGAGAGTTAACTTCTTTTCTATCTCGTCATAGTACTGTGTTAGCCTTAGGTCGCCTTGTCGAATGGTGTCTAGCTCTTGTTGAATAACACGCACCGGTGTCTTATCGGCATACGTGAAATCGAGTCTAGCTATAATGGCTTTAAGATTTAAGACTGTGTTAAAAGAAGAGAGAACAGCGTTCGCTGAGCCTCAAATTTTATTTCGAAAATAGCGACGGCTTAATAATGCCTTGAACTGCCATTGTACGGCTCAAACAGCTCATAAGCAGCCGTTGCCGCTTGTCGCCAAGAAATATAGTCTTCTTGTTTACCGTCAAATTCTGGTATGGGCTTGACGATTTCCAATGGTTCGTCGCAATTTACCCCCTGCACAATAGAAATTTTCTGATAAACCTCAACTTCGGGTACCGTGATTTTTAAACTATTCACCTCGCTCCTAACTTCCCTAAGTTTCCCGTTTGATGAAGCTTATCTAAGAAAACACAGCCATCAATCCCGCTATCAGTCTTGGCTCCATCCTCCCAGAAAGATCTAGAGGGGATCCTTACATGAAAGTCTTTGTCAAACAAATGTTGGGGTATAATGTAATCGATGTTCTCTGGAAGGATTCCTAATATATTAACCCTTTAAGACCGGCCAAAAATATTTACTTAGATTTGCATAAATATTTATTTTTACGTTATATAGGGTTTTCTAATAGGGTGTTTCTGATTAAAACAAGAAATAAAAATTATTGTTAGTAGAGAATTCAATCAATCTATTATTTATTATGTAAACGTATAAAAACGATATTGAAAATACAAAATCTATCATGCAATAACTTGTATATGTCAAAATTCATATAAAATAAGAAGTATAGTAAAATAAATGAAACACTCTAATTTTATAACGTAGCGGACATAGTCGTAATTAATTAGTCGGGTAATTAAAATCTACTTATTTAACTTAACGGACAAAAAGCCAACTCAACGGCAAACATTGGTCCTTCGAGCCGGATTTAAATAGTAAATTTAAAAACTAAAAAATTTGAATATAATACTGAAAGTGTATACATATGTGCGTGATTGTGCGAATTCGGTTTTTTTTTTTACTTTGTACTACGTTCAAAAGATATGCAACAGATTTGGAACTTGAAAAAATAGACAGTTTTTAGTGCAATTATTTAAGTGTATGAACGAAGTGCAACATACATATAACACTATACAGAGTGCATATACATACTAAGTACAAAGATTTAAAATTTTCGCTTTGTGGAATTGAACAATTAAACAACACATAAAAGACATACATATTCAACAAAGGATTGTGCAAATCGGGAATATCGCGCCGCGTAATTCTACACACAATCAACTTAACACTCTACACTCAAGATTCGACCAAGTAAGTTTTTATATTTCTACAATAATATAATATAGTTGCAAGCAACTCTAAATTGCATTAAATACTATAATACATATAAACTTCAATGCAATCGATTTAAATTAATAAAATTCAAAAAATACTCATCAAACACACGTATATATCTACATATATATATATATATATATATACATATAACAAAGTGTGTATCAAATCCAGCGTAAATTGCGAATTTTATGATCTAAACTAAATTAATTAATTCTCCATTGTAATACATATATATATCCATACATATATCTACGAGTATTATAAATTCTATATATTCTAATATACTTTCATACATACAATAAATTTACATATAATATACATTTATTTAACTAACTCAATCCATACTAAATCACTATGTCGTTTGGAGAGCTGCAGAAAGCACTATTTGCTCAGGTTGTTCGCGATTTTTCAAATTTTAGGAAGACAGGTGAAACGCGTCGTACCTCAAATTATTTATCCACACGTCTATCCATCCTTGATGATAATTTGGCAACAGCAAGGCGATACCATGAGGAAATTATGGGTGCAGGCAAGCTAGAAAAGGATTTAACAAAGGAAGACTTAATGAAGGTCTATGAACAACTCTTAGAAACTCACCTGGACTATCGCTGCGAGCTTTTAGACGCCATCGACAAGTGTGCATCAACTGCAAAGGCGCCTACAGAGACGATCAACACATCGTCAGCTGCAGCGGGTACTGGTGGGGATCTTCGCCTTCCAAAAATAAATATTCCAACGTTCTCCGGATGCTATACGAAATGGCGTTCATTTTACGATATATTCACATCATTAATTTATACAAATACTCACCTGAGCGACATCCAAAAACTACACCATTTGAAATCATCAATTAGTGGGGACGCAGAGCGTCTCATACAGCATTTAGGTCTCGAAGCAGAAAACTATGTCAAGGCATGGGACTTATTGAAGGCGAGATATGACCATAAGCGGGTCCTAGTCAATGCTCAGTTAAATCTTTTTTTCAGCCAATCATCATTATCGAAGGAGTCCACCAGTGGGTTAAGGTCTCTGCTTGACACATCTCAAGAATGCTTTCATGCATTAGAAAACCTGGGAGTGCCAGTAAACCACTGGGATGTTATTCTCATATATATCCTTTTCCAAAAACTACCATGTTCAACGCAGCATTTATGGGAAGAAAAGTTGGGCAATTCTACGGAACTTCCAAGCAGAAAGCACTTCATCGGATTTTTAGAAGCACGTTTTAGGACGCTTGAAGCAGTTGACCAGCAGCCTCTTTTGTGGTCGAAAGCAAATATGAAGTCATCTGCGAAGTCTAGTCCACAAGCCAAAGTATTTTATGCTAATACCCAGATGAAGGAGCAGTTCCAATGCAAAGTGTGTCATCACGGAAAGCACGCCTTAAGGAAATGCAGCAAATTTCTTCGGTTGGACACAACACACAAGTGGCAAACCGTGCGCAGAGTGAAGGTGTGTGAGAACTGTCTAGCGTACAGCCACCCAACTCGAGACTGTCCAAGCTCAAAGAACTGTTATTTTTGCCAGCAGCGACACCATTCATTACTACATTTAAAACAAAATTTCAAAGAAAATCAAACAAGTCAAGTATGTTCGCAAGTACTTACCGAAACTTCCAATCCAACGGGCACCACAAGTAACCAAACACAGCTGAACTCAGGCGCTTCAGAGTTCGTTTGTAGACCCATCGACCAGCCGCACTCATCGCATTCGCGGAACACCTTCTTTGCAACACAACATCGGGCGAGTCAAGTCTTGCTAGCAACAGCCATAGTTACGGTAGTCTCAGCTGATGGCAGGTGCCATGATCTCCGTGCACTTGTTGATCCAGGTTCTGAGGCAACTTTCATAACTGAATCAGCAGCACAGTTACTACGATTACCAAGGCGTAGAACGTCCGTCCAGATCTCCGGGTTAGGAAGGGTCAGCAGTGGCACAAGCAAATATTATGTCGACATAACGCTTCGATCTAAATATTCGACATTTGAAAGCGCCACTAAAGCCTTTATTTTTCAGTCACTGTCTGGCCTTCTCCCGGCCCAGCGAGTGATGGTCGACGAATTAAATCATATCAAAGGCCTTCTTTTAGCAGATCCCGCATTCTTCAATCCAGCTAAAATCGATATACTTCTGGGAAGCGAAGTTTACTCTGACATTATTCTACCGGACATCATTAGAAGTGATCAAAACAACTCCATTGTCGCCCAAAAAACCCAATTTGGATGGATTGTGTTCGGGAAAATTCCAGACAGGTCCACACAACTCCTTCAAAACTTCTCTCTACAGCTTGATCTTGGCACTGAGATACGAAGATTCTGGGAGGTTGAAGAAGCTCCGTTTAAAATGATGGTTTCGGAAGAAGACAATGCTTGTGAACAGCACTTCCGAACCCATACAACCAGATTAACAAATGGACGGTATCAAGTGCCCTTACCCTTCAAAGATGGAGTACGACCAGCGTTAGGTTCAAGCAGGGAAGTTGCTTTACGACGTTTTACTCAATTAGAACGTGATAATAATGCAGGAGCTGTGGAAAAATGGGACGGACTGGAATGAAATGATACCAATAGATTTACAGGAGGAATGGAAGGAGTATCAAAGAGAATTACCCTTAATTCAAGATTTTAAAATCAACCGATGGATCAACACAGACCGTACCATAAAAGCTGTACAATTACACGGCTTCAGTGATGCCTCGACCAAAGCCTACGGAGCCGCCGTATATATTCGGGTCTTAAACAACCAAGGCCAAACAGAAATGAATCTTTTACTGTCGAAAACGAAGGTTGCCCCACTCAAGACAGTAAGTATTCCCCGACTCGAGTTATGTGGAGCAGTTATTTTGGCCTCTTTACTTCGCTACGTTGCAGACGTATTGAACGTGCCACAGGCAAATCTATACGCCTGGTCTGACTCCACGATAACCCTAGCTTGGATACGTTCAACTCCAACAAGATGGTCGACCTTTGTTAGTAACCGAGTTGCAGAAATTCAAAGGCTAACTGATTGTGGTATGTGGAGACACATCCCCACAGAACACAACCCAGCTGATCTCGCGTCCCGAGGTATATCACCTTCTACTCTGGGAGCACAAGAATTGTGGTGGCATGGTCCGTCGATATTAAGGAACCAATGGGACTTCGAGGTTCCAAAACAACCACTTCTGTCAGAAACGGAGGAAGAGAAAAGAACTGTTAGAAGCCATTGCATTCGGAAGACAACCAACAATATCATAGGGGAACTTTTAACAACCTACTCCGACTTATCAAGGTTTATAAGAGTGGTGGCGTACTGTCTCCGATTCCTGAAAAACATCAAAACGAAGAAAGAGTCAAGGAAGTTAGGTCCGCTTGATCTCGAAGAACTACAAACAGCCACCACAAATGCAATAAAAACCATACAGAATGAAATGTTTCCAGGAAGTCCACAGACTATCACGCGAGATCTTAAATCACTAAATGCGTTTTATGACAACGAAAGCATTCTACGCGTCGGGAGTCGTTTGCAAAATGCACTCATTCCATACCACACAAAACACCCAATCATTCTCAAACCGAACCACGCATTCACAAATATACTCATACGGCATGCACACGATCAAACCTACCATGGAGGTCTCCAACAAACAATGGCCTACATCCGCTCTAAATACTGGATACTCAACATGAAGAGGAGCGTAAAAAAGCATATTCATCGCTGTGTCATATGTTTCCGGTTTAAGGTCAAGCCGATGCAGCAAATCATGGGAAGCTTACCATCATCGCGGGTTCGGATTGCTAGACCATTCAGCAACACCGGCGTCGACTATGCAGTACCAGTAGAAGTGAAGACGTGGAAGGGACGTGGAGCCAAAACACTTAAGGGCTACTTCGCCATCTTCATTTGCCTCGCTACCAAGGCCATTCACTTGGAACTCGTCTCTGACATGACGACGCAAGCTTTTCTAGCAGCTTTCCGACGATTTACTGCACGTCGCGGTATTTGCTCCCGAATCTTCAGCGATTGCGGGACCAATTTTATTGGAGCGAATGCCGAACTTCGACGAATGATGAAAGATGCCGCACACGATTGGGAAAATATCGCCGAAACTTTAGCAAATTTGGGTACACAATGGAAGTTTATTCCCCCTGCCTCCCCTCATTTCGGAGGACTCTGGGAAGCAGGGGTAAAATCAGTAAAACATCATTTGAAACGAGTAGTCAAAAACAAAAAACTTACCTTTGAGGAGTTTTCCACAGTACTAACTCAAATAGAAGGCATTCTCAATTCGCGACCATTATGTCCACTATCAGAAAATCCGGAAGACTTAGACGTATTAACTCCAGGTCATTTTTTAATTGGCGAGCCAACCAACATGGTACCTCAAGGAGACTTATTGTCGACAACAACAAATTATCTAGACCGGTGGAAACACGTTCAAATCGCAGTAGCACATTTCTGGCGCAAATGGAAAAACGAGTATCTTTCACGTCTTCAATCGCGTCCGAAATGGGCAAAACTAGAGGACGATCCAAAGATTGGAGATCTAGTCCTAGTGAAAGATGAACGTCTTCCACCAGCGCAATGGATACTCGCTCGAATAATCGACACTCATCCCGGAATGGACAACCATATCCGCGTGGTCACACTTAAAACGGCGAATGGTACATTAAAAAGACCAATAACAAAGATTTGTTACCTACCGTCGAATAATGCCAACGAGAACAACACGATTATTTAACGACGACAACTAATTCCCATCAAAACAAATAATCACCAAAATAATCAATTATTCAAAATGTAATAATATTAATTGCAAATGCCGACGGCATTTCAAAATAAAATCCACTCAAATACAAAACGCACTCATAACAATTTAAAACAATTACACTCTACTCAACACACAACATACAGTCCATTTATCCCACTCAAAATAAATCCACACATACCCCTCAAATCATTCCAATCTAATACATACCTTACACACACAGTTCATTCATCCCATTCAAACACAAATCATACGTATCACTCATAACAAATAAATTCACTCACTTATTCAAAATGTTCATATACGAGTAATTCCGACGCGTAAATTAATCGTTTCGCAAGTCAATAAATAAATGCACAATACCAGCGCAACAAATTTACGCACAGCCCAATGAAGGCAATAAAATACAACAGACACACATACACAAGGGAAGAAATGAATGGGACAAAACCCCCGAGAAATCAACATATATTTTATCAAATCAAATAATAATTCAAGATAAAATTATATCACTTACCTGAAATACTTGAAAATACACAAATTTAACATTTAAACTATACAAAACACTCGAATTTTAAAATACAAATATTCACGGCGGCTACCGCCCGTCACGACCGCTCGAATAAACACTACACTACACAACAACAAAAAATACAAATGGCAGCGCCCATTGTTTTGTTAGGTAACAAGGGCAACAACAAATACCTTTTCCACATACTCTTTTTACTTATGTGTCAAGTGTTGTCCCTTTGTTTTGACAAAATTAATGATTTTGGTTTTTTTTTCATGCATCCAAACTGTGAGAGATGTTAGAAAATTGCCGATAATGCAGATCATGAAGGGTCAGTGATGCCAGTTTACAACAATGATGCTGTAACCATAGTTTGATATATTGCGAACTTTGTTCACGGCGGGGGAGAATGTTTCTGATTAAAACAAGAAATAAAAATTATTGTTAGTAGAGAATTCAATCAATCTATTATTTATTATGTAAACGTATAAAAACGATATTGAAAATACAAAATCTATCATGCAATAACTTGTATATGTCAAAATTCATATAAAATAAGAAGTATAGTAAAATAAATGAAACACTCTAATTTTATAACGTAGCGGACATAGTCGTTTTATTTAAATCCGTATTTTAAACATTACTGTTCGGGTAATTAAAATCTACTTATTTAACTTAACGGACAAAAAGCCAACTCAACGGCAAACATAGGGACTTGACAATTTTGAATTTAATTTGTGAACGCACTCTTTCACTAATCATCAAACTGTCACTGTCAATTTTTTCAGTAAACTCAGCATTATCATCATGGTAAAGTACACGAACGAGCAGCGTCTGCAAATTATAAAAATTTTCTACCGAAATTCAGAGTCGGTGGCTGCAACTTTAAGAGCGTTAACTCCAATTTTCGGTCGTAATTCTCGCCCTAGTTAGACAGGCAATAACAAGTTTAGTGCAAAAATTTGAGTCTACATATTCGTTGTGTGATGTTGCCGTGTCAGTGAGACAACGGGTTGATCGAAGTGTTGAAAATATCGCTGCCGTTCAGGCGTCCGTAGCAAACGATCCAAATCAGTCAATTCCACGGCGTTCTCAAGAATTGGGTATCGCTCAGACCGTATTATGGCGTATTTTGCGTAAGGATCTTGGTTTACACCCATACAAGATCAAGCTGACTCAAGAATTGAAGCCGATGGACCATTTGAAGCGACGTACGTTCTCCGATTTGGTTTTGGAGAAGATGCGCCAAGATGATGAATTTCATTGCAAAATCATCTTCAGTGACGAAGCTCATTTTTGGCTCAATGGGTTCGTCAATAAGCAAAATATGCGTTATTGGTCGGATGAAAATCCACATGTGCTTCATGAATCACCACTTCATCCACAAAAAACAACTGTTTGATTCGGTTTTCATGCCGGCGGCGTTATTGGGCCATATTTTTTCATCGACGATAGCGATCGTCACGTTACTGTGAATGGTCAGCGTTATCGCGCCATGATCACCGATTATTTTTGGCCCGAATTGGAAGATATGGACTTGGATGACATGTGGTTTCAACAGGATGATACCACAAGCCACATAGCACACGGTACAATCGATTTATTGAAGAGTAAGTGGGCTTTCCAATAAGGACTTGACAAATTTTTTTTAAATAAAACGCAAACCATTTCAGATATTTCAAAAACTTTATTATAGGCTTGAAGTACAATCAAAACATTTATGAATGGATCTCGACTTCGTTCATATGGCCACCGCGGGCACGTTTGCAGTTGGACCCAATTTTCAACGACTCGGCCACACATTTCGGCCGAAACGGCCGCTATTTCGCGTTCAATGTTAGCTCTGAGCTCTTCCACCGTCGTCGGCTTGTTGGCATAAACCAATGACTTAACGCAGCCCCACAGAAAATAGTCAAGCGGCGTTAGATCGCAAGAACGAGGCGATCAATCGACTGGCACATTTGTTGAGATAACACTCTCACCATATATATTGTAGTTACATAAAAAAAATTAATCAACAAATCCTTAAATAAAGTATATAACACGTTTGGGTATTTGTGCGTAAGAACACTTAGCAAATTAACAAAAAAAAATCTGCCTTTTCTTTGCAGCTAGCTGATGTTTTTGATTATTTTTAGTTTGGCGGTGAAATTAACAAAAATAACCTCAGAGAATGAACTATCCCGAAACGATATGCAATGAAAAACAAAACTCTTAGAAATTTATTTAAACGATCACTTTATTAACACTGTCCAAGTGGGTGAGAAAATTGGGAATTACCAATGTTTGTTTCCTTTGCCCAAACGAATCCTTTCTTCAAACAGCTTTTTGCGGTTGTTTCCAATTATCTGCTCATTGAACCTAGACTGCCGGCTCTTCCAATTGAAAATACAGCTGATTCTTGCTTCCTTCTTTTGCACTCATCTTCCTCCAATAGATCCGCATCGATTTACACTGCATTACATGCAGATCAGTGGTTGGAGCCAATTACCAAGAACATAGCATTTTTTATATGCCTGGCCACATTATCGTGGTAATGAAAGTCATTCCCATGAATGCCGTGTCTGCACACAAAAAAGTCGTCATTGCAATGAAAGCAGTTTTGACAGATGGCGAACGTTTAAATCTAAAACAGAACATATCGTTGCAGTAGTACTTACGGAGAAAGTTTTCTATCGTTATTAAATTAAAAAAAACATAAGTGATAGTGAAGAATATTTATTAGCAGTGACAGCTACAATGCTAGCACCCGCTGGTATATTATTTAATGTAGCTGAGGAGGAAAAACAAGCAAAAATTAAACAAAGAAAAAAACGGGAGTGGATTAAATCATGAAGACTAAGGAGGGAAGACGATCTTCGATTAGAAAACAAAGGCGCATTTAGGCGTTATCTGCGAATGGATGAGAATTGTTACAGTAAGCTTTTCAATCGTGTTAAAGTTTTGTGAGTCTAAATTATGTGTAACACTTTCAGCTACCTGATTTGGTTGTCTTTCCTTTTTGTTAAAAAAATTGTCCAATGTTTGTTGAATTTTAACAGATTTTTTTTGGACATAGATTTCTTTGTAACAACTGATAGCGTAAGTAACAGCTGTTGCCACTTTTGAACTACGATTTTCGTCGGGATCATTATCAGGAAAAACATTGTTTGTGAAATCAATTGCATCGCTTTAGAAATTATTGCAGTATGTATGTATGCATGCTTTTTTTTGCGCATGGTGCCTACATATGCCAAACGTTTTCTCATAAGGCGAAAATAAATTATCGGCGTATACTGTTCCGTCCAGAATCCGTGTATTTTTCGTCCAATTTCAGAACAATGTATTCGCCTTGATTCACCACACGGTCTTCATTAGGCTGTTTCCCAACATATATTATTCTTTTCAGTGTGTAATTGGAATTGGCGTCACACACCCACCAGATTTTAATTCCGTATTTGACTGGTTTCGACGGTATATAGTGGGTGAAACGCGTTCAGCCTCGGTACGGGAACAATTGCTCATCAATAGTTATCTGGGCACCCAGAACATATAGACGCTCCAAGTTCTTCATGAGCATGTTCCAAAAGTCGTCGATGGCGGCCGATTTGCTTTCTAATAGTCGAACGGGTCTCGTGTTGCCGTTATCAAATCGAATATATTTTAGAATAGATTTATATCGGTGCGTGTCCGTGTCATCGTCGCCTTCGACTGGATCGAGTTCCTCGAGTTATGTTCTTTCACTAGTAAATTAGTAAAAAAAAACAATTTTTATTTACTTTTCAATTATTTTATTTTAACAACACTTAACCCTACGGAAGGTATCGAGAGAGAGTCAACCGAACTAAACTTGTCTGCATATTTTATATGGCAAATCTGTTGACACAGCATTTCCGATGAACACAGGTTTACCTGTGGGAAAGGAATGCGCTTTGGCGAAGGTGTCATATTTGCAAGCGCGTGTAGCGCAAAAGTAAAACGTTTGGAAAAATGATCCGCGCATTGTTGGTCATGCATTCTACGCGTGATTGGTAGCTTGGCATGCAATGCAAAAAAGATAAAAGCGAATGTTAGAAAGAGGAAAACGGCAGTGAAGTCTCTGACGTAACACTCGGCCTCTTCATCAGCACCGCCCAACCATTCGGAAAACCTTTCTTCCATTCGATTCCTCTCTTCTTCCGATAAATTTCGATGTCATAAAATTATCACCGAAACTAAAAGCCATTTTTCGTGGAAAAAACGCAAATAAACTCACTATAAAAACTCACAAATGTTTACAGTTCAAACCAGAGACTTTTGAACAAAGGTAAGTGTAATTCTCACTACTTCAAACACAGCTGCTATACTAACTCGTTGTATAACATACACATTCTAAACACATACAAGACATAACGGTTCAATCGCATGAGACACCATAAATATTACACATAGGTCTGCACGGACCTGCTTGTGTCGTTCGTGACTTTTTTTTTTTTTTTTTGGAAATACGACTAAAACCGAACAAACACAGACCCATAAGTGATCTGGTTTTGTGCTCATTGTGCTCTCAATACCTGCTTCTAGGAAGTCATGGACGGGTTCGTCTCTAACACGCATAACAAAAACGCTGAGTCTGAGAATGAAGCAAAGTTTCGTGGGAACGATACTTTGAGGAATTCAGCTTATCTGTTGTTAACTTGTATCAGCGCTAGCTGATTCACCCTTTAAGGCCACACTGTGCAAGTTCGCTCGCGTTTTGAATCGTTCAAACCAGCCGTTGCTAGCTTCGAATTCTTCTAAATTCTCACCACTTGATGATGGGGTATTTTGTTTTAGGTCGTTGTATATTTACGAGTATGTAGCGAGCGACGCTAATCTAAATCACAACGACGCACGCAAACCGAAAAGAGCAAAATTTAAAAATGCGATTGAGCGACGGGTGGCCATTTACTGAGCATCATCGCTGAGCGAATTAGTTGTGAAAATGCCATTGTCTAGTGCAATTCGTCGTAGTCATTTACTCGTACTTCAAAGTCGCGTTCATATCTATAGAGCAATTTTTAGATCGAGAAAACGAAGATTTGGCGTCACCCCATAAATCGAGAAAGGGCGAACTATGGTGAATTTCATCACTTGTATCAAAATCTTCGCAGATATCCAGACCGATTTTGGCAATACTGTCGTATATCTGTCCTGTCATAGAACTGGACGGTTTTGGATAGCGGAGATCAAACTTTCCGCGCTTATTTTCACCATGTTTTTACTTCGTCGCTCAGCGATGAACTAAAAAATTAAAACAGATCCGATTGCATGGCCACCACCATACGATTTCATGTGTTTTAATTTTTTTTTGCGTTTCTTAGCGACACGTCGCTCACTGCGTGGCCGCAGCCTTAGTGTACTACATCTATAAATGATTTAATAGTATTGTGTTGTTAGCGATGTGTGATGCGAACTACAAATTTACGTTCATTGACGTTGGTTGCAATGGCAAAATAAGCGGCGGGGGATTCCTGCACCGAATCGACTTTCGTAGTATACCTAACAACTCCAGTCAATATTTTCCTCCGGACAAGGTCATACGAAATAACAGATAGTTGCCATACTGTGTAATAGGAGACGATGCTTTTTCATTGCAAAGGAACCTATTGAAGCCATACCCCATACTCCTCTACTGAAATCAGCAAAAAAAATTATAATTTTCGCCTGAGCAATGCAAGGCGGCAATGTGTATGGAACATAGTTCTGGAATGCTGGCAAATAATTTTCAGATTTTGCAAACAACTATACACTGGGCCCAGTCTATACATACCATCAGAAGGGCTCCCGGAAATTACGCCAGATTTTTTTTTTTTGGAAAAAATTCCAGAAAATGTTTTTGTTTTCAAATTTAGCAGAATTTTTTTTGGAAAATATGTCAAAATTTTCCATCTCGTTTCTGCGAACAAGTCTTCGTCTGTGCCGATATTCATTTCTGCCTCCAGGTTGTTCAGAAACTGCCGAAGCGCTGACGGTGTTTTGTTTGTGAAAGCATTCATTTACTATTTGGTTGGCAATTAGTTTGATGTGGCTTTTTCTTCTTTGGAATAAAATATGTTACAGTTAAAAGAATTTTCCAAATTTATAGTATTACCTACTAATGATGTGATGTTGAGGCTGACGAAATACTTGCCAAGCTTGAATTCTCGAATACATGGTGGCTTTTGCTACTTGACTCTCAACTCTGCCAGATAATCGCTTGTCAATATTTCAGACCCTTGCAGAGTGTCTCCAAATGATTCTACATTCTACTAATTTAATCATAATTTGTTTTGAAAAGCAAACGTTTAAGTTAATTTATCGATGAACTAGAAATATTCGATGTACCACGAATATAATCACAGGTATCGTCCCAAAAGATCAGATCTTCGTAGCACCACAATTTCGGCACGTACAATCGCCGGCACCGGCACCACTTCGTTTTGAATCCAAGATCTTAGCTTTTTCTTCTAAATATTGGGTTTTTAATGTTTTTAATTTTAGCGAAATATCTTCACGGTCGTTCCTGGTCGATTGATTTTAATTTTTTCCACTATTTCCAACAAATTTGCACTCCTTTTAATCCTATTTTTATAATTAGAATCCCGAATTTTGTAGAGATTCCGGAACTGCTGAAATTCTTCTATCAACTCAAATGTTTGTTCGCGCGTCCATGTAGCAGTGGTCGAAGAATAAACACAAAATGAAAATTTATCCCAAGATCACAATGGGATGAAAACGAAAGGCCGAGAATTATTTTTTTGAGTCTTCCGTACGGTGTACACAATTTGACCGACGCACACGCACACCGACGAACACGGTTGTATGGAGAGCGTGCTCAAAACTCTTTACCTAAATAATTCGTTTCAAAAATGGGGTTTAAGGCGGTAGAACTAATAAAATAGGAACAACAAAAACAAAATTCCTCTATAAACTAAAATTATTATTAGCTTAATTTAAAAATAGGTATATACATATGTACTATATTTTACAAATTTAATTATACAAAGTAAATATGTTTTCAACGTTCTTCTTCTAATAAATTCACAACATCAGTGTCGAATGATTTTCGATTTAGTACAGGTAATGAGCGCATAAGACTTATAAGTGGATCTGATGATATAAATAAACGATTAAAAATATCAGTTATATTATCTGTTCTTGATGTTTTTCGGCTAAAATATTCCCTGTATGTTTTAAAATCCTTATTTCTGGCTTCTTGCGCCTCTTCGCTAAGCATACCAATAGGTAATAAGGCGTTATTAACAATTTCAGGCCCATGAATAAGGATTTTATGTACAGTTGGAGTCATTGGCATCCATGGATATAGATCTACATATAAACGAGCAGTGTCTTGACAATAATTTTTAAATTTTTCAGAGTTGATATTAAACCCGCTAGATATGGCTTGTAATATCATATAAAATCGTCTGATTAACTCTGGATTCACTCCTGTTATATTTGCAGACGCTTCATAATTTTGAAAAAACTTCCGAGCTACATTTCCGTCATTACTATTTCCAAAACCTGGTTTAGGTTTATCCACAATGAGGGACATTTGGCTCTTGAATTCGCTCTGCATTCTAATTTTATTTTCTTCAACGATTGATTTATTTTCTTTATTCACACGCCAAGAAGCTATCGGTAATTTGTATGCAAGATGCAACATACACTCGAAAGTTCTAATCCAAGAGTGTAGTACAGAAATACCAAATGATAAGTAATCACTTTGAATTTCTTTTTCAACAACTAACTCAAGATTGTTAAATTCTTTTGATGTTGCGCCACATAAATAACATCGAAGTGTAGACTTTGTATCAGTTAGAGAATTGCATATCTTTCCATCAACCATGGTAAATATAAGTTTGTGATTAACTTTGTATGAATATCCATTCAAATGAACTAATGACCCTATTAAATTCCTGATTTCACTATCGATTCTCTCTTTTTTCTCTTTTACAAGTTCATCTGTTTCTTTTGAATATTCAAGATTAATGGGTCTACAAAATCTGGGCGAGGATGGTCTTGGGTTTTGCCATATGACGACTGGTCTTTCATTTGTTTTATTTAATATTAATCTTAAAGGTACAAGTGAAGCTAAAAACATATATTTATCATCGGAAAGTTCAGAAATAAACTTTTGTTTATACTGCGTATGGCTTGAACTTCCATCAAAGCCCCACTTTGAAATTAAAACCATTTCATCAGATGGATTAACAAAACGCAATTCAAAAATATTTTTCTGTGAATTTAGTAATCGATTGGCTGTGTGATCAAGCAATGACTGGAGAGGCACTTTAGCTTCAGTTTCACTGACAGAAACAACACTAGGATAGCATGAAGACTTTTCTGCCTGAATCATTTTATACGATGGAAACAGATCTTTTGCAAAGTTCCTGATAATTCATATTGTTTTCTTGACAGTTGAGCTTCAACAATCATTGAAAGTGCCTCTCGTGGCGATAATTTTTGAATTTTTGAAATTAGAGTTAAATTGAGGCAGTCTTTGGCGTAAGTAGGGCACTCTGAAACTTTTTTTATAACTTCTGCTTCTTGATTTTGACCTGTAGCTCTTAAAGACATTTGAGCAGCAAAAGTCAAAACATTTGCAGAAACCTCAGAGCGTAATCTAGCCGTTTTCCTACGTTTAGTTTGATCACTGCACTCCTCAAACTCTAACACACGTCTTCCTATTCTAACCATAGGAACAGATGACTTTTGGAAACGCACAACTTTATCCAACCAACCTTTTTGATTGGTTACAAGTCGTTCATTGTGCTTAGAATGCATTAGCCATTTACTACGAAGTTGTGTCTTGAAGTTTCGGAGCTCTTTTCTAATTTGGTTGCTATTTTCAGTAGGACAAGCCGTTATTTCCATAACAAAGTCAACAATGTGATCAAATTTTTGTTCAAAATGTCTGCCATTACTCCTTATAAATTTATCCACTAAATCTTTTTTTTTTAATTACGATTTCTGAAGAAGAACCTGAAAAAACGAAATTTGTTTTCAACAAACACAACCTACTTTTTCACAGAATTAATTAAAAAAATCCAAAATGCAACAGAGGCTTTAACTTCTAGCTTGTGTTTCTAATAAATGAAGATTTATATTATAAGACTACGTACTTAGTTTCAAAAGCCTCTGTTGCAAATTTTAAAAAAATATTTCTAAACATTTTCTACGGAATTTTTCACTTTTTCCTTAAAATGTACTTTAATTTTATTTTGTATATACGTTAATTTTACTTTTTAGTTATATACGGACCTTGACTTAATGGCGACATATTTTTTTTGTTTTAATTCACTGCGAATTGGCTTTTTTTCACTTTTAAATGACCCACTAGAGCACAGCACAAATTTCTATTTAATAAAACCACAACTTTTACCGTTCATTATCTGTCAGCTTACTACCTCTCTGACCTTCAAAGATTTACAGATTGATAAACAATTATTTCAACTTTGCAGCAAACAATTTTTTTGGAAAGAAACCGTTAATCTCAATTTTGCATTTTGAGCATGCTCTCCATCAAAAGGCCCCAGTGTGCGACGGTCGGGAAAAAATGTGTCAGAAACGAAACGCTTTCATTCTTCCACCGAGAATTATTTCTCAAATACCCTTCTCTTTCTGACTCACATAAAATCTACCTATCTCGTACGACATGACTTTCATTCCCATGATAATGTGGCCAGGCACTATGAATGCAATTTTGCTATGTTGGCTCTCACACAATTTGCTAGTGTGCTGCTGTTTTTCTTCAAGCCCAATTTTTCTCCGGAGTTTGGGCTTTAAGATCTGTGGGATTCCCGTCGGCAAATTTGCAATTATTGTCAAATTTCTCCTTTTGCCGACGGAAATTGAGCTTTTGTGGATTTCGTATCATTTTACCATTACCAGTACAACGCCGGTACTGACAAATTGCTAGATATCACTACGATTCATATGTTTATCCGTTGTAAAATTAACTCTCTTCCCCCAAATAAACGGTTTGCCATTATTGTACCAGTGGCCATTTCCAACAATTTTTGAATCAGAAGTATGGTTGTAAAAAATCTGTCGAAATAGAGATGACTGCGTTTAGGTAAACATTTAGTTACCCGAACAATAGCTGTGTTTTATTGGTAAGTGGCTACGCAGCTCAGCAACGAACTGCAATAATACGCTTTACTCACTCAAACACTATATTTCAAAGTTCATACCCGTGCCATTAGTAGATGTCAAAATATTATCTCAAAAGTATCATTCATAAAAAAAAAATTAAAATGGATAACAAAACGAAAAAAATATGGAATAAATAAAGTTTTTATTTATTGTGATTCTTAAGCTAAGATTAGACGACGTGTAAAAACCACATAATTGTGTACCCGTGACGTGACGTCCAAGAAAAGTTCAACATACGCGTTGCATATTTAGTACGTGGTGCGAATATGGCGAACTGCATAATGTGTGTATTACACGATATGTGTATTATGTAAAAAAAAAAGCAGCATATAAATATGTGGTCTAGGCGGTCGCATATAATGTGGTTACAAATGCGTTCACAAAATTTGATCCACATTTTTGTGTAGATTACACTACGTGTAAACTTTTCAAAATTGGGTTCATATGAACACATGTGCACAGCGACGAATTCAAACGGTGCTTTTTTAAGTTTCAAAATGTCGAGGAAGAAGTGGGCTGCTGTTGCTGTTTGGCAAAGTATCTGGCTGAAAATGAGGAAAAACGGAAAGATATAAAAGTTAGACGGAAACGTCGCATTTGGAGAAAGAATTGGATGCGACTTCGGGAAACTTAAGGTTTCTGTGCGAAGTTGCTGCTTTAATTGCGTGGCGACGAACCTCGCTTATATGTATCAGAATTTCGTACGAATGACGGCTGAACAGTTCGATAATTTGCTTCGTTTGGTGCAACCGCATATAAAAAAAAGCGGACACAAACATGAGATCGAGCATACCTGCATCAGATAGACTGGTGCTCACGCCACGATATTTGGCCACTGGTGACAGTTTGAAATCGTTGCAGTTCATTTTCCACATTCCACAACCTACCATCTCGACCATTATTCCAGAAGTTGTGGACGCAATTTATAAATCATTGGTCAGCGATTTTTTAAAGGTGCGTATTTGCATTTAAGTAGTATATATGTACTTATAAGAAAAGTATTTAAATTTGCATATGGTAGATACCAAAAACACCAATGAGCAATGACGGCAAACACATCGTAGCGTCTTTTATAATTATAAAGATAAGGAGAGCGATCAAAAGGGGTTATTATTTGTCTATAATAAAAATATTTAAAATATAATTCATTTCGAAAGGTACACATAGCATCGTGTTAATAGGAATTGCGGACGCAGATTACAAGCTAATAGTCTAAGAGCCCGCAGTATAGATTTGGCAGTGAAGGATAACCAAAAAATATGTACATTCATAGGTAGTATTTATTAGTGTGATTTCAAATAAGAGAGTCTAGCAGTCCTCACTGACGGCCGAGGAAAATAACAGTACTTTTAAAATGCGAAATTATGCCCAAAAGGAATAGGGGAGATAACCATTTAATTTTTATTGAAAACGATAGAGCAGAATTTGCTTGCTTTAGATTCATTTATCTCAGACGTTTAGGATGCGTCGAAGGCCACGCCAGACGCCATCAAAGTATTTTTTGGATATCCTATACTGCGGGCTCTTGGTCTATAATATATGTGGATGTTGGTTGAAACGGACGATATTCGGAAGGTATATTCAATCGTTGCCCTTTCTTCAAACATTGGCTATAAATCAGCTGCGACTCCCACCACCCAAACCGTTGCCTGGTCGAGAAATGCCCGTCCCATACGTAATTGTCTATGCTATGCGAATATCATGAAGCCTTATGCTCAACGCGGTATAACGTTATTTCAAAGGGTTTTGCAATACCGACTGAGTCGTGCACGTTTCATCCTTGAAAACACCCTTGGAATCATGTCGGCGCGTTTCCGCGGATTGCGGAAACTAATTTGCATCCAAATACACTTGGGTGCAACAGTCGCGTGTTGCGTTATTCATAATTATCTGCTGACAACAAATACCACAAACGCCAGCCATCCAAACTTGAATATTTATATTCGCCAGAACCAGTATTCCATAGCACCGGACGGACTTCAACGGCCGTAATCAGTCTTTTTGTTTCGTCCTCTTTCCACTCGGGCTGTATTTTTCTTTTTTCTGCAGTCGATTTTCGATCGTGAGCTTTTTCTGCAGGTGCAGATGCATTTGATAACAAACTCTGTGTTATCTCCAAATCCGACATTTCAGGTCTAGATATTTCAAAACTCATACTTTTTTGCTCCATTAATAAGCCAAAGAACATTACAAAACACGATCGTAGCAATATGACGCGAACATAACAAAAATCTGTAGCTGCAGGATTTCAAGCGGGTACACAATTTTGACTGGGCACATATTTGTGTAACAAAACTTTTAAATGTCAAAAGTTGTATGTGGCACTCGATTACACGATACTTAAAAATGCACATATTTTTAGGCACAATGGGTTCCACGTACTGTCTACATAATTGTACGTGCTATATATAACTGGCATAATTATGTCTATTAGACGACATGTAACCATTAATGGCAACATCTGACGTCAAAATTACGTCACGAGTACATAATTATATGGTTTTTACACGTTGACTCATCATCAAGCAGTGAAGAAAGCTCTTCAACTTCCAATTGAGAGCTCCGATGATTCTTCAGCAGCGTTTCCAATTTCATGGAAACTATCGAGGGCTACAGTGATTCCGATTTCAAAACACATTTTGATTGAAACGATCAACTGTAGAGCAATTAATAGAAACAAAGAAATGTACTTATATGTGTGGTATATTTCGAACACTGTGACATGTTGTGGTGAACCTGGATCTTTACACGATAGCAGGGTCTTAAGGGGATCTAATTTATATCACAAAGTGCACACCGATTGCAATCGGATGTTTCCATGGAATACTTTTCTCGTGGGTGATTCAGCTTACGCCGCTTCAAATTGGATAGAACCACCTTTCAAGGACTACGGTCAACTGAATGATCAGTAAAGATCATTTAATTTTATCCATTCATCTACAAGAATGATGGTTGAAAATGCATTTGGGTTGCTAAAGGGAAGATTCAGGAGAATAAACAAGTTCACTGAACAAAGAAACGTGAATTCAATAAAAAAAATTGTTGTTAATGGTACTTCCTGGTCTTAGCCCTTGAGGGGTTAGCTACGTGCTCTGAGAAAGTTCGAATCGTGATTTTTTAATTTTATTAATAACTACCAGAAATACAAAGAAAAATACAATCCACAAATAATTAATATAAAATACATGGTTTAAAAATCTTATCGATACATAAATTCGGCTCGTCTGTCAACGGTCACAAAATTTTCGATGACTCGATTGTAAAATTCATCACTTTCTTTCAGCTCTTTCAAAAATTCCTTTTCGATAGACATACGAGCCAAATAGCTTAACCTCTCCTGACCTTGAGTGCTTCGAAGGTACGTCTTTATCCTCTTCAATGCAGAAAAGGAGCGCTCTACAGACGCCGCCGTTGAAGCTGGTACTGTACATATAAGTTTTGAAAGCTCGTACACCTGCTCAAAACTATCGGCGATATTTGTCTCCATCCAGAACAAGACATCAAATGATGTTGTCGTTTTTGACGGTCCTGCTGCCGATGCAGTACCTGTGTTTTCATAAAAAAACAGTCAATTCATTCTTTAATTGAATTAATTCAAATATGTTCGGGTAGCTTTCAATTAGATTTTTAATTAATTCTTCAGGAAAATTGTTTTTTTGGCGATAGTTACTAAATTTTTCCCCGTTTAGTAAATCGATATATTTTAGTGTTTCAAAGGATGCAAACCTTACTTGATATCTGCATACTTAAATTGTAAACTATTTTAAAGAATAATTTCCTGTATTTCGTTTCATTTGTATCAAATTGATCTTTTCGTTTGTCAGCATGTGATGGCACAGCCTGCAATGTTGATTGCCAAATTTCCTGAAACCCTTCTTTTCTTTGAACTTTAAGAGGTTCATCAAGCTTTTTTATTTTTTTTTTTTTGTGCAAAAAACAATGTCTATATTGGCATTATTAATGCATTTAAAAACAGTTTCGAAGCTTTTCAAACAATTACAGTATCCCGATGCAGCCATTCGATCATTTCTTTCCCATGTACATGTCTCATGATTTTGAATACATTCAAAATATTGTTGAATGTTTTCAGCGTAAGTGTAGACTACATTGACAAGTCGTGAACTAAAGCACCACCTAGTCGTGGCTAACGATGGAATTTTTCTTTTTAAAAATTGTTTAAGAGCGTACTTCCTTTTGCTTGAATGAGATTCGAACGCCATTCAAAGTTCTAGAAAAAATCCTGCACTCTCTTATATTGTTTAATCCTTGAGACAGCACTAAACTCAATACGTATGCATAACAGTGGACAAATACAGCATTGGAACATACGTTTTTAACTTTCATTTGGAGTGCATTCAAATGGCCCCCGTCGTAAGTCTGGGCTACAAGTTTACCTTTTATTTCTCCAACAGAGCTGTAACTAAATGAAACAGATCTTCTGCTGTTCGACCAGAACTTACATCGATAAATCCAACGAATGTTTCATGAATTCTCTTATTATAAATAATACCGAAATACAACGGATAATTGAGATTTCATTTGAATGTCTGAAGTCTCGTCAAGCGACAAACTCTGACTGTTTAATTCTTTTGGAAATACGACTGCTTAAAAACTCACCAACCGCTTTAATCAGATCATTTTGAATCGCCATTGAGGTTCCTTTAAAAACGTTGCCGTTTCAAGGTGCTGTGATAATATAGGGTCGTATTGTTTTAATACATTTATAAACTCAATGTAGTTACCTCGATTTAAGGACAAAACAGATTCATTATGGCCTCTAGATGATAACTCTTGATTTGCCAGATAATATGTCACATCTATTAGGCGTTTGAGCACCTCACGATATTTCCTAACCTGGATGTTATGTTGAGTGTTAGCAATTCTTAATTTGGAGCTTAAAGCTTCATCTATCCTATTTTCACCAAATCTAGCTAGTTTAAACACACATTGTAAATGGGATGCGCTTTGTTTGTGCTTCTTTTGAAGTATGGTTAGAGCATTAAGATTGCCATTAAGTGCTTGCATCTTACACAATTTATGTAAATTAAAATTAATTAAATTTATTTAATTTAAAAAAAAATCTTTATTTATTGGGCAGCAGTTCTGCCTTCTTTAAATCAACTGAACAACTGAATAACTTAACACTACTTAAATATAAAAAAAAAACGCAGTCGATGTTGACGGCGTATCCGGAGACATCGGTAAGGAAATTGATGCATCTGAATCCTGACAAAATAAAAACGATTTTAAAACTTATTTTTTCTAAAAAAAAACATTTCTTAAACTCACTAAAAACTCTGTTCCCAGGTTTAGGGAGGGATTCACTTGTGGTGTGAATGGGTTTATCCCCAAAAATTCCTTCCATTTCATTATAAAATGGGGGTGTACATGGAGATGCACCAGTTGCCTTGCCATTGTCTTTGGCACATTTATACGCGCTCAATAGCGTTTGCATTTTTATTTCGCACTGGTGTGCTGTGATTTCTGATTTTTGAATGTTTGCCTTGAAGAAATAATTTAAAAATACTTACAAAGCCAGTACAAACATTTTGAAATGCAACTCCCTTCTACCGTGGCAAATTGAATTCCCTCTTCCGACATGAATACAAGTGAAGGAAAAAGCCTTTGTCTGCTCAAAGGTCCAGCGTGCAATTCTATAAGTTATAAATATTTATTTCAATTAAAATATGCAAATCAAATTCGGTTAAATATTTTTGTTTATCTTTTTTCCATATTTCCTTTTGATCAATATAAAAAACCACTCGTTGACATTTGAATATGCTCAAAGTTGCTGCCAGCTTTTACTCTGGTGTAATTACGGATCTTATAATGGTGTTTTGACATGAATATATTTAATCGCTTGTCTTTCTGAAAAATGTGTCCGTCACAAAATGTGTCCCATTTTTTGGTTTCCTCCTAATGATCGTACTCTGTGTGCGGATAAGCGAGCGAGGTTTTGTCCTGATCACTTGACATGCAGAGCTTCTGCCAGTAAATGATAGATGGTTGCATCGATTCCGAAACATATCAATAACCGGATGGATTCTCCAAAACTGTTTCGTTGTGCTGGGTTTGCTGGAGTCAACAAAATGAACTAAGTTTCTCATTTCCATGAATTGAACTTGATATTGAACTTGATATGAGTTCATTCCAAAAACCTTTCGCCCAGTACATCCAAACTCGTGGGTAACACAAGCTTCCCATTACTTTGCCGCACCCATAAAAGTTCTTAATTTCGGAAGCTGTACTCACTTGTACTTGATCCGGCTTCAATTAGCAAAAATGTCTAATAACAAAGTGGTCAATGGTGTCCCTAAGTAAGAAATTTTGTTGAAAAGTTGTAGCGTAAATATTCTGCTATTATTGTTGTAGAAATGCAAAAGGCACATGCAAATTTCAGACAACACAGTATTTTTTCTGTGCCCTCTACTGACAAAGTTTCCCAAGTCGTCAGCTTTATATGTATGTAGGTTGAACAAGGACATGAGATACCAGAAGAAAATCTTCGTTCATTCCAGGGAGAATTGGTAAACAACGATATTTTTGGTCCAAATGTGATGTCAGATAATGCAGGATATTTGCAATGGATCTAGTTGGGAGATTGCTATTGTTCAAGATACGAGTATCTTTCACATGATCTATGTAATGTTCTGGTATAGATTGATACTCACTGAAATTTGTAATCCCCAAACTCTTAGCCATAATGGAATTTCTTAACTCTCTAGGTATAGTAATTTCACTTGGATTAGTGGCTAGCAGTCTCCTCTCATACGTTACTTCTCCCATAGTGAAAGCCATATTTCCCCAAGACATTTCATTTATCTTGTTTAATTTTATAGAACTATGTCGTAGGAGGCTATCAATCACCTTTTTACTGGATTCTGATGTCTCTGGGGAATTTTCAATCCACCAATCTATTAATTTCAACGAACATGGGCATCTATTGTATTTACGATTATAGTCTCTTTTTAGGATCAAGTTCTCTGGTTTACCATAATCTCCAATCTTGTCTTTAATTACAGTGATAGGATATTTTAGGGAGATATTTGCCAGTGTTGATGACAGAGGATCAGAATCTTTTATGGATTTAGAATTTCTATTGATGTTGGCAACAAAATTCCTTCTTTATATCTCCAATGTCTGATCATTAGCGTTCAATATGGTTTTTACTGCTACAACGAACCAAGCCAATTTTTTCCACCAACTTTTCACTTTCGCCAATTGAAATATTCCCTTTGAAAACCTATGAAAATTTTAAGTTGCATTTCACTGTCTTTATTGACTTGTTTAACAAAATATTAATTAAACACTTTATTTTACTCACTGTGAACTTTACATTGAATAGAAAAGTAACAACAAAAACAATTAACAATTACTTCGCGTTTCACAAGTGCCTTGTTTACATTTTTTAAAGTACGATTCTATTTAAACTAAGCCATCTAAACATTTCACAAGTACTTATTTCGAAACTCGCGTTTTTTTCCTCGACATTTCAACGTTATTCTTATCAAACAAAAATGAATTCTTTAACAAATTTATTTATTTTGTTCCACACCGAAATTAAACTTTACATACGATTTTGCTCCCGGCAGAGAGCTGTCAAAAATCAGTCTAGCTGTGTGGGTAAGAAAAAATGCCACTAAGGGGCGCTGAAAGCACTTTACCAAGTGTCGACACTATATGTATACTCTGGATAGCTGGTCGCAAATACTCTCTTGTACTTGATCCTGCTTCAATTACAACTTAAGACCCCAGCCAATTTCCACCAACTTTTCAATTTCAACAACGGAAATTTTCCCCTTGAAATAATATTGCTGTAATATTAATGGATTTCATCTACAAAAATTGTAAGTTGCATTCCACTGTCTTTATTGACTTTGTTCGCGTTGAAATACCTCCAGTCTTAGGAGGTGGGTTCCAAACACGATGACTACTTGGAGTCTGGAAAGATTGCAGGGTGGCTTAGGTAGAATCTCTAAGCCAGTACAACTTTACTCAGATTCTTCGCAGTCGATTATCCTGGAACTTGGCCCAACTCTGGATTCCTTGAAGAACCAAGTATTTCTACTTGGGCATTGGCGATCTAGGAACGTCGTCTAGATCACTGATGGCTTCCTCCATATAGTCCGGAGTTCCGGGAGATAACTAGGTAACTCTTCTAGTTATTAAGGCTCCGATGAAAGGGTGGTGAGACTAATGAAATCATCTAGTACACGATGTTAAAATGAAAACACTTTCTTCAATGTTCAAAACTTAACCGACTTTATTCTAAAATCTGTGGTTCTTTTATACAAATTTCTATCCCTACTTAAGCTAAACTTAAATTACAACTTCATGGAAATATGATTACTAATTCAAATGCGAAATATATCTTATTATACATGATAATGCTGAGTCAAATTATGGCAAGAATACAATGTATTTACAGTGATTTAATGAGCCGAATTATGCTACATATGTGAATATTTTTACAGTGATTGTGTTTATCAATATTCGAGAAGCAAACAAAAGCATCCCAACGTTGTGACTCAGAGTACACTGTGATTCCTAAATGGCAAAAATGATTATCTCCTTATAATGTTTAATAGAAATGGAATTGAGATTTGTGAGAATAAAAAAAAAAACAAATTTTAAACCTTTTTATTTTCAACACTTTATTGTTAGAACTTATTTCTATTCACAGAACCTTAGACTAACGACCGAACTCACTACAACCAAAATATGAACCAACCGTTGTGATCCAATTCACCTGTATTTATTAACTTTTAATCTCTTAAGGATACAATAAAATGTGAGTCAGAATATGATTACTTGCATTGTTTACCCAGACAAGATATGCTGTCAGTCAGCATATCTAACGACGATAATTGGATGTCTTGAGTTAGCCTATTTATTTAATCTTGATTACAACAATGCTTTATGTTAAATAAAAAAACGTGTGATTACGCCAATAATCAAAAGACAAGTGTCAAATTTTATTTGATATGACTTCAATGTAACAAGTGTATACTTAAAGTAGGATGTACTAGATTGCTCACAAGAGTACTAGTATTTTGAAGAATGTTGTTCATATTGTTTTAGTTTTATCCGTTAATTAGTTTAAAGAGCTAAATAATGTTTACATAGTACATATTTACATCACTTTATCAGGCGGGGTTTGCCTCTACCGACAGGGGAAGATGTTTTGCGATATTTTCGGCCTGAACAGACTTGTTTAACAATATATTAAATGATATTATTCACTATGGACTTAATATTGAATAAAGAAATAACAAGAAAAACAATTTATTCGCGTTTCACAAGTGCTTTGTTTACATTTGTTATAGCACCATCTAAACATTTCACAAGTACTTATTTCGAAACTCGCGTATTTTTCCTCGACATTTCAACTGAACATATACAACAAGATTTTTTTTTTTTTTAATTATTAATCTTATTCCGTACCGAATTTTAACTTCTCATATATTGTTACACCAAAAAATCGTCGATATATATTAAAACACCAGGAATATTTGAAAATAGTTTGACAATTTCTCCATGAAAAATTGCATGATGTAAAATTTTAAATCACATGACTGACTTAGAATCCACACTGCATGATAAATTGCAAAATACCAAAACTTTTAACTTTTCATTGCTAAATGTCGAAATAGTTGTTGAAGTTTTTTGTATAGTATGTAAGGGTAATTTTAATTCAATGAATTTGTTGTCCGTTAGATAACTTTGATTGACACTTGTTTTTTTTCCATTTAACTGTGAAACTGATGGCTGATTAAATGAGTGATTGTGTTCCTTTCGAAATTGTTCCAACAATGCTTGCTCATGTTCGTCGCTACACACCCCGTCATTAAGTGTTGTGCTCTTTAGCTGTGCATGATTAGACTTAAACATTTTTGTAAAATGATTTTTTTTTACCACACTTAGAACAAATTTGATTGATTGCTGGACATCTATATATGTGTACTTGACCACAACGCTCACAAGTCTTTTTATGGGCACCTGTATTACGAACGGATTTACTCACATTAATGTAGTTGTAATTAGATTCCTGTGTATTGCTTATATTCTCTTCTGTTAATTGCACACACTATTTCATCATTATTTTTTAGTTCCAATACACGCTCTTTTGAAATATAGATAGCTCTCGCCACTTCGATAGCCTTATCTAATGAAAAGAGCCTTCGTAAGTAGTTTTCTTTAATATGATCATTATTTGAATTGAGACCGCAAGTGAAAATATCTCGACTAAGTTCATCTTTAAGAGCTCCAAAATCACATGTGACACTAAGATTTGTTAATGCTAACAGATATTCTTGCAGAGGCTCGTCCATATTTTGCCTATTTGTAAAAAATTTATACCTTTCAAATGCTATATTCGATTTGGGCACGATACAATTTTTCCACGCTGTTGCTAAATTACTACCTCGTAAATTGAGTGCAGACATAGGCAAAATACCTTAAAACGCAGGCAGTGTTCCGTTATCCATGATTATGGTCTCACTATTCGACGTTTTCTGTACTTGTGAATTTTCATTTCATTTTTATTTTATTTTTTGTTTCTTTTTAAGTTTTTGATCTTTCATTAATTAAATATATTGTTATGCCTGATCTGGCATAGTTCTTTTAAAATTGTACCTTAACTCACACGCGGGCTGATTGTATGGGAAGGATTTTTTCCATCAGCTTTACCTTTGTGTATTTCGAATTGGAAAAATGATAGTGAAGTTGAGCACTAGAAACACAACACGAAAGAAAAAGCTCAAAAGCGAAACCAAAACGAACGAACAAGTGACGACGATTCACAAAAATAAAGTAATTTAAACGCACAACAAATTTTAGGTGTATTCAAGGTTTTATTTTTACCTCGTGTAAGGTTGCTATCGAATTGAACTCACAGAGTCATTCTATTGTAAGTTTTGCCCGTTCCCATTTTTTGTTGCAATGTTGACTCTAATTGCATATATCCTTTATTTATTAACTATTATATTAACTTAAGAAACACCTGACACCATATTGTATTTTAGTGAAAAGACTTATTAAAGGTTTATGTCTACTTTATTAGGTGGTAGAGGTAAGACTCTTTTCTCACTTAGCCAATAATATTAATGTATGGGTATACTATGTATATATGTATAAACAATATATGATAGTTATGTATACAACACCACTAACGAATTGTCCTAAATTGACAAAA
Organism: Volucella bombylans; assembly: GCA_949129095.1. NCBI lineage: Eukaryota > Metazoa > Arthropoda > Insecta > Diptera > Syrphidae > Volucella > Volucella bombylans. Next base: position 120,071,839 of record OX422142.1, on the reverse strand, counting down.
AATATCCGCCAGAATTTTCGTTCCGGGTGTCAATAGGGAGTGGATAGTCGTGGAAACGTACGAGCAACTCAGTACCATGGGTTCTGAAATCGGAAGAAGGTATGGTGCGGGATGGTGGGAAAATTAAAAAAAAATGATTTTATTACAGAAAGTTTTTTCTTTATTGTATTTGTAAAATTAAATTAAATTAAATTCATTGAAAAAAAAATAACTAAATTGTGAAAATAAAAAAGAGAATTCAGAAGAATATTTTGAAGTAGATATTTTGAGTTATTATGTGTGAGATGCATTGAAGCATTTTAAGCATAAATTTTTTTTTTACATAATTCACACTTTGTGGGAACTTTCTTAGCGTTTGCTTGACATTACTTTCTATAATGCTGTTGACGCATTTGCTCGTAACATCTAGTGCAACCCCGGCGGACTTTTGACACTGGTCCTTGTTGTCTGTCCAGTCTGTGATCAGTAGGGAGACGAGAAGGCGGTATTTGTACTGGTGGGAAAAGAAGTCCCATAGCTATAGCTCCTTTGAAGTCCGTTATGCTCATTGTTGGGCAATTTGTTGTACAAAGCTAATGCGTTTACAGTGCATGACCCCAGCAACATTTCTAGTGCAACACGTCTGCACCACTTAATTGTACGACGCCGGAAAGGCGAGTAAAGCGCCCTACACATGATCAATGTTACTTAACAAGTATTATTGACGTGTTTTTTTGGCAAGTAACATTGATGAAAAATCGGCACCACACGTATCAATGAACATTGTGAATATTTTTGCGTAAATTCTGTTTAGTCGTTTCATATTTGTCAACGAGAATGGACAATAATTTGTATCTCCTTGCAGCCGGTGCTGCAGCAAGTGCAATAATAAAGGGTGATTTTTTAAGAGGTTTAAAACTTTTTTTAAAAAAAAAACACAAAAAATTCCAAAAAATGAATGAAATATTTATTTGAATCGATAGTTTGAACCTTGCAATTTAATGTTTAAAGATAATTTCATGCAAATGTTGACCGCGGCTGCGTCTCAGGTAGCCCATCCGCTGAGTCCAATTTTGACATACTCTTTCACACATATCGGCCGGTATCTCACGAATGAATGCATGGATGTTGGCTTCCAGTGCGTCAATCGAAGCGGGCTTGTCCCTATAGACATTAGCCTTGACATACCCCCACAAAAAATAATCTAATGGTGTCAAATCGCACGATCTAGGCGGCCAATTGACCGGCCCGAAACGTGAAATTAACTGTTCATTGTTGAACACAATTTTTCGATAAAAAAACGGATCCTCGGCCAGCTTTCCAAGAGCCCATTCATCAAAAATTCGGGGTTGTGGTAGGTCGGCTGGCTTTAGTTCTTGCACCAGCTGTATCTTAAAAGGCTTTACGCCCAAATCCTTCCGCAAAATTTTCCACGTAGTGCTGTAACAAAGGCCTAACTGCTGGGAACGGCGCCGAATCGACATTTCGCGGTCTTCTGTCACACTAGCTGATACGGCCGCAATATTTTCTTCACTACGCACAGTACGTAAACGTGTTGGTGGTTTAATGTCCAACAAAGTAAATTTGGTGCGAAATTTGGTCACAATCTTCCGAATAGACTGCTCAGAAGGTCGAGAATGCCGATCATAAAATTGCAAACCAAACTGAAGCTGTTTGACAGTGACACAAGGTACTAAACACACGTCAGCTGTCAAAACCAGTGTTGCCAAAACCAAACCAGCTAAAAAATCACACATTAATAAATGAAAAAAAAACTAAAGCGTGGATAAAAAAAAGTGGTTGCTGAAAAGGAAATTTCATGGAGATTGTTCGTTGTTGAGAGAACTTTCTAATTTTGATGAAGACTATAGAAATTTTCTTAGAATGGATGAAAATGTATTCATTGAATTGCTGGGGCTGGTTACACCCCTGATTAAAAAAAAAAGATACAGTGATGAGGGAGTGTATTAAACCATCTGAACGATTGTCATCAACTCTACGTTTTTTAGCTACAGGCAGGAGTTTTGAAGACCTCAAATTTTTAACAAGAATCTCCGCTCAATCGTTATCCTCTATAATTCCAGAGACCTGCCGTGCAATATATAATGTTTTAAAAGACGATTACTGAAAGGTGAGCTAAAAGTACTGCATATACACTACATAAAATAAAAGTAAAACAAGATCTGAAGAAGAGTGGGAAGAAATCGCTCACCATTTTTATTACAAATGGGATTTCCCTAATTGTTTGTGGGTGGACGGCTGTGGACGGCAAACACATTTCAATTGTGCATCCTGTAAATAGTGGATCATATTTTTATAATTATAAAGGACACTACAGCATTGTCCTATTGGCTATTGTAAATGCTCAATACGAATTTGTATACTGCAACGTTGGAACTAACGTCAGAGTTTCCGACGGAGGAGTAATAGAGTATACAGATTTTTATGAAGATCTTGTTAACAATCGTCTTAAAATACCACCACCGAAAAGCCCCAACAATTACGATTCTACAATTCCATACGTATTTATTAGCGACGAAGCGTTACGGCTGCGGAATGATATGATTAAACCGTTTTCAAGACAAGATTTAAACGAAGATAGGGAATATTTTAATAAAAAGCTTTCCGTTGCACGACAAGTTGTAGAAAACGCATTTGGTATTCTCTCGTCGCGATTCAAGATATTCCATACAAATATTAATTTGTCCTTGGAAACCATCGACTATGTCGTTTTAGCAAGCTGTGCATTGCACAACTACCTCAGGAGGCGAAACCCGAACTACATTGACGGATCTGCAATACAACTTCCAAACGAACGCACAGATCGACTGAGTAGTACACATAACCGACGGGTTGGCTTGGAAGGAAAAACGGTTCGTGACCAATTTTTACGGTATTTTATTCAAACAAGAAATAGTTAACTCAACTAAAATAAAATTCAATTCATATTATAATAAAAAAAAAACACTTATTCTTGTTTTATTGCCATTTAGAAAGAAATTGTTGTATCCGGATGTCCGGATTTCATGTCTTGCATTTCTTGCTGAATGTTTCTCTCTTGTTGAACTTCCAATATAAGGCGAATTTGTTTTACTCTCCCAACTTTAGCTTCAAAAATTGCGTCGTTTATTATTTTTTTAACATAAATTTTGGCTTCTTCCGGCAAGGACCTTAATTCACAAGCAACATTTTTACCATATATATCGCAAACATCTTCTTTATTTGAATTCAATTTTTCTGTTGCACTTGTTGCAATACAGCTTGGGCTTGCTCTACACCCGTATTCTTAGCTCGCCTTTTATGGGAAAATGGTGTCCTTTGTTCAGTTTCTAGCGTAATTGAAGGACTGCTAACGTCAGCATATAACTGAAATTTTGTGGTATTTGAAATATTAAAATTTAAAATAAAGATGGCTGGTAAATATCATGCTCCCCTGCTACTGACTTCTTGGAGTTCTTAATTTTCTTTAATTCCGCCCGAAAATTTGTTCTCATACTATTTATTTTGTTTTTAACGGTTCCAACTGTGGCATTTTTATCAATTTCTAATAATTTCGCCCGCAATTTCTCATATGACTTTTGTTTCAAATCTTTGTTCATATATTCAGATGATTTCACTTTCCGCAAACACTCATTTTCGCGATATATTTGCATAAATTCACTTAAAAATTCTCTTGAACATTGTCGAAAATCAGACATTTTGCCGCTGCGAATACTATTTCCCAAATGAAAACATTGACACGTACTATTGATTTAGCCTACAAATGATGAATGTAAAGTCAATGAAATTTGACGAAAATCAAATCAGTTTTGGTTTTCATCAATGTAGCAAGGTTACTTGACAAAAACATTGAATAGCACACAAATGATCAATATTACTTGAATGACGACTCAATGGCGCTTAATGGTAAGTATTAAAATGCAGTTGTATGTTCAATGTATAAGATATAGTTTGATGCTTATAATTAGATATAGTTCAATGCGTATTTAACGGAACTTGAAATAAACCAAAAAAAATCTTCAAGTATTTATGGGTAGCATCTGCGTCCAAGTTATAAGCGAGCTGTGCTCAAATTATTCAACAAGAAAAAAAATTTGTCACGCAAAAGAATTAATGGTTCGTTACTTTGAGGGTTAAAAGTTTGCATAGTTAGTACTTAAGTTAAGTCCTTAAGCATACCTTCTACTTCATCACTTAATCACGAATCAGGTAAATATCAATTTACGGGAAGTATTTACATTTCCAACCACGACAGTCACGAAGAACCTGGACATAAGACACGTCACACTTAACCCTTGGTTAATTTCACCTTTCCAGAAATAAGTTTGTGAATACTTGGATATTTCTTTACAAATTTAATATGTTTCTATAGGGTGATAAGGTAAGTATTACTATAGATTTACTTATATTCTATGGTAGGTATTTTCAAGATTTTAGATTTAATTATATTCAAAGGTAAGTATTTGAAATTACAAAAATTTCATTTAAGAATCTAGATTTTCTTTGTCTCCCTTTTCGGTCAAGGGCGGCACACACACCAAGATATCCCGAATTATAAATTTTCCAGGTAAAGATTCCCGGGTAAACTTTATACCAGAAATTTAACTAACAAATGCGGGACTATGGTCTACTTTAAGTTGGAGGTAAGTATAAAGAAATTTCTTTATATTTTTCTTTGGCACACTTCCCAGGTATGAAGTAATCAAAAATGAGGATAAAGCGCAATTTTAGCTGTTCCTTTTTCTCTCTGCGCGGTAAGTATAAACGAAAAGATTAAAATTGTTACCTTATATATTCATGAAAACATGAATATCAAATGTTTACTAATACTGGTCGTTACTATTGAAATGTAGAGACAGTAAGCCGGATTGGTTGAACAAAATGGACCGGACTGACCGATTTAAATTCTATTGATTATTAACCCTCTAACCGTTTTTCCTTAAAAATAAGCTCAAGCGTACGAAAAATTCAAAAATTGCAATATTCCGCACCTTATTAACCCGTCCTACTACTGCAGCACTGTCATTATTGTAAGAGAGCCTAGGGAATGTAGCCGCGCCGGTGAGTATGGGCTTCCACACCTCAACACCAATGTCAGCACCATCCTCTAGCACTAGGGACCCGCACAGTGGTGATGGGGTGCTGTCCTGGCCATGCCACACTTATAATTCAGTGTTTTATACCACCCTCCTTCAAACGCCTCGAATATGATTGGCGCCACAATATGTGCATTATCAATTTTATCGCAGTGAAGGTACCGCTCCACATCAGCCATATTAGGATGCTTCGAGTGCGCAAGTCGACTACAAATTGCTACAAAAACCCTGTAGTCCATTGTCACACTCATCGGGGTGTTCTCCATTGCCATACTAACAATCAACTTCATCGTCTTACCTACAGTTTTATGAAATGTTAGTATGTTGGCATGCCCATAGCTTATGCGTCGCCGCACCAACGTTTTGGAAGCGAATAACCAATCAAATACCGTGTAATACCAAGCAGTTGGAGTCAAACATATTATGTGACGCTGATCATCGCCGAGGGCTTTCACTTGATCTACTTTCACCAATAAACTCCAGACCTTACCTCGTATGGTAAAGTAGTCATGACCATAGTCCCCGCCATTGTAGATTATGGTAGCTACGTTATTATTAATACTAAAGACACCCTCAACAACTCCACCCCCCACCGTTTCGGGGACAAAAGAATAGAGGATAACAGGCACCCATTTCCATAGCCACGCATGCATATCCGCATAATAGTCTACATGCGTTATCATGCGGATAACGTGGTTCTTGGTCACGGCCGCATCCTGATAGGGCAAATCTAAATCCTTTGCGCTATAGTACAATCTGTTACCAACGTTATCTCTTGAAGAGGTGGAAACCGAGTACGGCTCCAACCCCAGCGAAAGTACTAAGTTGTCAATAGAACGTTCGGCATCAGTTCTGAGACGAGCAGCAACCGGGTGCGAGTGAGCGAGATCCTTATCAGGTGACTCGTTAAACTCGAACTTTAGGTTGAACTCTTGGCGAAAACCTTCATTCAATGGGGTTTTCGTGATGTCACAAAGGAAGCTTGCGCGCTTCCTATTACCCTTAACAAGGCAATAGAAACCCGCAGCACTTGCTATTCCGGCGAGCCACCATTTATACTCTCGTACAACACTAACCAAGCTGTTAACACAGACACTGTTTAGGCACAGGTCGAAATGGACGTAGCTCGAAGCCAGCCGAACAGCTTTGTTGTCCTTCCATAAAACCGTGGATATATCCACACCATATGCTACACAAGTATATTCAACAGAGTAACCTCTTTCAGCTTTTTTAAATTCTTCATCTTTTTCAGTTGGTAATTTAGTGTTTGAAACTCGATTAGATCGAATTGTACCTAGACTATAAATACCTTTAGCTCGCAAGTATGCAATTAGATGCAAAGAAGGTGGCACCTAGATTTGGTGTTCCTGGTAAAATTATATTGTCCCCAGCACCGTTATAGATTTTAAACCGATATGAATATCCATAAGTATCGCATAACACAAATAATTTTACTCCCCACTTGTGAGGCTTATTAGGCATATACCAAAAGTGATGCTTCATTTTGCACACATCTGCTCATCTACACAAAGACGTGCTGTTTTGGGAACGCTATCAAAACTTTGATTGAAAAGAGTTGAAAGTTTTCTTATGCGATACAAGGAATCATAGCCTGGAGCACCTTTTTCAACTCGCTGTTCTACATCTGCGAAACTCAAATATCGTTTGATATTTTCGAAATGTCTACAAGTCATGGTACTTCGTATTGGTTCGAAAGCATTTTTGCACCAATAGCTTTCTAAATTTGGATATTTATACAACGTCATATATGAATTGTATGAATTGTGGAATTTGTTGTTCCGTGACTGAAAACGAAGTATTTATATCCTTTTATCGAGCAGCAGGATTAGTTTCCTCAACGATAATTTTCACTATATCCGAAGCAAAGAGATATTGAAAACATTGTGTTTCTTTGCGAAACTATGTATTTTTTTTATTTATTTATAAATATACTGTATATTCTTTTTACTCGGTTCGTAAAACCGTTTTTAAATTGGAAAGAACTCTAGAGCGGAAAAAGTAAAACGCACAGTTTTGTATTCTAAAATGTTATAATTAATATTTTATTGTGTTAATTGAATTTATACATTTCTAGGCGGTTATGTTTTTATTTGTTTGTTGTTGTGCTATTTGACGTTTGTAGTGATACTAGGATTAAGACAAGTGGTGTTACTGACACTCGGGGTAATGAATTTGAGGAGTTTTGTTTAAAACATCAACTCCTGATGGGTATATTTGAGAAAGGATGGGAAAAACCGTCCCCAATTCAAGAAGCAGCAATTCCCATCGCCCTCAGTGGGAAAGACGTACTGGCTCGAGCCAAAAACGGTATGGAGAAACATCTACGAGAACCCTACGAGATAAATCTTATGGAAGAGCTAACACTTAAAGGTGTTACACAATATTATGCATTCGTCCAGGAACGACAAAAGGTTCACTGCTTGAATACGTTATTTTCAAAATTGCAAATCAATCAATTGATCATATTCTGCAATTCGACGCAATGTGTCGAATTATTGGCGAAGAAAATCACCGAATTGGGATACTGCTGTTACTATATACATGCTAAGATGGCGCAAGGGCACAGAAATCGAGTTTTCCATGATTTTAGACAGGGGCTCTGCATAAATCTAGTCTTCTCAGATTTGTTTACACGTGGTATTGATGTACAGGCTGTGAATGTTGTTATTAATTTTGATTTCCCACGAATGGCTGAGACATATTTGCATCGTATTGGTCGTTCGGGACGTTTTGGACACTTGGGTATTGCCATAAATCTCATCACATACGAGGATCGCTTTGATCTGCACCGCATTGAAAAAGAGCTAGGTACTGAGATCAAACCAATTCCAAAGGTTATCGATCCAGCTCTCTATGTTGCCAATGCACTGACCACAGGAAATAACGGTAATGAACTAAACAATTTAACCAACGAAGAAGGCAATGTGAGCAAGTGAAACGAAGCAAACACCGATTTATAACAACACATCAATCATTATTATCGTAGTAACCACCATTATCATCGTCAACATAAGCATTATCATCATCACCAACAGCAACATCAACATAAATGTTTCAACAACAACAGCGTAAACAATTTTGCAAAATACTAAAAATCCACAAACAAAGGTGAAATACAAAAATCACAAAAACAAACATAAAACATGATATAAAAAAAACTAAAAAATCAATTTAAAACTGTGTAAATTAAAATAAAAAAAACCCCGAAAAAAATAATACGAGTAATTGCAGCCAATTTTTTGTTAGAGTAAATGAAAAACAAAAAGGAAAATACGTTTTATTCAGATTAAATCTTTCTTTTCTTCTGGTCCTTCGAACCGGACTCTTCAAATTCAGCAAGCAGTTTGTAAGAGTACTGTTGCCTTGAAATACAACTTCGTTGACATGTAATAATTGCATTTTTTTTCTTTTTCCACAAAATATTTGAGAATTCACTTGATTTTATATCAATACTAAAATAAATTTTATTTCATTGTATTTCTCATCTATTCTGCAATTTACATCTTAGGCAAGGATAACAACAAGTATAGTCACACAAAGCACTATTCTCTTCAAAATGTTCAATTAGTTTTAAAGTGTCCGATTTTGTCCAAACTCTAGGACCCAAAATGCGTGGAAGAAAAACACAAAAGCGACAAACGAGAATAGTTCGCAACGCTCACAAGCTCAAATTCTATTTCGCGTAAGCTGAAGATTTACAGGTGCTGGTTGAGTAAGCTAGTTCGCGCAATGCCTCTGCCTGCAATAACTCTTGGAGTTACGGATATTCTGCGATGCGCATCTCAAGGCCGGTCAATATTTAAAAAAAAATATATTAAATTGTTCGTGAATAAACTTAATATATAATTTTTTTAAAAATTAACAACATGAGCGATCTTGCCCTATTTCCAAGTATGGATTCCGGTGCTTGCTTGTCACAACACGCTCCGACACAGCTTTCTTGCTGAATTGCTGTTACTTCCCGTTCGTCGTCGTCGTTTTTAGTGTGTGCCTTGGACACCCCATTCGCACTGCTGGGTACGGCACTTACACTGCTCTTGGTGTTGCTTTTATTTTTTCACTCGTTGGGAGATGCAACAGCGATGGGGTTAAAATTTTCCTTTGTTCTTAATTTGGCGATTTACGAACGAAAATATTTCACGCATAATCGCCTTTGTATTGCTGCCACTTCACTTTTTTTTGTTGTTGTCTGTAATTGGGGTTGGTTGGGTTACTGGTTTGCACTTATTTATTGTCTCAATCACTTTTCCTCTTTTTCCCACAGATTATATTTCGGTTGAGGCCCCACTGGTATTCAATTACTAACCGTCTTTTTACACAAAATCGAGGAAAATTAAATGAAACCACACTTTGATAATTTAACAAGTAATAACTCTTTATTTCACTACTGACTAGACTACATACGTCTTTACACTTCCAGTCGTTAGCGCGAGCTGCCCGTCGTACTTTTGTTCGTTTGTTTCATGCATGGCTTTTCCCTAAGTGATCCGTTTGTTACTGTAATTATTGTCTCTTTGTATCTGAGTATGTCTGGTGTGTAGTGTATCGTTCGTTTGTCTGGCCCAATCCCACATGTATAAACATAAAGAAGTGTACAGTTTTCAGAAATTACCACAATTGATCAATGTTGTCTATAGGCAACAGCACTTTTACAAAATTATTATGTTTATACAACCTAAACACTTTACTCATGACTTTTCTTTTTAACTAACATAACTCTCTTACCTTTATTTATTTATGTTGTTCACTTGGTTTTACAATAAAACAATTATTTTAATGTTTTTAAATACACTACGGAGAACAGAACGGCTACTGATTGAACAGCTGTAAAGCTGGGCATCCACGGTCACTCATGAATGTCAGCTTCTCAAGATAATAATAATAATTAATAATTCTTGAACTGTGTTTAAAATGAGTGAAGTCTTGGCATTAATAGTTATTAATAAGATTGTTACTGATAGGAAAAAAAAGCAAATAAAAGAAAAACTTCAACACAAATATTGGATGAAAGATTGGCTACAAAAAAGGCAAAAGTTTACCCATGAAAACCTTTTAAAGGAACTTGAGGTAACCTCTCCAATAGATTACAAAAATTTTCTTAGAATGAGTCATCAAACATTCACCGAGTTGCTGGACATGGTTGCGCCGTTAATACAAAAGAAAGACACGGTAATGAGAGATTCTATATCAAAGATCAAAGAAAGGTCCCTCCTGCCATACGTCAGTCGAATAGTGGCAGGAAGGGAAGTAAAGCCGGGGAAGACACTGGGACTGCTAAGAACTACATCCGAAATCTAAGCTTCCTTAATTCCGTCAAGCCGATTACAAAACCATTTTAAGTTAAGTAAATACACGGAACAAATCTTGTCACATCGAAAAGCGTTATTAACCTATTCAATAGTAATACTACTTTTTTCTTACTGTCAAATCTTAAAACGTTTGACGGAATCATTGGTTTCGAATTTTTAAAAGAATTAGGTGCACAGTTAAATTTAGAGAAAGGAATAATAACGTATAATGGGGGTGAGGAGAAGTTTCATTATTCGAGAGCCACCCTTAGATTTCAAAAGCATATATATTAATTCAATTATTCGGTTAATTTAAAAATAGCTCAGTCTAAATTTACTTCTAGAGCCATTCTTAGATTTCAAAAACATATATATTAATTCAATTATTCGATTATTTTAAAAATGACTTAATCTAAAATTAACATTCCATGACATAAATAGTCTATGTTATGTGCGAAGAAGACTTCAAAAAGTCAAATTTCTGTTGATTAATGATTTCTGGATTGAATAAAAAAGATAACACACCTCCGCAATCAGGGGGAGTGGTACATAGCATAGCACTCGTAACCGCATCGTAATTCTGCGCTAAAGTTTTGCAAGCGTCAATCAAAGCATATGGTATTCTGCCGAAGACCAAGCTTAAAGTTAGGTATTTTGAACAGTATTATCCTAATTAATTCCAATATGTAGTCAAATATTATATTGAAGCTACCGTGTGCTGAGTAATGACTAATAATCCAATTAGCTATCAGAGTCGTTATGACAAAGACAGCCGCTCGTGTCGCTCTAACTACCAACGAAATCAGCTCTCTTAGCATTATCGCTGATCCTGTGTTCATCTTAATTTTATATAATTCGTTGCGAATGGACCAGATTAAAACAAGCTTGATCCTTTCAGTCCTGATACAAACGCAAAAAACGGTGCGTTAAACGCTTAAGAACGAATAAGTTCTTTGGAATTTTTCTCATCCCACATTCTAAAATCTGATAACTCAATTTTATGTCAGATAACCAAAATAGCTTTCCCACATTTTCTATCGCTGTGTTGTCGTATAATGTTTCATTAGCTGGAAACTCCGATATTAATACC